>PVNU02002307.1:2441972-3662958 GCA_003013855.2 Liriodendron chinense
TCCCTAGAGGTTTTAGATTCCCAGATTCCATTCTGTTCTTAGGAGATAACGAAACCTCTACCATTGAACACGTACGTTGATTCACCATGCAATGTGGTGAGGCATCCTGAAATGATTTTCTGAAGCTTCGACTATTTGAGAAGTCATTAACGGAAACCACATTTAAATGGTATATTAACCTATCGGCCAATATAGTCCACACTTGGGTCGAGATGGAAGAAATGTTCCATATGCAATTCCATCAAATCAAGCCAGAAGTATCCATGGCCGACCTCTCCAGATTCAGGCAACTCCTAAAAGAGTTGGCCGAACAATTCATCACCCATTTTAAGGGCATCAGGAACCGTTTCCTGGTCATTCTACCTGAGGTCAAGTTTGCTAGGTTAGCCTTAGAAGGCGTGCACTTTAAGCTTCAGAATAAGTTTGAAGGCACCCACTTTAAAGTCCTGTTCGATTTGTCAACCAAGGCCACCAAATATGAGCATTTCATTTAGAAAGACCAATGACGCAGGAATTCATCCAAGGGGACTTACTATAGGGACCCAAATTATGATCTAGCCGTAATGGACATAGTCCCCGTATGGTTGGACAAAGAATACGATGCATACTTCGAGGCGGCTATTGTTGAGGTAATCAACATGCAACCATTTGAGTGTCCAATGTTAAAGAAGATCGAGGGTAGAGCCCCAACCAATACCAACCCAAGAAATGGAACCACTGGGACTTGGATGAAGTATACTTTTGATATCTCCATGTTACATGAGATATTTGAACATTTATTGGAATGTAAGTTTATTAGGCTCCTCACTTACCAAAAGATGCCTTCAGCAGAAGAGCTCAAGAAGAGTATTTATTATAAGCTGCATGGTATTATGATCCATTCGACTAAGAACTGCATCATTTTTTGGAACCTAGTGCAGAAAAATATCAACAAGGACTTCCTCAAGTTCCTTGAGAAGGAGGCGATGGGCATCGACAGGGATCTGTTCCCAACGATGGCCCCAATCAATGCTATCACGGCTGATCTTAAAGCAACCGTTTTATCAACCAAAAGTGTTAAGGATCAAAAGCATCCATCGTCATCCCGACCACAGGAAGTATCGCGAGGATAAACCACTCGGTGTGTTTTATGCACCAGGAGGGTTAAAAGAGAATGAAGTTGTCATGAGGCCACTAACAGATCTAACACATCATGTCAGGACCAAAGAAGGCCAACTACTAGTCAGATCGTCGTACAACAATGATGAAGGATGGCATATGAAGGCAGGGAGCTCAACGATCGGTCTGAACCATCATCCAGGCACAGTAATGGATGGCAAGGGTCATGGGGTAGTCCGAGTAATCACAACCCTAGGATCCAAACCCTCCTACGGACTACTCCGAAGAGACGGATCGAGACGCGGTGCGAGTAATCGGCCAAACCTAGAATGGTTCGGCCAACAGAGACATTCACTGACCGATGGACTATTGCTATCCATCACAAATTCTCATGTCTCCCTCAAAGGCTAGACATGCATCTAGAAATGTCGACTTCCCGACAAAGAGCAGCAACTAGATCTCTTGCTATTGCCACCCAAATCAAGCACAAGAACTTATGGCCAATCAAAGAAAGACTTTGGCCGCAACTCACCCATACTCGTTCGCCCAGACAATCTCTCTTGAAGAATGGTCTAGAAAATTGATGCACTAACTAAAAATGGCATGTTGGAGGCAACAACCCATTCCGGGGATACTAAGTCCAAAAGACTTCATACAAGAGGTTGACCTAGGGGCGACAGGACTAACACCGAAGAAAGCTTCGACAAAAGCTACCACGTTCAGGACTGTCCCTCCCATTACATTTAGCTGCAACATGGCATTCATCTTATTGATGAAATTTCAATCCTGACCAGGTCAACTCGACCGGATGCCTTGAGACGTTATCGATGAGAGTGAAGCCTCATCAATATTCAATGTAGAAGCCTACAAGTTAGTCAAGGATTAGGAATGCTTTGAAAGCATGGAAGAGAGAACAAGATGAAGCCAGTCCCTCAGTGACTAGAAATGAAGACCCAATCATTGGGCAGGGCCACATGGCCAAAGGATTGATTTATATTAAAGACTCTAGAGGTATTGAGAAGGTGGTATTCACAAAATCACCAAGCACCTCAAACCTCTCTACGTGACCGCACGTATGGATAAATATCCCATGTCCTGTCTCAAGGTAGACAACAGGGCTACGTTCAATATGGATAAGGATTCGCCCATTGAGATTCGCCCATCTCTCCCAAGGATTCACCCATTTTAATATGAAATTGCCCATTGAGATTGCAATTTCAGGATTCGCAGTAGCGGTTACTAACACAAAAGGGATACTTGGTGTCGATTTGCAAGTTGGGACTTTGAAAACTCTAACAGCATTTTTCGTCATTGAACCAAATACCAACTAGAACGAGCTCCTTGGGAGAGATTGGATTCACTCCAACAAGTGTGTTCCCTTATGAATGCATTAATCTTTGATATTGTGGGGTGAACCAAAAGCAGAAATCGTCTGGGCAAAAAAACTGCCATATACTGAAGATTTGAATGCAACTGAAGCAAAGTTTTATAATGAAAGTTTTAGTCCATTATAATTGATCAACTAGGATAAAAATAAAGAGGAACTACAGAAGTTCATCAGCCAGGGTAATTTTCTACATCGATTCATTTCAAATTCTACAGGGAAGATTAACCATTTCTCATTGCTAGTTAAACTAAAAGCCAGTTAAGAATTCATTTGGAAATAGAGCATCAAGCCACTTTCGACCAGTTAAAGGAATATCCAACAAAACCTCCCATGTTGATTCCCCCATTAAAAAATAGGTCATTTTGAATGTAAATTTTTAGCTACGAATGAATCTATTGGAGCGTTGCTAGCACAGGAAAATGATGATAAAAAGGAGCCGGCCATTTACATGACGCCGAACGGAGATATCTATTTATTGAGAAGCTCTATCTGGTGTTATACTTCGCTGCAACTAAGCTCCGTCACTATTTAATGATAGAAACGGTCCATGCTATTTCCTCGACTGACTTGATCAAATACATGCTCACGAAACCAATCTTACAAGGAAGGATTGGAAAGAGGATTCCGATTTTATCAGAATTCTCTTTCAATTATGTGTCCCAGAAGAGGTAAAAGGCCAGGCATTGGTAGATTTCTGAGCCAATCACCCCAAGCAATTCAAAAACCATATCACGGCAAAGGAGATAAGTATTCGTGTCATCTATCTTGTTTCGTGGAAGCTGATATTTGATGGGTTTCGTATAGATAATTCCCCTAGAGCAGGGATTATTGAAATCTCTCCCAAAGGAAAAAGGGAGGATTATGCGTTCCAATTGGAATTTGATTATACCAACAACTAGGTCAAATATGAGGCGTTAATAATCAACCTGAAAATTCTAAGGGAGTTGGGGGGCAAAGTATATTGAGGTGGTAGGTGATTCTCAATTGGTCCTAAATTATTTCGTGGGAAAGTACAAATGCACCAGCTGGACTCTTATACCTTACTACAGTGCAATAATACAGTTGTTGGATTAGTTTGATGATATAGAACTAAAGTATGTTCCTCAGGAATTTAATGAAGATGTCAATAAAATGGCACAGATTGCATACAGATTGATGTTCCCAAAGGGATTATTTGAAATATTCCTTACCATTTAAAAGCGTGCATTACCAACTATGCAACAAAGGTTTCCAACTGTCGAAGCGACATCATTAGAGGTTACAGCCGACAATTGGTGACACCCCCATCATCTAATATCTGTTATGGCCTGACCAAAAAATGAAGAGATCAGTGCGACGAATGTCCCTTCACTATCTCATCTTGGATGATGACCTTTATAAAAAAATCGTCGATGGCCTTCTGCTCAGGTACTTAGGATGAAGAGAAGTAATGATTGTAATGGGAAAGGTTCACAAAGGTATTTGTGGAGCCCATTAAGCAGGATAAAAGATACATTGGTTGATCCGAAGGCATGGCTACTACTAGCCAACCATATAGAAGGATTGCATTAAATACGTGAAGGGATGATAAGCATATCAAAGACATAGTCCATTACAACACATCTCGACATCAGAATTTCACCCAATTATGGCTATGACCTTTCCAAGAATGGACAATTGACATTATAAGTTAGATATATCTGCCTTCCTTGAAGTTATAGAGTTTCATTATTGTCACGACTGATTATTTCACTAAGTGGAAACGCGATTGATAAAAGTAACCAGACAAGCCAAGATTATAAACTTCATCAAGGAGCACATCATTCACCGGTACATCATTCTTGAGACAATCACAGTCGACAAAGGAGCAGTTTTATCAGGACAAAAAATTCAAGAGTTTGCAACTATATATAAGTTTAAGTTCATATACTCTACACCATATTATGCTCAGGCTAACAGTTAGGCCGAGTCGACCAAAAAAATATTGAAAACTATTATAAAAATAATGGTAAAGAATAATCCATGACAGTGGCCACGACTTATCCCAAGTACTTTAGGCCTACAGAATCTCGCAAAGAATAAGTACTGGGATTACACCTTTTGCATTAACTTATGGACATAATGCAACGTTGCCCATGAAAGTCAATGTATCATCCCTAAGGGTAGCATATCAGCATAAGCTAACCCAGACGAGTTTAACGAGTCCATGCCCATAAACTTAGAGAAATTTGACAGTATGTGTCTACATGCCCTCAATAAATTAAGGGCCCATAAGCTTAAGGTAACTAAAGCCTACAATAAGAGGGTTAAGAGAAAGAGCTTTAATGAAAGAGAAATAGTGTGAAAGACTAAGCTCTCAATTGGTACAAAGGATAAAATACACGGGAAGTGGTCAATGACATGGGAATGGCCAATGAAGGTAAAGAAGGTTTTGCGTGGAGGAACATATCTTTTATAAGACATGAACAACCAAGAAAGTAAGAATCCCATTAACGGGCAATATCTAAAGAAATGATACTTAACTTTATGAGAAACAATTCAAATTGAGAAAACGACCGCTGGTCAAGACACCCAGAATTAGAAGTGAGGAAGCACTAGAGTAAGGATAAACGGCTGTGACATAAGTATGATATAATTCGCAGTTAAACTCATTCCATAAATAGTGACTTAATACTATGCTCGGGCTGCCACCCTTTGAAAGAAAGCTTATTCTAGCAACGAACAATTACGGGCCCGATGCTTGCATTAACTCGCATGATGGCCAAACAAAAACCTCATGATGAGATATAATGTAAAATCAAACGACCTTCGAAAACTCGAATATTAAATGTCCCATCGCATCTCACAATACGAAGGGACGTGTGAAGTATTGTTTACACCCATTTTCGATGCCCTGGCATGGACCAATAAGAGGATGCCATGTAGAGACACTACATGTTTTGGCATATATAGAATCTGTACTCGCACCCAAAGAGACCTGTGTTTGATCTTCCCTCGGCGTTACGCACTGTCATCAATGCGATGGTACAGACTCTTACTAGGCCTTTTAAGGGAATAAATCGTTACATGCCATGTTGCCACAATTGACGTGCCCATTAAATGATGTAGTGTACCTCGCATGGCTATAAAAGCCTCACCAAGCGAGTGTATCATATCCCACAACTGGAGATCATCTTATCTACGAGGCTATCTCTTATAATCCTTTTAAAATGAGAGATTTCCTAAAAGATGTTTGGAGAGCCAGCAACGATCCATAAGATTTCAAAGATCAAGAGGATGAATTGACATTCGAGCTAACCTAGATGCGGTCCTAAACTCAGATCGAAAAGGGACGGCAGAACTCGTATCAGGTCCCGTTAAATACGATGATCGGAATAAAGAGAATAACAGATCTGATTTGTCTAAATGATAGAATAGTGTTAGGGGTCAAACCCTCAAACATTCCAAACCATCAGCGTCTGAGTGATCAAACAGATAAGGTTTTATCTGAACCATTCAACACATCGAAGTGAACAAGGTGGGACACCAAGAGTTGTTGAATGGCCATATTCGATAAAGATAAACCCATAAGCTCCCTAGACCTTGGCTTAATTGTCTGCATTAGAGGAACTCTAATGGCTCCAGGCTGTATCTTTAGTGGGCCACGAAGATCTCTACAAATGATCAATTATGGAAAAAAATATCTAAGAAGCTAGTGTGTCCTGAGCTCTTTCTTTCCAAAGCAAGTTCCGTCTTATCAAGGAAAGGAATACGTATCCAGAAAGCCCACACAAAGAATCTAAAAGAACCTAGAATCTAGCAAAGGGCTCTCACCACTTCGAGCAAGCTACAAAATGAGCATTTGAAAGACAATTCGAGGCCCCACGCCAAATACATCTATCTACTTTTATAATTACCTTATTTACTTTTTCCTAGTCTAGATCGCTACTGCCTAGCGACTTCCGTTGCAGTACATTTATCTTAGGAGTAGGTTAAATATCTGTAACCTTAAGTTGTTAGATCACCATATTCATCTAAGTTCCGATTTAGTTGTTCAGACATTGATCATATCCTGCTAATCACCTACATCGCCATCTTTTCCAATAAGCATATTGGGTATTTATTTTATTTCTTTCTTGTATTTATATATAATTGTAGAGTGCAACGGTTGTAATAGGGCCAAATATTAATAAAATCAATCATATTTATTCTACCCCTACTTCTTTATGTGCAAATCTTCCATTCTGGTTGAAAAATACTACACTAAAGCACTGGTGTAATAAAAAGTCCTTAAGCTAGCTAATCCTATATTCGACCGACATAAGGAAAAAGAACTCATTCTTGAGAGCTAACCCCAACCCTTGCACAAATCACCTTAATACAAAGCGCATCAATTAGTGGTTGAGAGGACTCTAGATCCTAGTTCAGACTCCATTCTCCCCATCTTGGTGCGGGAGGCACCAATGATTCAATCAGAACCCTTGAATTAAGCATACTCTGGTATGCCCACGCAACCATACTCGCACACGTATATTCGATCTAAGCCCTTGATCATACAAACAGCCCTGATTGGCTAAATTGTGGGCAATAACTTTAAACATTCAAAAAACCTTTTTAAAAATATCTGAGAGCACTACCTAGCTTTAAAATACTTGATAGATGGTCTTATTGATGAGATCCATCTATAGTTAAGTCTAGAGAAGACTTGGGTTCGTATAAGGCTTCTACCACATCTAATGCTTGCACCCAACAAAAATGTGTTGGCCATCAATATAATTTTTGAAAATGAAGGCCCACATCACTAGGACCACAAATTAATTACATCACTTCAAGTTTAATAATTAGTAAAAAAGCTAGCATATTTCTAGTCAATCTAATCCAAGCATAATGGGACTCTTGGTTAGGAGATTTAATTGCATTCAACATGTGAATCTCCAATTAACCTGAACATATGTACTCACAAAACAAGTGAACAATTACTTATTTTCATAAGGATAAATGTGATGACAACTAAATGCAAAATGGTGGAGATTAATTCATCCCAACTCGTTCCTGGTTCTACACATAGGATAACTAATAAACTAATTCTATGAAGTGATTATGGGGTACTTGAGAACCATGTAACCACAACTCTTGCTTAGCCATGGTGGTTATTGTATCCATAAGAGAGATTCCATAAGGAACCCTTGTAACCTACTGTTGACATAGGAAAATTTGATTTTCCATGTTTCACTAAAGCCTAAAGGATAACATGATGGGCCTTGCACACATAATTAAAAGTTGGCATGTGACTATTATGACATATGAAAAAATGAATTGTCCAAAATCACCTTTTTCGTAAAAATTTTATTTATTTTAACTTTTATTGCTTTTTCATGCCTATAGTGTGAGATTTCAAGCCATAACTGGTGACCTATATATAGCATTTCTTATCTAAACTATATGGTAATTGAAAGACTAAATAACATTATATAAATGTCCAAGAAGTTACAAAGGAATTTTCGAACAACCCTGCAATCATACATGACATCAGGATAATAAGTAAGAAATTAGTAACAATTGGGGTCACTCCTATGAAAATCGAAGAGTTTTAAGACCTCTAACAACCATTGCATCTACTTAAGTGTCTCTTTAATACACTATCATTTATCTAGGTCAACTTCAAATGCCTAAAACCTAAAAACAATACTCTTTGTGCTTAATTCTGCGAGAATACCTTCATAAAAGTCTTTGCCCCAAGATTAGAGCTCCTACCGCTAGTCTACGAAGGCATAAGTGTTAACGCTTAAGCATTAAGCACTTATGTCTTTTATAATAGGTGTTAGTATGTCTAATCTTCAAATTTTACAAAATGCATTTTTTTCTCGTCCAATGAGATGTCGACACATGCCCGTAACCATTTAATAAACTTTTAAATGTGTTGGAGTATGAAAAATGTCGACCCGAAGTATAGATAAAAAAATGATGATATTCAAAGCCTTAAACACACCTAAATAACTTGCAGAAAGAAGTGCTAAAAGTTTCTAAGTGTTGGTCACACCCTCCTAATAGTAGAGTGAGCAGACCACCAAAGTTCTTGTCATGCATCGAGGGCACACCTTGATCCCAAGAAAGTGCAGCACATGAAAAGTTAGCCTCAGCCTTTGCTTGGCGAACCATAAATCGATCATAACGTTTGATTCGGGTATCGTTATGGGACGCATAACTTACGGATTTGTATCAAAATAGGCCATCTGAGGCCAACTAACCCATTTTGTGGGTCGCGTCAGTCCATCTCGCAAGAAAATGATCGGTTATAGTAAAAAAATGAGATTTTAGGAAAAATATTATTTTTAATAATTTCATTTTTTTAATATTTCCTTATTTTAAAAGTTTTGTTTATTTAGAAATTTCTATTTTTGCTTAATAATGAGTTTTAGAAATTTAGTTAAGAGTTTACCACTTTTAATAACTTTCTATTTCTGAAAACTTATTATTTTTAATAAATATGAATTAAGGTTTGCTTAGGGTTATATAATGTCGTTAAATTCGTTTTTAATGTTATCTCTCATATTATCAATAAAATTTCAGACTAGTATAAATTTACTTTTCGTGGATTTGAGATTTTTCCTCGTAGATTCGAGGATGCTTCGTTGAGGATTCTAAAGAGCTCCGTGGATTTGGAGTAGTTATCCCATGAGGAAGACAATTATTGACCTCACTACGTCCCCCCTGCGTTAAGTTTGGGCAAATGTCTACTTACTATTTTTGGCCAAAAATCACAAAGTCAAGTAGGAATAGAGATCATCTATAAATAGTAAGTTTATGACCATGACCTGAAGTTCATTAGCCACTTCTAGCAGACTTTGTGGAATCGATTCGGTATGTAATGATCTCATCCACCCTCTCAGAATTTCGAACAATTTTTGAAATGATGGTGGGTTGTATGTAATTTTCCATTTCTAATACATGAGTCACACTCGCCCCATCAAATTCATCGATAGGAATTTAGACAAAAACAGAAGACCGCCCCTCCACTTGAAAAGCTTCGAGTGGGTTTTTTTTTGTCCCATAAGGACGCATTGTTGATGAAGTTAGAGATCTATTGCGTTGCCTTCTCAACCAGATCATCCTGATCATCATCATTGTACTGAAAACGTGCCAACAATCGTCATTTCATCTGTGACCACTTGCGGATTGATGCCTTCATCGCTTTCTCCCGACTGCATTGAACGTATTCCCACCAAACCACAACACCACCCTTGAGATGATATACCACAATTAGAATCTTCCTCTCTTAAGAAATCTATATGTAATCGAAGAAGTGTTCCACTTTAAAGAATCATTTGTTGATGCGACTCCGGCCATTGAAGCGAGAAATTCTTTGATCTTCTTTCGATTTATTTGTAATAGAAATGTGCTTAATACATGCCCTTTATCAGGGGGTTCCTCCTCTATATCAGTTATAAAGAAAGGTGTGAGGCAGCTTTCTCCACTTGTACAAATGTCCGATCTCCACTTTATAAGATTTAAAATTGTTGAAATTTTAACTCTATATTATTACTTACAAAAAGTAATTAAATAAAATAATAAATAAAGCAGAACTATAGTAAGGTGTGTCAAGAAAATTTTCAAAATGCAATAAGCAAGAAGTAATTTAAAGAAAATAAGTAAATTAACTGCTCAAATTAGCATAAGGAACTAGAGATGTAAATGAAGAGAGAAGAACTTCGACACTTCTCCAAGGGGGAAGATAATCAAATCTCTTGTATGTCCAACTTTACTTTGTGTAGTCTTTAATCATTAGGAAGTGAGACCTAATAAGAGAGTAAACTAGGAATGACGAATACTAACACTTCTCTATTAATAAATATAATTGACTATTTAATTCGTACGTTACTCTTAAGACCTTTTCACACAAAACTTGAGGGAGGACAAGATCTCAAAGAGGGAAATATTTCATCATTTTCTCTAAGTGTCCCTCACCTAATCCTCAGAAAATTAGAACCTAGGATAGCCAATCCTTAGAGTGAGGGGAACATTTGATCATTTTCTCCAAGGCTTCCTTCCACCCAGGCTTGTTAGTATATTGAAAATAAGAGGGTAATGATTATTAAAGTTGGAGGTGATGGCATTTTTGTTATTTTGGAGCAGCTGGGAAGGGGATAGTGTGTGACATATTCTAATTGGCTTTTGAGTACTTTTGAAAACATGATACTCTTTCATTGGTTGGTTAGAGTGGTTAAATTGGTAATTTAGTGAGGTTAAAGGATGAAAAAAATAAAAAGATTAAAAAGTTACAAAAATGTGTATGATAAATAGTTAGATATAAAAAAAAATGGCACCATAAAAGTGTCATATCGAAAGTAAAAATTTAATTTATGCTCCTAACTTTGCTGACACCTAAGAAGTCGGTCATTGATTATAATAAGTAGGTGGATGCATAATAGGGGCAAAATTCAATTTTCATTCCTACTATTTTTAAAATCATTGATTTTTTACAGGAGCATTATCAAAAAATTTCCATGCTAATTTTAGCAAGGGCCTCCAATTTAGGTGATTTAGATGCCCTAAAGGTTATAGGCAGTTTAAATGGTTTAAATTGAGTTGGTTTGGGTTAGATTAAATGAATCCCTTATGAGAAGTGGCCTTTGTGATCTAGTTTGATAGATTGATCCGCTGCTAAATGAGGTGTCTACAATTCCTTTAAGAGAAGATAATCATCCTAAAGCATCCTAAGTGGAGGGTAATCCTTCCTAGTTATAATTAATTTTCTAACAAGGGATGGCATGAAATCTATAGTGAAATTGAAAAAAATTAATATATTTAAAGAGAAGTCCGAGATGATTACAGTAAAAGATTTTCAAATAAATTACCACTTAACAAGCTTAAGCAATTTAAAATATTTTAAGAAAGTAACATAGTGATAGTTCACCTAAGAAAAGAGTATTTTCTCTAAGAGTGTAAAATAAATGAAAGCATAAAAAATTAAAGTGTACCAGATACTTATACAATCAATGACACCACATATGTTGTTAATTTCCCTGAGTATCATACACTAGCAGAATTGATGCAACCACTAATAAACTCGAGGATGAGTTCTCTTCAAAGGATTGATGTAAGACAATTTATAGACGCCTTTATAAAAAGTTAAGATTAAAAGACGTTAAGCGAGAATGGTGAAGATAAAGTAAAAGCTACCTAATATGTATTATAGCTCCCAACGACCGTATTTTTGCGATCAATTATCGAAATCTTGCATATAAGGTGTTAGAAAGTTTTTAATAAGCCTACAGTAGATAAAGACAATGGTTAGTCAACTCTTGAAAGTTTTTGTAACTAAGTTTAGTTTAAAGGCCAATTTTAGTTTAAAAGTCAAAATTTAACATAATTTTTAGTAAGTTGTGATTTTGTTATTTTTTAGTTGTTTTAATGTTTTAAGAGTCTAGGTATAACTTTAAATTCCAATGAATTTATTATTTTGAAAAAAATTTACTATAAAGGATGAAGATACCCCCCCCCCCCCCCCCCCCCCCCCCCCCCCCCCCCCCAAAACTAACATTCATTTCTCTAGTACTTGTGATGTTAATAACCCTATTAAGGCATGTATGCATATGGTTGCAAATAGGTAATATGACTCAAAGATATTAGAACCTTACTTAATTTAACCATATTTAAATTCAAATTTCAAATCGTATTAAGGTTCAATATGAGAAAATCAAATAATCAAATAAGGAAAAAAAAATATGTAATATTTAATTTTATCTTTTTTAAAATTATATTTATTATTTAAAAATCATATGATATGTGATTTTTTCAAGTAAGACTAGTTTGGACATAAATATTAATCCAGAGCTTAAACATGAATCGAAGTTGAATCCTAGACCCTAACCACATAATTTATTCTCATTTATAATCCCCACTTAGAAATTCTAGCATTGAAAGCTCAAGCTTTAAAAATAGACATACCGTGTCATTTACCAAGCTTCAGCTGCTCTTGTTGATAGTAAACCCAATCAGAAACATTTACTTACAATAATAATTAAACTTGAATGGACCCTAAGTATTTTTTTTTAGTCTAACCACTGATCAACATGGTTGCCCCATTTTGTCCCAAGCATGCTTAAACCATGCATTTGGATTTGAGACTTCATATTAGTGCTCTTATTTGAACCTAACTAGACTCGAATCTAATTTCCTTAATTATGTCTAAATGCGGGTACTTTAGTACCAAAGCGTCATCACCCATTAGATAATGATCTTTAGTAGCTATAAATCTCAGTATTATATCATTTGTTCTAAAAATCGTCACCTTTTGGATTACAAATTCAATTAGAGCTTGTTTGGTAATACACTTGTAAAATAAGTAGGTAAATTAAAAGTAAGCATTACTTTTCACATTATAAAACTACTATTTTTACAGTGATTTTTAAGTGAAACAAACAATATATTAAAATCATCATTATAGTAAAATGTAAGTGATATCACCACACAATTATAGGAGAAAATAACCATTACCCATTTACAACCATTTCGCATTGTAATTAGAAAATCAAATAAGCCCTTAGTTTTATAGCTGATTCACGAAATGACACCAACTATTTTCTTACAAATTTGTTACCTTGTATATAGTACATATTTTATACTCTTACATTCATTAATATTGTAAAACTCTAACTCTTATTAAGTAGTAATACCAATTATTTTTCAAACTACTCAAATAAACTTTAATCTATTCAACATATTAGTACTTTTAATTTTTGAAATACCTTTACTTATTAGATTATAAATTCTCAATTTGATTAATATAATTATTAGAGCATGCTCATGTGACACACATGAAGAAAGAAAACAGTATACAGATGGTGAGAGAAAGCTGAGGAGAAACAATTGTAAAAATTAGCTTTCTTTTAATGGGTAATCACAAATTTTCTCACTACCATTTTAAAAATGATTGTGATAATTCTACTATACACATAGTTTTAGACACCTCATTTTGACATCATATGTTTTACACCTAATCTTTTGTATTTAACGAAAACGAGTCTTCATGTATAAGATGGAATCATTATACCACTCAAACTCGTCATGTTCAAGCCTGCACTAAAAGAATGTGTCACCTCACTGCGACTAAGAAGTGGACCATTAAAAGGCATCCTTACGCCACACAAAGAGATCCTTTGCGCCATAAATTGTTAACGCAGGCATAGAGGTCCCGAAAAATTAGTCGCCTCTACAAGTCGGGTTGGGCCCCACAAGGCTATAAATACGCCCATGTACTTATTCCAATGAGTATTTTTTAAATTGCTTCAGAAGAATACTTTAAAACATTCTCCAACAAGAAACTTTAAGTACAAACACACGATAAGATGAGCATCACTTTCGTAAATATTTTATCCCATTGAGAGCACCATATAGCATGCACTCACTAACCTCCTAAAGAAGACTGTGACGCAATATGCTAGATCTCATAAATGGAGCCATGAGCTAAAACACTAGCCCATTTTACAAGATTTCAAGGATTGAACTCTATGGTGCAGACGTATTGCAACATCTGCGCCAAGGTATAAAGATATTCTTTAACTCATTTAAGGACCAATGGCACCTACATGACCATTGATATAATGAGTCTTACGGCATGCACTTCGTAATTTATTTTTCAAGGTCCAATTAAAATAAGTTTTAGCATGACATTTTCATGTGAAAGATATACTCGAAATTTTTTCTTCTTCAATGATTATAAAAAATGAATTTTTTTTTTACAAGAAAAGGTTAATGGGCATATCCAACACTTGATTTATGATCTTTGCTTCTGAGGTATAGTAGCATATCATTGTTCATTAATTTCTTCAAGCATATAGTGTTTTCTTTGCTTAGGCATGTGAATCTTACATCTTGCGGAATAATCGAATCGTCTATGCATCAACAATGGAGATTCCATACTATAATCATAAAGCCATACCTGATTGGGAAGACATTCCCGATGCCCTCGTGTTGCCGAGAATAGCTCTTGGTCTTCCGCACCTTACGCCTCTGGGAGAACCTCTCAATGGGGACTATGGTTTTTCTCTTGTGTGTTGGTGAGGGGACCAAGACATATATTTATAAGAAAGAGGGCTAGAAAAGCTTACCATCACACTTCTCTCCTCTAGGGTCTCCACACCGTAGGTTTGCATATCTGGCTTGATAACCGCGAATAGGGACCACGGTTCAAGCTTCCCGCTCCAAACCTATTTATAATGATCAGAACTATAGTGGGGCCCACTAAATCGCTCAATCTGAATAATCCAACGGTCATGATCTAAACCGATGATCATGTGTGGCCCACCTAATGGAGTCTTACATTCTCTCACTTGGGCTACACTGATCTCTGAAGGAAAACAAAACATTTTATTTTATTTTGTGAAAAACATTTCATAAAATATATTTGTTTCAAAAGTTTATAATGGGCGCCTTACTAATTTCAAAACAATACCGTTGGATAATTTTGAGCAACGCTTGTCAGATCTAATCCATCAAGACTACTGATACTCAATCATAGTAGTCAACACAGCATTTAATATTTTTGAAGTGTGACGAATCACAATCACAAATATTAATAACCTTAATGATATGGATCAATGATATGGGGTGTGGTATGAAGATTACATGTCTTATATGATCATACGTGTTTATCTTCAAGTGGTGCTTCTGAACGTGTCTCCAAGACACAAACCAAAGTCTTGCTTACTCAAAAAAAATGTGTACTCTGAAGAAGAAGCAAGATATAAACTGAAAAAACAGAATCATCAATGCATAAAAGATATCTCTAAAATGTTTGGACATAATCGGATCATATATGAAAACTCCCACTACTGAAGTATATCCTTGGGATCAACAAATCCCATAGACGTCACATGCTCCTTAAAGAGCGTGATAGGAAGGCCTTTAGTGAGGGGATCCGCTATCATCAGCCTTGTACCGATGAGTTCCACAGACATTTGACGATTCTGAACTCTCTCCTTCACAACAAGGTATTAATGTCAATGTGCTTTAACTTCAATGAATGCTTATTATTGTTGGAGAAGTTAACTGCAACTGAACTATCACAATAGATTTTTAATAGTTTCGGGATCATCTGCACAACCCGTAAACTAGATAAAAAAACTCTAAAGCCAAACCACTTGATTCGTGGCTTCATGACAAGCTACATACTCTGCTTTCATGGTAGATGATGTCGTAATCAACTGTTTCACGCTCTTCCATGATACGGCTCCACCAACCATCATGAACACATAACCCAAGGTAGACTTCTTGCTGTTGAGACAACCAACAAAATCTACATCTGTATATCCTACCAACTCCAAATGGTCGGATCTCCTGTATGTGAGTTCGAAGTCCTTTGTCCTTTGCAGGTAGCGCAACACTTTCTTTACAGCTATCCAATGATTCATTCTTGGATTGCTAAGGTACCTGCCCAACATTCCAACCACAAAAGCAATATCTGGACACGTACAGACCTGAGCATACATGATGCTCCCTACTGCTGACGCATATGGAATAACTTTCATCTTGTCCTTTTCTAGGTCATTCTTAGGACGCTGAAATTGACCAAACTTGTCACCTTTTACAATAGGTGCTTAGTCAGGAGCACAACCTTGCATGCCAAACCTTTCGAGAACCCTATCAATATAGGCCCTCTACGACAGGCCAAGTAATCCACGTGATCTGTCCTGGCTAATTTGAATGCCGATGACAAATGAGGCATCACCAAGATCTTTCATCTCAAAATTTTGGGATAGAAATTTCTTAGTCTCACGCAACAATCAAATATCACTACTAGCCAATAAAATGTCATTAACATACAATACCAAAATGATAAACTTACTCCAACTGATTTTCACATATATGCACTCATCCGCAGTGTTTTCAATGAAACCATATGAGGAAACAACTTCATAGAACTTTAGGTACCACTGTCGTGATGCTTGTTTCAACCCATAAATGGACTTCTTAAGTTTGTAGACCAGATGTTCTGAGCCTTTGGCTTTAAAACCTTCTGGCTGCAACATATATACGTTCTCCATTAGATCTCTATTGAGGAACGCAGTTTTCACATCCATTTGATGTAGCTCCAGATCCATATGAGCCACAAGAGCCATGATGATCCTAAAGGAGTCTTTCTTAAATACAAGTGAGAAAGTCTCTTTAAAATCAATGCCCTCACTCTGAGTGAAACGCTTTACAACTAGCCTAGCTTTATACCTTTCAATATTGCCCTTAGAGTCCCGTTTGGTTTTAAATACCCACTTACAACCAATCGACCTAATCCCTTTAGGCAATTCAACAAGGTCCCAGACTTTGTTGTCCTTCATGGATTTCAATTCATCCTTCATGGCATCAAACTAATGAGAAGAATTCGCACTTTGTTCGACTTGTGAAAGGGACACAGGATCCTTTTCAACCCCAATGTCAAACTCAAGCTCTTGCAAATAGATGATGTAATCGTCTGGTATTGTAGATATTCTCTCTCTATGTGATCGTCTTAATGGCTCATTATTCTAAATTGGATTTTTCATCTCCTCATCAGTGGGTTGTATTTGAGGCTCTACATGGTCATCCAGAGGGATCTCAGGGTCCACTGCTGAATGGACAACCACGCTACTCTGAATGATTATGGTGGGAATCACAATCCACTCTTCCTCAAATACAATATTTCTCAAGTTCGTGCACCCACTATCTTCAGTGTTCTCAATAAACCTAGCATTCGCAGTCTCAATAACTCTCATGGAATATGATGGACAATAAAATCTAAATCCTTTTGATCTTTCTGGGTATCCAATAAAGAAGCAACTAATAGTTCTAGGGTCAAGCTTTCTTTCATACGGGTTATAAGGTTTGGCTTCTGCATGACAACCCCATACATGAAAATATCGTAGACTAGGCTTTCCTCTTGTCCACAATTCATATGGAGTTTTCATTACAGCCTTACTTGGGACCCTATTAAGGATATGCACAGCCGTTTTCACCGCATCACCTCACAAAGATTCTGGCAACGTAGAATTACTGATCATAGATCGCACCATGTCCTTTAGGGTGCGATTACGCCTTTTCGCTACACCATTCTGCTCTAGAGTACCAGGCATGGTGTACTAGGCAACAATGCCACAATCTTGTAGATATCTAGCGAATGGACCTGGATTACGCCCAGATTCGTCATACCTTCCGTAGTACTCACCACCACGGTCGGATCTAACCACTTTGATATTTTTGTCGAGTTGATTCTCGACTTCAGCGTTATAAATCTTAAATGTATAGGGCGTCTGATTTTTCGTTAATAAAGTATAAGTACCCATAACGAGAGTAGTCATCTATAAAAGTGATAAAATACTTCTGCCCATTCTAGGATGCTATAGGAAACGGTCCGCAGATGTTTGTATGAATCACTTCTAAAAGTCCTACGCTCTTAGTAGCACCCTTTTTCCTTATTCTAGTTTGTTTACCTTTAATGCAATCAATACAAACCCCAAAGTCTGAGAAGTTCAAGGAGTGAAGAATTCATTCACGTACAAGCCTTTCCAATCTCTCACGAGAGATATGGCCTAATCGCCTGTGCCATAGCATGGAGGAATTCTCACAATTTAAACTTCGTTTGATGCCTTTATTGTTTCCATGTGAGGAGTTAATGCTATATACATGTAAAACATTCAAATCTAGCTGATAAAGGTTATTAACTAAAGTGACAGAACCAATCACAGCCGAATCATAGCAAATACTTAATTTTTCATTTGCAAATTTAAACTCATAACCATATTTTTCTAAACGAGAAATGGAAATCAAATTGCGCCTTATAGAAGGCACACAAACAGTATCTACTAGATCAAGAAAGTGTCCTGACAATAATCTAAGCTTACAGACTCCAATAGCTTCCACGTTTACTCTAATGTCGTTCTCCATATAGATTGATCTATCTGCATCAGTTGGCGTCCAGCTTTGGAGCATATTCTGCATGGAATTACAAATGTGAATAGTTGCACTAGAATCTATCCACCTGGAGTCTGTGGACATATTAGCTAAATTTGATTCAAAACAGACTAAAATATGATTTTTACTCTTAGAAACGAGTCATGCTTTAAATCCTTCACAATCCTTCTTCTAATGACCAAGCTTATTGCAGAAGAAGCAGCCATCATTAGGACCCTTCCTTTTATTCTTAAATATTTTTTTAGACTTAAGCTGATTGCCACCCACAGGACCCATAGAACTTTTTTTCTAAAGTGTGCTTCCTTTTCTTATTACCTTTTCATCATTGACCAGATGTCACTAGGTGCACACTTTGTGTCTTGCTCGACCTTCTGAGTCTCTCTTCCTCCTGAACGCATTGAGATATCAGTTCGTTCAATATCCACTTTTCCTTTTGAGTGTTATAGCTGATTTCAAATTGACTGAACTGTGGAGGGAGGGAGTTCAGAACCAAGAAAATCAGGAGTTCATCCTCAATCTTAAGGCCTAATGCGTGAATTTTAGCCACCACATCAGACAATCCACCAATGTACTCCTTGATATTTCCTTGACCATTATAGGTGGCTTGAGTCAGCTTATTTAGAAGTGAACTCAGCTAAGCTTTATCTGACTTTTTAAATCATTTTCCTATTTCAGTCAAGAAATCTTTAGCTTTCTCAGTGTCGGGCATGATATCCTGCATGGTCTCAGAAATCGAGTTCCTTAGGATCTTGAGACACATCTTATTTGACTTGGTCTAGGCCTTGTAATGAGCCTTTTCAGATTCCGAACTGGAGTCAGTTGGAATGGGAGGCTCTACTTCCTCCAGGGCTAGGTCCAAGTCCATGCAACCTAGGACTATTTCAACAGACGACTTCCATTTTGAATAGTTGGACCCAGTAAGCAAAGGTATGGAATTGAATTGGGTTGGAATATTGAAAACAGTTATAGCTGGACATTCAAAGCATAAAACTCACATTAATAAACAAGTCCCATATAACAATGCATGAATATAAAGTACAAAAATTATGCATGTAAATACATTCAATTGATTTGGGCCTTCAATCAAATGACTCAGAATGATGATGGGCCATAATCATCAAAATCTGGCAAGAGCCCAACATATCATCATGATTCCTCCTTTAGGCAAAATTGTAATATACATGAGGCTCTTCTGAACATGAAGCTAACTAATGTTGGTGAAATAAATCTAAGACGCCCATCATCTTTGGATGAAATGAGTCTCTCAAACTTATATCACCATCACCAATCACTCCATCCCGTTCACATTCACCCAAACGATGATACTTCTTTGTTCTGACCACCGCCTACTTGAATGTGAACTCAACTGAATGCAATCCTATAATGGAGGGTCACTGAATTCCATATACTGAAGTCTGATACCAAAGATTTTCACCAATTGAGGTCACTTTAGTGGCTAACACAACCAGCTTCAATCATTTCACCCAGACTCAAGGATTGCTACTTGGTCCTGCCCATAACGAACCATAATGTAAAAGTTTTGATTCAGGCCAAAACATATGGGTAATGGCTCTATTTTACACCAAATCTGAACTCAATTATGAATAATCATCTTCACTAAATTACTTAGACCAAGCAACAAGTAAAAATCACCAATCGTCTACATATATATTTAGGTTTTACTTGTACAAAATGTCCCAAGTATAATGACTTTCAATGGTTAACATAATCAACAATGGACAATAATCCCAAATAACGAAAGTGGGTTCCATCATGTCCAAAGGAAAAGCTACAATAGGCCCAAGGTTGGGCCCAAAATGGGCATCAAAGTAACCACTTAAAATTGGGCTTGGGCCCGGATGATGGGCCTAAACCACTAGATTGGGCCTATCGAGCCTGGCCTACTGGATTAGGCCTGTCGGGCCTGGCCAAATGAATTGGATCTGTCAGGACTGGCCAAATGGACTGGTCCGCTGGATGCGGCCCGCTCGTTTCGGGCCGGACTGAAACTCGAGCTTCTGGATTGGGCCTGATTACCTTGGGCCATGTTTTATGTATTGGATCAAGGCCCAACTCGTGGCCCAACCCAATAAAATCTCAAAACAACAATATGTTGTCACGCCCAAAACTTCAGCCCATCCACCTCTACAAACCCTTGTCTCACCTCCACTATTACAGGGTGAGAATCCGGCAACATCGCCAGCCCCACCATTGCCAAGAAGGAAAACCCAAGCCGCCGTCACCACTGCCAGCCGTCACAGATCCAATCCATTGCCGCGCTCGCCATCAGCCACCGGCGTCCAATCTTCATCATCATAAAACCTAGTTGTAGCTGGAGACAATGGCCATTGACGGCCCGACCGCTGCCGAATTTAGCCGCCGACGATCGATAATGAGCCCCTCCACCGCTGCGATCTTCTTCTCTTAAAATGGCAATGGCAGCAAATTTGGGCTACCAATTTTCATGGGTGCGCTGGCCCTGATTCTCCCACAGCACCATCAGCCACCATCGCAAAAAAAAAAAAATGACTGAGGACGTGACTATTGTCGCTGGTGTCGAAAGAGAGATCGGTTTTGGGTTTTACAATCGTCGGCCATAGCTGCCGACGATTACAGTAATTTTTTTTTAATACTGCAAGTGGCCAGCAACCTTGGTTGTCGATCTCCCAAAATAGAAACCCTGCTACGCCAAGCCGATATTACTTCATCTGCTCCAACATCTTCGCCTATCTAAATCCAGCTGATTGGTGTGGCATGCACTGATGGGGTTAGGTCAGATGCAGATGGCCATAGCTACAGGACTGCTTTTGTAAAATCTGCCAGTCTAACCCAATCCCAATCGGATGCCTGGAAAAGATTTAGATTCGGGCACTCATGGATTACAACTGTATGTTTTACTCACCAAAACTGAATGGTGATAAGAACCATACCAGATGCACAAATCCAAAAGTCATATGAGATGCTAGAATCCACGAATCCACCATGATTGATGCATAGTTGGCTTTGATACGAACTGTGAATCTTATATCTTGTGGAATAATCGGATCGTTTATGCATCAACAATGGAGATTTCATACTATAATCATAAAGCCATACCTGATTGGGAAGACATTCCCGATGCCCCCGTGTTGCCGAGAAGAGCTCTTGGTCTTCCGCACCTTACGCCTCTGGGAGAACCTCTCAATGGGGACTAGGGTTTTTCTCTTGTGTGTTGGTGAGGGGACCAAGACATATTTATAGGAAAGAGGGACAGAGAAGATTACCCATCACACTTCTCTCCTCTAGGGTCTCCACACCGTAGGTTTTCATATCTGGCTTAATAACCGCGAATAGGGACCACGGTTCAAGCTTCCCGCTCCAAACCTATTTATAATGATCACAACTATAGTGGGGCCCACTGAATCACTCAATCTGAATAATCCAACGGTCATGATCTAAACCGATGATCATGTGTGGCCCACCTAATGGAGTCTTACAAGGCATTCCACTTTTTTTATATAAAATTTTGAGGTTATTTTATGCTTAACCTATCCATCACATCCCTAATTCCTACCTATGTAGATACAATTCTATAAACGACTATTGTAACTCGTAGTTCAAGTTATAAGTCTCTTAGAATATATTAAACACGAAGCTCCCATCTTCACCACTTAAATATTATTCAAGTGTAATCTTTCTTCTACTAAGTATGTTTTGACTACTTCTAGAGTATCTATCATGTAGGAAGTCTCTATGTTATTTTTCATTAAAAAAAAAAACTTATGAAGCTTTGATACCGCTTATTGCATTTTTGTACGACAGTCATTTGCTTAAGTAATGAAAATTACATGACTATGAATTGAATCTCACAGCTACCGTCACACCAAAATGCCCCACCATTATTAAGACTTACAGGAAGAGAAGTAAGGAGATGAGATTTTTCTTATTAAAAAACACAAACTCTCAATTTTCACAATACTTTTCACTTCATCTTTCATTTATGCACTCAATATGTATCATACTAAGAAAATCCTATCTATTTTTGCTTTTACATAACTCAAGACTGAGAGATCCTCTTATAAAACTACTTTCTTAATAAATAAAGGTTCACATCAATATAAAATATGTAAAAAAAAAATAAAAAAAAAAAAAAAAAAAAACGTACATTAATAAGTAAAAAACTCTAAATACACCTAACATATAGACTCCGCATGGTTGCTATTAGGTCCCCTAATAATCTAGTGATCGAGGGGTTGACCATTCATCATCCATTGTCGGGTCAATCAAATCAGATATTGAGAGCTTTTAATGGTCTACATTAAATGTAATTAAAACATATAAAAAAATTGTAACAAAGTTCCAGATAAATATAAAATAAACAAAAGAATGAAAGGTTAAAATTTTGATCTCTCCATCTATGTTGGTGACCATCAAATCAAGGGTGTAAATTGTTAAATTATGTCCACACATGCATTAAATTAGGCACCTTAATTATCTATATTTTTGTTAACGCACACGATCCTACTATTCCTAGTTTGGAATGTAGGATTAAGTGGCATTGAATTGTAGTTAATGAGATGTAAATTTCACTCGGCATTTAGAATCGATAAGAAAGATTTGATTAATTTAAGTATTTGACCTTCTAGTCCTGGTAGGAGATACACTACATTGGTGGAACTCATGTTAATGTATATGCTTTATCTACGCTGTCCATCCATACGCGCCCTTTACAATGACACTCAAGTTACATATGAATATAAGTGACTAGCATTAATTGTAAAATCTAGTCCATTGATTACGATTCCAATGCTCGCCAAACACTGATTTCATATAATACAGTGTTTTTCCAAATGAAGAATTTGATCCCCAACATACGGTTAGATAGTTAAAATATTATAGATTTCTAAACATATAATCATTGTATAATAATGGTGTTAATTCCATCTAATGCAATGCAATTATCACGCCTTGAAATTTGGTACCCAGGTATGCTTGACTTGGATGTTGCATCCAAGGACATGACATAAAAATATATCAAATCACAACTATCTAAAATCTTAATTACTCTTTCACTATAAGTCTTAAATACATTCTAAATTTTAGAAGAGACTAAATCTAATAAAAAAAGACAACTATAACTCCACTTATGCTCATTGATTATGCCTTAGTCTTGAAATTTAAAATTCCAAAAGAGTAAGTTACGAAACATAATGAATAAGTCTCGCACAAATTTTTATAAAACAATCATGATTCTAAATCCTAATAAAACATGATATTCAGAAATAAGAATATCTGTAAATTAAAAATTGGATTTTAAAATATTATATAAAACATGTTTTTCAATATTGTACAAATATAAATATGGTAGGATATATAAATATAAAATACTCTCAATATATTTAACCATTAGGATACTATGGTTAGTTTACTACAGTTGGCTAACACTCTTTCAAAATAATCCACCTGACTTACGTAGGTGGCATAGTGCAATCTAACATGCTCATCCATTGGACCTCGATCAATGGGTGATTGGTTCGTATTTTAGTTGGATAAACTATTACTCCACCTCCACCTAGCATGCTTAGCTGGTCTATTGTACTATCCAAGATGTTCACCTAACCAGCCTCGATTAATGAAGTTTTCAAGAGGTACGAATTGGGGTTTAAAGTCTTTTAATCTAAAGGTCATAAAGCCTCACTTATTTATGCTTTTTGAAAATTTTAACGCATAGAATATCAATCACCCAACTATCTTACCAGTGTTCCATAATACATGATATATGACTTTCTTTTAAAATTCATAACTCAAACTTATATAAAACATTTTAAAAATATTTAATAAATATTTAAACATCTTTAAATTATTCAATATTTAATCATACTTTTCATAAATTACATAATCTTTAAAAAATTCTTTAAAAATAATATATTTTTCTAAATCAATTTCATATATACTTTTCATATAACATGCTTGTATATAAAATATATGCTCTTTAAATTTTTAGCAAGAAAACAAATCTAAAATTTTAATTTTTTTTACATAAAAGTCTCTAAAAAATTAGAATTCAAAGCCATAATAGTAGAACTTCAAAAATATATTAACATAATATAAGATTTTGAATAATCTATAATACAAAACTTCAAAGTTCTATACAAATTAATACTTGACATAATTAAAATTATAAAAATAATCAGCAATGCATTGATTTTTTAAAAATTAAGAAAAAGCTCTTGGATTCTATGGCTTAATACAAACTAATACCAAAATTTCAATTCAAGCACATAAATGCATTGATTTCCTATAATATTTGTCTGATGGTTTCAAAATTTAGAAAATTCATGAAAAAAAACTCTAATTTCAACATTAATTTAAAAAAATATAGAATGAATTTAAGAAAAATAATTAAGAATATTAAATTATGAGAAATTAGAAAAAGACATGACGCAGAATCAGTTTTCATATCGCGTAAGAAAATAGTTGTAGAAAACCGTAAAAATATCATAAAGAATTTTTAAAAGCATGTGAGAGACCAATCATCTTTGATCTGAATGATTCTAATAATTGATCCTAATGTTAAAGAAAATATGAAAAGAAACCCCTTGAAGAAATCTCTCTCTCTCTCTCTCTCTCCCTCTCTCTCCCTTCTCCACTTTTTCTCTCTTGCCCTATAATAGGGTTATATGCGCGACCTTCCTCTATTAATAGACTTATGCCTCCCTCTCTCACACCCCTCTCTCCATGTGAGAGAAGCTTCTCTCTTTAGAAACTTCCTCTCTTCACATTTATCTCTCCTTTGCTATTCTATTTTTAATATCTTATTCTCTGAGTAATTCTAAAATTAGAAATAATTATAGTTTAGAAATATAAAAATTAAAAATAAATTATGTTTTGAAAACTTTCATATTAAAATATTTTTTCTGTATATACTTTCCTTTTTTAAATGTTTCTTTTCTCTCAGTATTTTTTAAAACTTAACTTCAAATTAAAAAATAAATCTAATAAAAATAAAAACTAATTTTTAATTTAAAAACTATTTAGAATAACTTTTCTCACTTTCCTTCTCTATTTAATTTTTAGTTAAGGAGCCTAATTCTACTTATACTCATCTTTCTTCCTTTTTTAAAAACAATAGACGTCACTCGCTCCTAACATAGCTAGTAACGCCCCTCCCCCTAATTCAATGAGTCTTATGTGTCATGTGTGTGGTCCCACAAGATGACTAATCTAGTACATTTGATGTAGAAAGTATAAGCTATGTAATAAACAATTAAAATTAGATTTTAATGGGCCATTTGATGAATATGATAAATTTATGTGATGGACGATTAAATAATGAAATCTAAGTATGAAAATTAGATGATTATAAGTATAATGAAGAAAATAGGTTAGTGCATGGTCACTTTCATAAATTGCTGTGTACAAAGTATGATTTGAGAGTAGTCCATAGATATAGGCATGTACGCCATGAAATTTTTAAGTAGACAATAAATATATGAATAGTTCTTAAAATAAAAATTCAACAGTAGGAAAGGCTTATGTATAGACAAGAAGTAAAGTATATGGTTTACACCTTTAGATGGATGAGTGTATTTATGGTATAAATGAACTCATGGCTAACTCATTGTATGGAGTGGTCCACAAGTAAAGTGACCAGTTAAATCTCATGATGAATGGTTGTCTCAATGGTTTGTTTAATAAATGATCAAGTATACGATCATATATAAATGCAAGATGGTTATTATAGTATGTATATGTGTGTATGTGCACTTATATGTCACATAATAATTAACTTTAATTATAATAAAAATTCAATTACTAAAAATATATACTAAAATTTTATGATTTACTATAGGAAGCGCATAAATGATTTGGATTAACGAATAGGTGGCTTGATTTGCTAATATGGATGAGTGGTTAGGGTTGGGAGGTTGGTGAATAAGTAGCCTAGAATCAATGATAGAGTTAAAGGGTTTGTACACGCCAGTTAAGGGTGACAACCATGAGATTGGTCCACCTTCTTAATTGGATTGTTTTGAATAGTTTGAGCATGTTATCATGTCGTAAATGATTGATTTAAAACATAGTTTAATAATCATTAGTAATGTTAATCCATGGTGTAAATCAAGAGTCAAATGTAGGCGAATTAAAGTTAAACTTCACAGATCCTCTTTGAGTAGGTTTAGTTCAAGATTAAACGATTGAGAATTTATTGATTTAGAGTGCAAATGGATGAACCAATTTTAACAGATTTTTTATGTAAATAAAATGCTATAATTAGGTCAATTTGGTACATGGGTCAAATGTCATAATTGGATATGTTTAATGTATGCTCAACTGTTAAAATTGAATGAGTTCACAAAGAAATAGTTAGTTTTGTATGCATGAATAGTGAGAGTGAACATGTGCATACACATACATATATTTACACATATAATTATATAATTTCTAGTTCAAGATTAATCTAGGTCATAAGTGGGCTAATTTGCTATATAGATCAATGGCTAACATTAGACAAATTTAACACATATAGCAACAGTCACACCTTGTATAGAATAATAAATGTGTAGTTGGTTATATACGAATGTATATATGCATGCTATGATGAATAAACGGATGAATGGATTATATATGCATGCTATAATGAATAAGTACATGCATTGATTATATTTACCTATATGCTTAGATGGAGGAATGCTCACCTGTACACCAGTTCTCAGGAGAACTCGTGAGCACTTTTTGAGAACTCATATTACGTGATATGAACCCAAAATCTGAAAAATCCATATGATGCAACACCATAAGAAACCCCCAAGGCCCAACTTTTACCCTGATCCAAAACTTTGGTGGGCCATGGCAAAAGGAAACAGTTTCCTCCCTTGATTTGCCTCTCTCTTTATGAAAATGGCCCACCAAAGTTTTGAATCAAGGTAAAAGTTGGGCCCCAGGGGTTTTCTGGTGTATTGCATCACATGGACAATTTAAATTTTAAGCTCATATCACATGAGATAAGTTCTCAAAAAGTGCTCAGAAGTTTTCATGAGAACTGGTGCACAAGTGAGCATTCCTCTACTTAGATGAATGCGAGTGTGCATGCGTATATGAATGCATACAAAAATCTAAGGTTATTACAACAATACATCTTTCCAAGTAGATCATAAGAGGAGTTATGTTATACTCTTGTTGAGTATATTGCTTCATATGTAGGCATAGACAAATTCTATAAACATGATAGATTGTGCATCCCACTATCATCCACTCACAATTCCAAGATGAAATTGGTTTAACAATCCTAATCATCTGGTAAATATCCACTAATGTATGATCAAACAATCAAATAAGACAATTTTTTGGCTCGTGATACATTTACACTATAGGTATCATAATTTGGATAGTTTTATTTGAGTACTTATATGCCATGTCTGCAATTTCTAAGTAATTTCTTAAGTGCACGCGTATACCATACTCTCCAAGGGATGCAGATTGCCTACGAAAGCCTTTCACATGAACTTCCTATGATGACAAGCTAAATGTGACCCACCATTAGACATTCACCCTGTCCATCTGGGTCAAAAAATGAGGCAGATGTGACACTCATGTGCGTCATATGATAGTAAAAAGTGGGTAGGGAAATTCCCTTGTTGAAACCTCCTTGGATCCAGTGTTGTGTTAATATGTCATTCATATTGTCCATGGGTGAGCTATAACCTTTGTAGGCACCCATAAATGCTTGACAATGGAAATTCAATCTTAACTGTTTTTTTTCCCTCATGCAATTTACTTGAGTTTTGAATCTGGCTCATTTTTGGGCCATATCCTAATATGATATGGAAAAATGGTGCTGGGGTGGATATGTCATAAACATCACGGTGGACACATGCAGATTGCCTATGAAAGTCTATGTCAGGAACTTCCTACTATGGGAACTAGGTTGGGCCCACAATGATGTTTGTGAGAAATCCACCTCATCCATCCATTTTGCCCAATCATGTGAGGACATGCACTAAAAAATGGAGCAGATTCAAAACTCAAGTAGGCTGCGCAGTAGGAAAACAATGGGGATTGAATGTACACAGTTGAAACATTTGTGAGGCCAGGCTAATATTGTTGTGTTTTCAGGTCTTGCCCGTAGGAATGAACTTATGAACAGTATGGATGGCATATAAATGTCAAAGTGGACTCCAATGAGGTTTCAACGGTAGGCATTTCCTTACCTACTTTTTCATGTTGTGTGACCCACTTGAGTTTTAGACCTGTATTTTTTCTTCTTTTTTTTGAGGTCCAAACTTTAAAAACGGTTGAATGTATGGATTTTTCCAAAGCATCACAGTCGACCTCACCTAGCTTTTCGTAGTAGGAAGTTCCTAAGAAACGCTTTCCCACTTCTCGCGCAATTATCGAAGTACTATAGTTATTTGATACTCTAGCAGCCTAGTACGATTCACACGCAGTCACTTAGGAAGCTGTGGAGCCAATGTTTGAATGATCCTGACCTCTTATCCTTGGACACTCATTGATTGAAATAGGATCATTGGATATATATCATTTCTAACCGTCCATTAAAATTCCACCAATCCGGATGCTCTGATAATCAAATAAGCATAATTTCTGGTTGATGACACATCTAAGATGGACCGCACTTAGAACAGTTTAATTTTAAATACTTGTATGCAATTTCAAGCAATCCAATTATGGATGGTCCCTCATCCACGGTAGGAACTACTAGATCAACGGTCCAGATTTCCAAAACATAACCAGAGGGTTAGAAGTTGTAAAAATGGACTATATATCAAACGGTTAGGATCGTCCAATGTGGATGATTTTTGGCACATTCCCTATCCATAGTAGGACCTACTAGATCAACGGCCTGGATTTCGAAACCATATCCACAGAAAGTAGTTGTAATTGTAGTGGAAGCAGTAGTGGGGGAGCACGTGCTTTCATTTCTGACAAGTGGGGCCCATGGCCTGCAATCTAAGACCACTACAGTCGTTGAGTCCTGCGAGTATGGACCATGCCCCAAAAAAAAATCTCCGATGGGCAATTCCATTAATATTGTATCTCTATCCTTAACCGTCCATCTCTAGGCAAGAAATCCAACTGTTGAGATTGTCTCATAAAGAAGGAAGATAATAAATAGTCCATCCACAAAGGGGCACAACAGACCGTTGGTACTGATTACAGAACGGTGGGCCTCACATGTCAAAGTCGATGGCACGTGTATCAACGTACCATATGATTCGTGTAGGAGTAGGGGGTGGTGGTGGCAGCTTTTGCTTTTAAAAGCTACTCCTACTTTAGATTTGTTTATTGAATGGACTGTCTGCTGACTGCTCCACACGGTGCAAGTGTGCTGATGGGGTCGTGGGAATCAATAAAGCGGACCCAAATATCAAAAAGAAGGAGCGTGTAACTATTCTCACACATTCACATTGAATATGTCCACGTGGCAGGCTTTTACTCAGATCCCAAGCTTCAAAATGGTGGGACCCACTACAGATGGGATGCACACTCAAAATAAAATATATTGGACGGTTCTGATTTCCTATTAAGTGAAACTATTTGTTGATTTCAGGAGGTTAGCAAATTTTCATTTCGGCCGTAGATCTAGAATTTAGAGTCATTTTTATGGGGGTTTTTTGGGTTATGGGATATGAAGCGGGTTTTTCATGAATTGAACAGTTCGGATTGAGGTAATGAAAGGTAGATGAAGAGATTATTTGTGCATGAGTATGGATTATTATGGACTCGAGTATAAAAGTAATTTTTGAATGGGAGAGCCCCCAACAAAGATCCCATGCTCTCTCCTCCCGTGCAATACAACCTGGCACGAATCTCGACGCATTCTCTCGAGATTCCCAACGGCTACTTTTTCTTTTCTTTTTTTGAATTAGCTTTAAAAAGATGGAATTTGGGACTTTAATGAATGGCCAAACTCAGGGAATGTTGGATTCCTATTTGGAATTGGACCGTAGATATCATACAATCGTAGGTTGTAAGGATGGGCATGTTTTTAATGTACAATTGGGATTTGTGTACTTGAATCCAAACCGTCCAATTTGTGGGACCCACTATGGATGGGGTTGATACAAAAATGGAACCTATGGATGCAAATCTCTTTCCACGTGGCCCATAAATGGACGGTTAATTACTAAGAAGAATACTTAATGGAACAAATTCAGCAAAGTTATATCAGTTGATCTAACGGTTAGGAATGCATGGTCCATGTAATTTTTGTATCGTGGTCCATTCATTCTAGGGATCATGATTTGGATGGTGCGTAATTTGGATCTACGTGCATGGGTGTTTGATTACCATACGTGACATGCATGGCAGCATGGGTGTGTGGGGAGCGGATTCGGTCAGGTCGAGGTGGCACTTGATTCGGTCAGGCTGTGACCGTGGGCCCACCTTGATGTATATGTTGTATATCCACGTCATACATCCATTTTTACAGATTATTTTAAAAGATGGTCCCAAAAATGAAGCAGATCCAAATCTCAGGTGGACCACACCACAGGAAACAGTGGTGATTAAACGCTTACCATTAAGAACTTCCAAGAGCCCACCGTAATCTTTGTTTGACATCCAATCTGTTGATAAGGTCACACATACAAGGATGAAACGGAAATATTAATATCATCTTGATCCAAAACATTTGTGGCCCACAAGAAGTTTTTAATGGTCAATCACCACTATTTCCTGTGGTGTGGTGCACCGGAGATTTTGATCTACTTCAGTTTTTGGACCCATGTCCAAAATGATCTGGAAAAACGGATGGACGGTGTGGATATACAACACATTCATCTAGATGGTCCCCACGGTCACGGCCTGACCGAATCCGCTCCTGGGTGGGTGATAGAATCTCTCTCTCTCTCTCTCTCTCTCTCTCTCATATCTAGGCCATTGGATGGTGATGATGGCCCACCAAGATTTTTTTATTCCATGTTTCTCTCTCCTCTTAGAATTTTCATGTTTTATCATTTTCAAGTTGTTTCATGAATCTAACTCCAGCATCTTTTAATTTTCTTTTCTATTATATTGTATGCTAAAGCTTTTACCAGTAATTATATGATAGTCTGGCAGAGTCTGGTGCATTTTACACATGCATAAACCCTCCGTACATGTTTCATTCACATACCTCAAGCCAGACCATCCAACATACGTGTCCAGTTGTGGATGAGGAATAGCAAAAAAAGAATCATACTGATCAATAAATCCTAACCATCAAATGTTAAATAAATAAAAAAATCAAAGTGCACAAAAGATAGTTAAAACGCATGATCATGCAATATTTGGGTATGGCCCATCTACAGTAGTGACTTTATTTGAACGTTGCATTGACGTAAGTGAATGCACATGTTTGGTCCACCATATATCTCCTAGTATGAAAATTTCATTGCAAGACTCCTATGATAGTTCACCACCATTTTGAAAATGGTAGTCACTGATCCTCATCACATATGGCATCTCATGTACAGATATCTAGACCATTCAAGTTGTGGGGCGAGTTTATAGATGGAGATTATCTCTAAAATACACCTATCCAGACATCCTAACCATCCATTCGATGGCAATCAAATTGATGGTTAAAATTAAAATAGTGACTACCCCAAAATCAAAGTTTATCAAAAAAAAAATCAGATGGTTACTATCATCTTGCCTGTGTACTTTTTGGGTTATTCTCCAATCCGAAATCAGTTCAGAGATATGGACGGTTAAGATCAATGTACAACCATGTGTGCAGTTGAAGATTCACCACCCCTTCTTAAACGGTACTGAACTATTATAGGAATCTAGCTCGTCACACAATCTTCGTTTTCCATACAAAACGTATGATTGGCCCACCATGGGATTTTTTTTTTCTCATGCATTTGTTTTTAGTTTCTTTTTCTAAGTTGTCCACACGCCAGAATATCACATGTTTTAAATTTCCCTCTTTTACAAATACTACCCGTTTGGCACCATGGATTTGAGGAGAAAGGAGGAGAAACTGGTTGCTTTATTATGTTTGGTACCATGGATTTGATGAGAAGTGGATTTGAGAGGAATACAGAAGAACTCAAAAAGGCACTTTTAACCCTTTTTCAAATCCTCCAAAAAAAAAAAAAAGGTGAGATTTGAAGAGAAATCCTTCCCAACGTTGGACCCACGGTAATGTGTCCCTAACTATGGGACCCAGTATGATGTATATTTTCCATCCAACTTGTTGATAATGTCACAAAGACCTGGATGAAGGGACCATACAAATTTCAGTTTAATCCAAAACTTTTGTGCATCATAAAGGTTTCATTCTCCATTTTTTCTTGTTTTATAGTCCACTTTAGATGTGGATTTGCTTTTTTCTTTTTTGGATCTTGGCATAAAATGATCCGTAAAAATGGATGAATGGCATGGATTTAAAAATCGAGGCTAATACGGTGGGCATACGGTGGGATTAAAATTTACACCGTCCATTCCTTCATTTTGATTTCTCTCTAAATCTTGACATGCCAAACAGAAAATCTGAAATTGGTAAGAACTACAATCAATGAGAATTCATATCATGGAATCCACTTCTCCTCACTTCTCCTCAAATCCATGGTGCCAAACGGGCCAGTAGAAAATTTTGGGTGGGTGGGTGTACACTGAAGCTCCATGCACACGCACTTCTCACCATCCAATAGTAGTGGGCGGGAATCTCAACAAAATCTAAAATGGGATTTTTAAATATTGCATTTTGAAATGCCTGCCGGAGACCATCCATGGGATGGGATCATCTGATCATATGAATTCTTCAGGAATTCCATAAGCAATCCATGATAGAGCCATCTAGTGGATGGTTCAATTTGTTGGTTAGGTCTTTTTCTATAAATGATCTTGGCCATCCATTTACAGTCCACTGATCAGATTACTAGAACCGTCCGATCACTTTGATATGTTCTTAGTGGGCCATGAAGGGTAGTGTGGACCAAATGAACCGTCCTTATTGATTGATTGTACTGTTGAAGAGTCCCCATGCAACTGGGAGCACAGTAACTGTAGTGCTCTGAGAGATATGGATCATGTATCTGGATATACATCAACACATACTCACGTATGAAAATCCCACTGGGATTAGAAAATTCCCACACGTCAGCTTTCCTAATGAGGCTGTTTGATATCCCACTAAGGCATTTTGCTGTTTCCTCCAGTGCTCTCAGAGCATTATAAGTTATGGTACTCCAAGTTGCATTGATCCAATTTGACAGCCTAATCAATCGATCTGAACCGTCGATTAAATCCATAACAAATTTCATGGACAACTACGCAAAAATCACACTGATCCGATTATCTAAACCATCCTTGATTCGGATTTATTTTCTACAGCCATCCTTTTTCCAAGCTACGGATGTGATCGCAGAAATTTCCTAATTAGAAACGATTAATTAGAATCACAGGCAATCCAAGATGGGTCCTAACAAATAGATGGATTAAAATATTAATTTGACCTTTTTTTGTAAATGATCTTGACCGTCCATATTAAAGGCCATTGATCAAATGGTTAATATTTGTCACATAAGTCTGATGCTTTCATGGTAGCCCTTGAAATGTGTGGTGGATCTAATGAACGGTCTAGATCAATAAAATGGACCAAGTGTCCCAATGCAACTAAGAGCACTAGAGCATCACTCTTTCTTAAATTGCCACACCATAGATAACAATTCATAGTGAATACCCACCCATTAAAACCTTCACAATCGTTTGTAGGCCCAATGAGATGTGGTTCAAACATCCAACCCATCCATTGTGTGTGTTCCACTTGGATGAGGGTTCAGCCATATCCAAAATTCAGGTGGGCCCCACCAAGTGCTTTTCGATGTTTTAGGCATAATTTCACACATTTTCCGATGGTGTGGCCCACTTGAGTTCTGTATACTGCTTGATCTTTGGAATATCGCATATCCTAGAGGGGACCCACCAAACGCACGGTGTGGATGTTTGACGCTCATCACACACACACACGCACACACACATATATATAGACACACACTTTCATTTCAGTTTCCAACTGAAATGAGTCAGTGGCAGGCATGTTAGTGGTGTGTTTTTCCTTGCTACCAAAACTATAGCTTCTTTTATCTTTCTTTTTCTTTTTTAGTCTGACACCATATATGAGTGATTGGATTTCTGTAATGGAAAGCATTAGCTCTCCTCGGAGTAGGTTCTTATGAAAATAGTCTAAAATCCAAAGAAAACCCATCAAGGGTCTGACCATCTGACTCCATTAGACTACTTCCAAAGGCCTCCCAGATCTTCATAAGCTGTTTTTAGCATCTGGGCAGCTCTTGTTTTTGGAGTTTCAGTACAATGGAAGTAGGTGGAGGAGGAGTTTTCCTCTGTTTGGTGGTTTTGTTATTGTTTTGGAATTCTACAGATGGTTTGCTCTCTCCCAAAGGTGTTAACTTTGAAGGTATGCTTGAGTGATTTTCCTTAGTGTTTGTTTTGCAAACAAATGAGAAATGAGATTTTCTTTTAATTTTTTATGTGGGTTTTTTGAATTTCAGTTCAAGCATTGATGGGTATAAAGGCATCATTGAAGGATCCTCATAATGTTCTACAGAACTGGGATCCGGACTCTGTCGATCCATGTAGCTGGACTATGGTTACTTGCTCACCTGAAAATCTAGTCACTGGGCTGTAAGTTCTAGTGCAAAAAATTTCACTAACTTGGTTTTTTTTTCTTCGGCGGGAAATAAAAATATCTTTCCATTTTCTCTTGGTTGATTGAACCTGAAATTTGCAAATTCTTCTGTTTAGTGTATGCCATATTTCTAATTTGCTATGAACCTCGTCCGAGTCAACTCGGGTCATTTGAATATGGAGTCGAGTCATTTTGCCGAGTCAGATTGACCAGTTTAAATGGAGAAAGAAGTTTGTTCTGTAACCATATATCAGAGATAACGTCTTTTTTTTTTTCTTTTTTCGTGTGTTTGTCTTGCCGTAATTGGCAAAGCTTCATCTTTAGTTTTGTGACATTCATATGTTAATTCATCTATTATATTTATATATATTTTTTTTAAATGTTATTTGCATGTGTAGATGCATCTGAAAAATGACCCCACTGACTCTTTGAGTCGACCCGACTCATCTGAACATGGAGTCGAGTCAGCTCTTCGCACTACGCTGCAAGCTATAGGGGAATGCTAACTTCCCCACCTTCATGGCAACGCTAGCTACATCCCCTAAGCTTTTAATTTTCACGTGTGAAGCTAATCGCAGATCTAAGACTATCCATTCATTTGTACCACTAGGGGCAAGCCATAGTTCAAAAAATAACGCGAATCGGATGATCCTAAATACACAAAAACACATAGATTGACGGATGGATCAATAAATGGATTGTGATGTATATTTTAATCATGTTATTGCAGGGGAACTCCGAGCCAGAACTTGTCCGGCACGCTTTCTCCAAGTATCGGGAACTTGACGAATCTTCAGCTTGTGTGAGTACTAAAATATGGTTTTTGAATTTTGCATTTTGGGTTGTTTTTTCTTGCATTGGTTTGATGAGAGCGAGTGTTCTTTGTTGCAGTCTGTTACAGAACAACAACATATCAGGACCGATTCCAGTAGAGATTGGGAAGCTCTCGAAGCTTCATACGCTTGATCTTTCTAATAATTTATTTACTGGAGAAATCCCCATTTCTATAGGAAACCTCAAAAGCCTTGAATACTTGTAAGTAGTAAAAAGAAAAGCCAGTGAAGTGAAACTCTAGTACTTCAGAAGTTCTGAATCTGTATATATTTCTTTTCTTATGTTCTTTATATGCTTATAGAATTTCGAAAATCGAGTTCTTGGACTGAATCTGGTTCGTGGGTGTTTGAATACGGACCAGGCGGCTTAACAACAACAGCCTTTCAGGAGAATTTCCGTCATCGTTGGCCAACATCACAAAGCTTGCATTCGTGTAAATCTCTTGACCTTCTCATGTATAATCAGTACAGGAATTCTAGTATGATTTGTGTGTCATTATGTTCTATCATCTCTTCATGAAAACATCTGTATTGTACACTTGATTACAGTGGTCACGATCATTGATTTGGTGGGTCATCACATGGATAGACAATGTCCCGAAAATCAAGGGCGTTGGACTGTATAGACTGTATAGCCAGCTATCTGATTGCCAGATTTTTAACTTGAGAGAGAGCCACGATCCACATCCTAGGGGAAAAAGTCACAATTCTCCAGTTTGTGGCTGATGGCCCACCATCAATAGTCCCATTCGCCATGCATGTTTGCCATGTCTACAGGGAAAAAGAATCTGTCTAGAACTTATCCGAAGCAAGCTGCATAATAGCATTTCTCATGATCTCTCTGTGTGTGTGTACATAGATACATACGTATGTACGTGTGCATGCGTGCATGTGTGTATTTATGTATGTATGTACATGTTTGTGTGTTTCACATTTATATAATATCTCTAATGGAAAATTATGAAGGTTTGTGGATTTTTTTCATGCTTCAGGGATTTATCTTACAATAATTTGAGTGGGCCCATACCAAGGTTTCCTGCTAGAACAGTCAAGTAAGGACTCTAATAGTGTTTTTTCCCTTTTTTATTTATAGAAAAGATCTTTTATTTTGAATTTGTTTCATTCATTTCATTTTCATTTTTCACATCAGTATTGTAGGAAATCCACAGATTTGTGCGACTGGATCAGAGCCAGATTGCAATGGAACAGAACCGATGCCGCTTTCCTTCAACTTGACTAATACACAAAGTATGAGCTTAGATTCTAAATCTTTCTGGTTTAAATTACTTTTTTTGCACTTAGAGAAATGCTCTTATGGCCCATGATTCACTAAGTACGATGGATCAATTACTGCCATACATGGCAAATTTAGATGGTGATCATGAGTGTTGATCTGGGGAGCCACCATGCCAATGGTCATAGCCCAAAAACCACAGTGATTGGGCAATTGTAGCCATCCATTCGCAATCCACTGATTGAAGGGCTACATAGACCAGTAGTATCAATATTTGGGTATGGCCCATAAAAAATTGGCACAAAATCATGATCCTGATCACCATACAAATGTTTTCACACATGAACTTCAGATGTTCTGGTCAGCACTTAAAGGAGCTCCATGAAGTGCAAGCATTACATTTCTGTGTTCCTCTATATTCATTATTCGTATTTACTGTTAAATTCTACATATTCATATTTCAATAGCTTGTATCGATTCTCGAGCTTTTATAATCACACTGATTCTTACATTTGATAAGATCCTTGCTTTGATCTTGATATCTCTCATTGCCCATTGTTTACAGGCCCTGTACCTTTGGGAAGACCCAAAAGCCACAAGGTGGCCTTTGCTTTGGCGACGAGCCTTGGCTGCATCTGTCTTCTCATTCTTGGATTTGGGTTCCTTCTATGGTGGAGGCACAGACACAACCAACAGATATTCTTGGATGTCAATGGTTAGTATCACAGAAGAGAGAGAGAGAGAGAGAGAGAGAGAGAGAGAGAGAGAGAGAGAGAGGATCTTGAACAAGCAAAAAAACAATGAAAATTTTATACGATTAGGGTGTGTTTGGTTGCGCCAAATATCATGAAATTTTGCATCAGATTAGTCTGATTAATCATGATATTTGCTGCAACCAATATTTGTCCTTTGATGAAGAGTTTTGGGTTTCCTAATTCCACATGAGTGTGGAGCCCTGCCCATCACAGGTACCCGTACCAATATGGAACATGAGTGAGAGATATGAGCTTTCCATCTGATTGGAAATAATGTTCAGAAGTTCTGCCTAAAAAGTCAAGCAGTTTCACAATGTAGATAGTAAAAAACAGTTGAAACAACTTCTTCCTAGCCATCCATTTGTTTCAAATAGTGTGGCCCATCTGAGGTGTGAAATGGCCTGATTTTTAGGCAGAATATCAGAAATGTGTAGCCAACCTGATGGAAAGATCTGGTCAATCACACATGTTCCAGATGTTTGTGATGGCTCCCACACGCGTGTGGAATTAACGAACTTCATATTTTTATGCTTGCTTGATTGAGAGAGAAAAAAATTCTTTCGTTTGACCCAATACAGGTGAGACCCACCTTTCGGGAGCCTAATCCATTGATCTGGTGTGATCCATCTTGTTACAGGATGTTCCTTGATATCTTCCCTATCTGATGATCCTAGCCATCTGATGAAAATGGATAATTACACCAATGGTCCACATTAGCAGCTGCCCACTTTCATAGTTTGGATCATCTGATAGGGGATATTTTTGGACATCTCCTATCCACCATTGGAAGCACCATGTGAATGTTTGGATAAAAAAAGAAGGGCCCCACATCTTTATTGGGCCATCCTCTACCAAGTATACTTCAAATTCTTCTTCTGTTCCTCTCTACTTCCACACAATTTCATTTTTATTTTTATTTTCCACTGATGGTTATGCAATTTCTTCAGACCAACATCATGAAGAAATCTCTCTTGGAAACTTGAAGAGGTTCCATTTCAGGGAGCTTCAGATTGCAACAGATAACTTCAGTAGCAAGAACATACTTGGAAAAGGCGGTTTTGGAAATGTATATAAAGGCTATCTTCAAGATGGGACGGTCGTAGCAGTGAAAAGGCTCAAGGATGGAAATGCTGTGGGTGGGGAGATACAATTTCAAACAGAAGTGGAGATGATTAGCTTAGCAGTCCATAGAAACCTTCTAAGGCTTTGTGGGTTTTGTATGACAGCGACAGAGCGGCTTCTAATTTATCCATACATGTCAAATGGCAGTGTTGCTTCTCGACTCAAAGGTACCATACACATTTGAGTTTCAGGCCATCGAAAGAATCTTTGGAGGATGATTTGATCAAGGGTGCGTTTGGTTGCGCCAAGTATCATGAAATTTTGCCCTGAATTAGACTGATTAATCATGAGATTGCATGATATTCGGTGCAACCAAACGTACCCTAAATGATAAATATTGAATACCAGGCTTCTGCTCAAACTTGTGGCGTTTTGTTAGAGGTAGAATTTGGTGCAGGTCGGGCCCACCTTTTGATCATGCAGATTGTTCATCTAGCCCCCCAAACAAACCCAGCCGTTGGATTTTGGACTTCTTCGGTGTATCAACCACTGATCGTATCGTATGGCTGTGATTGTATGAGTGGGGGAATTCCATTGCATTACTATCCACAGTGGGGGCCTACCAGATGCACAATTAAGATCACTGCAATGTGTGTTATGTTGGGTTTGTCCCGCATCGATCAGGTTGGACGATGAAAAAAGCTTCATATATCTTGGGGTCTCTCCACCCAATAGGTTAGCCTTTTTTTTTTACTAACCATTTTGAGGTGAAACCAGCCCAACAAGTGGTATCAAAGCTGGCCCAGCCAAGCCAATATATAGTGGCGCCCATGCCCAAGCCCGTGAGCGAGGGGGGCAGTGCCCGAGAGCCCAGGGAGGACAGTGCTCAGGAGCCCCTATCCACCCACACCCAGAGCCCACGAGCGAGGCGGGCAGTGCCCGAGAGCCCAGGGAGGACAGTGCTCGGGAGCCCCTATCCGCTGTGGAGGGGGGATTGTTGGGTTTTTCCCACATCAGCTAAAGGCTGGGGAGATTACTGGGCTATATATTAGGAAGAGGCCCATCAACAATGACTAGCCATTTTGAGGTGGAACCAGCCCAACATGTCAAACCTGTACAGAAAAGCGCTACTAGTTCATGCCAAACATCATATATTTCTACCATACAGATGGCTGCTAGGTTCTCCTTCATCCAATCCTTTTCATCTCTTAGAATTTAGTGCAGGTGGGGCCCACCTTTAGATGACACAGATTGTTGATGTAGCCCCTCAAACAATCAAATAGATTTTGGACTCTTCCTATTGCATATCGACCACTGGCCATATTGTATATGGATGTGATTGTCTCCATCGCATTACCATCCACAATGGGGGGCCACCAGATGCACTATCAAGGCCACTGAAATGTGGGCCACACCTGTACAGAAAAGTGCCTCTAGTTCTCGTCAAACATTTTATATTTCCACAATGCTAGAGTTCTCACTCATTATATTCTTTTAATCTCTTATGGAAAACTTATGGAGTTTATTCATGTTCGCGCATGCAGGCATGCATATTCATCCTTGTTCTTTTAGAGCTGAATCCGACGATTCAAACCTCTGTTTTTGTTTTTTTTTCCTTTTTTTTTTTCTTTTTTAAAGACTTGAATAAGACCATTGATTCGTTTTCTATTCTTATATAGGAAAACCAGCATTGGATTGGAGTACTAGGAAGAGAATAGCACTCGGAGCAGCACGGGGCCTGTTGTATCTTCACGAGCAGTGCGATCCTAAGATAATTCACCGGGATGTAAAAGCCGCAAATATATTGCTTGATGACTACTGTGAAGCAGTAGTAGGAGACTTTGGGCTAGGCCAAGCTTTTGGATCACAGAGATTCCCATGTAACGACCTGCAGTGAGAGGCACAGTGGGCCACATAGCCCCTGAGTATCTCTCCACAGGCCAGTCATCGGAGAAGACAGACGTCTTCGGATTCGGAATCCTCCTCCTTGAGTTGATCACTGGTCAGAGAGCTCTAGAATTCGGCAAGGCAGCTAATCAGAAAGGAGCCATGCTTGATTGGGTAATAAGAACAACTCTAGTTTCTTACTGAACTTGATTCCTTCCACATATATGAAGTAATGCCTATTTATGTAGCAATACTTCACCAAATTGACCCAAAACACTGTCGATTTGTTGAAGTACCGAATGGGTTATGCATTCTCATCCTAATGGTTGAGTTGGCTGTGACTCGGCAGCGATTTGGATTTGTGTTGGAAAACTCAATTGATAAGAATAACTCAACCACTATGAATGTACATCTGTCCGTGTAATATCGGGTCGATGATGAGTTGATTGAGTTTGAAAACACAAATACTCTACTTGGTACATAAATATGTAAACGTACAGGCTGTTACGTGTGCAGTATGTAATGCATCTACACCATTAAATGTTTGTATGCATTTGCATGTGCAATGTATACATATGTGTATCTGTACATGTATTATCTTCTTTGCTTATCTTCGAATTTTAAGAAATTGCAGAAGTTTTCCTTTTCTTGAGTGTTTGGAGAAGACCCTGCACAGGAACTTCATAAATCGGAATTTTCGTGAATCATCATCATCTTTTAACTTCATGCTTTAAGGCTATATATATCTTCAAACATTTATTTGGAAGAAAAAAAAAAAAAAAACTTTATTTCTAGCACTAGTTCTTTTCTTGGTCTGACACCGAATCATGTCGGATCGCAGGTGAAGAAAATCCATCAGGAAAAGAAGCTTGATGTGCTCGTCGACAAGGACCTGAAAAACAACTACGACCGGATCGAGCTTGAAGAAATGGTCCAAGTCGCTCTCCTATGCACCCAATACCTCCCAGGCCACAGGCCCAAGATGTCTGAAGTCGTGCGAATGCTAGAAGGTGATGGACTCGCAGAGAGATGGGAAGCTTCTCAGAGAGCTGAAGCACACAAGTGTAAAGCCCATGAATTCTCCTCTTCCGAACGGTACTCCGATCTCACTGACGACTCTTCATTGCTCGCCCAAGCAATGGAGCTCTCTGGCCCAAGGTGACTTCATAAGACAAAGGAACCAGCGAGGAAAAAAATGAAAGAAAAGGCCACGAACTCATCGGAATTCTAACATTTCAGATGTGTCCGAAAGAACCCAAGTTCCGGTTTCGAGAGTTTGTATAGAATATCAGTGATTAAACCGGTTTGCGACTGTACAAAGGTGATTTGAGAAAAACTGACCTTAGATTAGAGTGAGAGTGTTCCATGCATTGTTTGTTCAGTGAGTGAAAGAAGCTTTGTTGAATAGGATATGGATTTTGGGCAGTGAATCATATAGCCTCATAGGCTTTTGTATGAATAATGTAATATGGATCCTGATTGTTTCATTAAAAAAGAAAGGAGAATGTGATAGATTGTGTTTGGGATTTAGAAATTCTGCCATTTGCAATTTAGTAAATTCTAATCTTTTGTTTTCATTCAACTTTCTCAATCATGGCTTGCATTATGAAGTTTGAGTTGGGTGATTAGTAAATTCAAATCGGCGAAGACCATGAATTGGTGCCTAACAGAGGATTGGAACAACATATTTATCGGATGGAACAATGTACATATGCAGTCGGCCGGGCTGAGTGGGCCATTTAGCCCATTGCCACCCCTACACCTGGATACCGAGCCAAAATGAGTCAAGCTTGGCACAGCTCAGCTTGGCAGCACAGCTCGGTTCGGCTAGCAGCCTACCCCAGCTCAAGTTCGGCTCAGCTTGGTCCTCAAGCCTGACTGGCCAACTCGGCTCGATTTGGTCAGAGCTGAGTTTGTGCTCGAGCTTTCAAGTCGAGCTCGAGCATTTGCCTTTTTGGTTTTTATATGGGCGGGCCCTTTTTTATATTATATATAATATAAAATACAATGTCAAGTGCATGTTAGCCTAGCTTGTTGACGCCTTGGCGTTTCAAACAGCACGTCTCAAGTTCAAGACAATGGGTGCATTGTGTGACTGACCATGTGGGTGTGTTGCATGACTAATAGAATAAAAGTTTCACCTTCCAGACAATGGGTGCATTGTGTGACTGACCATGTGGGTGTGTTGCATGACTAATAGAATAAAAGTTTCACCTTCCAAAAAAATAATATAAAATATAATATATTAATTAAGTTAATTATATATATAAATATAATATTATATAATTCAGTTATAACTCGAGCAGAGTCAAGCTCGGTCAGCTCAAGCTCGGCTAGAAATTCTTCCGAGCTTTCAGCTCGGCTTCCCGAACCCAACTTTCGAGTTGAGCTAAGCTTATCCAAGCCTAGCCAAGCGAGTTAACCCTCAGTTCGTGTCTAGCTCTAGCCACCCCTAATCAGGACCAATGGTCTAGATCACCAATCCATGGGCTCCGATCATCTAAACTACAAACTCAAGGATAGGGACGCTTTCCAGTGAACACTACTTAAGATAGCCTTTGAGTGGAAAATCTGAACCATTCACTAGGTCAAGATGCGTCGCAGCGTACAAAACTAATATGCAATTCAGATTCTTGGCCACCCTGATTGTTGGGGAGGGGCCTATAGAGAGTGGGGCCCACCTTATGAACAACTTGGATCTCACACCCATTCCGAAAATCTTTTTGGAGAAAATCATACTTTCCTCTATTTGTGAGTTCACTCTCTCATGGAAACTAAAATTAAAGAAAATAGTTTCTCAGCAAATCTCCTCCAAAATCTTCCCACAACTCACCAAAGATTCAGATGATGGGCTATCAAAATGTGGGATGCACTTGATGGATAGTTATATCGATTACCGTAACTTTTCTAGTATAATAGTATAATCAATATGGAACATTCATTCTTCTACCCATTGATGGTGTGGTTAGGACCATCCAATAAAAGTGATTTTTGATAGGGATGGACCATCAAATGTGGGTAACACAAACTTGATGGTCTAAATCAATGATTAGACATTTTATAGTAGAATCAATATGGACCGTACAATATCCAAGCCTTTGATTGGACTGCTAGGATCATCCAGATCGAAGTGATTTTATTACAATGGGAAATAAATGGTGGGCCAGACATGATGTGTGGTACATGCTAGTGATCACATTTATTAGTTTTAATCAATGTTTTAAATATTAATGATATTGATCAATATATCCCATGATATATCTTGTATACCACCTATGCGATACGAAACGCACAGTAGCACAAATAATGTTGATATATCTCACTTGTTTGATCCAGTGAGCATTTTCAATCTCAGATCATTTTCTTTTCTTTTTCTTTTTTTGAAATTATATTAAATCAATGTCAATGATCACCAATCCATTGATTCTTCATGTTTTACATAAAAAAAACATGGAGTTGGGGCTTTGATTTCGATATTCAGTGATTCTTCATGTTCTCCATGTTTTTTATTTAAAAATTTTCTTCGATTAACTATCAATTGAGGCTAATTTCAAAGTATTTAGGAGTATTTGATGAAATGATAATCACATACACTCTAATTTTGAAATTTTGATTTGCAGAAAATTAGAAAAAAAAATCAAAATTTTTCCAATTTCTTTCAAATTGCTTACAATGTTGCACTCCAAACATGGAATCAAGCATGTATGAGGGCTGACCTACTGATTTGTTATATCCTTGTCAATTTTCAGAAAATAAAAATCATTTTTTACTAAAAATTATTAACATATATTTTTTTTCAAAATATCCCTTCAACACCACCTATCAATTGAGACTAATTTTGAGGTATTTAGTGTTTGATGAAATGATCATCACATACATTCTAAATCTTATGCATTCAATTTGAATATAGTTGCATTAGTTCAATAAGATGATCCTGTACAAAGGAAATATATTATGCGCACTTTTTTTTTTAGATGTTATGATTAAAAAGTGTCTATTAAGGTATTTTTTTAATAATTCCTAAAGTTTTATTGAAAAATTCAACCATTTTCCAATGTTTTCCCCATATTTCTCAAAAAGTGCAATAAATTATCCGATACAAATAATACATCTCGTGTGATAACTGATATTTATCTGTATCCCAAAGGTGCGATATGTAACGCAATACCAATAATTTGTAACACTAGTTTTAATCAATATGATTAACATTCTTGTTACAAGTCATTGATTAACCCTTTTTTTATTATTATTATTTTATTTTTTATGCACACACCTCATACACACACACACCACAATGGGTACTCAAACCCATGATCTTAGTGTTGAAACTCTTATGAGTCTACCACTAAGCCATGAGTAAGGACCTAACTAACAGTTAAGATCATCTGATCAAAGTGTTATAAGCATGGGCCATGAAAGGTGGGCTACACATAAACAACCTTGATAATTGATCACACCTTTTGGGTATATCAATACAGACCATCCATTTTCCAAACGATTGATCAGATGGTTATAGGTCAAAATGATTTTTGAGAGGGATGGGCCATCAAAGATGGGATGCACATGATTGACAATCCAAATCAATATTCAACCTTTTCTATTGCAATCAATATGAACCATCCATTCTCCAATCTATTCATCAAACTATTAGGATCATACAATCAAAGTGCTTTTTCTCCAATCTCTCTCTCTCTCTCTCTCTCTCTCTCTCTCTCTCTCTCACACACACACACACACACACAAACACGTAAAAAAATTGAAATTTCTATGGATTTCTCGTCACCTTTTGAGTTCCAACACAACTTCATTTCGAGTTGAGATTTCTTCCAAAATCTAGACTTCCACAAAAATTAAAAGTGATTGAAATCGCCGAAGGAACAAAATTCCAAAAAGAAAAAGAAAAACTCAAAGAACTAAGATTTCCTAAATTTTTTATTTTTTTTCATTTTCTATCTACTTTTGCCTATTTACGGATGTTTCCTAGTATTGGAGAAATTATCACTGGTAGTAGTGGTACTGGGGATATTATCGATGGTTCTGCTGGGTCCGGACCTTTCATAGGGATTCATCTTAAAGTGTTGCTTATTCCAACAATATCGCCAAATATTCCTGATATTATAAAAAAATATCGGCCATATTAGATATTTTTGTACTTCTTTTGGTATCATTGTCGATGCCGACAATATCGATCATATTCTCGATAATATCACTGATATTTGGAACACTGTTTCAAAGGTGGGCCACATGTGATGGATGATCCATATCAATGATCATACCTTTTAGCATAAACAATATAGGTCATCCATGCTCCAAGCCACTAATCAAATAGTTATCATCATACAATCAAAATATTTTTTGACAAGGATTGGTTATCAAAGGTAAGCCTTACATGATGGCCAGTTCTTATCAAAGATTGGACCTTTCTATTATAATCAGGTGATCATCCTTCTCTAAGCGTACTACATAGGATTGGCCCATGTGGTAGGAAGATGGATCACATATACCATCCTAGTCCTCCAATCCAATGGCTAGCTGAGGAATAGTATAACATAGTTTCTTGCTCATTTCACAATGTAGATTCCATGAAAATAACTTCCAAACAATAAAAAGGAAAAAAAAAAAAAGTTTTACTAACTTTCCAAACAATTCACTTTTCTCTAATTTTATTTCCCTGGCTCCCGAAAAGGCCCGAAAATACAAAATGCATAAGAGAGAAAGGACTACGTTTGAAGCAACATAAACCTCCTCTTATTTGTAATTTTGAGAATTTCTGAATCCTACTATACATTATTAAAAAAAAAAAAAAAAAAAAAAATGTCTGTATTACATCCTAGATCTTTGTTACAACAGGGGTCACATTCGAATTTAAAAGGCGATCAGGATTGATCAATTACCTTGTCCGAGTAAAAGGGATGGCCCATGATTAACCTCCAGTTATGCATCTCCCGTGAGAGGTAAGCCATCTAATATTTGGTGTTTGGATGTCGAAAGGACTCAGCTTCGGTACAGACCCCTTAACAGAAATATGCTCACACCGCCAATTGCCAATGTGAGAATAAGAGGGCTTCTGAAAAACTCGACATCCGTCATTCTGTGGTCGCCATCTGTTCTTCCTTGGCGAGACAGCTCTCCGAAGTGCTCATGAAGAAGATTGCTGAGGTTGTCCAATTGATGCATGATTTGACGTTGACCTCGTGCGATGACTGTTACCTGTTTATGCCAACCTATCAGACCATGACTTAGAAAAGTGGTGATTATTGTCCATCTAGTAGGCCCTTCCATGGATGGACTACATTGAAACCATCTCGCTGATTAGAGATCTTGACTGTACACATAAAGGAGTTGAAATGTGGACCATAGTTTCTAACTACCCTTCCTACAGGCAGGAAAGATCACTAATCAGGTCTTTTTCCATGTCACCCATCCACAGTGGGAAAAGGGCTGTCAATGGGTACCCAGACCCACAGGTACCTGGACCTGACCCAATTTTAATGGAGTCCAGGATGCATTAATTGGACACATTAAGAAATCAGGTTGGGTTCAGGTCTCACCTTTTAGATCCAGTTAAAATATGGGTTCAGCCAGGGTTGGGTTGGGTCGGGTCCATGTGATGAACTAAATTAAAATCGGATCAGGTCAGGCCTATAGTCAGGTCCAGGTTGGGTCCAGTTGTAATATTTCTAGAGAAAAAAAAAAAAAAAAAGGTTTCCTAAGCCACACACATGTAAGAGAGCCAGTTTACATACTATGCATGTGTCAAAGTGGCACATGTGTGCGATCTAGTCCATCCATATAAATATGCTCTTGTTTGTCCCAAATCCAACTCAAAACCTAGATTCAAAGACCCAATCTGTACCCAACAGGTTCCCGAGCCCAATCGGATCAACGCGGACCCAAAATGACCTGAACTCGGTTATCCTGGGTAAGAATACTAAGGGTCCTGAACCGAACCCAAAGTGAGACCTACTAGATGAACTGTCTAGATCACCATGGGGCTGAGGCACAAGGGGCAAAAAATGCTAGAAAACCTCATTGTTAAAATATTAAGATTGACAATATGTGCAGCCTATCAGTGACTCACTGATATGCAATGTACTATATTTGATTGCATAAACATTGCTTAGAATATCTCCTCAATAGGGATTAAACCAATAACAAATACAAGAGAGGAAAGAAAAACTGAAATTTTCAGCATACCTCTTCTATTAATTGAAATTCCTTGGCCAACTGGGAAGAAGAAGATGAATTCGGTAGTAAGGACCCAGTCAAGGTGCCATTGCCCAAGCTGGGCATGATTAGAGATATGGGTGCAGAACCATTGCAGGCCTCAGTTTGCAGCGCCAGGTTTTGTTGGCTAGTAGAAGATTTCCTGGCAGTGAATTTGGAATTCATCTCTTCGATGCGGGATGTGAACTCATCCATTCTCTCATTCAGCGTGGTTATCTGTTCCGAGAGTTGAGTGATTACTCCCTGAAACAGAACAAAAGACAATCAAATGACAAGCAAGACATGGTGTTTAGAATGGCAGCACTACAGTACAAGTTGCCCCGACAGGCCAATCCCAATAGAGCTCGAAGAAAATTTTTTCCTTCGTAATATATGATGTTTTACTTTGTATAAAAAGAAACACAAATTATTTGTTTAATATGCACGAATAGGTGATTAATTTATCTATTTTCTAATTGGTCAAAAATCAGCTAAAACTACTAATGGCAGCATTACGGTACAAGTTTCTCCTGACAAGCCAATTCCAATAGAGCACGAAGATTTTTTCCTTCGTAATATATGATGTTTTACTTTGTAAAAAAAAATAACACAATTTATTTGTTTAATATGCACTAATAGGTGATTGCTTTATCTATTTTATAATTGGTAAAAAAATCAGCTAAAACTATTAAAAACGTGAAAATTGAGAAACTTAATCAAAAAGGGTCTAATCAAATGCAGATCAAGTATGATTGGGTGGATTAGGGTCCACGATGCTAAAACACAACAAAAAGAAGAAGAAGAAAAATAGTTCGCCGTTTCTCTGATTATCTCCCAGAGCAATCCACTCAGCTTCAATTGATCAAATCCTACTCAAAACTTATGTTTTACCTCCAAAATAGGCCTAGAACTAGTTGACAATGGGTTTCTAAGCTCCATCTAAGGTTGAATGAAGAAAAAAATGAGAGAATAATAAAGAAAGAGCTTTCATCTGTGTATCGGCACTAACCAATATGGGGTGAGCATATCGATACTGATATAGGCTGATACTACCATTGACTTTTAGGTTAAGACCATGGTTTTGAATGTCAGTATCGGCAGGCACATCAGCCCAGGCCAAAATGAAATGATACAGTCATTGGCTGTCAATATCGGCATGTACTAGGCATTTTTTTAAGCCAAAGAATTGAGAAAAATATCACAAAAAAGGGAAAGATAAGATATTGAAGAATATATCTTTCTCTTTTTGTATTTTGGAATAAGTATATAACAGTGTATCAGACCATTCTTTGATAAGAATGTTGTCTATCAGTTAGACCCACTGAAAGTCAACCAAATGGGCCCTAGTTGAATACAAATCAAGCATGCTTTGGTGAATTATGGCCCATTACATTGAAATATAACAAAAAGAAGATGAAAACATGAAAATGAAAGTGAAGGTTTACCCTTCTTTACAAGTTTTCCTATAATAGTCCATTCTGCTTTGAACCACGAAATCCCATTCAAATCTTTGTTTTGATCCCTAAGATATGTCTAGATCTAATCTAAATGATTTCTAAGCTTCCTCCATGGTTTAAATGAAAAAAGAAGAAGAGGAAAAATGAGCGAAATTTTGAAAAAAAAAATTGGGCCTTTATGAGCGTCTCAGTCCTTGTTGGCCGTATCAGACCTGTATTAGTGCCGATACAGCCCTTTTCTTAAGGTGGGCCGATTCAGCCCTGTATCGCGTATCGTAACAGGATGATATGGACACAATACAGCTGTATCTACCGATATAGATACCATATTCAAAGCTATAGTTAAGATTGTTACAGGTATCAGCGTCAGCTGATACAATTATACAAATACAATGTGCACATATCATCCAATACAATAAACATATTCGAAACCATGTAGGTTAGCGAAATTGATTAAATTTGGAATAGAGCAAATAAACAAGTTTCATTTTGCATGAACTTACCTGGTTTGTGAGCGTTGAGGGTGATTCTAGAGCTCTTGCATCAAACCTTCTGTTTGTAACAGTGAGCTTGCTTAGCTTGGCTAGATTCTTTTCCCTTTGTGTTGAATAAGAATGGGATAAACCACTGCTCAAAACACAAACAAGTTCTAAAGTTACAACAATGGTTTTTCCTTAAAAAAGGAAACACAATGCAACATCTAAGTTGAGCAAATGATGCAAAGACCTTTTATTGCAACTCAATTCATTAATGGAAGGGAAAAAATAAAAATAAAAAAAAGGAAAGGAAAGTGTCCATCAAGGTAATGGCTAGTCAAAAGTATAGGTCTGGTAACCTCAGCTAAGGAGTCCAGTAGGACATTGGCTCCCGTAAACATGCCTTCAGGAAACCTGTAATGTTGGCCCTAATTTAGTTTAATGAATGAGAATTGCTGAGGATTAGAACACTTGTCCGCACTCCAATCTGTAGTGCAACTAGACTCACATCCAAAGATTAGATAGCCCTTGAAAGACTCTTTAAAATGGCTTACATTTATTTTTCACCACACCATGATTTCTTCTAAATTAGTCACCAATGTTGGTGGGCCCGGATAAAACCAATTTAATCAACACTTTTGTCATACTCCTTACCATGCCACCAATCCTGGAGTTCCACGGGGTAAATGCAAAACTCACATCAATAATAGTTAAATCTGGCTGGCTAAAGTTGATGAGAGCACCAATTCTTAGAAAAATTGAGTATCTACACCAAATGGATGAAATGTAGTTTTACTCATGGATAGAACAGCAGTCCTTGATTTTTTTTTTTTTACAATGGCAAACAGGATCAGTAAAACCCATTGGCATTTTATCTGAGTTTCAAATAGAACTTGTCAAGATTGAAAGATTGCCCAGATACGACTCCAAGTATGGGTGTGTGAGTACATATATGTTCATTTATGTAATTTGTATAATTTATAGCCATACTTTATGGATCGAAATGTTGAGCAGTTAAGGAATGACATGTTCTTATGATGAATGTAGCTAAAATAAGTATGTAGAGATGGGTGAATGGTAAGACAAGGAAGGCTAGAATTAGAAATGAATGCATTCGAGTGAACTTAGGAGAAGCACCAATAGGTACTAAGATGAGGGTAAGTAGACTTAGGTGCCGTTTGATAAACTGGAAAATAAGCTCTGAAAATTAATTTAAGTGTTGAATTGTATTTTTTAAATAATTTAAGGGATATTTTAGTCAAAAATGAAAAGAAATTTTAATGCACTCCCACTTTCAGCATTCAGTCTTCAGCTTTAAGTGAAGGGAGGGGAGCTGAAAAAAAGACCCATATTTTCAGTGAAAATTAATTTAAGCACTAAATAAGTTGGATTTGCCAAACAATCTGAATCAGTGAAGATCAATAAAAATATCAAATTTCAGTGATAAATGCTGAAAATAAGTGATGATGGAAATGTATGATTTATAAGTACAAAAGGTTCAATGAAATTATGTACAAGTTCAAGATGACTATATTAATTAAAATAATTAATATAGCTGTCAAACATTTATTACATGGATAAGAGTACCATTTAAATCCAAACTCCAAACCATTTGCCCATGCTGCAAAAGTTGGACACTCACATGGACGCACGAGAGGGAATGTAGAGCATGACTTTTTTAGCCCATACATATGCTTAACAGAGAAAAGAATACTGATGTAAGTTTTCAACATTGACATCGGCCAAAAGTAGGGTTGCATTGTTCTTTTTGTACGATAAATGAGAGAAACCAACGAAGTCAATTGAAGGTGTAAATGGAAAATATAGGGAAGTCAACAACAAAATTGTTAATTATTGCTACTTAAAAGAGACAGGACATCCATTTTGGACTGGGTAGGTGACAACACAGTATCCTAAAAGTACCATTACCAGTGGTATTGAAAAACGGTTAAGTCACAGTTGTATCAGCTAGAATGTAAAGTAAATCGTCAACCCCACTATGTGACATGGAGATGAATCAAGGTCTAATATGAGAAAATGAGCCTTACCAGCCAATATTTGTATCAACCCATATTGGACAATACCGGCCAACACACCCTGTATCAACACCATCACAAGGCTGATGCAGCTGTTACTTATAGGTTGATTAACGTAAGACAACTAACCACTTGCTCCAAAATATCGAACTGATAGAGCGTGGTGAATCAATCCCTTTAATCTCATAGCCCAGGCCAGGCTAGCCCTCGGCCTAACCCTCTTTTGTGGGCCCCACCTCACATGGGTCTCGTCTCACACGAGTTACCTTACATCATATGGGTCGGCCGCCTCACACGGGTCGGCCGCCTCTCACGAACCGCCCACCCTGAGTATGCCCCCGCCTCACACAAGCCACCCCAGCTCGAGCCCGGTGTGAAAATGCCCTGCATTAATCACCCCGGTGAGGAGTCTCGAACACAAGACCTCCCACTTTGATACCACTTTTGACACAGGACAACTAACCATTTGCTCTAAAAGCTCGAACTGATAGAGCGTGGTGAATCAATCCCTTTAATCTCATAGCCGAGGCTAGGCTAGGCCCTCGGCCGAACCCTCCTTCATGGGCCCCACCTCACATGGGTCTCGCCTTACACGGATTACCCGCCTCACACTGGCCGTCTGCCTCACACAGGCCGCCCACCCCGAGTGTGCCCCCCGCCTCACACAGGCCACCCCACTCGAGCCCTGCATTACTGATACAACCATAAAGGGCCATTATGAATGTTGTTATTTTCAAACTTTCTCCCATTTTCCACTTCTTTATTCATTTCAATTTTCAACCATGAAGGAAGCTTAAACTAATTCTAAACTAAATCCAAGCCTATTTTGAGGATCAAAACACAAATTTGAGAGAATACGATGAATCAAAGTGGAGCAGACCATTTTGGGAAATACTAGAAAAGGGGGTAAACCATAACTTTTTTCATTTTTTTCTAATATTTATATGTAACAGTCCCCAGTGTTCGCAGTATTGATTTCGCGTTACGTTTCGCACCCTTGGGATACAAATACATATTGCGTATCGGTGGGAAATATCGGTTATATCGCGGAATGTATCGCACTTTTTGGGAAACATGGGGAAACATTGGGAAATTGATTGAATTTTTCAATGAAACTTCAAGGATTGTTAAAATGGACCTCAATACACATATTTAAATCATAATATGTATAAAAAAAAAAAAAAAAGTCCACATAATGGAGTTCCTTTGTAAAAGGATCCTAAGCTATGCGCTATCTAATTGAACTGATGCAACTATTGTTTAAATTCATTCTATAAGATATACAAATGTAACAAGACATTAATGTAAACACAACTAATGCATTGACAAAGTAAAACAAGCAAGAGAATTGAGAAATATACCTATGGATGATGCAACTGAATGAGTATCCTCCAAATGCAGTTTTGACTATCCTGGTTTAAAACAATGCAAGCTATCCAATATGAGGACTCAATAAAATCTAGAAAATAGCTAATTAGACTCAACAAACTATAACCCCTACGCAGAAGTCGGAAGGCGGGTCGAGCTGAACGGGTTTTTTTTATTTTTTTAGGAAGGAGAAACTAGAAGAAAATCGAACAAAAAATCATTTTTTTCCTACAAAATGGGGGACTCTTGTGCGTCTGACCGATATAGTAAAATAGGAAAAAATTGAGAAAAAATAGGCCTCCCCAAGTTTTTTCTCCAAAAAACAAAAAAAAAAAAAAACCAAATTTAAAAACATTCCGGCGTTTCTGACCGATACTTGGACGATATCGTCCAGGTATCGACGATATCTGGAATCGCGTAAAGAAAAAAGCCCGATATCTTGCCAATATATCGTGCGATATCGATACAAACTGCGATATTATCGATATCGCACGATATATCGTGCGATACCAAGGAATCTGCATTTTTTTTGTTACTACTAAGCCGATATTTATCGGTGAGCAACGATACCGATAATATCGGCCGATATTATCGATACTGAAAACACTGACAGTCCCTAATCCATTGTATTTGATTTGTGTTTGATTATGGCCTGTTTGGCCGACTTTCAGCAAGTCAAGCTAACACCGCCCAATAGACAACATTCTTACCAAAGAATGGCCCGTTACACCATCAAATACATGTCCAAAACCAAAAATAAAAACATATTTGGGATCCTCACATTTTTAGGATTTTTTTAAATAATTTTTGACATTTTCTTCCAAGAAAAAAAATTCAGTCATTGCAAGGCCATATCGACTGATATGGGACTGTATTGTATCGGCCAGCAAGCTGGCCGACCAATACCATTATTTAATACCTTGACCATTGCCCTTTTCCTAATTAACAGGCAATTATATTAATCATCATCTTAGCCTTGTTCCAGCTATTTCATTTATCATCCAGGCCTTCTTTTAAAGAAAGGTAAGGTCATAAACAATGAATGAGATTAAAAAAAAAACAAATAAAATGTCAAGGGAGAAGTGATATAGATCCAATATGAAACGTATCTCTAGCTGAGATTTCATTTGCCTCTCAAAACGTTACAAAAAAGATGCATCCATCCTCAAGATCAGGTCGCTAACTTTATCCATTGAAAAAGATGGTTCTCACAGCTCAAATTCTTTCATTGAGGCCCCCTTGATTGCATCTTGCAGATCTCTTTCTACAATCAAATGTGTGAAAAGAAAACAGAATAACAAATTCACAAATCCTCCCTAAGAACCCAAAGTCAGCTTCATTGGCACCATACAACAATCATATCTCCCCCGCATTTTCCTGGGACTCCAATATCAGGTAGCACCAGATTCCCCATTGAATTTTCATCAAAGTCAAGTTTCCACTTACCTATCAGTGAAGCCTTCCATACTCTGAATTGCTTGACCTCTTACCGTTGTCTTCCAATGCAACTGCTCAATTCCTTTCTAACTCTGCACCTGACCTCCATCGAGTTCTTACATAGCTACGGCCCATGTTCTCAAATATCCAATAAATTCTCTTACCAGACCCCCCATATTAACAAAAGTATCCACATGTTGTATAGCCTCTACATGACGTGTGAAGCAAAGCAGCGACAAATTTGGATGTGAGAGCAGGGGTAAGCCTCTTTCAAAATGCAAACTAGTATAAATAGGTAGGTAGGCAGCAGGAGCGAGAGCGAGAACCCGAAGCAGGCATTCAAAGTGGGAGCAACGCCTAGTTAGGATCCTGCAACTAAGTCTAACATGTTAAATGATCCCCAATACATGCCAGACATGGGCACTACATCCACAAAAATTTGCTTGGAAACAGAGAGAGGGGCAATATAAATTATTGAGCTACAGAACTTAACTAACAGTCAAGAAACATAAACATAAATCCCATGACACAGCTGACTGGTCCCCAAATTGCTCAGTCAACTCTACTATCCAACCTATGTCTGGAAATATGGAGGAAAGGGATTAGAAACAGTACCTCTTAAGATTCTTATTTCTCAAGGCAATCATGCCTGCAGAGGCCCGGGAAAGTGCTTCTTTAGGACTCGATGCTATATCATCGTCAATGCTGAGCTTTGTCTTCAAATCATCTGGTAGTGCCTGCACAGAGATTCCATCATATCAAGATCAATTTATTAGCAGGAAACTAAATATTTAGCTTAAGATGCTTTCAAAAGCCAACCTACCATAACATCATTTACAAGCTTCTCAAGCTGAATCTGTTCAATATAAGTACGGGGAACATAAGAGCCTTCCAAACCCAATTCCTCTGCAATGAATTTTACAACTAGACGGTCTCTTCCTTGCACCTTTCACCAAATCAGCAAATTTTAAGTTAGAATTTTGTAACGGCAATGCCATGAGATCTGGCAATAAAATTTACAGTACTAAATTGCTATACAATGTCAAAGATACAAAATTACAAACATACTACTGCAACTGTACAAAAGATTTATTTTCATGAAAAAGATGCTCCTTTGAATAAGTGATGACCATCATTAGAATCATCAGTCTAATAATTTCCATTGTTTATACCAATCAACAAAATGAAAAAGAACTTTTTTCTAGAGATAACTAAAATTTTATTGAAGAGCCGCCAAGGTGGGAACAAATACAAGAGCTAAGAAAAGAACCAAGAGGAAAGATCAGGGTGGAGAGCTGATCTAAAACATATAAAGCCCATTCCGAAACAGCTAGTTTGACCATATGAATGATCTCCACAACTGAGGAGTCCCTATTTTGAAAACAGCGATTGTTTTGGGCCCACCAAACATACCAAAAGACCCCCATAGCAACAAGCCTCCATATTGCTTTATCCATTATGCCTCCATGCCAAGTCCACAATAGTTGATTGACCGACTTCAGCATCACCCATGAGATATGGAAAAAGGTAAAGTGTTCCCAAACCTTCCGAGCAAAAGGACAATGAATGAATAGGTGATCGATTGATTCCGCATCCCTCATGCACATCAAAAAAAAATGTTTGGGAGAATAAGAGATCTCCTTTGAAGGTTATCAATAGTTAGGACCATTTTCCTTCCTACTAGCCATACAAAAGCCGCGATCCTCGGAGGGGCTCCATAAGACCACTAGTGGAAAAGAAATGAATGGGGCGAAGATGGATTGGAAATGAAACTATAGAACGAATGCACCAAGAAGACACCGGAGCTGTGACCTTTCCAAACCAATGAGTCATCTTCTAGGGGCAAAGGCAAGTGAAGCTTCAAAAAATCGAGCATACTAAGGAATTTCCCAAATTCATTGTCCAATAAATTTTATTGACAAGGGAGGAGACCAAACACCGGCTCTGCCAATACACGAGAAGCAACTATCCACTGTTATAAACTTGTCAATAGCAAGGTTTGCCAAAGCTGGAAAGACATCCTATAAAGTCCTATTGACGCAAGACGACTAACCGCTTGCTCTAAAAGCTTGAATTGATAGAGCATGGCGAATCAATCCCTTTATCTCATAGTCCAGGCTCCTGCTTCGCATAGGCTAGGACCTCAGCCAAACCCTCCTTCGTAGGCCCCACTTCACATGAGTTCGCATCACACTAACCACCCGCCTCACACGGGTGGAGCCCGCATCACACGAGCCACCCACTTCACACGAGCTACCCACCCCGAGTGTGCCCCCACTTCCCACAGGTTGCCCCACTCGAGCCCAGTGTGAAAATGCCCCTGCATTAATCACCCCCGGTGAAGAGTTTCAAACACAAGACCTCCAGCTCTGATACCACTTTCACGCAGGACGACTAACCACTTGCTCTAAAAGCTCGAACAGATAGAGCATGGCGAATCAATCCCTTTATCTCATAGCTCGGGCTCCTGCTTCGCACAGGCCAAGCCCTCGGCCGAACCCTCCTTCATGGGCCCCACTTCACATTGGTTCGCATCACACTAGCCACCCGCCTCACACGGGTGGGGCTTGCATCACACGGGTCGCCCACCCCGAGTGTGCCCCACTTCCCACAGGCTACCCCACTCAAGCACGGTGTGAAAATGCCCCTACATTACCTATCCCCACACCAAATGAATACGATCTCCCCTTTCAAGCGAAAAGAACTCCTTAACAGAAAAGATGCCCAGTGAACATAATAACTTTCCATACATGGGACGCGCAATAGAGAGAAGAAGGTTTAGTGCTCCATCCACCAATTGAGTACCATATTTGGAAGCGAGAAGTTGCCTCCAAAGTTTACCAACTTCATAACCAAATATCCAGTGCCATTTTCCAAGAAGGACAATGTTCATATGATCCAGGTTTTTCAGTCCAACGCCTCTTTAAAGATTGGCTCGCATACCTCATCCCATTTGAGCAAATTAAACTTCATTTTATCATCAGCCCCCTTCCAAACAAAGTCTCTTAGCTTGTCAAGTCTATACAAAACCGACTTTGGGCATTTGAAAAGAGAGAGAAAATATATTGGCATGTTGGAGAAAGCCATTTTGATAAGAGTCAGCCGCCCTCCTAAGGAAAGATAACGATGCTTCCATCTTGATAACTTTTTTTCGATTCTCTTGATAACCTTGTCCCATGATGCTTTGTTAGCTTTCCAATGCAAAGAGGCAAACCGATATATGATGACAGGAGGGATCCCGTTTTGCACCCGAAGATATTTGCCATCTGGATGAGGGCATCAGGAGGCACGTTAATCCCCAACAAGTCACTTTTGGAGGCATTAACATTTAAACCTGAGACCGCTTTGAAGCAAACCACGATTTTCTGGAGACTATCAACCGAATTGAGATCTACATCACAAAAGAGGATTGAGTCGTCTGCATAATGAAGATGACTCACTTGCAACCCTGCCTCTACAACCTTAAAAACTCATACTAAACCATTTTCCTCTGCTTCATGAAGCATCCTACTAAAAGCCTCTCTGATAACAACGAAAAGATATGAAGATAAAGAATCACCTTGTCTTAAACCGCATGAAACCTTAAAGAGACCAAAAGGCAAACCATTAATCAAAGTTGAGAAATATAGGATTGAATCCAACCTATATCCACTTGAGACCAAAGCGTAGTCCTTCTAGCATATAGTCTAAGAAGTTTCAATCAACATGATCGTAGGCCTTTTCGATATCCAGGTTGTAGACTAATCCACTCTTCCCTTCTCTATGTCTGGAGTTGATACATTCGTGGGCTATTAGGGCAATGTCAAGGATCCATCTACTTGCTATGGAAGCACATTGATTTTCCGATATCATCAAGGATAAGACTCCTTTAATTCTTATGGCGAGGACCTTGGCAAGGATTTTATAGGGGCTTCCTATTAGACTTATAGGCTTGAAGTCTTTCAACGATTCGACTCCTTCAATTTTGGGGATAAGGGGCAATGAAAGTGGCTCCAAGATCCTTAGAGAGGCAACCTTTGTCATAAAATTCAAATATAAAATCCATAACATCTCTAAAGGTGGCTCCAAGAAAATATTATTTTAAAACATAAAATAAATAAATAATGAAAGGTAAAAAAGCAGTTTTCGTAGGTAACAATTTTCTGAAGGTATAAATAGTTTTGGAAGGTATAGAAAAGAATTCCCATTCTCTATACATCTCGTGCCATTGTTTTGATGGATAAATAGTGATTAACAGGAAAATTCTTTTCTAGAGGGCAGAAAATTCTAGACGGCAGGCCACAACACTAGTTCATTCAGAAGATGCTTTTAGGGCCTGTTTGGATGCAAGTGGGCAAAAGGGGTTTCTGGAGAAGGGGGTTTCAAGCCTGCTTTTTTGGTCGACTCAATGAAAACCAGTCGGCATTTTAGCACCTATTTTTGTCAAGTTGGCATTTTAGTGCCTCTTTTGTCAAGTGGGATGGTGAAACAGGGGTATGCAAAGTGCATCCAAAGCACAGCAAAAACCCCAGTTTGGTTCATATTTACACCTCAAATGCCTCTTGGAAGGTGGGTCCAGACAGGCCCTTTGTACAGATTCACAGATTCATTGTAGTTTCTGTGTTTGTTAGAAGGTAGGATTAACCTTGGCACCGTTCTGCAAAGGTAGGTTCCAGGAACTTTTTAGATATTTATCAAGGAGCTCATGTTTCTCGAACCATAAATGTGGGTTACATGGATTTAGTGGTAGACTATTGTGAGTCCACTTCACCACCATTTAGTTAATAGAATCAACCTTTTAACTCACACAATCTATGAAGTCACCTCTCAATCTGACTGACCAACTGATAAGCGGCCCCTCACAATGGGACAATGTGAAACGTGGCAGCAATCAGATTATAACCATTTGATCGATAAACACCTTTCCTGAACTGTTGCTCTAAATGTAAGAGAGGAATTTTGTGTGCATGACATAATATATATACATATATATATGTGTGTGTGTGTGTGTGTGTGTGTGTGTGGATATATAATTTGTATATGCTTGTATATGCAGATAGCATACCTGAACATAATGGCGATTCAGCTGTTCTAACCAATCAATTTTCACGCACACACGATCGTCAGAAAAAACATGGCTGCTTCTTTTCAAAATGGATGCAATTGTATATCCCAAGGCCATCAGCCCACCAAGAAGCCGCACAGCTGACTTCGAATGTTATTCTTGGTGATATAATGAATGGACTGTCTGTAACCCATTCCTGAAATCAACAAACAAAGCAAATGTGGTATTAAACGATGGAGTGTGCGTGAGAAATGCTGTCTGATTACTGAAAATAGAAACAACGATCACATAAACTACATAGAGAGGCACAGAGAAGAAATTTTTATTGATGATAATTGAGAAGTTACATGCTAGCCATCTCACCAAAAAAAGGTAATAAATTAGCCACAGATTTAAGAAGGTGGGCTTTGCTAAGCCACACGCGTGTACAACAAAGCTCATGTGCACGCTGCACGTGCCAGCATGGCACAATAGCTCAGAGATCCAATCCATCCATCAGAACGGCACCACTATGTTGATGACCTAGCCCAAGAATCAGGTTGATCCATTGGTCAAGTGGGCCTACAGTTTGCAAAACAAATGTATGATTCTGAAAAACTTGGCCAAAGTTTTTAACCCATCCACCTCTTGATAGTATTGGGGCCCACATGCTGATTCTAGTTTTATTGTTGTAAAAACATGCACACGGTTGGACCAACCTGATGGATGGATTAGATCTTGCACATATGTGCCATGCTGGTACATGTGTGGCGTGCACACAAGCTTTATTGCACATGCATGTGCACTCAGCAAAGCTTTTACGAATGTAATTCAATTGCTAATAAGGAGTAACATTAATTTTGGGCTTGTTGCAAGGTCAAGCATACTAGGAGCTATGTAGCTTTCACAGATGAGTTAAAAGAAAGGCGCATGTGACTAGTTTGTGTGGCATGCATGCGAATTTGCAAGGGGGCAGGCAGGATAAAAGAACATACCGATGTTTTCCAAAGAGAGCATGTGATGTGGGGAAATGACCCCCTGATCAAGGGCAAGGATCACCCACATTCCTATCGCACATGGACCGGAAAACGATAAAGGAAAAGTTGACAAAAACGACAATTTTCGTATGGATTGACCAAAAGAAGGCGGACCGTAAATCGGGCATAACTTTTGATCGGGGAGGAGTTACGGGACGCACAACATATGAATTTCTACTGAAATCCCGTTTTGGATTGAACCAACCCACTATAGTGGGTCGGGTTCGTTCGTTTCGCCAGAAAATGTGCGGTTACAATAGAAAAACAGGATTATAAGGAAAACCGTTATTTTTAGTATTTCCAATTTTTAGTTTGTTTCCTTCTTTCTAAAGTTTTTGTTTATTTTTATTTTTGTTGAATAATGAGTTTTAAAAAGACTCTACTTATTTGTAGTCTTTAATTAGGATTTTACTATTTTTAGTAACTTTCTATTTTGAAAAACTTACTACTTTTAGTAAGTACGAATTAAGGTTTGTTTAGGGATATATAAGGTTGTTAAAATTCATTTTTAAGGTAATATTGTTTATTATCAATAAAACTTGGGTTTTTACTCTGTTTGCTCGTGGATTCAAGTGTTCCTTCGTGGATTCGAAGAAGACTGGTTGAGGATTCCCAGTAGTTTCATGGATTCGGAATAGTTATCACGTGAGAGAGACGGTGTTTGATCTCACCACGTCTACACCTACGCCAAATTGGTATCAGAGCAAGGAAAACCCTCAGATCGATATCTATTTAAAAGGCTACGACAAAAATCCTGTAGACGGTAATCTAGGGATCCATCCTCTCAAAGCAGCGACTTTCAAGGCGACACTTAAGACACTCCAGCGGAAGAATCATCAAGCTATGCAAGGGTTGCAAGCTAGATTCGACCGCAAAGCAGAAGATTTAAGAAACATGATTGTTTATGGTAGAGATCTGGTAGATCGGACGGGTCAAGGTCTACATGGAGGTCGATTTTCCTAACTTCAATGGCCTAGGTCACATTGACGACGGGCTATGTGAAGTCGAACACCTCTTCAAACTCATGCAGATGCCCGAGGAGAAGAAAGTTCCGTACGTTGCATACAAGTTGAAGGGCAGCGCGTCAGTTTGGTGGAAATATGTTTAGCGTAATCGAAAGCGAGAGATGAAAGAACTGATACGTTTGTGGTCGTGGATGAAACGGGAGATGCTGAGACGATTTCAATCCCTATACAACGATTATGAAGATTAGGTATTCTCCCAACAGCCCCACAACTTGCAGCAAGGATCCTGTTATTTTGAAACACGGCCGCAACAGGACACCGAATTTCACGGTGGCATGCGAGTCATCCCTGTGGAAACAGAAATCTTACCCAAAACTTATAAAGTGGAGGGGCAACCTTTCGTGACTGCAAGGGATTTCACAACAGAATCTGTGGATGATGTGCTAGTTCTGGATGGTTGTACAACAAATTCAGGTAAGGTCCTTGAGATCCAACCCGCCAACATTTCCACCATTATTCAAAATCCCGAGAAGATCGAAGAGATCAACGCCTCCATCGTGAACGACAAGGAGGTAGAGCCTGTAAACGTCACCAAAGTTGATGCTATTGAAGGAGCAGACAAAGTACAACCCCCTATTGTCTCGGAGGTTAATCAAACTCCTGAGACAGTAGAGGAGATCCATTCTTTGGATGTGCAGGACAAAGAAGAAGAACCCGTGACCGTCTCTGAAGATGACAAGCCGGCATTGCAGGAATCTGATGCGATTGTAACACCCCACCCCAGGAGTCGAGTACAAACTCGATCCCCGATATCCTGGGAGTTACTAATGCGAATGTGATGCGTGTCATGCAAGTATTTGGTCAATATGGCATCAAATCATAGTGATAGGTCAAGCTAGGAAATGAAATAGGGACGTACCAGCAATTAAGTAAGTTAAACAGACATGTATGAAGGGATCCACTCAGCTAGTCTGATTGGGCCTCTTCTAGCTTGCTAGCTCATGAGGTACCTACATCAATGAAAGTGTCTGGGTGGTGTTTTAAAACACCGTCCCATAGTGGAAGTGAGTCATCAACTCAGTGGTTCTATTTCCCTAAGTGACTCAAGAGATCAAATACAATTAAACGTAGGTAATGAAACAAACATACATTCATAACAGTCATAAGTATAAACATAAGACTATTCTGGTCACAAGCGACAGTGAGTGACACCACCACTCACGCGCACAAACATGAGCCGTTCATGAATGAGGCACCACCTCATCACCCGTACAACCACATATTGTATAATGCGTGAAGTGCAAATGCATGCCCGATCACTAGTATGCCACAGCAGACAGTGAGTGGCACCACCACATCACCTGCACAGACTGAGCCACCGCCAGTGACTGAGGCACCACCCCATCACCCGCCCATGCATGCCATGCCAAACAATGCATGATTGACCAAGTCATTAATAATTCCTTTTAGCATCCACCGATTGGCAAAGCCACTGTACCAATGTTCTATTACCGGGCCAATCTGGGACCATCTGGCTCCTTGCATGGCGACGCATATCATCGCCAGTAACCCATCGATCCCTCCTCGGGTCATGCCGGAGGGCCCGATTTGGCCATGACTCGTCAACCACACCCAACTCAGGCAAGAGGGTTGTCACCTAACTACTAGTATAAATAATATATTTAGAGGTGTGGGCTTACTACTCAAATTAAGACAATAACGCCCGGGTCATTCGAACTGTACTCTGGCGCGGAACAATCGGTCGGGTATTTGATGGGGCCGCTCGAACAACCCTTTGCTCAATGGTCACTACGGGGAGGCACCACCCCAACGTAGGCCGACAGCTTAGGCATAGGTCTCATACTACCATCCCCAGATCATGAGTCTTAGGGGATCAATTCGCCATACGGTTTTAAATGGGCTCATCCAGTGGTAACAATGGTACTTAGGTTCGAATAGAAGCAACAAGTTAAACACAACACGCCCAAACCGGAGTCGAGCCAACACCTTCGACTGAGACGAAGATGGGGAGGCCGACCTTAGGCGCTCGTGGCCCGCATGGTCCTCAAACCACAGCCGATCACCCGCATTCTACCTCTGTCGACGGTTCCAATCCCAAGGGGCGATCGGCCTCATGCAACCGCCCCTCATTCTCATCCATTTGTCCGGTTAGACAAATCATAAGAAAACACTACAGCTAAGCGAATTGTTGCATACATCAAGCATTATTTAAGAGCATGAGACATAAATATGAATATACAAGTGATCCTAAGCATACATGATAGTCTTAGGAGTTCTATGCAAGCAAATTTCAACACATAGTCATCATTTAGGCATGTTTCCAACATCTCAACAACAATGATGGCAAAATTAACCAAAGAATTGGGCATTAACTACATCTAAAGGCATTTTATGCTAGGCAACCTAGAGGTAAATGGTCCGTACCTTTAATCTTGGAGAATTTCGGAAAATCCTACAAAAATAAGGGTTGGATGTTAGAGATTTGAGGAGAGGACTTAAAAGGGTTGCTAGATTTTGGAGAAATCACTTCTTACTCACCTCTAGGGCTTAGTGGAACGGGCTAGAAGTGGAGATTGGCATCAACGAAGTGGTAGGGGCGACAGGAGACCGGTGGAGTGACATGCAAGGTGAGATTCTAGCTCCAATACTCTCTCTTCTTCCTTCTCTCAACTTCCCCTCACCTCTCACTCTCTCTTTCTCGGCAATGTTAGGAGAAAATGAAAGGGGGAATGCTGGAGAAAGGGGTATATATATTAATAAATTAGTAAATATAGCGCTGGTTGCTGGAGTTTTATAAAAATGGCCCTCTGAGGGGCTGTCTTGATCATGTGGGGCCCACTTGGCCCATCGAGACCAATCCAGCCCATGGGATAGCCTCCCCATGGTGAGATCTACCTACGATTGTGATTTGGTGCAATTCGGATGCGGCGTTTATCGAATATAGGAAGTCTATTTGACGATCACCGATCGTCAATCGAGACCACGGCTTTGGGGACGGGTTAGATGTTATATTTAGACCCTAGGCTCTAAGTTTCATTGACATGCAAAGGTCCTAGTGGCCCACCCTAGAAAATATGATTCTAGTTATGATTGCTCTAGTTAGTGTTCGTGTGAGTGTACTTGCACCTATGTGTGCACCTGCAGGACATCGTAAGTTCGTGGTTTCGAGCGCCAATTCCGACATGACGCTCATCCAAGGTGCGTCAAGCCTGACCTGGGGGTTTTCTATTCAAGTTTCGGGTTCATCAGTCTTGGAACGGGCAGGGAAATGGCTTCCTACAAGCGCGTGCAAGTTCTATTTCAATGTAGTTATGGTTCTACTTGGCTAAGAGTAGTCAATTATTCTACTTAAGGTGACGTATGCAGGACGAGCCCAAGTGTGTGTTCAAATCTTGAAAAAAGTGATTTTACTGGGCGTTACAGCAATGGAATGCATGAGCATCCTAAGTGATGCTTTGGTAATTTCTGTTGTGGAAGATTGAAAGATATTGCAAGTTAATATGATAGAAGATGCACTCGAGGAAGGTGACGCGGTTGAAGAACCATATCTCTTATACGAGATGGAGCAGAAGCCGAGGAAGAATCGAAAGCGTCGACCCCCGAAGTGACGATTGTGTTGTGGCCCCAACTTGAAGCGAAACTCGAGGACGAGTTTTTTTCAAGTGGGGGAGTCCGATGTAGGGAAATGACCCCCTGATCAAGGGCGAGGATCACCAACATTCCTATCACACATGAACCGGAAAACAATAAAGGAAAAGTGAACGAAAATGGATGGACCACAAGAAGGCGGACCATAAATCGGCCATAACTTTTTATCCGGGAGGAGTTACGGGACACACTGCATATGGATTTCTGCTGAAATCCCGTTTTGGAGTGAACTATAGTGGGTCACGTTCATCCGTTTCGCCAAAAAACATGCAGTTACAGCAAAAAAACGAGATTTTAGGGAAAACCATTCTTTTTAGTTTGTTTCCTTCTTTCTAGAGTATTTGTTTATTTCTATTTTTGCTAAATAATGAGTTTTAGAAAGACTCTACTTAGTTGTAGTCTTTAATTAGGATTTTACTATTTTTAGTAATTTTCTATTTCGGGAAACTTATTATTTTTAATAAGTACGAATTAGGGTTTGTTTAGAGATATATAAGGTTGTTAAAATTCGTTTTTAAGGTAATCTTACTTATTATATAAAGGGCTTTTACTCTATTTGCTCGTGGATTCGAGTGTTCCTTCGTGGATTTGAAGAAGACTGGTTGCGGATTCCCAGTAGTTCCGTGGATTCGGAATAGTTATCACGTGAGAGAGACAGTGTTCAATCTCACCACGTCTACATCTGCGCCAGCATGGTGTGCCGTAAAGGTCATGACAGCCGTTATGGAAAAAATTATCCCTAACCACCATTAATGGCCTGTTACGCCCCCTATAAAGGCTGTAATAGCCCCGTAATGGGCTTTTAGGGTGCAGATATACGTTTTTTAGATATATTTTTTCCAACATTACGAGGCAAATATAGGTTTTCAAGGTTTCTTTTCAATAAAATAAAAAAATAAAAAACAATAAAGGCCGTTACGGGGTCCGTAACAGCTGTTACAACCCGTATCGTAAAGGTAAGGATGGTGGCCGTTCTGGCCACCGTTACCGTACGAATTACCTCGAAAGAGACAGCAATAAACATAGGAAGATTTTTCAAAAAATATGTCCAAGAGTTGGTTTCCTTGAATCAAATTTTGAACTTTTCTGGGTTATTTGCAAGCCAGCTTAAGAGAGCTTGATCCTAGTTATTTCCTCCATAAAGGAATAGTTCTTCTGTCTTCATTTTCTTTTTTCTTTTTTTCTGAAAATGATCCAAAGGAACACAAATAAAAATTGTAAAACCAGACATGTTGATATAAGGCAACACGTTGATACCTCGTAACCCATTGCCAATGTTTATCAAATATGAACTTCTATATACCACGGGATTGCAAATGATGAAATCTTTTTTTCCTATCTTCCATCCAAGTTTAAAAAACTCATTGTCAACATCCCTATGAATACCAGATCTTTTCAAATCACGAAAATCAAGAACTTGAGTATCTGGTGAGTTTTCAATCAATAGGAGCTCAAAATTCAGCTACTAGATTTTCTTCTTCTTCTTTGTTGCGGACTAGAAAATATTTTACAATTTATATGATGCAGGATGGCCTAATCTAACCCTATATGCATGTAGAACATATAAAAGAAGCGGAATCAAATAAGCAAACCAATCAATCATTCAACAAACATCATCATAAGCAAGAATCACATAAGGTAACACGTTATAGTTAAGGCCATCATCACATCCACAGTGTTGGGTTCAGATTCATGCATGGATTGGATCCAGCGAGGAATAGAACCCCCGATCTTGCATAGTTCCGTCCAATCATTCACGGGAACTCACTAGTCCAGGAATTTGGGTATTTTCTGGATTAAGGATATACAAAATCTGAAAATCTGAAATAGACTTGTAATCTTAGAAATTAAGTTGAAGGAAAGATGAGAGAAGAGGTGTAGAGGAAGAGAGAAACTTAGAAGATTACCTGAGAAGAATAAGATGAGGAATAAGGGCTTGTTTGGATTCACTAAAATCGTGGTAAAGGAAACAAGGTTTCTCGAGAAATCGTGTTTCCATTGTTTGTAAATACTAACATTATAAGAAAGGAAAAGAAATTTAACTTCCCATGCAACAATTTTCCTTCAAAATTGTCTTTTTCATTTTCTCACCCAAGCCCCTAAGAAAGGGCGTTTCCTTTCCTACATTTTTTAGTGTGGTGCGGCCCTGGCATCGTGCAAGATGTGTAGCCCTTACCATGGCCCACCTTGATATATGTATCTTCTATCCATGTCGTCCATCCATTCTTCCATTTTATTTTAGTGCACGAACCAAAAAATGAAGCAAATCCAAATCTCAGGTGGACCACACCATAGGAAACAGTGGTGATTGAATGCCCACCATAAAAAACTTCTTTGGGGCCACGTAAGTTTTGGATCGAGATGATATTTCTGTTTTCCCTTCTCCCGAGTATGTGTGACCTAATCAACGAGTTGGATGGCAACTAAACATTACAGTGGGCCTTAGAAAGTTTATAATGGTGGGCGTTCAACCACCATTGTTTGTCATAGTATGGTCCACCTGAGATATGGATATACTTCATTTTTGTGCTAATGCCCAACAATGAGCTGAAAAATTGGATGGACGGCGTGGATAAAACACATATATTATGGTAGGACCCACAGATCTTTTACAGCACTTACTAGAATGAAAGACCCACTGTCATGAGGGACAAAAATAGGGAGAGAATTAGGTGCGGCTCTAGCCTCACCCAATACCGTGGGGCCCTTAGCATTCGGCCTACCTTAATGCATGTATTCTACATCCACGCCGTCCATTTGTTTTCCCATATCAGTTTAGGGCATGGGCACAAAAATGAACCATATCCAAACCTTAGGTGGACATACCATGGGAAACAATGGTGATTGAACTCCTCATCATTAAAAACTTCCTAAGGTCCACTGTAATGCTTTCATAATGTTTATTTGTCATCCGACCTATTTGATAAGGTCAAACAAACCTCGATGAAGAGAAAAAAACTAATATCAGCTTGATCCAAAACTATTATGGCCCACAAGAAGTTTTTAATGGTCATTCACCATTGTTTCCTATGGCATGGTCCACCTGAGATTTGGATCTATTTCATTTTTGCGCTCATGCCCTAAAATATTATGGCAAATCGGATGGACGATGTGGATATAGAATACATACATTAAGGTGTACCCCACGGTAAGGGCCTCGCTATCTTGGGTGAGGCCGGGTTTGCACGTAATCCACTCCCATTGAAATAACTCTTCACATGCCTTGTTTTCTAGAAGTGTAAGGGGCTAGGTAACTTTCATTTAAGTTAGCTTCGCATAGCCGTACCATGTTCTTTATGTCAAATCCATTCCGGCCATCAGGATCGTCCCTCAATGTTAGACATTGGGCCAAGAAATTAGCACGATTCAAAACTTAAGCGCTTGTTCACAAGAAACTTCGTTGATAGTATGAACATAGGTTCGTACATAGACGTCAAATATTCAATCTATGTCGTTGATCAAGTGCCCTTAAAGTGGGGCCCACATTCATCCTAAATACTTTGAGACTAGAAGTTGCAACAACAAAAATTCTCAAGAAAATTTTATTTTGCCAAACATGATTTGAAAACAAACTTTAATTTTTCCGACAAAATATTGTTGTTATACAAACAAGAGAAATCGCATTTCCTTTCCCACATTTTCATGAAAATAACGTTTATCAAGAAATATAATATCTTTTCCCACCCTTTCCACAAATCCAAATAGGCCCTCAGAGAAGATTTGAGAGAAAAGAAGAGAAGGAAGAGTTGAATCACCAAGAGAGAGGAAGAAGAAGAAGAAGAAGCTCACCACAAAGGCTTCTCTAGTTTCATTCACAATAGCATAATAATGAGAAAGGTTTAGGGCAACACCCTTATAAAATTTGAAATTAAGCATAATTATCAAAATACCCCTACTAAAAAAAAAATTTAAAAAAGACATTCACGCAAAAAAAATGTGCGCACACTGACTCAAAACTCAAATAAGTGCATAAAATAAACTCAAATTTAAGATCCAATGATGGCGCGATGAAGGTGGGTCGCGACAAACCAACTAGTCCGATTACACTATCCCCGTGATCCAACGGTCCAATCATCTCCTCCAAACAACTTACACATGTCGCTAACACATGTACAAGGTCTTCATCACGATCTAGGAACTTGGACTCGATCCAGGCCTATTATCAAACCATCTGGACACGGGTAAGGATCGTCTCCTACGCTGGTACACTCTAAAGGGCCTGATATCCTCATCAACTCCCATTGGCTGAGAAGAGCTCGACTCCGGCGAGATAAAAGCTTTATGCCGCTCTAGTAGATCAGAGGATCAGTCCGCTACAAGTCTTTCTTCGTAAGCCATGTACAATCTGATGGTGCCTGTTCTTCCATTTTACCAAGTATCTTTGGAAGCCTCCATCTCTCATGGATACAATTTCCTCATCCACTATCCCTTCAACTTCTTCTCGTTTCTCAGGGAAGGTTGGGATAGGTGGCGTAGGCTAAGAAAAAAACTCTGAGTATGGCCAAGTATGGGAAGCAAAATATATATAAGGGTTAGGACAAAGGACTAGATCATCCACATTGAAAGTTGGATTGATTCTCATGCTTGATGGAAGGTCTATCATATACGCATTGGACCCAATTTTCTGCAAGATTTTGAATGGCCCAGCGCTGCATGCGTGTAATTTTCTCATGGCACCCTAGGAAAACCATTCAGGCCTTATCCGAACCATTACATAGTCTCCCTCATGAAACTCATGAAACTTACGATGCAAGTATGTTGAAGGTTTGTAATTATCATTGCTTGCATTTATCCACTTCCTAGTGTCTAAATGCAAATCATGTATGTGACAGGAAAATGCATCGGCCGACTCAGATGATCTTTGGGTGACTAACATGGGCAGTAAGTCTATAGGCATCCTAAGCTTGTACCCACTAACTATCTCAAAAGGACTCGTAGCTGTTGACCTATTGACTGAACTGTTATATGCAAACTCGAATATAGGCAAAACTAAATCCCAAGTCTTGACATGTTCACCCACAAGGCATCGTAATAAATTCCCAAGGCTACGATTAACTACCTCAGTCTGGTCATCCGTCTGAGGATGGTATACAATAGAAAACTGCAATTTAGTGCCCATCATGTGTCACAACGTCTTCCAAAAGTAACTGACAAATCTCACATCTCTGTCAAACACTATGGTCTTAGGCAACCCATGTAAATGAACCATAACATCAAAAAAAACTCGAGCGATATTAGACACATCTGACGTTTTTGAACAAGGAAGGAAGTGCGCCATCTTTGAGAAGAGATCAACAACTACGAAAATGGAGTCGTGCTTTTTTGTTGTCTTGGAAAGCCCAAGCACGAAATCCATGCTAATGTCTTGCCACGATGCGTGTAGCACTGGCAATGGTGTGTACAAACCAGTGTTATGCTTTCTTTGTTTTGCCAGTTAACACGTACGACATTGCCCTAAACTCTTGGCGACGTCTCACTTGAGACTCAACCAATAAAAGCGGTCCTCTACAAGGGCAATGGTCTTATCCCGACCAAAATGGTCAGCTATACCTCCCGAATGAAGCTGCCAAACGAGGGAATCCCAGAGGGAAGCGTGGGGAATACAAAGACGATCTTCTTTAAAAAGGAAATCATCTTTAAGGACAAATTCACCCATACTACGCTGGTCACTAGAGAGTGACGTATATGTATCCCCAAAATATGGACACATGGGATACTCATCCCTCAATTTGCTCAAAACCGACAACATCTACACTCAAAAAATTAAGCAAGGTCACTCTTCGACTAAGGGCATCGGTTGGTTTGTTCTCGATCTCAGCCTTACGTTTCAGGACAAACAAATATTCCTGAAGAAATGACACCCACTTAGCATGCCTTGGGTTGAGCTTCTTCTAAGAATGTAGATATCTCAAGGCCTCATGATCTGAGAACAAGACGAATTCCTGCGGTAGGAGATAATGATGGCAATGTCTCAACGACTGCAATACCGCATAAAACTCTTTGTCATATGTAGAGTATCTCCGTTTCGCCTCATTCGGTTTTTTGCTGAAATAGGCTACTGAATGACCCTCTTGACTCAAGACTCCTATACCAACACCTAACGCACTACACACTACTTCGAAGACTTTTGAAAAGTCAAGAAGACGCATGGCAGGAGCTTCTATCATTCTGCCATTTATCTCCTTAAAGGCCTTAGTTGCGGCTTTGGACCACACGAACTCTCCATTTTTCATGCACTTGGTGATGGGAGCCATGATCGTCCTAAACCCTTTGATGAAACGACAGTAAAAGGTCGCTAAGCCATGAAAGCTTCGCACATTTTCGATTCAAGCCAATCAACAATTGCCTTAACTTTTTCGGGGTCTTCACACATCCCAACGGACGACACAATAAACCCTAAGAACACAACTTGATCAACATAAAGGAACACTTCTTAAAGTTGGCGTATAACTTCTCTGTCCTAAGAATGCTACAGACCTGTCTCAAATGATCAAGGTGCAGTTCTTTGATGGGACTATAGATCAAAATGTCATCAAAGTATACCACCAAGAACTTACCCATGAAAGGTCTCAAAACTTGTGTCATCACTCGCATAAAGGTACTGGGTGCATTAGTCAAACCAAAAGGCATGACTAACCACTTATACAACCCATCTTTCGTCTTAAAGGTTGTCTTCCATTCATCACCTAGGCATATGCAAATCTGGTGATAGCCACTTTTGATATCTATTTTTGAAAAGATGGTGGACCTGGCCATCATGTCGAGCATATCATCAAGTCTAGGTATCGGGAACCTATACTTGACCGTGATCTTGTTTATGGCTCGGCTGTCCACACACATCCGCCACGTACCATCCTTTTTGCGCGTTAACAATGCTAGTAAGGCACACGGACTCATGCTTTCCTAAATGAAACCCTTTCGCAGGAGCTCATGTACCTGACTCTTCAACTCTGCATGCTCCGCAGGGTTCGTCCTGTAGTGAGGGAGGTTCGATAAGTCGACCCCGGGACGAGATCAATGGCATGCTGAATGTCCCGCATTGGTGGCAACTCATCCAGTAAATCCTCAGGGAATACATCTCTGTACTCCTCTAAAACCGGAGTCACCTCAAGTGGTAACTCTACAGGAACCTCTGGTGTAACTTCTTTAGTTACTAGGGCGTACATCGTCGAATCCTCCTCAGTCTCCTCCTCAAACTTCTTTGCATTGGTTATATGCAGAGACTTAGGCTTGAATTTCCTCACTTCTTTAGGCTCACTCGCCCTCTCATCCTTAACCCTTTATGAAGTGCTCTTAGGTGGCAACGGGTTAATTTTGATCTTTTTGCCCTCATGCATGAAAGTACATACATTTGAGCGACCATAAATCGTGACATCTCTATCAAATAACCACGGCCTACCTAAAATAATGTCGATGTTACCTACATCCATAGGTAAGACATCACACCACAGTGATCCCTTATATGATCCAAACTCAATGGGAACCAAACAGTGATTGGTGACTGGGAGTGAAGTCTTGTCGTCCCAAGAAACTTGATAAGGGTCAAGATGAGGGGTAGCCTTCAACTTCAGACAGTCTGAGGTGCTAGCGGAAATCACATTTTGACAGCTTCAACTATCCACGATCACCTTGCAATTTTTATCTCCACACTTGGCGTAAGTATAGAAAATGTTGTTTCGACGCCAATCAGCATTACCTTTAGTCTGTGCTAGGGTACATCTGACAACCACAAGTGCCACGTCATCAATCGTCTCCTCTTCGTCACTAGCACCTCCTTCGGGGTGATGCTCTTCCACTTCGTAATCACCCTGGTCATTCGCACTCTCATTGGATTCGCCTATGACTAAGGTTCTTCCACAGTTTTTCCTATATAACTTAGTATGCATCGTCCAAGTCAGTAATTAAGCGAGTCAAAAGCTCGCGTTGCAGATTCAGGCGAAGATCCATTTTGAAACGGGATAGCATCACCAAAGGATCCTCCTGGATATCACATCGCATCATATACTCTTCAAATTTGGCAATGTAGTTAGCGGTTGACATCAATCCTTGGCGTAAAGACTGCCACTGATCAAGGAGCTTTTGTCGATAGAAGAGAGGAAGGTACTTCTCCTTCAACAATTCCTTCATCTCCTCCCAATGTGTGACTGGGACTCCTCCAGCCAAGGTAGGCCAAAACGGTTACGTATCGGCCGTATCGGCCGATACGTAACGGAAACAGCCGAAGCCATTACGCGATACGGGGTCCAAAACGGGGACCCCCAAATTTTTGGCCCGTTACGGGGGGCGTAACGGCCGTTATGCCCCAAAACGGCCGTTACGCCCCCCGTAACGGTCGGAAAACGGATTTTTTTTTAGATATATATATATCTAATGTTTTTTTATTGTTTCACACTTTTCTTCTCCCATTTCTTTTCTAATCTATTCTTTTGCTAAAAACCAGTGTTTGCAGATCGGCCTATTTTACTATATTGGTTAGACACACAAGAGTCCCCATTTTGTAGAAAAAAATGACTTTTTTTTTTCAATTTTCTTCTAGTTTCTCCTCCCTAAAAAAAAAAAACCGTTGGGCTTTCGGGTGCTCCGCCCCAAACCCCGGGCAGGGGCGCGCCGCCCCCTGCACCCCCGGCTAGCTAACCGCGCAGCTCGACCCGCGTTCCAACTCTGCGTAGGGGTCATAGTTTGTTGAGTCCAGTTAGTTATTTTCTAGATTTTATTGAATCCTCATATAGATCTAGGTCATATATGATAGCTTGCATTGCATTGAAGTTCAATAGTCAAAACTGCATTGGAGGATACTCATTCAGTCAAAACTAGAATATTTCTCAACTCTTTTGCTTGTTTTACTTTGTCAATGCATTGGTTGTGTTTACATTAATGTCTTGTTACATTTGTATATATTATGGAATCAATTTAAATAATAGTTGCATCAATTTCAGATTAATTTCGGAATAATTTTAAAAATTAAGGAAATTCATTTTTTTCAAAAAAAATTATGGGTTAAAGGTTGGATAATATGTGTTACTTATAATAGACAGTTAGAAATTTGAATTTATAAGTTTTGCAGTTAATTCCAGGTTATCAGCTTCATAAATTCATCAGACAGCCCGATACAGCTTTCTCACCAAAGAGTAGACCGCTTCACCACCATAAACATGTTCAAAATTATAAATGAATGCATATTTGGGATGTTTGGAATTTTCTGGATTTAATCCATTTTTTTTAGAATTTTTTGGCAAAAAAAAAAAAAAAAATGGACCGTTACGGGGGGCGTATCGGCCGATACGAGGCCGTATCGGCCGATACGGCCCGTATCCGTATCGGAAACGGTGGGCACCGTTACGCCCACCGATACCGCTACGGGACATTTTGCTTCCAGCCCTCTCAATTTTGCACTCGGTGTTCGCCCAAAATAACTTAACTTGACCCACAAGCTTCATCATGGCAAAGCGCACTTGATGATTTTCAGACATATCATACCATTCGAAGTAATGGTCCATGTCTGCTAACCAGTCAAGGAATGCCTTAGGGTCAAGACGCCCATCAAAACTAGGGGCATCTACCTTAACACTCTTCAAAACTTGCTCATTGGGATCGTAACGGTCCTGGTATTTATATGTGGGTTGCGGATCTCGTGCCCCTCCGCGACCTGCCCCTCGGCCTCGCACTCCACAACCTCTACCACGCACAGGGACACACTCCTCAGCGGCTCCTCCCACTTGGGACTGATCATCGCCCCCAATTAAGGATTTTCTCTTTAAGATGCTTCTAGGCGCTCTAGACGGTTTATGGTGGTGGTGACTTAGCTGCCCAATTGAGCAATAGCATTCTTGTTTGACGCCTCAAGGGCGGTTAATCGTTGGAGGACTTGGTTCTAAGCTCTGATACTAAGATGGCCTAATCTAAACCTATATGCATGTCGAACATATAAAAGAAGCGGAATCATATAAGCAAATCAATCAACCATTCAACAAACATCATCATAATCAAGAATCACATAAGGGAACACATAATAGTTAGGGCCATCATCACATCCACACAGTGTTGGGTTCAGATTCATGCGTGGATTGGATCCGACGAGGAATAGAACCCCCAATCTTGCATGGTTCCCGTCCAATCATTCATGGGAATTCACTAGTCTAGGAAATTTGGGTATTTTTTGGATTAGGGATTCACAAAATCTGAAAATCTGAAATAAACTTGTAATCTCAAAAATTAGGTTGAAGGAAAGATGGGAGAAAAAGTGTAGAGGAAGAGAGAAAGTTAGAAGATTACCTGAGAAAAATAAGAAGAGGAAGAAGAGAAGTTTTGAGAGAAAAGAAGAGATGAGAAGGAAGAGCTGAATCACCAAGAAAGGGGAAGAAGAAGAAAAAGCTCGCCACAAAGGCTTCTCTAGTTTCATTCACAATAGCATAATAATGAGAAAGGTATAGGGCAACACCCTTATAAAATTCGGAATTAAGCATAATTACCAAAATACCTCTACTAAAAAAAAAAAATTTAAAAAAAAGACATTCGCACAAAAAAGCGTGCACGCGCCGACTCAAAATTCAAATAAGTAAAAGTTCATAAAATAAACTCAAATCTAAGATGCCCGATGGGCTCCCATAATGGCACGATGAAGGTGGGCTACGACGAACCAATAGTCCGATCACACCATCCTCACGATCCAATGGTCCAATCATCTCCTCCAAGCAACTTACACATGTCACGAACACGTGCAAGGTCTTCACCACGATCTAGGAACTTGGACTCGATCCAAGCCCATCATCAAACCATATGGACACAAGCAACACTCGTCTCCTACGTTGGTACACTCTAAAGGGCCTGATATCCTCATCATTATAGAATGTCTACGATCACAATGATAGAATGTCTCATCTTCTACATGACTCTCTATTATTGCCTAAAATTTTACAGATTGCTTGCATTCTCTCCAGCACATTCTGCATCATGTAAAGATCAAAGGAGTCCAACATTCATAAGCAAACCTGTCAAAGCCAGTGTCAATTCAAAAGGGTATGTTACAATGTCAGTACACCTGAACCACAATAAATCAATCGAATATCCATTGCAAACAACCAAAATAGAGATCAGAACATTTTACTTCATGATGATGCTATACCCCTAATCTCAATTCCATGCATTTCAAATTGAACTTAGAACAATCCCGATTGCAATATGGGGCTTTCTCCCACATTGTGAATGGAGAGAGACTAGCTCCAAGTAGATCATTTCCACTACATTGAATTGAATTATCACAACTTGATTCAGTTCAGCAACTAAACACATTCACAATTCTATGCCTCCTAATCAGACAAGCATTCAAGGTACATAAAGATTCTGCACGTCTGAATACATAAAGTTGTAATGACACAGGAGTACGCAGCTAAGTTCCCAAACAACTAACCTCAAACATAAGATTGTATTTCCCATCCCTGTTCCGCATCCTCAGATATGATTGGCAAGCTTCTGGATCTTCACCTGGTGGCAGGAGATATATATCATAAGTCTCCTCCATAGTTTCTGTATATTCTTGGGAAATAACAGCCTTGATTTGATCCACTGTCAGAGTCTTCCGCGACTACAATAATAGAGAGCACTCAGTGCTAGATGTGTTCAATTACAAAACCCATCACTAACAGCACATTCAGATAATGTGTTCAATTACAAAACCCATCACAAACAGGACATTGAGATAATCCGTATAAACTTCAAAAAAATGGGTAGGAGATTAACCTTTAAAACATATGTAGGATTCTGGAATCCAGTGAATGGGTTGAACTTGTTGATAATTTTTATATGTGCAGTTTGTAGATCAGGCTCAATAAATGCCTTGTACATTGGGTACACCTGTGTATAACAACAGAGTCAAGAAGTGTTAGTGACAAGAATTAGAAATTTATCAACGAGATGGATTCATTTTAGGTTTCTTTTCCATTGTTCAAGCTCCAGAAACCCAACCCCCCCACAGATGTTGACCCAAGTCAGCCAACTCGAAGACTCAGTGAAGTCTTCATAAGACCTTATTAATTAATATTTTGAGATAGAGCTTTGCTAAGCTCACACTGGTGTGCAATTTAGCTCATGTACAAGCCGCACATGTGCCAGGATGGCACGGTGTCCAAGATCCAATCCATCCAGCAGAACAGGACCACTATATTGATGCCCGATCCCAAGAATCAGGTTGATCCACTGGTCAGGTACGCCACAGTATGCCAAACAAACGTTCAGCTCTAAAAAATCTTAGCTGAAGTTTTCTAACCTATCCACTTGTTTCCAATATTGAGGCCCACATGCTGATTGGACCAGATTTTATTTTTGAGAAAACATGCACAAAGTTGAACCAACCTTATGGATGGATTAGATCTGGCATGTATGTGCCATGCTGGCACGTGTGCCATGTACAAGAGCTTTATTGGCCATGCGCTTGCACTTAGTAAAGCTGTTCAAAATATAGGTTGTCTTCATTCAAATATAAATGATAGTAGGACATTGAGCCAATTTTTTCCAAAGGAAATCATTATTTCCTCTAATATTTTAATTGGTTTTTTTTTTCCTAAAAAGGGAGCAGCAAGACTCAGTTGATGGGTGGAGTCTTGGTGAGTCAAGTTGACCAAGTCCTGGCAAGTCTTAGTTAGACAAAGTTACAATGGGATTGTACTCAAAATTGATGGAGTTGCATTGATCAGCCAAGTATCAAGTCAACTTGATGAGTGTCAATGCTATGTTTTCCTCAGAACACAGAAGCTTTAAGTCCTAATTGAGTACGTGTGCTGCTGTGCAAGTTACATATAATTTTCTGAGGTATTTCGGAGTAGAGAAAGATACTACAAGTTTGGGCTTTCAAATGGATGGGTTAGGCCCACAGCCACCTTGTACTACATTTTCAGACACTAATTGCTTGCATGTGAAGAGTAACATCTAATATGGAGAAAGTGAATGAACCGTTTCAGAGATTTGATGAATTATTTCTTCTGGTTCTTGACCAGCACGTTGTATGTCTCGCATGACCCTTTTCACAAGGTCGAAGTGAACACCTCCTGTCACAGATACTCGAAGGTCTAGTAAGGGTCGTAACTTTTCGCTCAAAGCATAGATGCCTTCAATGATTACAATGCGGGAACTGGGGACTGCAAGTGTCCTATCATACAAGCAAAAGTGGCAGATAAGAGTCAGAATCATGAAAATTACAATATGCGAAATATCAAATGTAGTGAGTCATGGCTGTAGAAAAAGATAATGAGCCATAACCAGTGTTACCTGGACACTTCCATATTTCTCAATTGCTCCTTTTTTATCACTGTGAAGTTACTTTTACTAGTCAAAAATCTCTCACCCTTAACCCTCAGGCTTGCCTCCACTCTCTTGTTCTTGAAGAAACTACCGATAAGGACACCCTCCCTCCCTCAATTGAAGGAGGTTTGCTAAGCCCACACGTGTAAGAGAGCCAGTCTACACCCCTGCATGTGCAATGTTGCACACATGTGAGTTCTGAGTACTGACCATCCATTATGTGGGTCAGACCGCGTACATGCCCTTCTCCAACCCAGACCCGACCCGAAGCCCACATCTAAAGACACAATGGATGCCCAACAGGTACCTGAACCTGATCAGATGTAATTCCGGGACCTAAAATATGGTACCCCAGACCAGTGTTTTCAGTATCTTGAGATATCACCAATATATCCCATGATATATTGGTTATCCCAGTAGGGTGATATGAAACCTAGTGTTGATATCCATTTTTCATGGTGTCGTGCAATATACCGCACAATATTGTGATATATCGTGGATATCGCGATATCATGCGATATATCCTCTCCCCCTTCATAAATTCTTATGTATCATGCAATATATTGATTACCGAGTGCAATATCGAAAGGGATGAAAGGAATCCAGCATTGTTGTAAGGAAAATCAACAAAAAATTACACAAATCGATTTTTCTTTTTCAAAAAAATAAAAATAAAAAAAACTTTTTCCTAGTACATTGTAAAGTAATTTCAACCAATCCACTCAAGTTTTTTGGAAGAAAATCTTCGAAATTTCTTCAAAATTGTGATTGGAAGCTTCTTGGAGCCAGATTTTAAAAGGTGCGCATTTTTAGTTTTAATTCCTTTTTTCCATACGTTGTAAATAGTGTCAAATGGTAAGAAATCCATGATTATTCACGTTTTACATGAAAAATTATGGATTTGGGGAGCTTCTATTTTGATATTTGGGGAAAATGGACCAAGTTACGAAGAATTGGAGAAAAATAGAAAATTTTCTAATTTTTTTCCAAATCGGTTGCAAACTTAGTGTCCAAACACAAAATCAAACATGTATAAAGCCTAGTCTACACATTTTTTGGCAATTTGGAGATTTTTCAGAAAAAAATAATTTTTTAATTAAAAATGTTTAATAATATATATTTTTTTAAATTTACAGGTATATTTCTAGTTTTCTACTTCTTCTTTTGCTTTTGAATGTAATGCTTGTGTTTCCATACGTCTTCTTAAATTAATTGACTTTGAATATAGTTACATCAGTTCAGTCAGACAGTGCATAGATTAGGACCCTATACAAAGGAAACATATTATATGCACTTGTTTTTTGTGATTTTTTTATTTCTACTTGTGTATTGGTGTCTTTTTTAATAATTTCTAAAATTTCCTTGAAAAAATCTACCAATTTCCCAATATTTTCCCATGTTTCCCACCAACAACAATAAGTTATATGATACAACCGATATATCCCATGCAATAACCGATATGTATCTGCGTCCCAAGGGTGCAATACATTACGTGATAATGATACAGAAAACATTGCCCCAAACCCAAACCCGACAGGATCAAACCTAACCCATTGACAGCCCTATTTTTTGTCAATTCATTTTGTTTATAATTTTATTTGTTAACTTTATTTATTTAATTAAAATATTATTTATTTATGTATAAAAGTATCCTCATGACAAGATTTTTGGAGTTTGCCATGCCAGATTTAGGACACTGACAATTGGCACCGCACAACATGTCCAGGTAACACTACCAACAAACTCGCACAACTACACTAATCAGTGCATTTGTAGACCACAAGTTCCAACATGGCACACACATCATCAGGTGGGAGACGTGAGCAAAAGCAAGCTGAGCACGCATCAGGTGGGAGACGTGAGCAAAAGCAATGGGTAGCTGCAATCCACATCCAACAAACAGGTGTAGCTACCAATTGAAACAGAAGACTGGTTGTTGGCCAGGGAATCTACACGGTGGGTCCCACCTGGTGAATGGCTTGGATATCATACACGTATCCCACATTGACACTTGTGGCACAAGTGGACTATGAATGGACATGATTGTTAAATCAAATCTGTTAGAATACATAACTAATCTGATCTGATCAGGTAGCAGATATCCAACCTGTATCCTGTGCGACAACTCGATTTGAAATCATATATTGGCATCTGAGCAGGCTTTCCTTCTTTTAGATGATGTATATTTTCAAGCAAAGTGTCATAGTCTGTCAAGCGTGGGTCTGTTTCAACACTACAATCATTAGAGCACCGCCATGCATTTTACGTATGTTTTTTTATCACTCTGACTTTAATAAGTGACTCTTTCTCCAATAAAACAGCAAAACAACCATAAACTACCAGAGTCATAGCTTAAATAAATGCAATAGATGATTGAGAATAAGGGAAATATCAAGTCTGTGATATGATTGGTATACACACAGGCTTCTTTTTTCAGGGAAACCTACAAATGGTTCAAGCTACCTCCTAACTGCAATGAGTCACCAATGACTAGATAATCAAACATAAGATGGCAAAAACATAATTTCCTTTGAAAACCCTGGATGCCGATAGATAACTACATACGTGATTCGTAATCTGACAATAAAATTAGAGGTAACCTCATTCCTAATATGATTCGACCACCATATATACAGCAATCCAGACTACCCGAATCATGGGCCCCCTTGAGAATGGAGAAGAGAGTTAAAATCACATTGATGGGCGATCTAAACCATCTGATTCCAAATATGAATTTGTACAACTGACCATTTTCTTTTTAACTGTTCTTGATCGGACTTAAATGGTTAGATCACCCACACCCTATAGGTTTCATTTTCAGGATATCATCCATTCAACAGCGAGGCCCGCGATTTGCAAGGTATGGATTGACAAACAAACATACATGCTGAAGGTGATTGTATTGCCACCATTTATGAAATGGGGGTAAAAGAGTACATAGTAGTCTTAGCCCAGCGAGAACATAAAATACAGAAGTCTTAGCCCAGCAAGAACGTAAAATACAGACTTTTGTTGAGCAATCATATTGCAGACATATATCAGTCGATCTTAGAGAGTTTATACATGTGTGTGTGTGTGTTATATGTGCATGTTAAGGGCAATTGACTAATTTTCTCGCAAGCAATGTCATTGTGACCAAAAAGAAATAAACAAAGGGTGGAAACAACTTCCGTTTTCTTCTCCAGTACCGAAGAATCAGTTTGGTTATTGCTATTTATAGAGAAAAAAACTTAGTTATATTTGTTAAGGCACTTCATGGCTGCGGTTGATGAGTCTTAATCAGTCATTTTCACCACAGAAGTTTCTTCAGATAGAAATATGGCATATTTCCAACCACAAAGCAATGGAATAACTGCCAAATGACTCATTTGAAGTCAAATTGATTTCAGAAAGGGAAAAAGATTTAACTACTAGAGAAGTGATGGATAGCAAATATCATTGACATTTCTGCTTATTCAAACAAAACAAAAAAAAAAAAAAAAATTGTCATCTATAGGAATCTAGAAGCTTCATAAGATACACACATGGAGGAACCCCACAATTGCAAAAGATGCATATAAAGAACTATGGGTGCTGAGAGGCGCAAGATTCTGTTCATGCGGGGGCCATGATTTGGTAATCCAGACTCCAGATCGACTTTCAATCTTATTGGCCTCACCATGGATAAGGGATGCTGAAAAAAAGAACTCCAAGATTGGAGCCACGATCTTTCCCTTCGATTTAGAGGGTCAAGAAGAAAATAACAACAGCCCACATTCAGCAGAAAATAGTCCAAAGACCGAGTTAGAATCTTCTTCCGACCTCGAAGATTTTTGGCGCATCCCTTTGTAAGGCAGGGTCCATCAGGTCAATTGTCTGGATCTCCTACCCATGGGCCCCACATTTTTTGGAATCATGTGCCACTTGTAACCCCATATTCCTCATTTTTGAAAACCCCACAATCAACAACTCTGGTATTGCTCAAGATAAACTCCTTATCAAAAGCAGGAATTACCATCAAAGTTGCCATCGATGATACGACTAGAATCGTTGTAGTTGTCCATTGATATAACAGCAATGCTGGGCATAAAATTCAGCACTTTCTCAGTAAATGCAGTCTTCCCAGCGCCAGACGGGCCCGCAACCCCTACCAGTACTATCCCATCATTCTTCTGGGCCAACAGCTGACATGCACGGATTACTATAAAGAACCCTTTCTCAAATGACAGTGGCTCTTGGATCGGAACAAGTTCATACCGATCAAAGTCCTTTCTTTTTACCAATTGGACCTGATCTCTTAAGAGACCCGGCCTTCGTCGAGGTGACTCCAAACCGGGATTATCTTGGGCCATCGAAAAGACGTTATATATTCAGTCTGTCATGTGGTAAACAACAAGAAAGAGGTGAGCATCTGAAGAGATCTAAATCTAACTAAATAAAAATCAAGTACAAATGCAGGAGAACATATAAAGCACTAAAACCTCAGAGATAATAGGGTTTACATGATCCTCAACTTGTTGATATGTACAAGCGAGGCATATGGTTCAGCAACCTAGATCTCCCAGATTGGAAGATCCTAGATATCCAATTTTTTCCCTTTTTTCAGCTGAATGTAGACAGTTGCTGGATTTCTTTTCCTGCCTGTCTATTTGCAGGCCGCCAGTCAATGGGTTAGGTTGTTCCATCAATAAGCTCTTTGGCGCATGGTCCGTCCAATGAGAACCATCAGACCAATGATCTGGATCACTGAACAAAGTTACTATATGCATCCCACGGTTGGGGATCATATAATTACTCCAAGATGAATGCATGATCCATTAATGAATGAATGAAATGTGCCTATGAGAAGTCATAGTGGGTCCTAACTATATTTGTGGGTTAGAATGATGGCCTTTGCTACACATCCCCTAGCAGCAATTCATAATTAAGATATCGTAGCTCCCTTATAGAAATGCCTTTGATGCTAATAAACTGTCATTACATATTGTTTGTGGACCAAACTGATGAATAGTGTGTTCAATCTCTCCTGTCAATTCTCCAGTCGTAAGCCTCTTCCCCAATTCTACCCAGTTCTTGATGCAACTTCTGATTATGTTTTCAACCTCTCCTCTTTCATTGGTTTCCTTTTCCAATTTCCCTTCATTTTTTAAAGCCACATAACCATTTTCTAATAAATAATAGATAAATGCGTGTAAGAGTGACTTATTATGTAGATCAATATTTTTTTAAAAGATGAATATTATTACAGCCAGAGGCCAAAATAAGAAACAAGCACAACAAGCCAAAGAAAAAAAGGAAAGGGAAAAGAAAATTATAAACAACCCCATCCCAAGACCCATCTCAATACAAAGCAGGGCAACCACTCAGAAAGGAGCAAAACGAACCCTGTTATGAACAACTGACGCTACACTCTGGAGATCCCTATAAGCCCAGTTTTTCTTTCAAACCAAATAGACCACAACGCTGCAAGCAGCACAAGCTTCCATTTCCGGGAGATAAAAGCTCCCCCATCAGCTCCATGCTAGGCCCTAAACAGCCTGTCGATAGACCCTGGCATTACCCACGAGATGTAGATCAATATTGGACGGTTCAATCCTGATTTTGCCTGTGGCTTTGGTCTCTCCTCCAAATCGTTTCAGTGCCACCCTGCAGTTTATTATTGTTAGAGTATAGGATATGTTCAACATTTGTATATGTACAGATGTACATATTATTTGTTGGTATATGGGTGGATATGGATGAGTACATGTATATCTGTCAAGATTTTCCACCTCTTGTATATATTCTTGTCATTTTAAGTGAGTAACAACACAACACAGTTTCAACAATCTAGACCCTACAGATCGCCCGTTGCCATCCCAACCATGTCCAAATTCAGGATTGTACTGCCCAGACCCATACAACACCCACCAAACAGCTCTTTGTTATTTGACTTGAGGATGAACACTATCAATCTAAAGAATGTAGAACCTGAATCATGTCCCAACATGAAGGAAATAAGAGTTGCAAAGAATGTCCAAGAGTAAGAAGTCAAAGGGTTTTATCTGAAATGGTCCATATGGATGGGTGCATGGTCACATGGAATGCAGATTTTGTTCGATGAGCCTATACATCAGCTACAGAAATCAAGGGGTCTTCTATCCTAGAAGGAAGCATTTGTTTCTTCCAAAACACTCACTGAACACTCAAACCCACCATCTTACCTGCGCAAGATTTACATAAAAAATTGCCATCGCATGCTTTAAATGATGAATTTGATGCACGCCCAAGGCCCAACATGTGCTGCTAGTTTTGGTGGCTAAATTTCAGAGACTAACTTTACTATTTCTGGAAGACTGCGGTTCTTGATTTTAATGGTTTTGGTTGCTGATTTTGAATATTCTCTGAAGAATGGGGATAATTTGATGGATTTACTTTTACTGTGTTTAGGCCATTATAATATGACCAAATCTTTGCAAATAGAGTTGTTAATACTTAGTATCTTATTAGATTGATTTGTATTCAATCTAAGAGGGGAAATTTCTGATTAAAGATTCATAAGGATTCTGGGGTGTGACTTTCAAGGCTGATAAAAGGGATGTTCTGGGAGGTGGAAGGCATTACACTTTTCTTTTGAGCATTTTGAGTATTTATTCAAGTTGTATCTAGTGTAAGAATTTGATTCCTTTTTTTTATTATTGGATGGATTGCAAGACTTTTATATTGATTAGCTGTTTATCCCTTTCTATGCAAGTACCGCCTGTGTGGTGTGTCTCTTTGTCCATCCTATCAATTTAGGTGTCAAAATCCCATTGCATCCATAACCTGATTGCATCACAATCACCCTTCCAACTGCAGGCGCATTGAGATGTTGAAGTCATTCAAACCCCTAAAAGTCCATCTGCATTCTCTGTAAATTTTGTTTGTCAGAGCTTAGGTTTACCTAAAGCCAAGTCCCACTACACACTGCAAGGCATTGGCACTGTGATGCATGGATGGGAAACAACAAATTTAGGCAATGATTCAGATAAAGGTCCTAACTCCCAACATCAAAAGTTTAACTGATGTGATGTGCCCCTTACGGAATCAATAAAAAATTAATGATTACCAACTCTCATGTTATACATTTTATTGCCCATAGGAGATGAAGGAAATCCTTGAAATCACTAGAAAGTACCGAAGACTTCTTTTAATCAATACTCCATAATGAACCAATGATTCGGGCTAGAAAGGGGATCGATTTGGTAGGAGCATGCCTGTAGGACTTTTTGCAGCCAGTCAGAATCATGTTCTGTGACATTCCATAAGGCCAGAGGGAGAGTGGTTCATTGGGCAGCAGGTTCAAAAGCCTTTGCGGTCTATGGGAGAGGGACTCTCATTGTGATGAACATGATGATCCTTGCCATCTTGTCCCCTAGCTCACTTAATGAGCTTCTTTGTCATATTCCTTGTTTTTTCAAATAAAAAGAAACATGCACCCATGACTGTTAGAAGAATTGCCAACAAGTAGCAGTTGCCTTAAACCTACAAGAGCTGGAACTTCTTGAAGCATCATAGGACAGGGAAATTTATCCAATAGTTAGAGTGCACTAGAGACCTCAGGATCATTACCAGAATGCAGGCTGCCCATGCCTAGAAGACATGCCTGTGAATTTATTAAATTGTTTGAGAAAGCTAATTTAGAAGCATTGAAATTGTTGAAACAAAAAAGGGTTTTTATGTTATTTTCTCTTTTCTAGGCAGTAAAATGTAAAAAGGCAAATAAGCCTTATTATAATAAAAAAGTGGAGGATTAGGTCTAAAACCCTAATCTCTCTTCTCTCTCTCCCTCTCTCTTTCTCTCTCAAATATCTGTCTACATGGTATCAGAGCTAAGGAGGTCCTTGCTTCCCTAGATCACGTGGACCCCACCGGAGGTGCCTCTTCTCTCAGCCGCACCACCTACGAACCTGTCGGAGTTCTTCTTCTCACAGCCGCACCTATAGGAGGCAGCGAAATCGCATGAGGGCGTCGGATCTGTGATCTGGTGCCGTCAGGCTCGCCAGACCTGAGATCCGACGCCAACAGGGCTGTCAGAACCCAGATCCGACGCCGGCAGAGCAGTCGGAACCCAACTCCGACCCCACCAAGGGCGCCGGAACCCAGATCCGACCCCCCAAGGCCGTCGAACTACACACCTGATGCCGGCAGGGCCGCCGAAAGCGAGATCCGACCCCCCCAGGGCCGTCGGACTGCACACCTGACGCCGGAAAGGTCGCCGGAAGCGGTCGGAGTAAAAATCTGACATCTGTATGGGCACTGGACCGATAATCTGATGTCAGAGCTGGTTTTCATGGGTCTCCAGATGTTTTTCTGCATGTATTGAAGCCTCTTCGGCCACCTGATATTAAGATTTTTTCTTCCTTTTTTTGCAACTATGGACTCCAAATCATCTGAGGGCCCACTCTCCATTACTTCTACCAAAGTTCAATGGGAAAAATTTTCTGTTGTGGTCCCGAGCAGTCCGAATGTATGTTGTTGGAAAAGAAAAATTCGGATATCTGACAAGTGCCAACAAGAAACCTACAGATCCCACAAAAGTTGATGCATGGGAGTCTGCAAACGCTATTGTTATGGGCTGGTTATTAAATTCTATGGAACAACATGTTGCATCTGCTTATTTCTTTTATGCAAGTGCCGCAGCCTTATGGACTGCACTCCAAAAATCATATGGGACGACCTCAAATGAACCTCGCATTTTTCAGTTGACGACAAAACTCTACTCACTAGCTCAAAATAATATGTCAGTCACTGAGTACTTTGGGGCCTTACAGAGTAGATGGGAAGAGTTGGGTTATTTGCAGCCTTTAAGTGAACTACCGGATAGTAGCAGTGCCGAAATAGTGCGCAAACGTAAAGACAAAGCCAAAACTTACAAGTTTCTCACTGGACTAAATTCAGACTACGAGTCCCTTCATACCCAGCTGGTTGCTACGATCCCATTTCCATCGCTCGAGATAGTTTACTCTATTGTTCATACCGGGGAGAGTCGTCGTCAAGTGATGACCACGCCTACTACTTTATCATCTCCTACACAAGAGCGAGCAGCTTTTATATCTTCCACTACTTCACCTAATGGAAGGGGTGGCCGTTTTGATTCACGTGGTAGTTCCTCAGTTCGTGGTCGAGGACGTGGACGTGGAGGTTCACGTTACTTCTGTACTCACTGCAACCGCCCAGGGCATTCAGTGGAACGATGCTTCAAAATACATGGCTATCCCTCAGCACATGCTGCCACAATAGATGTTGAGGAACAACCTATGGAGAATGTCAGAATCCCTAATACTTCTCCTTTTGAGTCTACATTGATGACCAGAGCAGAAGTTATGGAACTCCTGAGATCACTGCAGTCTTCTACATCCACTACGCCTTCCTCTGATCTACAGCCCTCATTCACTTCCTTCACTGCAACAACAGATACTACCTTGCATGCTTCTTCAGCCCCATCCACTTGGATCATCGATTATGGGGCTTCTGACCATATGACTGGTATGCGTCACTTCCTTACATCTTCTACTGTTACATCCTGTTCTCGGTTTGTTCGTCTTACTGATGGTAGCACCACTCCTGTACAATCTATTGGTTCTATTCATGTATCCTCCTCTCTTATTCTCCCAAATGTTCTATATATTCCAAAATTTCATGCGAATTTAATTTCTATCAGTAGTCTCACCCATGCTCTGAATTGCAGTATAACTTTTTCTCCCAAATCTTGTATATTTCAGGACTTGAGTACGAGGAGGATTATTGGTACGGGATTTGAACGAGATAGTCTTTACTTTCTAAAACAAGGGGAGTTATTGACGGCATTCACTAATAGTAGTAGTGGCTCTTGTCTTTCTGTTGATACTACTGCTCCAATTACTGCTTCAAATAATGAGTCTGCAAGCTTGTGGTATGCTCGATTGGGTCATGTTCCAAGTCGTGCCTTGAACTTGATTATTTCAAATTTAAATAAAAGTGATGATATTACTGGTTGTGAAGTGTGTCAAGTTAGCAAACACATTCGTCATTCATTCCCTATGAGTGAACATAGAAGTACCAAAGCATTTGAACTTGTCCATTCTGACATATGGGGACCTAGTCCCGTAGCCTCGCTTGATGGGTTCAAATACTTTGTTACTTTCATTGATGATTTCTCACGAGTAACATGGGTATATCTTATGCGTCGACGAGATGAATTATTCTCATTGTTTCAAACATTTCACAAGCTGGTGACAAATCAATATGGTTGTTCCATTCAGACCTTGCGGTCTGACAATGGAAGGGAATATTCATCCAAGTCCTTTACAAACTATCTCCAGGATAATGGCATTATTCATCAACTTTCCTGCGTGTATACTCCTCAACAAAATGGGGTTTCCGAGCGAAAGAATCGCCATTTATTAGAAGTTACACGTTCTCTATTACTAGGGATGGATGTTCCCAAGTCATATTGGTCAGCCGCAGTTATAACGGCCTGTTTCTTGATTAATCGGTTTCCTACCCGTGTCCTTCAAGGGAAAATCCCAATGCATATCCTAGTTCCATCCTCACCATTATTCTATATTATCCCCCGTGTGTTTGAGTGTGTTTGTTTTGTCCATAACTCTAGTCCTTCTACAGACAAACTTGACTACGAAGCAATTAAATGCATCTTCATTGGATACTCTATGCAACATAAGGGCTATAGGTGCTATGATCCCACATGCAGGAAGCTCTATGTTTCCATGGATGTCACCTTCCTTGAGAATCGTGTTTTCTACAATGTTAAGGTCGAACTTGGCTCCTCCTCACCTACTCTTTCATTACCTGCATTGGTCACTCCGCCGGCTACTAGTGAACCAAAGAAACTCATTACCTATGTTCGTCAGCGGGTAAGACCAACTCATGTTCAATTCGTGGCAATGGATCCAACTCTAACCTCAGGTACTGCTTCCTTTCCTGTTGCAACTCGCACTCGTAGTCATCATCCAGTTTTGCACCCTATATCAAATTTTCTATGTTATGAGTCCCTGTCACCATCCTATTGTTCATTCTTAGCAGCTATATCTTCTCATACTATTCCCAGATCTGTTCATGCTGCTTTGGCAGTACTTGTTTGGAAACAAGCTATGGAAGCTGAGATGGAGGCTCTACATAAGAATGGTGCATGGGATGTTATCTCTCTACCTCATGGGAAGACGACGGTTGTAAATGGGTCTTCTCCATCAAATACCGTGCAGATGGTACTGTAGAAAGATACAAAGCTCGACTGGTGGCTAAGGGTTACACTCAACTTTTTGGAGTTGATTATACTGAGACTTTTTCTCCTGTGGCAAAACTCAATTCTGTTCGTCTCATCCTTTCTCTAGCGACTAACCTGGATTGGCCTCTGTTCCAATTGGATGTCAAGAATGCTTTTCTAAATGGTGATCTGACTGAGGAGGTGTACATGGACCTTCCCCCTGGTTTTCAGCTTAAGGGGGAGTCGGGAAAGGTGTGTAAGCTGAAAAAGGCTTTGTATGGTTTAAAACAGTCTCCCAGAGCTTGGTTTGCAAAATTTAGTTCTGCAGTTCTCTCCTTTGGGTTCAAGCGCTGCCAAACAGATCATACAGTGTTCATTCATTCATGCCCAGAGGGAAGAACTATTTTGTTGGTGTATGTGGACGACATTGTCCTTACTAGTGACGATTTGCAATTCATCCAACAAACCAAACATCGACTAAGCAAGGAGTTTGAAATGAAGGACTTGGGTTGTCTGCGATATTTTCTGGGAATTGAAGTGGCCCGCTCATCAAAGGGCATCTTCATTTCTCAGAGAAAATATACCCTTGATCTTCTAAAGGAGACAGGAAAGTTGGGTTAACGACCAGCGCCTTCCCCCATGGAGCAGAAGCACTCATTGCATGCAGACATAGGTGATAAGCTTGAAGATACTGGCATGTATCAAAGACTGGTTGGAAAATTGATTTATTTGCCAATTACAAAGCCAGATATTACTCAAGCAGTGAGTATTGTGAGTCGATACGTGCATTCTCCCAGGAAGCCTCACTTGGAGGTGGTCCATCATATCCTAAGATACTTGAAGACGTGTCCAGGTCGAGGAATTTTGTACAAGAATCATGGGTATGTGAATATATGTGGTTTCTCAGATGCGGATTGGGCAAGTTGCTCTCTAGATAGAAAATCTACGTTTGGGTATTGTACTTTTGTGGGAGGAAACCTGGTGACTTGGAGAAGTAAGAAACAACAAGTGGTCTCCAGGTCAAGTGTAGAGGCAGAGTACAGAGCTATTGCTCATGGGACATGCGAGCTACTTTGGTTAAAGTCCATCATGAAAGAGTTAGGTTTATTCTCTGACTCAACCATTCCTCTCTATTGTGACAACCAAGCTGCCATTCATATCGCTTCGGACTCAGTCTTTCATGAGAGGACTAAACATATTGAGGTTGATATCCATTTCGTTCGAGAGAAGATTGCTTCAGGAGAACTTTCCACACCCTTCGTTCGCTCTTCAGATCAGTTGGCAGATATATTTACAAAGGCTCTAAATTCCACTACTCTTCGTGAGATTTCTGGCAAGTTGGGCATGATAGATATTCACGCACCAACTTGAGGAGGAGTGTTGAAACAAAAAAGGGTTTTTATGTTATTTTCTCTTTTCTAGGCAGTAAAATGTAAAAAGGCAAATAAGCCTTATTATAATAAAAAAGTGGAGGATTAGGTTTAAAACCCTAATCACTCTTCTCTCTCCCCCTCTCTCTCTCTCTCTCAAATATCTGTCTACAGAAATAACCATGCATCTGCACATATGCGTTGCAATTGGATGCACTATCCAATTGAAACGCACTTATTAGTCTGCCAACATGGAAATGACCAGATTGTGATTTCCATAGTGTTCACATTTAGAGTCTTGGCTACAAATTGCAGTAACATTGCTTTTTGTTGTGAAGAGGGGAGAAAAGAGTTTGGGAAATTTGTCTTAGGGATCTAATGACCTCCTTAACCTAATATATTAACTAGAGAAGAATAATACAAGGAATGGTGTCCCAAGGGAGCCATAAAAACAAAATCGATAATAATAATAATAATAATGAAATACGCCTCTCCCTAACACTTTTCAATTTGCACTTGAAAGGAATTTAACCACAATTTGATGACCACTTCATCATTATGAATAGTACAAAACATCAGTGATTTTTTGTCATTCACTCATTTCCTCTCGATTAAAGTAGTGTTCGCTAACCAGTTCACATGTCCATATAGACAGCTATACCCAAATAAGTGAAGGATGGGTCATGGATAACCCAATGGAGTGCCACAATCAAACAAATTAGAGCCAAAAGGGCCATGATTGGGCAAAAAGGGCTTAAACGTGCACTATATAGCTTCCAATGCCCATAAATTTGCAACCAGTCATTGGACTCACGCGTATAATATGTCATTAGAAAGCTATCGACAAGCCCCACAATGTGGAAACTGACGAGTCAGTTGGCACTATGGGATTGAAAAAAAAAAACCATTTTTTTTGTCAAAATCATGTTTTAGTTCAACGCTTACTATTTTAGTAAGTACCTTTCTAGATATTTTTAGGGTTTTAAGAGTATGTTTCCAGTCCAAAGCCTTTGTTTTGGTCAACTAAGAGAGTTTTACAAGTTTGGGTAGGATTAGACATCTTTTACCATTTTTAGTAAGTTCATTATTTTTCGAAATTTTACTATTTCAGGAAAGTTGCCTAGGTTAACTCAGATTAGGAGTCTAGGGCCTCTTTACTTATATAAGCACATCAAATAGGTTGTAAGACGCACTTCATTCAATAATAGTATTTGTATTCTCTTTTGGAGATTTCTCTCCTTGTGAAGTCAAGTATTATTGTAGGGAAGAAGACTGATCTCTAGCATGCATGCAATATACGAGAATGTATACATGCATGCAAAAATTTTCAAGTTTACTCGCAAAAAGCATGGGGAAGGCAAGAGTTGATTTGGGTGTGGACTGTGGAGAAAAAGCAAATGTTTTAAAAAGTTAGCCAGAGTAAATGCCTAGGAAGGAGCAAGACCGGTGCCTAGGATAGAAGGTTCTTGCAGCTAACTTTCCGAGTCACAACAAAAATGGGAGTCATTTTCCAGAAGTCTTCCTTTTTTGGATAATTATTTCCGAAAGTCACAACAACATAGGAGTCAATTTCTAAGGGTTTGCTAGTGATTAGATTCATGAAAAGGGATATGCTCAAAATCTTAATTTTGTCTTGTAAATAACCCACAGTCATATGTGACCTGTGTAAGGACTTGAACAGCTGAATGGAAATAGAAGGGGGGGAAAAACTATAAAAACTATAAGGGAACTAAAGAAAAAAATGATATTTTATATGGGACAAAAGAAAAGAGATAGAAATGTAGGAAGAACAGATCAAAGAAATCTACAGTTTGGGAGAGGAAGAGAGAGGACAAAAGAGGTATTGAGGATGTACATATAGAGGCGAAAAGAGATGACTTGTTTAAGGAGCAGAGATTGCCCAAAAGAGATCTGTGCCGGAGGAGAAGATGGGAAACTGGAAATCGAAGGAATAGAAATTTCTAATCTAAATCTAAATTTCTAATCTAATAATAATGTTCTCAAAAATTCCAGAGTGAAGAAAAGCTGCAGTCATTTGCAGAGATAAAAGAGTTTCAAACTAGAAAATCCATTCCCTCAAGCTAAGTAAATTGTCAAAAAGCTAAAATAAGGACTTTAAAAATATAAATCACAATATATATCATGTCGACATCAGTTTCCACTGACCAACAAACTCACAGAGTTTGTTATAACATAACACATCAAAGATCAACCAAATTGAGTGGATAGAAGATTGGCCAAAAACATCATCAAATAGCTCATTATTTCAAAAAATAAAAAAATCAAATAGTCCAAAAGTTTTGTACTTGGAATGAGAAAATTAAATACTGGGAAAAATTTTAGAAATGAAAAACTATGCAACCAAATAGACCCTATATAGCTCAGCTAAAGTAGACTCGACAAGTAGTTCATATTATCTTTTCCTCACATCCTTCATCTTCAAGATTAATCGGATAATCGAAGCCCTTCCAAAATCAAGATACCTACAAAAGCATATCACCCAACGGCATTTCTTGATGCTAATGCAAACCCAGTAATATAAACTCACCAACTAATATTTGCAGCTTGAACATCCAAATTTCAAGTTTGGATCATTAAAAAAAATTCCCCGGTGTGTAAAGGTTTAGTTTGTCTGATTCCCAACAACCAAGGTATTCTATAACGGTAATGGTGGTGATAATGGCCACCTCCATTACCATTACGATACATGCTGTAACAGTCGATACGGCCTTTTTCTTTTCTTTAAAAAAAAAAAGGGTTGTTATGGCCAGTTATGGGGCTGTTACGGGCCATTTTCCATTACAGCCCCAAAACAGTCAATGATTCCCACCATTGACCCTTTTTTAATACCTTGCCAACAACACTCAGCTTCTTCAAGAGCAGGAAAAGCAGGCAAAATCACAAACACTAAAAAAATCTTCACACCCATAAATTAGCAATGATGAAAAGACTCAATAGCAATTCATATGTAAAATCTAGAGAGGGAGAGATGAATTATGCCAAGAGTTCAGTGGATCATGCTTTCGTGCACATCAACCGTATACATAACACACACTAATAGGCATTGCCGGAAAAAGAATGATCAGATAATCCAAGCCACCCAACTAGCTCACATCAAATCAAAAGTTAATAAGAAACAATCGCGGGTCCAAATCCAACGGGAAAAATTGAATACTAGGATCATCCAATCATGTGACAGATTACAGACTGGTCACGTCCTGAAAATAACACGGATGGGACAACTTATCCATTAGATCATGGATCAGCAAATGCACCATTGAAAAGTAAGATGATCCAAGGACCAAATGGCGTCATCGAGTCATCCTTCTTACTCTTTAATGGCCCATCCATTAAGATGGTCTGGAGTAATATACCTAACAGCCATGTACACAGTAGATTTGTGAGTGAGTACAGTCCATTATACTATGCCAGACTACCATATATAATTCCACTAAGCCAAAAAAAAAAAGAAGGGAAAAAAAACACCCAAGAAAAAAAAAAAAAAAACCTGTAGAGTAGAGAATTTTGAAAAAACCAATAAAAAAATGCAAAGATTTATTTTTTCATGAATATTAGAAAAAGAAAAGAAAAGAAAAGGGGAGAGAAGGCAAAACATGAAACTATCTGCACAACCACCAATAACAGCAAAGACCAACATTCCTACCATTTCTATTCTTTTCTGTAATTTTTCTTAGGTTGTAAAAATTCAAGAAAGAAACTACAGAAATGAAGAAAAATTCAATTGGGTTTTGTACGATTTCTTACATCAAGAAAATACAGAAATAAAGAAGAAAAAATCACTTGGGTTTTGTAGGAATTCTTACAGCAGAGAGAGAGATTCCAGTGTTTTGATTTTTGGTCTTTTCTTCTGTATTGGATCTTGATCTTTTGTGGGATTCTGTGGCTTTTATTTCTGAGTATGGCTTTTATTTCTGTGAGAGAGAGACGGAGAGAAGGATTTTTGGAGATGGAGAGAAGGATTCACAAACGTGTGGCAGCCCTTCCCATACACACGCATCTGTGCACGTGCGAATAGCTAGCACGAATTTAAGATCTGAGCTTTCCATCAGGTGTCCTACGCTGTTGAGATATTCTGGCCTAAAATCCAGGTGATTTCACTCATCAGTTGAGTCACAGGATAGGAAATGATTGGACGGCCTAGAAAATTTGTTTTTAACCGTCGATTTACATTGTAGATTGAGGCCCAGCTAAGGAGTGAAACGGCCTGAGGCAGATGATCTGACCATTGTTTCAAACCAGGTGGAATGTTCAGATATTTCAACAGGTGTTGCATTTTCCAAATGTGACTGCGTGTGTATGGTCTGGCTCACACGCGCGTTGGGTAACCGTACTTCCTTGGGTGAAGATTCTTGAATTTTACCGCGACTTTAGCCATTTGGATTCTTGATCGTATTTCAAATGATCCAAACCACTTACATGATGGGCCACACCTGGAATGAAAGGCAAGTAAAAAAAACCTCTTATATAGCTGTGGCACTCAATTCAATGAAGCTGGACCACCTTAGTCTGATCGAGGTAGAATTGGTACGCGCATGGGTAGGATGTGCAGGTCTGCTAGAGTTTATCGGATTCAAGAGTTGATTGAATTATCGGTGTCCCTCCACCCAGCTTGGAGATTAGATTGAAGTTCTAGAATCCTCTCCACAGCTGATATTGTGCGTATTGAGGTGATTCATAAAAAAAAAAATTGAGACTAGTCCTTTTGAATGAATTATTTTTGCAATGTAGCTATAGACATGAGTTTATTGACCTAACAACTTGTTCCTTTAGTAACATTTTAATAAGTTTAAAACAATTCTCAAATTAGTAAAAATACACATTCAAATTAAATAAGGTAAAAATTCATTGATTTCATTAATATTTAGAATTGATTTTATTTTACAATCGATAGGTTGTGAGACAACCAAATAGAGCTAGGCACCGGTGACTCGACTCGTCTGAATCGGTTAGACTCGACTTGAACCAATCCGACGGTAACAGACGGACTCAAATCGAGTATTCTGGATCGAATCCGAATCCAGATCGAGTTGAGTCCAGATTCCACCTTAATCGAATCGACTCGACTCGAATCCGATCCGAAATGGATCCAACTTAATCCGAAACCCAATCTGAACCAGGTTGGAGTATAAGTTAAAAATTAAAAAAAATAAAAAATTAAAAAAAAAACCTAAATTTTTACTTTTCTTTTCTTCCCTACCCCCACCCGAACGAAACTGCCCATGCCCTGTCCATCTGCCCTACTCGCTGCTGGTTGCTGCCTTAGTCGCCTCCTCCACCTTCGATGCCAGGACATTTTCCTCCTCATCTCTGGGACCGGGACGTCTTCTCCAACGCCTGCCCTATTCGATCGTCACACCACTTCTACCAACCCGCTGCTGCCCTACCCGCACTCGGTGGTCTCGGTCTTGCTCCTCCTCCTCCACAACTCCTCTTTTTAGGTATAGATTATACCTTTTATATATGATTCTTTTTCTTTTTTTCATTGAAATTCATTAGTTGAGGATTTTTATTTATTATGGTTGAAATTTGGGGGTTTTCCTAAATAAGGGGGAGATTGGTGCATTTGGGCTGGGTCGGGTGCATCTGGCCTGGCTCGGGGGCATCCTGACTGGCTCAAGTGCACTTGGCCTGGCTCGGGTGTACTTGGCCTAGATTGGGTGCGTCCGAACTGGGTCGGGTGTACCTTAAACCCTAACTTAAATCTTAACCTTAAACCTCAATATTAACCCTAACCTAAACCTTAAACCCCAATATTAACCCTAAACTAAACCTTAAACCCTAACTCTAACCTTAACTTAAACCTTAAACCCTAACCTAAACCTAAACCTTAAACTATAACTTAAACATTAACCTTAAACCCCAATACTAACCCTAACACTAACCCTAAACTTAACCTGAACCTAAAACCTAACCCTAAGTCCCTAACCTTAATACTAAACATAAACCCTAATTCTAACTCTAACACTAACTCTGACCATAACCTAAACCCTAAGTCCCTAACCTTAAGTCTAAAACCCAAACTCTAAGCCTTAAATTGGTAAACTTAAAAGTTAAAACCTAAGCCTAAACTTGTTGTTCATAAAGTGCCTAAACCTAACCCTAACCATAAAAATAACCTAAAATCTAAAATGAACATATGTTTTGAATTTTTTATGATTTCTGTCATTTATTTTTTTGCATTTTTTAGATTTTTTGGAATTTTTTATATATTTTTAGGGTTTTTTGCAGTTTTTAGATTTTTTTTAAATTTCAGCCCTAACTTGAACCGACTTGGATCATATCAGACCAGTCCTAACTCGATCCGAATTGATTCAGGGTTGGCTGAATCAATCCCGAATCCAATCCGACTCAATTCAGTCACGGTCCTTGGCCAGATCGAATTGAATCAATCCTAACTTGATCCGACTCGACTCAATGCCCAACTCCACAACCAAATGAATAAACAAAAAGAAAAAGATAGGTACCCGATACTCCTATCAGAACAGACAATCAAAGTGGGTGTGATCAACCAAATCAGAACTTAGATGGTCATGGTCTACAACTTAAGGTTGCAAAAAGATTCTTTCTACTCCTTAGGTACTATAGCGCCGCTAGACAATAGTTATAAACTAAGCTAAGCTATGCTAAGAAAATAAAGGAAAGATAAATAAAAGATAAGTTGATGTGTTTGACATAGGGCATCGAGCTCTTCTTCGACTGCTCCTTTTATAGATCGTTGAGGTGTTGAAACCCTCACTAAGATTTCCTTGCTTCTGGACCCTTCATGCTCACGCCATTGCTCTACATATGGGAATCCCTTTTATTACTCTGAAACTAATGACTTGAATTAGGAAGAAGGATTTCAATTAGATTCAGACTCCCTTGCTTCTCGGATCTTCTTCTCGTAGCTGATCCATCGCAGGGTATTCGTGATCCATCAGGGACCAGGCCTAGATATGATGAGATTCCTCTTATTAAGGCAGGCATATCTGAGCCAAATCCATATCAATCTTAGCCACTCTACATCTCTTGTGACAGTCTGTTGAATGTATTGGGCCATAGGTCACCAAGAGATGTCAGATGGTCTAGATCAGATCTCCTCTAGCATTTTCACCATTCACTACAGGGTGATTTTGGATGCTAAGAACAATTGATGGATAAGATCTATCACATCCTAACCCCCAGGTTCCTAATGAAGATGCAACTCTAGGGGCACCTGATTACTCCCTCTATCTCTTCCTATCTACAGATTGTTAGGAAGATTGGATCTTGCCTTCTCATCCATCTCTCCCATCGCTTTTGTCCTAATCAACGGACAGCTAAGAAGTAGTCGATTGGGATTCCTTTCCTAAATTAAGCTCAGATCCGGATCGGGTTAGTTTGGACATTGGTTTGATCTCCTAATGTTTGGAATCCTCTCGATCGCTACAGTCTATCCAAACATCTCTGGAATTAGATCTCCTATTTTAGAATAACTGCGAGAGATGGCCTCGCAAAGGATATCATCACCTAATTCATAATAGATTCACTCTTTGGCGAGTCTTTTATAGATGTACCTAGTATGTGTTAAGCCTTGAATTATGCATATTTATCCATAATTTCATGCTTTAATCATATAAAACAATAAGCTTAAAGACTGACTTTAATGTATTTTTGTGATTATAGGAGCAAAGGAGAGATGTGAATGAAATAAGCTCAATAAGGAACAAATGTCCAGCTGCAAGGTGGACCACTACATGAACGGTTTAGATTATGGTTATCAAAATAAGAAATAATATTCAAATAAAAAATAAAAAGAAGAACAAGGAAACAAGGGAGTTGCTAGTTTGGAGTTTCAAAGAAGAAATAGAAAACAAAAGAGTTTCCTTTTTAGGATTTCAACCAAAAATTAGAAACAGGAAGTTTATCCCATTTTTCATCTTCTCGACTAATTCATGGGGCCCATATTGATGATTTTTTCAAATCCAGTCCATCCATATCGAAGACAATCTCGATAAAGAAAAAACTCAAGTGGTTTCGTGTCAATCGGAGTTACGGATTGACCATGACAGCTAAAATAATACGAACTGTCCAGAAAGTTTCCTGATTCCACCTACTCAACTATGGAATGGTCCAGGTGGCCCAATACGACTAATATGAAGAATCCAAGCTGACCATCTTCTATATCACATCGATATATGAATAACCACAAAGTTTCAAGTAAAACGGATATGTGGTTTGATCGTACCGGTTGAAGAAAGATGTACCATCCTGAAAGATTTCAACTACACAGATTTTATAAAAAGCCTGAATGTTTTGATTTTTGCACCCAATTATGGAATAGTTTTGGATAATCTAAGCTGTCTATCATGTATAGGAGTATGTTTTCTACCAATTATTAAAATTTGATACCAATCCGACCTCTATACACTCTGTACCGTCGATCACAAGATAATTAGTTCTACATGTGTCTGAATTGCGCGATTTGGAGAGGCGGTCACTAATATAATTCGTGAGCTCACGAAGAAGATAACTTTGGAAATCTAAACCATTCATGAAGAATTTCATGTATCAAGGAAGCTATAAATCAAATATCAAGACAATTCGACCGTTGGTTAACCTGTACCAAGCAAAACAAAATCTATTATGTTGTTGTCCTATTGTCTGCATTATAAATATAGGATTTCTTTTCTTTTCTAAGGGTGTCAGGGACATAGGAAGCAAGGAGAACAAGACCTAGGAGGCTTCTTAGCCTTCCTTCTTCTAGTTTTCTTTATTTTCTAAGTTCTAGTTTTTAATTTTTCTATGTTTTTCTTAGGTTAACTCTCAATTAGAGCTGAGAGGTGATAGTTCTAGTTGTTTAATCATGTTCTAATTCTCTTGAATTTTAATTTTATGCTTTAATTTATGAACATGATTTGATTCTAGTTTGAATAAAGTTTTAGCTCTAATTCTTCTTTAATCTTTTGATGACTATGGGCTCATTTGATGCTTAGAGGTTTTAAATCTAGTTTCTTACTTGTTTTGCATTGTTTAGACCTATATAGTTCATTGATCTACCATAGACTATAGGCATGGTGGATGCTTTAAATTCCTTGTACTCTTAAACATGGTTCTTAATGTAAGAAATATTTCAAATCAAAGTTCTTATCTTTTATATGAATCTAATATGGATGGAATTGCTTAGTGATATTAGTTTAATTCAAGTTCAAATTATGGTCCAAATTAAGTTTAGTGACAGGATTTGAGGAAAATCATAGCTATAACCTTAACTTATTTTGTTAAAGGATTGGCCTGTACAATTGAGTGCACTCAATACCTGAGCCTTATTGAGGGAATAATATCAATGAACAACTTATCTATCCTAGATGTATTTTGATGATTTAACCGCTTCATATTCTGGCTAGAAATGATGGAACTCTAATTCTAGTTGAGTAGCTAATCGAATCATGTGAATTTGACATTGTTAATTACTAGAAGTGGTTGATTTTTCTTCTAGCGAAGGTGTCTTATCTACTAAGTCCTCTACCTTAACTGTCACATTTCTACTTAATTTTATCTATTAACTTTGCCTTTACATAGGGTGAACCACAATAGAGGAGGAGACCAGTGAAACGGCATCAGGCCTCGCAAGTTGACCTACCACCCATTTGTCACTTGTGTTCTCCTATTAATTTGGAGAGAATCATAAACCATCGCTCAATCCTCTAAAAGAGTACTGACTCTCGGTCAATCAATAATTCTCCTGTCCTTTCAGCAATATCCTCGGAAGAGGACGGTACTCCAAAAAAGGCATCAACGAGCCTATAGACTATTGCTCTTGTCCAAAAGGCTCCTACTTTGGCAATTATTCTAACACTGCCTGCTAAATAGCCTGTTAATTTAGTTGCAATTGTCAAAATGATTCCACCCTTCGATGAAGCGGTGGTCGCTTTACCAGCTGAAGATTAAGGTGATAGGGCAGGTCCATTGGCTCATGACCAAGTGATTTCGTCGAGTCCCACTTTGCATGCTGAGGATTCATCACTAGTCCTGGATCATGAAGAATGTCCTACCGAGGCCCCTCAGCACCCTGAAGGTCCTTTAAGAATGAGTACAATGGACTTGGGTCATGACAACAATTCCTCTCTCCTACTGACTCTGATTTTGCTCCTTGTAATTTGAGACATGGAACAACTGAGCCCCTGATGCCATCTCAAAGGCAGTCCCCTCGACCGTTGAAGACACATCCTCGTTTGCAGGCATCGAGGTCTTCTATCATTTGGAAGAGGTAATTCTTTCACAACGAATCCCCATTGATATTGAGGATATTTCAAGTTGGAAAGATTCCGTGGATAGGTTCCTCAAACTTAACCTCCCTAAGCAACTGCCTGCTGAGCTTCCTTTACTTTCGAATGTCCTATAAGAGCTCAGGGAACACATTAGCTCTAATGACAAATGGGCCCCTTGTTTGGATCATGCTGAAGTGATCAGTTTCTAAAGTCCTTAATTATTACATTGCTCGAGAATCTTACACAGAAGGAATCTCCCATTTTCGCGAATGGGAAAAATTAGTGGTTGCTTTATAGTTAAGGGAGAATTTTGAAGTGTTAAAAGCAACTCCATCAGAGGTTGGTCGCAAAGATCAATCTTGTAATGCCCTAAGTTTTCATGCTCAAATACTATACGTACGTGGTGGAGATTCTGAGAGTAACCGTGTGGGAATGTTACACATGGAGGAGTTCCCAAATGTTTACTAGGTCAGATTCCCCTTTTACACGTTAAAAATCAGAGTCACGCACATCAACAAAGTGAGTATCGAGAGGTAAGTAAGGATAACTCTGGCATGTCACAATATGCCAAGCCCTATCCAAAATGTGGTATCTAAAAACATATAATGACCCCATTAGGGTATGTACAACCCAAGTATCTCATGAAACCCGATGCAGCTATGCTATCAAGATGCTAACGGGCTCAGCCACACTCTCTCTGGGAGCGTGGCATCTCCCAACTCCTCACTGGGTTTTACAGGGACACTCTCAACAAGGCTCGTATCCTGAGCTCCAGTCAAACCATTTGCATATGTCAAATGAAATGTGTTAGCCGCTAACATAGTAAAGATACACCCTCCAGGATTTACCCACAACATGATAGCTAGCATAGGTTCACTATAAGTACCCAAAGCATATTATACCTATTAAGTACTACTAAGCATGTGATACTTATCATGTAATAATAGCATGTTGTACCAAACATGTTATGCTAAGTATATAACATTAAACATGTTATACTAAGCATGTAACATGAAACATGTCATACTAAGCATACAAATCCTACACATGTTATGCACTTTCAGTTATCTTGTTAGATGCATGGATGCATGAAATGCAATTAGGCCGGGGATGCACATTCAGTTGAAAAGAACACCCATAGTAAACTAATCGGTCACCTGGTAAAATATACTTTAGTACACCCATAGTAAACTGATTAGCCATCCGGTAAAATTCATGCGAAATGACACCCATTGTGAACGACAAGGCGTGCTAATAACCTAGAGTCACTCAGTAAAATACTCTAAGGTACACCCATGGTGATTAGGGAAACCTCGTGTCTTATGTTGAGTCCTAAATATTGCATATTTATTCCTTATTATGCATTATTTCCCATGCATTTGAACGTTAAACTGGTCTAATTAGATGTGTTTTCATTGCATAGGAAAGATTTGAAGATCCGAGATAATCTGAACTAATTTTGACATTTTAGAGCAAAAAAAAGATGATCAAGCATGAGAAGATAAAAAAAAAAAAAATCAAGTTTAAAGCATTATTGAAAGATTGGAAAAACTGAGCTTTGAAATTGAAGAGAAACGACAAGTTTTGATCGACCTGGGGAGATGTTCGATCGATCGAGAAATCCTCCTTTAATGTCAATCGATTGAAAAAAAATCAAAAATTTTCTAAATTTTGGACTAAACTTGCTAGACAATTTTTACAAAGTTCGATCGATCGAAGTTGGAATTCGATCAATTGAAATTCAATTGAATTTTGGAATTTGCTTGCTGACTGTTTTTGGACAAGTTAGGTCAATCGAGGAAAAATTTAAGTCGATTGAACTATCGATCGACATAAGTTAGGTCAATTGAACTATTAATCAACGATTCTGGGGGATTTTGCAAAAGTACATAACTTTTTTCTAAATTCAAGTGAGACTCTCCAAAGTTGTTAAATTTTATTATTTAAGGGTTCTAGGATGTGTCTAAGGTATATATAAGCAAGGAGAAGAGAGAGAGAGAGAGAGAGAGAGAGAGAGAGAGAGAGAGAGAGAGAAGCCACACGGAATTCTACTTTGAGTTCTTCTTCTTCCTAGTTTGTTTTCTTTTTTCTTTTTGTTTTGAGATGTTAACCATGCTAGGCTAATCTTTTAGCTAAGGTTAAGGGATGAACCTCTTAATGAATTCTTCTATTTAATTCAAGCCTATGAGTTTTTAATATTGAATTGTGATTGATGTGATTGGATTCCTAGTTTGGTGAAGGAATAAATTTGTAAAACCCATTAATCTATTGTTAACTTCGGGTATAATAAATACTTTGGATTCCCTGTGATCAATTTCCTAGATATTTATGAGAGATTAATCTATCTCAATTATTTATCTTAATTAGGATTATTTAAGAATTTTATAGATTTATCTTTTGATTAGAACAAATTAGAAGTTGATTCTAGTTAAGTTTACTTGAATTATTTAAATTAAGCTAAGGATTTGTTGTTTGGGAATTCATGGATCCTTAGTGCTTTTAATTATTGTTTTACATCTTCTCAAATCATTGAATGCTTTAATTTTAATTTTAGTCGTAGATTGTTTAGAATTGTTGTTCATAAAATCCCTATGGATCAACCTTGGATTCACCGAATTATTAGTATATCCCAACCCTGCACTTGGGGTTGACGTCGTCCACTCGGTAAAGTCCACTTGCTATGAATGCATGATTATTCCAACCATTATTAGTCTGGTTTATACATAATCATTAAAGAAGCATTCGATTCATAACCAATACGTCTTATGTTAGCTAACTATCTCCCTCGATTAATGGTCCTTTCCCAAAAGTAACCGGTAGAAAGCTTGGACAAGAGCTAGTAAAATGGGTAATCCCAAGGAAAATGCCACATGGGCCAACATTTCTACTCAAAGTTCACCATAAATTTTGGGAATTCAATAGGGGTGAGGCCACTAACCCAGGTATGCTTTTGACAGCTCTCGACTCACCTACTCTAATAATGATAGTCAACCAAGTGTATCATAACCATAGGATAAAAAGAGAAATTGATTATGATTCCACAAAAGAGACGCATGCAAGGTTGGGGAAGGGTCTTACGTAGGGAATTCAAAAGTTAGATGACTTGGATAAAATGCATACATAATAGTGGGGCTTACAGAGCACCGACAGTAGCTACTGATAGTGTTAGTAGACAATTTGTGTCAAGGTCCATAAGAGTGGAAAGATTGATAATTATGTTGCCCCTCTTAAGTTGGGTGTAAGAAATTGAGATGTGCCTCTAAAGTCCACTGTGATTGTGATTGTCGTGCTCCAATTGAATTGAAACGAAAATTTTATAAGATGGGTACTAGACCTTCATACTTTATGAGGTGGATAAGTGACAAGATGAGGAAGGATATAGAATTAAGAAATGAATGCATCTAAACATACATATGAGTAGCATGAAATGCGGAAATGTTGATGCAGGACAATGTTTTCAACTCTAGAATGATAAGAAAAATTATATTTAAGATAGTGTGAGCAAGAACAATAAAATTCAATAACTTCATGTAAATCCAAACAATCAACAAGTAGTAACCATGTTAGATCCTAGACTATCACATGCTAAAAATAGGAACTAATAATATATTAAAGCAACTAGGTCCTAATAGAGTTGAGAAACTCCAAATTAACATAGGGCTAGGCTATTATTCAAAGAAATTTGCTTGTATCCTAAAGGGATTAGGTAGGAGTTATGGTTTATGGTGAGCTAAGTTAATGATTTTGAAGGAAAAGAGGAAAATTTGGGATTACAGTTAAAGATTTGGGTAAAAGGGAAAATTTGGGGATTTAGGGTTACGGAAAAGGGTTAGGAGAAGGAAAGATCAAAGGTAGAAGCTGCCCATGGTTGTCCATACTGACATTGTTCACGCGGCATTGTTCACGGGTACCGTTCACGCGACTAGGGCTTGGGTTCGGTTGTAAGCTGATGGAAGAAGGATGGGAGAAAAAATAAGAAAAGAGAGAGGAAGGGAGAAGGAGAGATGAGAGAAAGTTAGGGTTTGAAAAAAATAACTTGTAGGGATGAGAAGAGAGGAAAGTTTGTGGATTCACACCACATAGTAAACTTGGATTCACCAAGGAAGGCTTCACACCTATGCAATCAAAGAGGATTCTAAGAGAAAGAGAAAACTTGTATTTTCATTCAATGTTTCATAAAAAAAAATAGGGGGGGGGGAATACCCTCTTAGTTCTTTATGTTTCCAACTACGTCTCATCTCACACATAAGGTAATAAAACCTAAAATAAAAGCAACTAATCATAATATTTGTAATCCAAACTACTAAAATAATAAAGTAATATAAAATTCTAAAATCTATGATGGCCCACGATCAACGATCTGATCAAGTCCTTTATGCGATTCAACAGTCCAACCGTCATGTTCATCAAATCCACTGGTCTATATTTTCTCCTCTAGCAGCCCACATGTATCTTCCTAATGTAGGGTCTTCTAGATGCGCGTACATGCTATGTGGGGTCTTCAAAATAGGTACTCCCAAGTTACAGAGAGATTGAAGCCCGCCTCCTCCTCTGATACGTGTGTAGAGCTGCATATCATGTAATGTCCCGATCAACTCTCCCCGACTGAGAAGATTTCGCCTCTAGCGAAATAAAGCTCTGATACCACTCAAGTAAGTTCGGATCGACGCTTTGAAGCTCTGTCTCTATCATACATGTACTATTTGAAGTCGACATGTTTTTCCAATTGACTAGAAATTTCTGAAATCCACCTTGATGTGTGGATACTACTTGGTGGTCTAAGATCTCCTTAATCTCCTATCGCCTAATAGGTATTGATGACACAGGAGGCAAAGGCTAGGAAGATAAATTAGGCAATGGTCATGGGTCCTAGGATGGGTCTGGGTCACTGTAATGGTCAGATGGAGTGCTGGAAGAGGTATCTGGTGTTAATGTCCGAAATTGGACAACAGATGTTGATCAAAGATCAACAGTAGATCTTTGTTGCGCGATAGACGCATGGAGATGAACGATGTTGATTGTAGGACCTGAGATGACGAGGACGATCGGGGGGGGGGGGGGGGGGGGGGGGGTCATGCCGACAGAGGACCTTTCGATGCTTAAGTCAGTAAGGGAGATGATTGAGCATAAGAGCTTTAGGGTATATTGTGTAGTGCATGAATGAGTTCCTTGAGGTGATGCGGAGGTGTCCTTTTATAGGTGATGATCCACAACTGATGGCGATGGATCTGTAGATCCCATCCAGGATATGTTTTTGTATTGGATCCCATCTAGGATACATTTTCAGATTAGGAGAGATTATGCTTATCACATCTGGATTCCAGTGTATCCCGATGCTAATGGTTATCTCTATATAGCGGTGCGTAACGTGCTCAGATCCGAGGATGTCTAGTGCAGGTTAGCACTCAGTATCCTTCGTTGAGTTGTCAGCCATGATAATTGCGGTACATGATGTTGAGGCCTCAATGGAATATGGAATTTGGTGATGGCAAAAAAGACATTTGCTCTTCTTTATAGTGCCTGATATCCTTCGTTCTATGTCCGTCAACTGAGGTCGAAGCTAAGGCCTCAAGTCCAATTTCACTATCTGAGACTGAAGCTGAGTCTTTAAGACTTTTTCCATTATCTAAGGCCGATGTCGAGGCCTCATATCTATATCTGTGGCTGCAGATGAGTATCAAGGCTTTTCACCTTGACAAGCTTTGATCCTTCTCTGACATGTGTGGTGAACTGGCCTTAGTGGGCCATATATCGACGGTTGCACATCTTTTGGGCCATGATCAGGGGACACGGCCGGGTTTACCCATAAAAGCAGCCCCCAAGTTTCGTGGTCGAAGAATCTGAGCACGAAACTTTGAATATGTCCTTGGCTCATCTGATAAGAGCTTTCTTGCGCAACGGTCATAACTGGTATGGGTCTCGAAACATCATCGCATTAAATAGGCACATTAAATGGGCGTGGGAAGGAAGTGTCACAATCATTCATTTTCATATGAAAAGATGCAGTGCCTTAAATGCGGCAGTGCTGCCTCATACGTCGTAACGAACTGGAAAGCACCAAGTGTAATGTCCTTGGGCGAAGAGAAAGGCGAGGCAAGATTGCTTATAAATTCCCATCATCTCCTTCATTTGAGGCACCAAAACTCTGAACTCCGCCTCTCGATTTTCCTTGTGACACTTAGAGATTTCGAGCCTTCATAGCGCCTTAGGTACTTTTCCTTCTTCCTTTCTCATTTTTGTAGATTGACATTTAGCCAGCCCTTAGGGTTTTCTTCCTTCTTCTCTATTGATTTAGGGTTACCTCTCTCTGCATTTTATTTTTTTGTCATGATCCAACCGTTCTGAATCTTTTGAATTAGAATCAGAAGCTTTGGGGGATCGCACCCTTGATTCTTCTTCTTCTAATCATCTAACCCTTAGGAGACCTAACCAACCCCACATGAATATTCCGCTGACAGTCACCCTTTCACCCTCATTGAAGAGGATCTGAAGAGGCTCTGGTCTAGTTATCATATTCTGAAATATGTGGGAATACGCCTGCCCCAGGCTAGTGAATTTCTGAGTAGGTCGCTTTCGGGGAAGGTGACCATTTACACTTATCTCTTCACGGTAGGGTTTAGACTTCCACTGCATCCCTACGTAAGGGACACCTTAATCTAATTGGGGATCGCCCATTGGTAGCTTACATTGAATGGCTGGAGAGTCATGTTGGGCTCCTATGTACTTGCGGAAATAAGTCGGTATTAAGGAGCTCAGTGCCAAGGATTTTCTCAAGATGTTCAAGCCGAAGACGAACCCCCAATATGAGGGATGTTGCTACCTTGGATACTGGCGTGGAAATATTTTTATCCTTAGGAACCCATCCTGCAATAAGAAGTGAAAAAATGGGTGTCTTTTCACCTCAAGTGCCTGCGAGACTGTCGAGGCTGAGGAGGCACCAAGTCGAGGCTCAGTCCTTCGCGCCTTTCTCCCAAGTCAAGGTCATAGATAATATTTTAAGTTTTATTTTTTCAAGCCAAGCACTATATCCGAGAACTCGATTATGACCTTTCTTTGATTGTTGTCTACAGGAGTATCGGTTGAAAAATCGAGTCTTCGAGGGGGAATTCAGGAGAAGATCCAGAAGGTCACCAGGTGCATAGGGATTCCCAAAACATAAAGGTCCTCTTAGCTCCTTCCTCACTTCTAAAGAGCGGGCTCATCCTCAGTGAGATGCTAACTTATCTTTATTTCCCTTTATGCTAAGTAACTGTTCCTTTTATGTAGCTGATATAGATCTTTTGTCTTTGCAGAGATGACTTCTAGGGAGCCCAGCAAGAAGAGGGCCACCAACATCCTCCTGCCCAACAAGGCTCCCAAGAAGACCAAAAGCACAAGAGCCCCTTCTTCTTCTTCTCGTCCTCAAGCGCCATTCACGTGATGTCCTCAGGCACCATCATCACAACCCCCCACGAGGGCCTCATCCTCAGTGGGGGATCAGCCTTCCAGGGCTCCTAAGTCAAGGGAGTCATCAGTTCCTCCTCATGGGGGAACTAGGCTTGGGGCCTCCTCTTCCCGAGCCCTTGTGTAGGAGGGGACTCAGACTTCATTTGGGCAAGGGTTAATCCTTCCCTCTACTTCTAGCGGGTCCAACAGCTATCTAGTCCCAGATTATCTTGTACCGATGTGCCAGTTTATGTTCGAGTACATTGGGGGTGAGCATCTTGAGCCAACCCAAGAGTCTTCGCCCGAGGACACCGCAACTTGTGCGGCAATAAAGTGCATCAAGGTGAGAATTGGCTGGTCGTTTGCTAGGTTTAACTTTGTAATTTTTTTTCTAACTTCGTTTCTCTTTGTCGTGGTTGAGGGTTGGATGTCAGTCTTAAGGCCCAAAGAAACATCTTAGAGGCCAAACGACTCCTGAACGAGAAGGATCGCCTATTATCTAAGGCCTCAGGGTTGGTGACGGCCGTAGGAGAAAAAATAAAGGTCGTAGAAGTGAAGGCTAATGTCACCGAGGTCAGGGCCCAGGAAAAGGGTAAATTGGTTAAAATTCTCCGGGAGTGTAATAAGAAGTTGGAGGGGATGTTCGGGAGATGACCACGTCTGCTCAGGAGTCCCGCTCCCGCTATGAAGGGTTGGAGCGTGAATTTCTCTAACTCAAAACTAAGAGGAATGGGCTGGAGAAGGACAGGCAACTTTGGAGGCCAAAGTTGCCCAGAAGGCTGCTCTGAAAGCTAAGGTCACCAAGATAAAGGCGGAGAAGGTTGCTTTAAAGGAAAGTCTCTAAAGCGAAGGAGAACGGCATTAGTGCACTTTTTCGTGGCATACTAGTGCACCTTGTTTGTCAATCACTTAGGTCAGTGAGTCTAGTGTCGGTTGAGCTTAATGAAGACGAAGACTGAAGACTCAAGTGGCCCTATTGCATCAAGGAAGAAGAAACAGGTAGAAGTGATGCCTTGATGTGCGTTAATTAACCTTGTCCAAAACCTAACCCTTAACCTCATTGATGACCTTAACCATCTTAGGAATACCTTTAGTCATCATAGATTGGCCCTAGGCGTCCCAAAAGACCATCCTAAACTTGGTCATAGAGTGGGGTTGTGAAATAGTTAGGTCAGCAAACAATCTAGCTAAACCCAGGCCTGTCCGACCAGTCCCGGCCGGTCGGCTGGACTGGACCGACCGGTCAAGACCGGTCGGACTGGCTGCCAGTCCAGACAACAAGCTGTTGTGTGCTTCAGGCCGTTGGGCGGACCGGTCTTAACCGGTCAAACAGACCCCCCTCCAGACAGTAAAGTCCACTATCTTCATTAGCCTTTAGCCGACCGGTCGGGATAGGTCGAAACTAGCCGTTTTCTACCTGTTTTATGTTCGTTTGGACCACTTTTATAAAAGGGCATAGCTCATTTTGAGGGGCGAGAAGAGGGATTCTGAGAGGAGTGAAGCCACCATTGTTGGAGACCATTTAAGGCTCATTCCCAACCTATGCAAGGCATCTTCCTTGTGCTTTAACATAAGATTGGAGCATTCCAAGCTCATGAAGAAGATGACCTTCATCCCCTCTTGATCTCTAGAGTTTGAACCTTCCTTGATAGGCATATCCTTGTCCAAAACTCTAAGATGAGATCGTTGTAGGAGAGAAATTCTAGGACAACCCATTCCCATTAGTTATAGAGTTCTCAAACCTACCCTCCTATCACCTTGGGCATCTCAAAGGCATCACAAGCAAGGTGATTGATCAAGTGTAGTTGAGGCATTGGCGACGCAACAACAACACGATCATGAGAGCAAGGGAAGCTGATTGAAGCACAGGAGAGCGAAGATCAAGCAACCCGAACCGGCGCTGAACAAGGGGCTCATCGGACAGGTAGGTTGTCTTTATTGAGAGTTCATCCAATCAATTTCCTATGGGAGTTGAGTGTAAAGTTTATTTGTCAAACTCGTACTAGGGACGTTAGTCGTTCCTTGGCCCGTTTGTCGGCCTAAAGACTAGGGGTTGTTTGGCACTCATTCGCCCGTTTGCCAAGCCTAAACAAAGCCTCCAAGGGGGAGCCTCCGACACTGGAGTGAACGTGCGTCGAGTTGAGAGTTAACCTATGTCCAAAACTCCGTTCGGGTTGAGAGTTAGCCTATGTCCAAAACTCCGTTTGGGTTGAGAGTTAGCCCTTTGTCCAAAACTCCGGTTATGGTTGAGAGATGAACCGGTAAAACCTCCGTGTAAAGGTTGAGAGGTGAACCTCATTTAAAACCTCTGATATTGAATGCCGGTGTGCTCAAAGGAGTTGAGTACTTGAACCAGGAGTGGAGTAAACCCAAAGTCGAACCACTATACATGCTTGTGTTTGCGATTGAATTAATCACATTGATATCTTAGCATTGTATGTTTAATTATTTAATTATGAATGCTTGATAAGAATGTATGCTAGGCACTAGATAGGCACATCCACACATAAGATGTACTTTCACTAGTTGTGTAGACTTGACCTCATTGATCCATTCTCATAAGTCTACATAGGTTGCATAGGTTAGGAGCTTAATTAGTTAAATCTTTTTATTATCTATGCATCCTTAGACTAGGTTGTTTATTGCTTAAACCATATGTTAGTTTTTTTATTGGACCCACTTAGGCTTGGAAGCCGAAGTGTTCTTGTTTACTTAGTTTAGTTTGTTAAATTGTGTAAGTAGGCGAAAAGAATTTAAAAAGATCCTAATCACCCCCCCCCCCCCCCCCCCCCCCCCCCCCCCGCCCCCCCGGACTTAGCCATAATTTTAGTTGGTCTTTAAGCTTCCGCACATACGAAGGTGTTGTGTTAGACTACCGACGTACTTTCAAATAGGCGGTTGAGGCCTTAAAGGACTCTGACGCCTATGATGAGGACCGACTCCTTGTGTATACTACCGTTCGGAGCCAGTCTTAAAAGGTGATCTAGCGGCTGCATCCTGGCCTCGACCTCTTAAGCTATGAAGTGCCGAGCTGAAGATTGTCGAAGAGGAAAGGGCCACTGAGGAAGAGGAGACGACGGTGGAAACTAAGGCCCTTGACACTGGGGAGAAGGTTATTACTAAAGCCCTAACCTCTGCTGCTCAGTCCTCTACTCCTGCCTCAGTCATCGAGCCTGTCACTGTTCAAGGATCCTCACCTCCCGATAGTGGGGGATGATGGTGTGTTTTAATATATCCTCACCTCTCAATGGTATTTCAAGACAAGACGAATCAGTCACTGACTCACATATCGGGTCAGCAGTTCTTAGAATATGAATGTTATACATTGTGTGGAGATGATGTGTTGAATGCACCTTTGCCTCCCAATAGTGTCTCGGGACAAGACGAATAAGTCCCCGACTCACGAACTGGGTTAGCGGTTCGACCAGTCAACTTGAATTTTTTATGGGCTAAATTCAAGTTATTCGGCAAGCCTGAAAGCATACACTCAAGCCGACTGAGTGAGATATTATGCATGAATTCTATGTGTACCAATTGGAATTTCTGATGGGCAAGATCCGTTCGCGAACCCCGTGTGCAAGGTTGCGATATAGTAATAATTCAATCATGAGATCGAGCTCATCCTCAGGGATTGTTGTAACAATTCTAAACTATGCAACTAGGACTATCTATATTCAGATTTATATTAAGATGTGTGATTTTAGAAACATAAAACTATCTACTTTTGAAATAAATCAGGAAATTAAGCACTAGAGCGCCAATGATCCACTTATAATCAATTCACAATGCAAATTCAATCATTCAAGCTAATAACTCAATTGAAATCGGAGTCATATCCCTATCCAATCGGAATATGGAGCAATTAAATCATCATAACATATCTAACATGGATGGTTTATCTATTGATATAGTTCCCTCATAATAAACTAAGGCATTGGGCATATTCAATTACAGAAGTCAATCATTCAACAACACAAGTGATATCATATTCATGGTTCTTCCTCAAATCATGTTACTAGACTTGATTTAGAATCATGAATTGAACTTCAAGCAAACCAATATTAATTCATAAAACATCCATCTTAGATCAAACCAAAAGATATGAATTTCTTCTAATTTAGTTATAGATAAGTACTTAAGATACTTGGTTTGTAAGATCACATAGCATCCACCACATCATGATGAATCTAAGATCTGTACAACCCAAAATCCTCTCAACAACACTCCATTGATCAATCTCAGTAAATCAAAACATTTCATGTAAACACATCACAAGAGATAGAAGATTAAACTAAAACTATCAACTTTATTTCAAACCAAAACTAGAATTGTTCATCATTAAATCTCAAAGTACTAATTAAATCAAACTAAGCATTATAAATGAGTATAAACTTCACTTCTTAGCCCTAACTAAGAGGTTTAACCAACCATGGAGAGGGTTGAACTAAAATTCAAAAGAAAAACTATTAAAAACATAAACTAGAACTAGAAAAACTTGAAAAACGGAGTTGTAGAAGCTCCCCTTTGATCTTCTCCACCTCTAGCACGACTGAGACTCTTCTCCAATTGATCTTCAAGTTGTTTTTTAGTAGTCTTTAAGCGTCAAATCCTTGAAATCTCTCTTTCCTTTCTACAATCACAAAGACAGGCATAAGATAGGTCTTTAATACTATAAACCATGCATAATGTGTGATGAATAGGGGTCTAAATATGCATAATTCGGAGCTCAACAAAATCCGATCAAATCAGCAAGTCACAGAACATATTCTCCCAAATCGGTATGAATGCGAGATGATATGAATATGAATAGATGAAATAAGTAGGGGTGAGAAGGGAATAAATGTTGCACAAATGCTGATGTAAGGTTGAACAAAGTTAGCTAAAGATTGAATAGTTGGATGGACGAAGGTGTCGCAAGGATTAGATCAAGTAGCTTGGATTATGACTTGAGTGGCTCAAGGCTAAGGCTAAAGCTGGATTAGACCAAACTCAGGCTAGGCTCACTTTTTCACTCTCACTCTCCTTGGTGGAGGGATGGCTAGGGCTTAGGCTAGGGCTAAGACCAAGGCTAGGGCTAGGGCTGAGGTTAAGACCCAGGCTAAGACTAAGGGGCTCTCTCTCTCTCTCTCTCTCTCTCTCTCTCTCTCTCTCTCACACACACACTTGGAGGGATGGAAGACGGGTTATTGATGATTGTTGTGAGAACGGGAGGGGGCTATTTATAGCCCCCAGCCTTAGTATTGTTGTAATTTCAGGTAAGGTTGAGTTCAAAATAGGTTGCAAGGGCTGAGACTTGAGATCGCCACATGGCGACATCTCAACGGTAAGATGGCTTGGTAAAATCATAAATAGTATGAAGAGGGAAGGGTATCTCCGGAGGTGACTTTCCTCACTTGAACCAGAGAGGTAGAGGAGAAGGGAAACAAGGCTCACACAAGACTGTCTCGAAGGGTAGTATAGTGCTAAGTGGGTGACACCCACCTGGTGGGTGCCACCTCTCCAGCTGGCTCCAAGCTTTGACAAGGAGCCCCCTCACACGTGTGGAGGGCTCCTACCTTGGTTTCTATCAAATATTTCCCCCTCTCACGGCCTTATATGGGCTTAATTTTGAGCTTGGCCAATGATTTTTTGGTGCGGGCTTGACTAGGTGAGTTGACAGGGTTATGAGGCTGGGTTGGCTAACCGAGTGAGTTGACTTAGATAGTTGACTCATAGGGTTAACTCAAAGAATTGAATTGAAGATTTGACTCGAAAAGCTAACTCAAAAGTTAATTCAGAGAGTTAACTTGCGGTCTCCTTTTACAGGTTTTGGGGCTGGATTGGCTAAACTAATTGTCTTGAGTTTGGTTGAGTTGGATTCTAGGATTGTGGTTCTAAGTTGGGATGAGGTCCGGACTAGGGTTTAGGACTAAGTTAGGGTTTGGATTAGGGTTTGGGACTAACTTTAAGGTTTGGGATTGAGCTTAGGGTTTGAATGGGGTTGGAGACTGAGTTTAAGGTTTGGGATTGAGTTTATGGTTTAGATGGGGTTGGGGACTGGATTAGGGTTTGGGATTGAGTTTACGGTTTAGATAGGGTTAGGGACTGAATTAGGGTTAGATGGGGCATGGGTCGCTATCCATCCTAGTCGTCCAATTGTAATCAGCTTGTCGGCCCGAGGTGGGGTGTCTACAGCCTCCTCCTCTGATACGTGCGTAGAGGTGCACGTGATGTGATGTCCCCATCAAATGTAAACTTAAATGGTTTTACCGTATGCACGAAAACATCATAATTATGTCAATTAGGAGTGAAGTTAGGAGTGTTAATGGGCTAAGCTAGGGCCAAGCCAAGCTCTACCCAAGCGTGGCCCAATTTATTCAATGTGGGAAATGATCATGCACATAAATATAAATAAATACATATATAGTATTATGAGGTCGAGCTTTGTGGGGCCCACCGTGATGTGTGACAAATATCCATCCCATTAATCAGATGCACCCTTCTATGGTGAGCTATGACCTTAAAAATCAGGCTAATCTATTACTTAAGTAGGCCACACCACAGACAAACAACAATTGAGAGTGGATCCATGCCCATTGAAAACTTGTTGATTATACATAAGGCTTGGTGAGATGTGTTTAGACATCCAACCAATCCATTTTGTTTGTTCATGTTGGTGAGGGCTCATGCTAATTTTAGGCCATTCCAAAACTCAAGTGGGCCCCACCAAGTACTTTTAGATGTTTTAGGCATAATTTCTCATGATTTTAGATGGTGTGGCCTAATTGAGTTATGGATATGGCTGATTTTTGGCACATCCCAAAGCCTAGAGTGGACCTATTGATGCATGGCATAGATGTCCATCACACATCACTGTGGGGCCCACAGAGCTCGACCTCATGGAAAGCTCCTATGAGGTCGATCTCATGGTACCATTTCCCATGTGTGTGTGTAGAGAGAGAGAGAGAGAGAGAGAGAGAGAGAGAGAGGAATTTTACATATTATGCATATTACAAAATTGATAGATTGACTAGGTCTAATCGAACCAATTGACAGGTTGTTGTGCATAGTCCAATCTCAGCCCAATTGAGAAACGAACCTTAATTTTAAGCCCGGGCTACGCCCTCAATCTTGATCTTCCATCCTAAAGCTTAGCTTAAGGTGTGCTGGCGACTTAAAGTGAGATAGTACAAGTTGAAGGCTCTAAAAGGATAAGGCTTAATGACAACGACCATGATAAAAATATTTACGATCAGATTGTTTATGGGTATTGTTGCCCTCAATTCAGCCAGTTAGGGCCGCTTGTGTGACAGAGGGCCTAAATTGGATGTATGTGTGAAAGTATGATTGTGCGGGCATGCCAGAGTCTGCCTGACTCAAGGTTTTTCTTGACTGAATTGTTGGTGCCCCCATACCGAGATGGACAAATTTGAGACTGGATCGGGATCCAAGGTCCTCTCGACCATCGATTGATTCGCTTCATACTCTTGCAATTTGTGCGAGGGTAGGGGTTAGTCCGTTGATGAGTTCTTTTTACCTTGTGTCGACAGATGAAGAATCGACCTACTTAAGGACTTTCTATTACATAAGAGCTTTAGTGTAGTATTCCTCAACCATAAAGGAAGCTTTGTACATAATGAAATAACGGCTAGACAAAACATGATCGATTTTATTAATATTCGGCCATGTTAAAACCGTCGTGCTCTACAACCGTATATAAATAAAAGTGAGAAATAAAATAAGTATATGATGTGCCTATCAAAATAGACAATCAAGGCAGGTAGTCAGCAGGATACGACTGAGGTATGAACAACTGAGTTAGAACTCAGATAAACATGATGATCTAGCAACTTAAGGTCGCAGATATTTAGCCTACTCCTAAGATAAATGTACTGTAGTGGGAGCCATTGGAAAATAGCAAATTAAATTAGGGAAAGTAAGATAGACATGAAGATTGAAAGTAAAGTAGATATAAAAGTAGGTAGATATATTTGGTGTGGGTCCTCAAGCTCCTCTTCGTTGCTTCTTTTATAGCTAGCATGAGGTAGTGAGAACCCCTCGCTGGGTTTCTGGATCCTTCGTGCAGGCTTTCTGGATACATAATCTTTTCCTTAACAAACTAGTGTTGGGGTTAGGAGCCCCGCAGCGGAAGCAATCAAAGCAGGCGAGGAACACACCACAATGGCAATCAACAAGTAAATCATCACACACAAGAAGGCAATCCGATTTTTACGTGGAAAAAACCCTTAAGGGTAAAAAACCACGGCACAAAGCGACACCAATCCACTATGAATCAGAAGTTACAAGATATTACAGAAGAAATACCCTGGATCACAGCCGACAAGAGAAATCCCAAGCTACCCGAAGCTAATTCTCACATGAGGAGGACAAACACATCCCTTTCCCTCAACCCAGAGAACTCCAAGCTTCCTCCCTAGCTTTTTCTATCATCCTAGAACCCTCTCAATCCCTTGGCCCATTGGCGGCCACTGGCGGCAACCCTAATCTCGGATTACATCTCCTTAAATAGGAGAAAATCGGAATTAGAAACTCCTTGCGCAAAACCGCACAAGAAACTAAGTCCAGAAAGGAAACTGCCCGACCAGTCGGACCCCCCCCACCGGCCGGTCGGCCGACCGGTCGGATGGCCCAAAAAAGGGTCCAGCACACCTGCTGTCTTGCTCCAACGTGACCGGCTGGCCGGCTGGTCGGTGGTCTTCATGCTTGAAGGTTTGAGGCGTCCAAGCCCAACAAACTCCACCACGACTCAAAACTTCATGCAACACCTCGCCACGCACCATCTTCATCTCTACTTCGTCGTCATCATAGCTCCACCACTTCTCATGCCTCATCGACTTCAAACTTGCACCTTCATCACCCGCTCGCTCATGTGACCCTTGAGCATGCCACACACGAACAAACGTGGATGCTGCTGCCAATCTCGCAGCTCCACCATGAATAGGGCTCCCGATCAAACCCAATCGCAGTCGACAAACTTGATTGAGATATTGGCGTACCGATCCACTTTCTCCAACTCTACTTCCTTCATAGATACCGATCGCTTTCCATGTTTTTCTTTCACGAAATCCTTCTCCACAACGAATCTCACGCCAGAAGACGCCATTGATGTCTTGCCTCAGATTCTCTCTGCCTCCTTCCCAACTTTTAGCTTTGATACCACTTGTTGGGGTTAGGAGCCCCGCAGCGAAAGCCATCAAAGTAGGCGAGGAACACACCACAATGGCAATCAACAAGCAAATCATCACACACAAGAAGGCAATCCGATTTTTACGTGGAAAAACCCCTCAAGGGTAAAAAACCACGGCACAAAGCAACACTAATCTACTATGAATCAGAAGTTACAAGAGATTACAGAAGAAATACCCTGGATCACAGCGCACAAGAGAAATCCCAAGCTACCCGAAGCTAATTCTCACATGAGGAGGACAAACCCATCCCTTTCCCTCAACCCAGAGAACTCCAAGCTTCCTCCCTAGCTCTTTCTCTCACCCTAGAACCCTCTCAATCCCTTGGCCCATTGGCGGCCACTGGCGGCAACGCTAATCTCGGATTACATCTCCTTAAATAGGAGAAAACCGGAATTAGAAACTCCTTGCACAAAACAGCGCAAGAAACCAAGTCCAGAAAGGAAACTACCCGACCGGTCGGACCCCCCCACCGGCCGGTCGGCCGACCGATCGGATGGCCCAAAAAAGGGTCCAGCACACCTGCTGTCTTGCTCCAACATGACCGACCGGCTGGCCGGCCGGTCGGTGGTCTTCATGCTTGAAGGTTTGAGGCGTCCAAGCCCAACAACTAGGACTTACTTTGGAAAAAAAGAGCTTCAGACTCGCTAGCTTCTTAGATGTTCTTTCGTAGCTGATCTTTCATGGAGATCTTTGTGGCCCACTAAAGATCTGGCCTAGAACCTCTAAAGTTCCTTTGATGAAGACAATCAGGCTAAGGTTCGGGGAGCTCAAGAGTTGATCTCTATTGGACATGGCCACTCAACGTCTCTTGGTGGCCCACCTCGTCCACTTCGAAGCGTTGAATGGTCTGAATCTAACCACATCCTTCGTTTAACCATCCAAATGATGATGGTTTAGAGTGTTGGAGGGATTTGACCCCTAACATTGATCAGTCACTTAGACAGACCAAATTTACCATTCTCTTGATTCTGATCATTGTGTAGAATGGGACCTATTATAGGTTTAACTGTCCCTTTATGATTCGGGTCTAGGATTGTATCTGGGTTAGCTCGCATGTTGATTCGACCTCTTGGTCTTCGGAATAGTCTAGGCCATTATAGGTTCTCTGAACTTCTTTGGGGAAATCTTCCATTTTAGGAGGATTGTGAGAGACGGCATCGCAGAAGAAATCATATCCAATTGTGAGAAAGGATATGCTCGCTCAATGGGTCTTTTATACACGTGCCAGGCAAATTGCCTCATTTATTGGGCCCGTTGATCATGACAATGTGGAATGCGGTGATTCATTCCCTTAAAGGGCTTGATAAGAGTCCGTATATTGCATTAGTGACAAAATACGTAGTGCCAAAGAAAAATCAACCGCAAATCTCTACGAATGCGAGTACAAATTTTACATATACCAAATACGCAGTGCTAAACACAGTGTCTTTACATGGTATCCTTCTATTAGTCATATCGGGCCCAAAATGGGTGTAAACGGGTATCCTAACCAGCTATGATGGACACCTTCGTATCATTAATCTCATCGTTACTAAAGTCCCCTGCATCTCCTATAACAAAACTTTAGAAGATGTATTCGGACAAACATCTATTGCTACAGGAGTATGCTGATGGTGCCCTCGACAACAGATATAAACCTTGCCTTACGTGCCAAGGTGGAAATGGAACACGTGTGATGGATCAGGAACATTGATTTAACTGGTTCTAAGATAACCATTCTAATAAATCCAGCTAATCTGCTAATCATCTGGGGGACATTGTCAGAGGAAAATGGACGGTTATAAATAAAATGCCTCGTTAGGTGGACATCTTTGGCCTAACTTTATGTGTTTTCCACTACGAATTCATGGAAATAGCATTCTCACTTATGAATACATGGCCTGGATCTTTCATACGTGCCATAGGATGGCAAGTGTTTCGCGATTCACCTCAATGATCTCTTCTGGTGCGAAGAACTTTAGAATTTCATATTTTACTTTAGACAATAGAAGGGCGACTCGCGCGAGGAGTGATTCAAGAAGCGAATCTCGGAACACGTGCAGCTTAGCACACGAGTGAGAGATCAGGGACCCTCATCTGGTCGGTCACATAGTGAAATGCATTTTAATAAAACACAGATCGAACCACGCAATGTGGGCCACACATATATGTAACGTGATATTATTCGTCTAAATCATGGGCCTATCAAGCATCTCCCAAACGTTACATTGAGCTGATGATCTAAATTTCCAAACCCCACCTGATGTACGGCTTAGATCTCATTCCTGAGTGCCATGCTGACACATGTGGTGGCATGCGAATGGTCTGCCTTATATACGCGCCGCGAAGCTCTTATAGTTTTAATTATCATGTTCAGCCCGGTTCGTACCGGTTGAACTTCACCGGTTCGACGTCCGGTTCGTGTTGAACCGCAATTTCTGTTGCTTTCTTTTTCTTATGCCTTTTGATCTGAAACATTCACTTAGTGGGCCCCGCCATGGATGAACATGGCATAAACCGCCTCATCAGTTCAATCTTTACCGTCTATTTAACAGGCTTCTGCTTTATTGGATGTGAACGGTCAGGCTTAGTTTTAAGTTTTAACAACCTGATTGCAAGCGATGGCGATCGACACATGACCGTCCAATCAGTGACATTTTTTCATGGCACCCCATAGGAGGTAGGTCAGACTGGATGAACGGTGTGGATCATCATGGTGAGGCAAGTGTATACTAGATTTTGCAAGAGTTTGTGGTGTTACCCACCATTTCATGTTCTTTCTCTATCATGCTCGAGGACCACCCCACCGACCTAATCCACCTAAGATTCTATCTCAGCTAGTGGACCATCCAAGCTTATCACGTTCCCCATGGATAAGGGCACCTTTTTTTTTTTTTTATCTCTCATGATCAGAATTTATTTCCAAGAGGATGACCCCATGGAGACATTACACCGACTGTGTGGGGCCCACCATGGTGTGTGACTAACATCCAAACTGTGGATTGGAGGCACCATATCATCAGATGGGATACCCAAAAAAAATCAGCTAGACCATTCAACAAATCTATCATGGTATGTATGACCTTGGTAGTGGTTCAGATCATCTTCCAAGGGGCTGTATGTTTGGCAAATGAGGGACAAAACTGTTAGTTACATCATGTCCATGACCAGGTAACTCCAACTGTATGTTAGGCATGGCTAGAGAGAAGAACTATATATGGCTATTGTTTGTCAACTCTGCTTCAAAGGAGGACTAATGTACTGATGGACAAGTAGTCATATGGATGCATGAGAAGCAAACTACAGATTGTCTTTGATGGAGAGGTTGAATTAGTTGTCAATGACATTGATTTCAATGCATATGATATCAAAATAATTTGTGCACATGCATGTTTATGGAATAGACTATCGGAGTGCACCTAAAATGAACGTGTAGGAGAGAGATAAATGAATCATGAGGCCGTCATTTAGTGATTTAAATATTGAGAATATTGGATGAATGTGGTAGGAGAGAGATAAAATGAATTATGAGGTCGTTATTTAGTGATTTAAATATTGAGAATATTGGCTGATAATATCAATATCACACATCATCAATACAAAATGGAGCTTGTTGGGGTCCCAAAAGTCAGTACCCTCTAAAACAAATCAACTGGGCACGTGCTTCGAGAAAATTCCACAAAATACTACCCGACACACCCAAATACCCAGATTTGCAAAGGATCCCAGTACTTAGCCATTTTTTTCCGGTGGACCCCACGGATCACCGTGATCAAAGCCGACCAGAATCAAGCAGAGGCATCCTTCATGAATTATGATAAGCAGTGCATGGCGATTCGCCGAGAAACGGGCCCCACAAGCCCTCCGTTTCGCAAAACCCAATTTTGCAAGACACGGGTACGTCAAGCGCACCCATTTATTCAGCCTGACGCACCCTTAAATTCATGAAAATTCGACAAGTGGTTTAGGATGTATTTCACCTCTGACGCATCCGAAAAATGGCTTGACGCACCCTAAAAACACCCTCGACGCGTCCATAAATTCAGAATATACGGAACTACAATTTCAGGGTGCATTGGACTGCGACGCACCCTAAAATAGCCCAACGCACCCATAAAATCACCAAGAACCAGCATGGTATTTTTTGGATACATTGGACTCCAACGCACCCAAAAAATAGCTCGACGCACCCATAAAATCAGCACTTTTCAAAATATCATTTTTGGGTGCGTCGGAGCTCCCACGTGCCTATTTGGGGGTGCGTCAAAGACTTTATGGGATGCGTCATACGTGGCAGCTCCCCATTGGTCGCTGTCCGGTATTCTCCGGTATAAATACCCCTCCTACTGTTCATTTAGACGGATTGGAACAGATTAAGAGAGAAAGAGAGAGAGAGCGTTATCATCCCCTGAGTATCTGGGATTTGTCGCCGGAAACCCTCGCCGGGATCCCTTTCCGACAGCCGGAAAACTTTCCCGGTGATCGAAATTCTTTTCCGATCGCCGGCATCTTCCACCGGAAGGTCACTCTGACCAACACCACCATAGGTCCGGATTATAAAAAATCATAAGTGTGAGCACGCACCCAAATATAGCTCGACGCATCCGAAAATTCAATAAAAAAACAGACTTGTATTTTCAGGGTGCATTGGACTCCCACGCACCCGAAAATAGCTTGACGCACCTGAAAATTCAACAAAAAGCGGACATGTATTTTCAGGGTGCATTGGACTCCTACGCACCCAAAAATATCCTGACGCACCCGAAAATTCAACAAAAAGCGGACTTGTATTTTCAGGGTGCATTGGACCCCAACGCACCTGAAAATTATCCCACGCATCCGTAAAATCAACATAATTCAGACATGTATTTTCAGGGTGCGTTGGACTCCCACGCACCCAAAAAATCAGCCAACTCCGGAACATGTTCATGGGTGCACCGGACTCAATTTTAAGTGTTTTCAAGTGCCACTTGAGCCTATTTTAGGTATTTCGAGCGTTCCGGACGCAATGGAATGGTCAAACGGACGTTTCAGGATCCCTAAATGAGCAGAATTGCGCATCTTCAAAGTTCAATCTGGTTCGACACGATGAACGAAACGACTTCTCGAAAGAGACGCCGCCGGCATCCAGAACTATGCAAACATGTCATCATTCATATTTTCTGTAAAGATGTGATCCGATTTGAGTCAAAAGCTAGACGAACGGGACTATGGTTATCACGATAAACCATACCAAAGAGTTTCAATTCACTACAAAACGATTGTTATGAACTGCCACAACACAACAGTCGATGCCCTACCCATTAAAAAACGGCATCCGTCGGTTGGGCTACGCAGGTATACACAACTGCAGAGTGGACTTCCCGAGGTCACCTGTCCATACATTGATAGGCGCAGGCCCAGAGTCATCCTTCTCAGTCATAAACCCTAATAATCTCAGCCCGGATCTCCAGCCAAAACATGGGACATAGACATCTGACTAATACAAAGATGGTTCGGTCCATAACAAAACAAATACAGGTCTCTATGACCACAAACTCTCAGACCATAGTCCCTGCTGACTAGTCTTTTGCCTTTTAATCAAGGGTCATCGATCATTCGATGTAATTAAGGGCTCGTGCCAGATCACGGCCTGGAATGTACAAGATCTCAGGATCTCTGGAATAAAATTCGCTTTGCGATATCTCTCCTTGTGTACTTTTATGAATGTTTGTGATTGTCTATGAATGTTTCCATTATTCAGAACCGCAGAGCAACAAAACACCGCACATTTCAAGAAAAATGTGTCCCTTTGGAGTTCATTTTTCTAGTTCTAACAAACTGGCGACTCTGCTGGGGATTGAACCCAGAATCTCTGGTTGTATCTGAATATGGAAACGCTCTAAGATCAATTACTCACAAACATGAATTTATATATAGGAAAGTTACCGCGAGGCATAATGTTTCGACGCCCTCGGGCGTCAAACTGGCGACTCTCAACAGGAACGTTCTTCCCTTCATCTTTAAGGCAATAGACGGTAAATCAAGGGTTTTCAAAACCACAAACTTCCACAACTACACGTACCTATCCCCTTCTTGCTTATTTTTGTCGGTTTATGCACTGCGATCGATGGGCTCATACTCCCGACCGCACTTGTGAACTGTTCTAAAGATTTTTATGACACCGCAGAATTAGCAAGATAGTAACGCAGACAGAAGAGATGGCATACTCGATGACAAGTTCGTGCATCTTCCTTGCCAACGGAGGTTTCCTACTTCCCTCGTTTCACCGCAACCACAACTACTAGCCCAGGCTCAGAATGGCAGTTGGTTGAGACCCGGAGACAGAAGAAAGAACAGAAGAAAGTTGCCATCCTAGCTGCATATAGAAAGGCGAGCGTTGAGAACTCTCGCCCCGTGATCAAGAAACAGTGGCAGCCGAAGCAGGGGCAGAAGATCCCTATCGATGGCCAGGTCATATTAACCAAACCCGCAATACCTAAAATGACAGCCGAGTAGTTTCCGCCGTTATCCAACGTCGCCTGCACCTCTCGGAAACCCATCAGGTCCGCACATGTGAAGAAAGCCGTGCCCACGACGACCCTTGAATCGAAGCAGAGGTCACCTCAGGAAATCCCGTTAGCACAGGTGGTGATGGTCCAAGTGGCCGAAGGAGAAGAAGAAGGACCATATGAAGCAGAAGAATCGCCTCCACTCCAAGACCAGATCGATAGATTGGTAGAGGCTAACCGCGAGACAAATGATCGGATGAGAGCTATTCAGGAAGCCTTGGCCACCCTAATAGCATAGAATGCCACCAGAAGTATCGCGCCGCCCACCCGTCAGTCGGCAGAGGAATCCCAAGGGGCAGCAGAAGGCCCAACTGAGCATGAACCGCCTGCCCAATGTCGGGTCACGCCAATGGAGCGCGCACCACTTTCCACATCTCACGTATCGCGAGAAGAGTTATCCCAGACGATAGCCCATATGATGCAGCAAGAAAAAGAGAAAGAAAAGAGGGGCAGCTATAAATATCGGGTCCCGTACCCACCAGAGGTGGAAGAGGTACCGTTCCCAGCCAATTTCAGATGCCCCGACTTCGGAAAATTTGACGGCAAAGGATCGCCAGAAGAGCACATCACCCACTTCTTGACTACGTTAGGAAATTGGTCCGCAGTCCCGCAGTATTGCATGCGGTTGTTCAGATCTACCCTGACAGGGAAGGCCTTTCAATGGTACATGTCGTTACCGGCCGGCTCTATAAGGACATGGGAGCAAATGCAGGACGCTTTCATCTCCAAATTCTTTGCAACCGAGAGGGAGATCTCATTGACAGACTTAGCATTGGTCAGGCAGAGGAATGGTGAACCAGTCGAGAAATTCATTGACCGATGGGGAACTACGGCAGCTCAATGTCGTGAACTACCCAGTGAAGGCGAGCAGATGAAGATGTGCCTGAGGGCTCTAGACCCCATGATCTCGTACGGACTGTCAGGTAACAATTTCAGCTCCTTTCGCGAACTAGCAACGAAAGCCATCTGGTGGAAGAAGCAGCTTCCCGGGTAAACTTTAGACCCGAGAGGCAGAAGAGAGAGGCAGGAAGAGTGGTAGAAACCCACCAGGTCGACAAGATCAAGGAACAGAAAGATCGAAAACGTCCCGCTGTCGATCATAGGACGGAAATGAAGACAGCAGTCACACAAGACAAGGGCAAAAGACCCTACATACCCAAACGCGTATCGATAGCCGAAAGAGAAAGGGCTAATGGCCCATATACATTCGATATGGCCGATCTAGTCCCGATCATGGAACAATTGGTCGAGGAAGGCTTAATGCGTTTACCGGAGCCCGTCCGTCCCCATGAAGTTGGACGGGTAAACGACCCAAAATATTGCAAATATCACCAATGTGTTAGCCACAAGACAGAAGATTGCTTCTCCTTGAAAGGAAGGATACAAGGGTTGATCAATCAAGGGGTTATCAGCATGAAGGTACCCGAGACAGCAAGGGAGACGGCCGGGACAATTTCAGCAATTCCAATAGAAGAAGGTAGCAGTCACCTAACGACCTCATTCCCCGAGCCACAGGAGCCGTAGACTCTAGTCAGTAGCAAGAAAAGACTCGAGAACCGACGAAGGCTCGTTAACCAAAGAGGGAACAGGGGGAGAAGAAGGAGAGAAATACTACAGAAGCGACCCGTGATGAGCATGGCATATTGCGAAATGGTGTCGTTCACCGAACAAGTACCGGCCGAAGAAACCTCACAAACAGTCGAGGGAGAAGTTAATGTGGTCATCTTACGATCAGGAAGGCAAATGCCTGACCGTAACCCTCCGAGACCAGATGACCCAATGCAAGAAGATGGTGTCCACGACAGGACGCAAGGGAGACCTCACATGCAAAAGCTGAAAGAGAAAATTGGTGAAGCCACGACTAGTCAGCCAAGCCCGAGACCAGTAGTATATGATGTTGTGGCGCACTTACGAAAGGTTCCCGCCCGGCTAAGTATATACGATGCTTTGTGTCTCTCGAAAGTGTACAGAGAAATGTTAATTAATGCCCTACTTGACAGTGAAGTCAGGGAAATCATGATGATAGAGATAGAAGAAGAAATGAATAATACAGAAAAATTTTGGGAGGGGTATACGCCAGTATCACAAGTCATGCATGTCGATCATCCCTCAACAATCACTTTTTCAGAAGAAGACCGCACGATCGAATTAATAGACCACAACCGTCCGTTGATGGTCACAGGTACAATCAGGGACATCGAGATTAAGAGGTGCATGTTGGACGACTGGTCTGCCGTGAATATTATGCCATTGAAGACATTACAGAAGCTGGGTCATAGGCAATCGGCACTACGCCCGAGTCTCATGATGATTCAAGGGTTCAATCAAGACAGTCAGTGCACACTGGGATCAATCACGGTGATGTTAGAGATCGAAGAATTGACGACGAAAGTAGCGTGTCAGGTGATCGACGCAGTGACAACATACAACCTCCTTTTAGGAAGGCTCTGGCTCCATCAGAATCGGATAATCCCTTCGACGTATCACCAGTGTTTCAAATATAACAGAGATGGTGTCCAATACAGGATAGCAGCAGATCCGAAGCCATACATGATAGCTGAGTCATTTTTGGCTGATGCGAAATATTATGACACGTCCGAAAGCAATAAAACCAGCAAAAAATCCGACATAAAGAAGAAAGGACAAGGGGCAGAACCTCGAGTTGAGAAGTGTGTACAGGAAGGTAAACCTCAGCTCATCACTCAGGGAAGATCCCAATGTCAGCAGAAAAACCAACCTCAGCCGATCACGAAGAAATTCTATGTGGTACCGCAGCATCTGCGTCAGCCGGGGCAATCCGTGTTAAAACTAATTTCAGATCAACACATGAGTGTACTCAAATCCAGCTTCAATATGCCTATACCCAAGATAGGAAGAACCAAGCCATTTCCAAAGGCTCCAAGCCAATTCATCGTGCCGTCAAGAAATGCCACCCAGAAAGATATCAAGTTCCATTCAGGGCCAAGCCAGCCAGTACCATCAGAAGGGAAAGAAGGAGGAAGAGGGTCTGCCCAATCTCGACCAATAGAAGAGAAGAGATATAGCAAAGCCAGCCGGAAGATTATGAGGAACATGGGATTCTCCAGTCAAGGCTCAGACACAAAGAAAACACTACTAGCTCCATTCGAAGAATATAAGCAAGTATACAGGAACGGAGAAGGTCTAGGAGCGAAGGCGAGCGTAAACATGGTAACCATTGTCCCGGTAGAAGGAATCCAGTCGCAAGATTCTATCGACATAATCCAGCCAAGTGTCGCACCCGTGCAACCAGAAGACGGTGGACAACCAACGATTGATGAACTCGAAGAGGTGAATTTGGGCACCCTTGAAGAACCCAGGAATACATATTTGAGCAAGAACGTCCCAGAAAATGAAAGAGAGAAATACATACAATTATTAAAAGAGAATAAAGACATCTTTGCCTGAACATACTCAGAAATGCCCGGGCTCAGTCCGGCAATCGCCATGCACAAGCTAAGCATCATGAAAGAAAAGAAGCCAGTGAAGCAGCCACAACGACGGTTCCATCCTGATGTTGTACCTTAGATTGAAGAAGAAATAAAAAAACTAATTCAGGCTGGATTTGTTCGAGAGGTGAAGTACCCCCGATGGATTTCAAACATTGTGCCAGTCAAGAAGAAGAGAGAACAGATCCGAGTTGGTGTTGACTTCCGGAATCTTAATGAAGCCTGCCCGAAAGATGATTTTCCTTTGCCAATTCCAGAATTGTTGATTGACAGCACAACGGGATATGCAGTAATGTCCTTCATGGACGGGTACTCTGGATACAATCAGATTCACATGGCCCCTGAAGATGAAGAAGCTACGGCCTTCCGTACAACCCTCGGCATCTATTGTTATCGCGTAATGCCCTTCGGATTAAAGAACGCAGGGGCAACATACCAGCGCGCAATGCACGTTATATTTCAGGATATGATGCATAAACACGTTGAATGCTATTTAGATGATCTAGTCGTAAGGTCGGCCGATCACGAGCAGCACAGAGAGCACCTAAGGCAAGTGTTCCAACGGTTGCGCAAGAAAAGTCTCCGTATGAATCCACTAAAATGCCCGTTCGGAGTCGCGTCTGGCAAATTTCTAGGCTTCGTGGTCAGACACAGGGGCATAGAAATCGATCCCGCAAAGATCAAAGCCATCATAGAAATGCCGCCTCCGAAGAACCTGAAGCAATTGAAGAGTTTTCAAGGCCGCGTAGCATATTTGAGGAGATTCATCTCGAACTTGGCTGGTCGTTGTCAACCGTTCTCCCACCTCAACAAGAAAGATGTTAAGTTTGAATGGGACGACGCTTGTCAGAAGGCCTTCGACTCTCTAAAAGAGATGCTTGGGAATTCGCCAGTCCTTGCTGCCCCAATCAAAGGAAAGCCACTAATTCTGTACATCGCAGTAGGTGATAACTCACTGGGGGCACTCCTGGCACAGAAGAACGAAGAAGAGAAGGAGAATGCACTATATTACCTAAGCCGCACGCTGGTAGGGGCTGAATTCAACTATTCAGCAATTGAAAAGACATGCCTTGCTCTCGTTTTTGCTGTAAAGAAACTGAGGCATTACTGCCTCTCGCACCAAATAATGTTGATATCCAAGGCGGATCCGATCAAGTTCCTTATGAACCGGCCTATGCTGTCTGGGCGTTTAGCTAAATGGGCCCTTCTCCTCTCCGAATTCGACATCACATACATCCCAGCCCGGGCTATTAAAGGACAAGCGATCGCAGATTTTCTCGCTGCGCATCCAGTCCCGAGCAGCAAAGAAATGGAATGTGACCTCCCGGATGATCAGGTTATGATGATCGAAAGACCACGGTTATGGCAGATGTACTTTGACGGAGCCTCCAGGTCGACAGGGGCAGGAGCGGGGGTTATATTTATTAGCCCACAGGGAGATTTGTTGCCCTACTCGTTTACAATCGTGCCAGCCTGCACTAACAACGAAGCCGAGTATCAAGCCCTCGTCATTGGGCTACGGCTCGCATTAGAAATGCGAATCAAGGCAATACAGATCTATGGCGACTCCAGATTAGTCATCGGACAGTTGACGACAGAATATGAGGTCCGCAAACCTGAATTGTCGCCTTTCTGCCGCCAAGCGCGATCACTGTTCGACCAGTTTCGTGACAGCAACATTTCACATATACCGAGACAGGAAAATGTACAGGCCGATGCATTGGCTAGTCTAGCCGCTACTCTGGCTAACCCCGGAGGCAGCCCACTTCAGGTAACGATCGAAGAAAGGAGGATCCTACCGACGACCGTACTGCGTGGTGACAAAGCAAGCGTAAACCCCATCTGTTGCTTCGAGATCACAGAAGATAATGACTGGAAAAGACCATTCATCGATTACTTGAAGTATGGGTTCTTACCGGAAGAGCTTAAGATGCGCACACAGGTTAGGAGACGTGCTGGGTCGTTTATACTACAGAATGACATCCTTTACAAGTGCTCGTACGAGGGAATGTTGCTACGCTGCTTGGACTAGAAGGAAGCATACGCCACATTGAAGGAAGCCCACGGAGGAGAATGCGGTGCCCACCAAGGAGGCAAGAACCTACATCACCGTGTCCGACACATGGGGTATTATTGGCCCACAATGGCGAAAGATGCAATAGAATTTGTCAAGAAATGTCATCAGTGCCAAATCCATGCAGATATCATACACTCACCACCAGAAGAATTACATCAGTCAGTGATGTCCTGGCCTTTCGCAGCCTGGGGCATGGACGTGATCGGGCCAATCAGCCCGTCCTCTTCCCAGGGACACCAATACATCTTAGCCGCGACAGATTACTTTTCCAAGTGGGCCGAGGCAGTCGCGCTTAGGATCGTGAAGGCAAAACATGTTGAAAGTTTCATCTGCCACGCCATATTATACCGACATGGTATTCTCGAGAAAATCACCACAGACAACGGAACACCCTTCAAGAACGCTACTATTGATAAGCTATGCACAAAGTTCAAGGTCAAGCATTGTTATTCATCACCTTATTACCCCCCTGCAAATGGGTTGGCCGAGGCGTTCAATAAGACTATCGTGAAGATTTTGAAAAAGACAGTGGCAGAAAATAAGAAGGACTGGGACAGACGACTGCCCGAAGCATTGTGGGCATATCGAACCACACACCGCACAGCTACGCGAGCTACACCCTACTGTTGGTATACGGTACGGAGGCGGTGGTCCCGATGGAGATACAGGTTGAGTCGTTACGAGTTGCGCTTCGTTATTCCCTGACAACCGAACGCAATGCTGAGATCAGAATGACCGAGCTAGATGATCTAGATGAAAAGAGACTGGTCGCCCAGCAAAGGCTCGAAATGTATCAGAAACAGATCTCAGCCTCATATGACAAACAAGTACGCGGCAGGTCATTCAAAAGAGGCGATCTGGTATTAATGATGAAACGCCCGGCGCTGGCTCAAGGCCCGAAAAGCAAATTCGACCCAAAGTGGGACCCGGTGTGCATCGTCAATGAAGTATACTCCAATGGAGCATATCAAGTGATCGATTGCAAGGGGCAAGGCATCAGCTAGTTGGTGAATGGACGATTCTTGAAAAGATATTATACTTGACATAGAATACTGCTGTGATTTGTAAACACCCCGTTAGAGGGAAAATGTAATAGACAAATATCAAGAGAAATGACACCATACGATGATCAATGCTTACAATTACAGATACTAATCCTTTATTCCGTGTGTTTACACGGGTATCAGGAGAATTATTGAAACCCGAGACATATCAGGCATCGTTACCTCGTCCCATCGAAAGTTGTCGAGAATCGGAATGAAAAGATGGACCTTAAAGTCAAGGCTCGGGCACACCCATTCCGCATCAATATAGGTTTGAGTCCTGACAGGGGGACATTCCTTCCAAAATAACCTACGTTATATTCGAATCTAAATGCAAATGAAAGAAATATCAAGTGGATAAAACATATAAGCACAATCATGTGAATAGTATACATATCATTACAACATTACTGTCACAACATATCTCCGCAAAATTACAGAATAAAACAATTATAGAGCCTAACCGTTCAGATTTCTTAAACATTGTTCTAGCAAATGAATTGCAGACTCCTGGGTCGCCCTCTGTGTTGCCTCCGCCGCGGCTAAGACCTGTGCAGGATCAGGGACTCTTTGAAGGGACTCTCTCAGTTCTTCAACCTGATTTCGTATATCGTTACGTTCGGCATCGCGCTTTTCGATAGACAATTGCAGACGAGCCATTTGATTGTCAAATTTTGAGAGATTGAGATGAACAACGGAGCGTTCAGCTTGCAACCGTGCTATCTCATCATCTATCTCCGCCAGCCGATCTGTGGCTCCCTGATGCCCAACGGCGGCATCTTGCCAATCACGCCTCATCGCGGTTACATCTACCTCGCACAGCTCAAGCTTTGGCAGGAGGGACTGCAAATGACCGCGCCTTTCTTCAACAGAAGGATCGACTCTGAAATGTCTCGCCTCGTTGAGTTGTGCCATGCCTTCCCTGAACAGGACTATATGGTTGATCATTAAAGAGACGTCAATCCCGAGCCACGCAGCATTACATTCAAGCGCCTGCAGCCCCTCATCCAAGATGGACCATTCATCCATATTCTTCAGAGAGGCGGTGATGTTCATTAGAAGACTCTTCAAAAGGTCCACCTTCACCTTTGACAGCCCTCGGAGAGAAGAAATGAATGCCTCGGGCAAGGCAACAGGGGCCAAAGCATGAACGGGAGTGGTCACTGATAAAAAAAATGGTAAAGTTAGTAAAAAGAGGCCTCAGTAAGAAAAAAAAAGATAGTCGAAATGGTTAAAACAAATAATATACCAGTGGCTTCAAGAACGTCAACGGCAGGCGCGTCAGCCGAGGCAGTGTGCGTAGGCAATGCTAGGGCAGGTTCAACGATCCCCTCGGTCGACGGCTCAGGTAGCTCCGGAGAGGATAGCACTACGACCTCAGGAACGCTGGTGTCAGATGCTGGCATGGTAACAAGAAGGGGTTCCACAGCGGGTTCAACTGACGACGGTACAACAATAGGAGGGGTTTGCACAGCACATTCCGATACACTTGTTCTTATACTAGAAACCTCAACGCTATGGGAAGCCTCCCTGATAGGTTCAACTAATGACGGTCCAACAAGGGGAACAGCTTCCACAATAGGCTCAGCGGATGGAGGTTCAACAGTCGGAGATGCTTCCAAGGTAGGTTCAAGTACACTCGACCCAGCGACAGAAATCGGAGCGCCTCGAGAAGCTAAATCAACATCCCCGACCTCAATATCTTCAACACGGGAAAGGGTCAGGGGAGGTGTAACCTCCGCAACGGCAGCGGTCGTCATTTCATGAGCGAGGCCCTGGTCCTCTGCAGGTTCAGCTATGGGGATATCAGAGATGAGAATAGTGTCATCAGGTGCCTCGTCATCCAATTCCATGAAAATCGCTCCAACATCCGCCTCAGGGACAGGCTGATCATACATCGGTTCATCGTCATCGCCTCCTCCAGTATGACGATCGCCGCTCAAATTCTCCTGAAGACTCAACTCACCCTCTTCCCTAGCTACACCCACGTCACCGGCGGAGTGCCACCAGCGGCCTCAGAAAGTTGTTTCTGTAACCTCTCTTCATCGTACTGCTTACGCATCTTGGCAATATTCTTCCCTCCGTCGACCACCGAAATACGATGAGCAGTCTTCACCCGAGGACCAGTCCGCTCAAGTGGCGTCTCATCATCACCACCATCATCGCCGTCGTCATCACCACCACCAGCACCGCCATCATCACCTCCCCCACTGCCATTATCATCATCATCGTCCCCATCATTTTGGTCATCATTGTCCCTGGGAATATCATCTCCTTGATGCACCTCATCGATGGGCCCGAGAGACGGGAACTCGGGGCCCGCCTGCACGATGTTTCTTTCCCCATAAGCAAGCCCAACCTTCCAGGGTGTGCTCGGGCTTCTCGTGATCAATTACCACATTCATCGAAGTCATTAGTCTCAGAGTACCCGGTATAGCAGGCTGGTGAAGATGCTCCGCCACGTATCCCAATCCGTCGGCAGGAGCTGGGCTAACAATCGGAGGCGTAACAAAGACGGGATCAGTAACATGATGACCATTCCGAATCAACGTATACTGATGAACCCACCATCTCATCCACCAGAAAGATGCGCCAGTGACACTCCCCGTCCCAGGGATAGCAAAAGAGCAACCAGTCCCAGTCAACAGAAGCTGCCGCCACATCCATTTCCAATGGATAGGCCCGATGCCATATGCTCGCTGCTCACGAGTCACCAGCTCCAATGTGGCAGGTACTCCTTGATCATATCCAAATTGACGAGCAAAGCAGTTGGGGTAGTACGGCTCTCTCCAGAACTCTAGTCCCTCACGAAGAGGAAGTGAGGACGGGCGGATGGCTATCAGGAACGAGCGTTCGTTATGGTCAATGCTATCATCATCCGTGCACAATATGGAATCTTTGCTCCGGGTGCCCGAGAAGTGGAAAAAGTGGATATCGTCGTATTTAGCAATCCTCTCCCTGACGGTGTTCAAATTTTGCCCCACCATCTTCCGTTTTTGAAAAAAGTACAACGGGACCACCCCTCGCTGAATATAATCTCCAGACTCGATACCATACACCCAAGAAAAATACACCCTGAGCCATCCGGATAAGAAATGTATCCGCAGTAAGCCGAGTTCATGCCGAAGGCAGCCCGGTCTTTATTGCTGATAACATAACCGAAAGCCCGATAAAGAGAGCATAGTACGGCAGGAGCTATTGCATAACGGTGGCCATTCGCCAAGGCCCCTGCGACAGCAAAACAGGACACCCTCACACTGTCGGCCTGCTTCGAGCTCGGTAAAACCACGCAGCTCAACCAGTAAGCTAGGAAGCCGGCGAGCTCACAGGTCGGAGATAGTTTGTTTGGACGGGGGAAATTTTCCTTCATTCGATCCTCCAAAAAGGCCTTGTCGTCGCGGTCTTCGTTATAAGCCGCATAATCCAGACTGAAATGAAGAAGCTAAAGTATTAATGGTAGAGAAAAAGACGAAACAATGACATACGACTCACAATTAAATGCTTACTCTAAGCCATGGCTGAAATAGACCAGCCAGTCTTCGAAGGGAAGTTTATCCTTGAAAGCCCAGAATTGCGGAAGCTCCGCAAATAACTCATAACAAGCCGGGGAGAAGAAGCCTTCGCTCACCCCCTTTTTCTTCCGAGACAGCTCCTCATCACTAGGAACCCACTCATCATATATCCTCCCGCGGATCGGGAGACCAGCGATGCGGTTCAGGTCCCATAGCGAGATGCTCATTTCTCCATACGGCAAATGAAACGTGTTGGTAATAGAGCACCAATGGTTCAAGAACCCCTTGTAAACCCACGGTTCGCGGCAGAAGTAACTCGAGGTGGCTGCAATAGCCTTAAAGAGGCCCACCGCCTTCAAGGTCTCCTTATGGCATTCCAATATCCGATTCGCCCATGCCTCATACCCGGGATGAGCAATCAAATGACCGCGGGTCCGGAAGGCGCCCGACAACCAGATCTCTGTATCGCCCAGGTGATGAAATCTTTGCCGGAGAGTTTCAAAGTAATGTGTTGGGAAAGGCCGATGGGGGTTTTGATTCGGCTCTAAAAATATCATAAGCTTTGGGTCCAGGACAGCTTGACGCTTGCCATTCTCAGACAGGGAACAGTTGAGAAAAGGCCCGGGAATAGATGTCCACGTCTCCACACTAAAAAATGAGTTTGCGCGGCACACATCTGCGGGCTCGATACTGGGGAGAGAGCGATGCCGTTGGAAGCTTCTAGTGGATCTAATATACCCTCGTGTATAAGGGTTCCGGATGCGAGAGGAGAAGTGACTAACTTTACAATTGACCAAATGATCTTCATTTTGTCAGATTTGGACCTGGCCTGTTTCTCCAGGTATACTTGTTTCGCGCCCTTGCCAGCCCTCTTTGGGCGACCGCGTCTGGCAGATTGGGCGGGAGCCAACGGGCTCGCCTCCCCTTCTTCGGAACCTGTCGTCCCGTCACTTCGGAAGCCCCGCAAAGGAGCAAACCAGGAGTCCCATTGTTCCTGTGTACCCCTGTCTGGGGGAGGTGGTACAATCCGGTCACACAGAATTTTCTTTTGCATGTCTTTGGGTAACGTCAATATACGTTCGTAGAAATTAAAAGTCTCCGGGGGGAGAAACCATTGGGGATTCTGATCGGATGGGCGAACGACGTCCCTCAAAACCGCCCACTTGCGCTTTGAAGAAGTCAATGGAGGACCTGAAGGACCAGCCTCAGAAGGGTCGCTAGCCATCACAATCTGCAAACGGCATACGGAAAGCTTAGATATAGCTCAAAGCAAATACACAAAAGAAATCAACGCTCTCAGAGTTCAAGAGGATGCAAAGTAGTATGCAAAGACGACATGAGCACCGATAAGCGAATCAAGGTCATAGAAAAATGCATTTGAACTAGCAAAGAAGGAAATAGCACAACAGCATTCACAACCACGACATCATCATCACATACAAACAAGGACGGATAAGAGAAAAAAAAACAACATAATCATCATTCATTGACTGAAATAGGCCCAAAATGTTCAGACTGTCATGTCAATTGTTCAAATGTTAAAGTTAGAATTTGTCATAAGACAACACAAAATTGCGAGATCCCCTTCTCGCTGATAGAAAATGATCTCAATCTTGCAGCAGAGGAAGAAGCCGAGCCTTCAATTCGTCCACCTTCGTTTGGACCCGCACTTCCTTAGAAGTCAGGTCCATTAGGTGGGAGATGCACTGCTGCACGAGGTCGAAGTGCACGTATTCAGCATTGGCCTAGTTCCTCATTATGGAGACATCGATCGCCAGATCGTCATATTCATTCAAGACCTCTCTGATTCTCCTCCAGATGCTGGCGTGACGATCAGGGAACTCGGCCTCCGCCAGTGGGACAGCCCAAGCCAGGTATCGTTTTTTCGCCCTTTTCTCCCTCTTTAGAGAGTTAAGCTGGCTCCATAAGGCCAAGAAAGAATCAACCAAGGGAGGCTCCGCCGCCTCAAGAAGTGCCAGCTCTTCTGGGAACGAGGAGTCGCCAATGAAACCAAGGATGGCTTCCCTATGCTCATCAAGAGTGGAGGCCATAAGCGAAATATTCTGGATAGCCTGTAATATGGGACGAGAATCTGCACCGAGCCTGGATAAAGCCTTAGACACCTCATCATATTGAGAATGGAGGGATGACCAAGCTTCCAGACGACCAAGGGAGTCAAAGAGCCGTCGCAAGCAATCACGAGCTGCGCGTAAGGAAGCACGAGTCGCAACCATTGTCTGTTAAAAAAAAAACAAGACTAACAACCCGATTTGAGAACCGCAGCAATTCGGCAAAAAGAGTAAATAGAGGAAGCGTATGAAGATTATTTACATCAGATCCAAAGTCAATGGAGGCATCCGCAGGTACATCTAAACCCTATCTAAATTAATCATGATAATTCCCAGAAAATGTCATTTTTTGGTCAGGCATAGCCCAAGACTTAAAGTATATGAGACCCGACACAGCTTCCGGATAACGATGAATGCACATGGAAATTTATGACGGAAGTGCAGGGCCCCATATCCTTTAAAGTAATGATCCCTGTCACCACGGGAATAGCTGTGTCCACCCAAATGTGGATATGGTAGGCAGTGTTGGGATAGATCTACACATGAAAGAGCCCCAGAAACGAGAAAATTCTAAGTCTTGAAAACTGGGTGTGCCAAGCCTAACGCACCCTTAAAATAATCCAAATTTTGCAAAAATTCTAAGTCTTGAAAACTGGGTGCGTCAGGCCCAACGCACCTCGAAATGCCCAAAATGTCTTAACTGAATATCTGGGTGCGTCGGACCCAACGCACCCTAAGAACGTCATGATCAGCCTAAGTTCAAAATGTAGGTGCGTCACGCACAACGCACCGCGAAACTCAGCCATTTTCACCAATAAAAAATATTTGGGTGCGTCACGCGTGACGCACCCTTAAAATTTTTTTAAGGGTTTTACCTTGTGACGAGGGGTGTGTTGACCGCAACGCACCTTAAAAAATTCTTGAAATTTTACCAAGTTCGAATACTTGAGTGCGTTGAGAGCAACGCACCCTTAAAAAATCTCAAAATTCGGCCAAGTCCGAATACTTGGGTGCGTTGAGCGCAACGCACCCTTAAACATGAGAATTCCACCAAGTCATCAGATGGGTGCGTCACGCTTGACGCACCCCAAAAATCCAAATATTCGAAATTTAAGGATGCGCTAGACCTTTTTTGGGTGCGCTGGCGATATTAAATGGGTGCGTTGGCGAATATTTGGGTGCATCGACGGCAGAGCAAATGAACAGTGAAAAACGCAGAATGAAGTGAAATCAAGCTATCTTACCTATTTATAGTGTGGACCCGGGAATCCGATGCGTCGCGATGAACGGTTATAAATCCATCGCAACGCACCGGAGGGGCATCTGTTGGGGTCCCAAAAGTCAGTACCCTCTAAAACAAATCAACTGGGCACGTGCTTCGAGAAAATTCCACAAAATATTACCCGACGCACCCAATACCCAGATTTGCAAAGGATCCAGTACTTAGCCATTTTTTCCGGTGGACCCCATGGATCACCGTGATCAAAGCCGACCAGAATCAAGCAGAGGCATCCTTCATGAATTATGATAAGCAGTGCATGGCGATTCGCCGAGAAATGGGCCCCACAAGCCCTCCGTTTCGCAAAATCCAATTTTGCAAGACACGGGTACGTCAAGCGCACCCATTTATTCAGCCTGACGCACCCTTAAATTCATGAAAATTCGACAAGTGGTTTAGGATGTATTTCACCTCTGACGCATCCGAAAAATGGCTTGACGCACCCTAAAAACACCCTCGACGCGTCCATAAATTCAGAATATACGGAACTACAATTTCAGGGTGCATTGGACTGCGACGCACCCTAAAATAGCCCAACGCACCCATAAAATCACCAAGAACCAGCATGGTATTTTTTGGATACATTGGACTCCAACGCACCCAAAAAATAGCTCGACGCACCCATAAAATCAGCACTTTTCAAAATATCATTTTTGGGTGCGTCGGAGCTCCCACGTGCCTATTTGGGGGTGCGTCAAAGACTTTATGGGATGCGTCATACGTGGCAGCTCCCCATTGATCGTTGTCCGGTATTCTCGGGTATAAATACCCCTCCTACTGTTCATTTAGACGGATTGGAACAGATTAAGAGAGAAAGAGAGAGAGAGCGCTATTATCCCCTGAGTATTTGGGATTTGTCGCCGGAAACCCTCGCTGGGATCCCTTTCCGACAGCCGGAAAACTTTCTCGGTGACCGAAATTCTTTTTCGATCGCCGGCATCTTCCACCGAAAGGTCACTCTGACCAACACCACCACAGGTCCGGATTATAAAAAATCATAAGTGTGAGCACGCACCCAAATATAGCTCGACGCATCCGAAAATTCAATAAAAAAAACAGACTTGTATTTTCAGGGTGCATTGGACTCCCACGCACCCGAAAATAGCTTGACGCACCTGAAAATTCAACAAAAAGCGGACATGTATTTTCAGGGTGCATTGGACTCCCACGCACCCAAAAATATCCTGATGCACCCGAAAATTCAACAAAAAGCGGACTTGTATTTTCAGGGTGCATTGGACCCCAACGCACCTGAAAATTATCCCACGCATCCGTAAAATCAACATAATTCAGACATGTATTTTCAGGGTGCGTTGGACTCCCACGCACCCAAAAAATTAGCCAACTCCGGAACATGTTCATGGGTGCACCGGACTCAATTTTAAGTGTTTTCAAGTGCCTACTTGAGCCTATTTTGGGTATTTCTAGCGTTCCGGACGCAATGGAATGGTCAAACGGACGTTTCAGGATCCCTAAATGAGCAGAATTGCGCATCTTCAAAGTTCAATCTGGTTCGACACGATGAACGAAACGACTTCTCGAAAGAGACGCCGCCGGCATCCAGAACTATGCAAACATGTCATCATTCATATTTTCTGTAAAGATGTGATCCGATTTGAGTCAAAAGCTAGACGAACGGGACTATGGTTATCACGATAAACCATACCAAAGAGTTTCAATTCACTACAAAATGATTGTTATGATCTGCCACAACACAACAGTCGATGCCCTACCCATTAAAAAACGGCATCCGTCGGTTGGGCTACGCAGGTATACACAACTGCAGAGTGGACTTCCCGAGGTCACCTGTCCATACATTGAGAGGCGCAGGCCCAGAGTCGTCCTTCTCATTCATAAACCCTGATAGTCTCAGCCCGGATCTCCGGCCAAAACATGGGACATAGACATCTGACTAATACAAAGATGGTTCGGTCCATAACAAAACAAATACAGGTCTCTATGACCACAAACTCTCAGACCATAGTCCCTGCTGACTAGTCTTTTGCCTTTTAATCAAGGGTCATCGATCATTCGATGTAATTAAGGGCTCGTGCCAGATCACGGCCTGGAATGTACAAGATCTCAGGATCTCTGGAATAAAATTCGCTTTGCGATATCTCTCCTTGTGTACTTTTATGAATGTTTGTGATTGTCTATGAATGTTTCCATTATTCAGAACCGCAGAGCAACAAAACACCGCACATTTCAAGAAAAATGTGTCCCTTTGGAGTTCATTTTTCTAGTTCTAACAGAGCTAAAGGTGTCAAAATTCTCCTTCTCGGTCGATATTTTATAAAATATTACGATGTATCAATGATATAGTGATACATTGTGATATTTCGAAAGTCTCTCCTTTACAAGCTATTGATAATATATATTGATGTGTGTGATATGTATATGCAATGTCACACTTGTGTCAGGCCCCCAAAATTTAATTTTGAAAATTCACTTTAAAAAAATCTTAGAAATTTTTGTTATGATTAAGTTCTTAAGAGGTTGGACTAATTATTGTCATTCGTTATTGGGATAGGGAGGGCTGGCAGAGGAAGCAAAGCCGAACACAAGCAACAAATTGAATCAAACAAGCAACACAATGCATGCAACCAACTACACATAGACAGTTTGAATTTAACATGGAAAACCCCTCACGAGTAAAAAACCACGGCACAATGTGACACCAATCCACTATAATTTCAGAAGTTACAAGATATGGAACCCAAACCCCAAGATCACAAGCGCACAAGAGAAATTCCAAGCTTTCCAAAAAAAAACCCCTCTTCTCAAGCTCTTTCTCTCACCTAGAACCTCTCTCAATCCCCTTTCTAGTCTAGGATGCCTCTAATCCCATAATATACTCCTTAAATTGGAGAAAACCGAAATTAGAAACTCTTTGCGCAAAACCGCGCAAGAAACCCACTCCAATTAGGAGACTGCTGACTGACCGGACACCCGTACCGGCCGATCGGCCAGATGCCCAAAAACCTGTCCAGCGAGTTTGCTGCCTTAGCTCCACCATGACCGACCAGTCGGTGGTCTCTTGTGCAGAGTGATTTGAGGCATCCGTTTCTAACAAACTCCACCACAACTCAAATCATCATGCACTAACTTGCCACGCACAACCTCCACCTCTACTTCGTCACCATTATAGTCTCGTTGCTTCTCGTGCCCCATCGAATTTATCCTTACATCTTCATACGCCCTGTTGCTCTTCTCATGTGGCCCATTTTCTCTTGCCACATACAAGCAACCGTGAATCCCAATGCCAATCTCACAGCTCCACCATGAATCGTGCTCGTGATCACCTTGTAAAGATTATCCCACCTCCGTGCCTTTATCATCACGAGTGCTCCCTTCACCACTTTACAATACCGATCATAGCCGATGAACCAGCACCCTTTCGCCTCGAGTGCACCAAGAGATATCACATTCTTCTTCATCTCAGGGACACGCTTCACACTTTCAAGGATCCATTCGACTCCATCGAACATCTTAATGCGCACCGAACCAATCATCACCACATTGCAAGCGTAACCATCACTCCTTGTATGACATGAATGAACTCCGGTCAAGACATACGTGACATGATGCACCTAAATCCAAGAGCCACTCTTCACCAAGAGACTCTATGCTGGATACAATCAATACATCACAAACATCACCACCATCCTCTACGATATTGGTCTCATCCCTAATAGAATCTCCAGATTTCTCCTGTCTTTTTTCGGAATTCGAACAATCTTTCTTTACATGCCCTTCTTCCCCACAATTCCAGCATCTCACCTTGTACCTCCATTGGCCCTTTGATTTAGATCTCGATGACGGAGATCCTCCACCCCGCCCAGAATTCCTCCCCCTCATAACCAGTGCCTCATCCGTAGAGGGACCCACATCCCCGCTTTTCCATCTCATCGCCTTCGCCTGAAGGGCTGAGATAACGGTTTACACGCCAATAATCTCCCTACATGCGCATAACAAGTCCTTGAGCGACTCATATGATTCTGGAAGAGAATTCGACAAGATAAAGGCTTGATTCTCGTCCTTCAACGGTTCATCTACATCCACCAACTTATAAGCCTATTAAAATTGTTGATGTGGCTCTCAACATCGGCCCCCTTCGCCATCCTTAAATTATACAATTGAAGTTGCAAATATATGCGATTTTTCAGAGATTTCTTCGCATAGATATTCTCAAACTTCGCCCATGTTTCGGCCATAGTTTTCTCTTTCATGATGTTATACATGACCTCATCTGCCAGACACAATTGGATTGAGACATTGACCTTTCCATCGATCTTCTTCCACTCTTCTTCTTTCGTAGCCTCTGGTCGCTTTCCAAGGAGTGCATCTTGCAATCCTTACTGAACTAGAAGGCCTTTCATCTTCACTTTCCAGAGCTCAAAATTATTTTTCTTCGAATACTTCTCTATGTCAAACCTCATGCCCAATGTCATGCTCTTGTCTCAGATCCGAATTTCTACTACACCCCAACGATCGCTCTGATATCAGTTGTTGGGATAGGGAGGGCCGGCAACGGAAGCAAAGCCGAACACAAGTAGCAAATTGAATCAAACAAGCAACACAATGCAATCGTAATGCATGCAACCAACCACACATAGACAATCCAAATTTAACATGGAAAAACCCCTCACGGGTAAAAAACCACAGCACAAAGCGACACAAATCCACTATAATTTCAGAAGTTATAAGAGATGGAACCCAAACCCCAAGATCACAAGCCCACAAGAGAAATCTCAAGCTTTCCTAAGAAGAAAACCCTCTTCTGGAGCTCTTTCTCTCACCTAGAACCTCTCTCAATCATCTTTCCCGTCTAAGATGCCTCTAATCCCGTAATACACTCGTTAAATAAGAGAAAACCAAAATTAGAAACTCTTTACATAAAACTGCACAAGAAACCCACTCCAATTAGAAGATTGCTGACCAGTTGGCCGGATGCCCAAAAACCTGTTCAGCGAGTTCTCTGCCTTGGCTCCACCGTGACCGACCAGTCGGTGGTCTCTATGCAGGGTGATTTGAGGCTTCCGTTTCCAACATTCATATGGAGAGAAGATGAATCTAAATAGGAAAGTGTACAGTACTGAAAATCTAATAGATAAGCTCTTACTTATTTAATTATTTTCTATTGTTTAGATTGTTTAAAATCAATAAAATGAAGTCTGTAATCCATAATTTTTCATGTTTTGCAAGCTCAATCATGATTTTTTACCTTTGATTTTTTAATTTGGGAAAAGTTCAAAATTTTCTAAATTTTACCTATCTAACCTGCAATTAAAGTCTGGAAAAAAATTATATCAGAATACTTGGAGACTAATGTACAAATTAATAAAACTTTTAGAATTTAAAAAGGAAACATTATCTCTAATTAAAAATAAAAAATAATAATAAAAAAGATTAGGAAAACATTATTTATGGATAATATTTATTTATTTATGTGTATGATGATCTTAACACCATCCACACTCATTTATTTATTTTTAAATAAATTTAAATATTTTTAAAATAATAAAAAATAGTTATAAATATATTTTTTTAAAATAAATGCACCATACATTGTAAGACAGATTTGGTGCAAGTACTTAGCACATTAAATGTGTTAGTAAATTATAAGAATTATAAAATATTAGTCATTTCTTTATTTATTATTTTACCTTTTTAATTTGAAAGTAATTAAAAAGTATGAAAATATTTGAGTTAATATTACTTGTTGTTCAAACTTCTTCACCTTTTTTTTTTTGGCCTTATATGCTAATGTAGGTAAAAAATGTTTGGAAAAAGGAAAGCGATCTGGCATTAGCTGGCAACATAGGTCACAGTGCAACTATTGCGGGAACATGTCGACGAACGACGCAATACCTCATTTAAAGGAACACTTAGTGGGGAGGCATCGAAATGTCGTATACCACTCACGTGTTTCAAAGTGAAAGTAAAGATAAAGGAGATATTATGGAAAAGAAATAAAAGATGAGTGTGCTTGAGCATGAGAGGGAGTCCATGAAGAAGTTAGCAAGTCCAATGTGGGGTCTTAGATCAACGGAAGAGGAAGATGGATATGAGGACCTTAATTATAGACAAGTTGTTGAAGAGTCATTATGGGAGAAGTGGGATAAGGAGTAAATGAGGCGGTGGGAGGCGAGTAACCCCACTTTCAAGGGGTCTATGTGGGAGGTTAGTGGGGGAGTGAAGCAGGGGCAGTGGGCGAGGGGAGGTGATGGTGGTAAAAGGGTGATGGTAGTAGGAGGGGGGTTGAGGACTAGGTATTATGTACTGCAATAATAGTATGCAAATGCCAAATGTACCTTCAGATTTGGCAATATATAGGGAGGAGGGGCAAAACAGAAGCAATTGAATGATTTATAAAGTGGAGGGGATGTAAGAAAGATGTAAGGAAAATCCATGGCCAAGTTAATCATTTATGACCACATATTAGTCAAGGTAGTAACGAGCTCGCACTTCATGAATATGATCATTGAAGTGCAATGTGAGATTGAGGATGTAGTGTCATTTACACCACTTGAGATTATGGGGGTCTTACTTAGATGATGAAGTTGTTGAGATACATCATTATATTGAGGTCATCATAGGAGACCTACGAGCACTTATATGTGATGGATGGATGGGGATGATGAAGATGTCCATCATAAATTAATGTATCGAATGAAATTAAGAATGCAAGTGACATCTACGGGTTGATGAATGATGTGATCAGGGAGGCAAGGAGGAAAAATATAGCACAATTTATCACAGACAATAGGATGGCATTCATGAAGGTGACAACGGAGTCGATGAAGTACAACCTATATTAGACCCCTTGTGTAGCCCATTACATTGATTTGATGCTTGAAATGATATGAGACAAGCCTGCAATCAAGAGTGTAAATATTGAAGCTTATGCAATTATAAATTTTACTTACAATCACATCAAGCTATTAGTTCAGATATGTGAGAGGTGTGGTAGCGTTATAGTGCAACTTCGGACGACATGGTTCGCCACTACTTTCATTACCTTAGAAAGTCTCTTAAAACACAAGCAGGGACTTAAAGAACTATTTTACTTCTAGAGAATATGTGCATTCATATAAGAGCGGCACTAAATTGGCATCAACGATTGGGGGACTTATTATGAGTAACTCATTCTAAGATTGCGTACGTGTTGTGTTGGGTATTCCAAAGCGTATGTATAGAGTACTAAGGATGGTGAATAACAAGGCATCCATCAATGTGTTCCATGTATAAGTCCATACGGCATATGATCAAAGATGTCATCAAAGCTAAATCTCTAGGCGTGAATCAATGGGTGCAATAATCATTAATAATCAATGGGAAATGAGTCTTAAGCACTCGCTTCATAAGGCTGGTGAGTAATTAGATTTAATTTTTTTTATATGCTTCAATTGTTATTGGTTGTTTATATAGTATAGACTTATATGGTTATTTTCTTAATATTATGCACATGGTGATGGATTTCAACATACTTTTTAACCTCAAGTACTACTATAGTCTTAAATTCGGTGAAGAACGACTTAGTGAGGGTAGTGTATGAAGTGCATAAAAAGTTATTCCCCAATTCTTCAGGAAAAGCCCGTTTTGAGTGTCGCCTTTTAATATACAACAGACGTGTTCGGAAGCTGCGAAATAGTCAAGAAAGACAATAATGCCATGTGAGTTGTTGCATGCAAACTTATAATTAAAAATTACATATGAAACTAACAAAAAGAATGATCAATTTGTAAATGAATGATAGGCCATGTACGAGAGCGATTGCAAGACCTTACAGCGTGTCTGCACAGACGATGTCATCATCACTATGTGAGTGAAATTGGAGCATGTTCTCGCTCATTCACACTAACGAGTAAAACAAGTCAGGATACGGGAAACTCCAAAAGTGTTGCCACTACAAGAAGATTCGAAGAGGCCGATAGGGGAGAGGTGCAAGAAGAGCAAAAGAGAACTCACTAGATCTCACAATGATTGGTTAGAACATATTTTATGAAGACAACACAGATGATCCACTTTACGAGTAAGTTAATTTAGCTAACCTAGATCAAGAAGATGATTGATCGGAATCGACGATAGCAAAGGAGGTAGGATTATATGGAATCAATGTTGATGCAGTTGTATTGGAGGCTAAATCTTCCTTCAAATCTTTTGACCCAAAGATAAGGAGTGGCAGAGTCATCCAACCATCACTATCTCATGTGATATGTTTACACTCTCACTGACACCAATAACGACAGAAAGAATAATGAAAGTGATGGTAATGGTGGTGATTTTGATGATGATGATGGTGACAATAAGGGTTGCAGCAATCATGATAATTAGAGTCAAAAGTTAGAGGTATCTCAACTTTTTTAATATGTGTGAATGTCGTCCTATGCGAGCACGGAAATGCCCTCGCTTCCTTAGCTTTCTCTCTTTATTATGTTCTGGTTTTCATTTGATTTAAATGTGAGGGTAACTCAGAGGTAAAAATATATTTAACTTGGAGTCTCTACTAGCCAAATGAAGCTTCGAATATACAGACAGATAAAAACCATAGAATCTCTTAAAGGTCGGGGAATCGTCAAATTTCTCAACTCAAGTGACTCTTACAGTTGATCTACAACCATAGATTCTGAGTAAGGGCCTCGGTTGCGAAAAATGAAGGAGTTAGGCACCATTTTTCGTTGCACGATGTGCGGTCTCTACTTCATGAAATTTTTTGATTTTTAGGCAGATTTAGAGAAATTTCAACGTCGTTGCATCTTACCGTGCTTTGCAGAATTTAAGACTTTGAATAGGCAAAAAATAAAATAAACCGTACGTAGCCTTACTTCGTAAGGTTTAAGATCCTATTTGGGCAAAATGAAAGAATATAGATAGGGGAGCGGATCGCAGAAATAAAATAAAAATGTGAGTGTGTGTATTGCTAACATGTTTAGAATGTATGGACTGGAATGCAAGTTGATTTGAAATGTGAAAAGGAAAATGGGAGACCTGACACCCTTTTTGTGTAAAAGTGATGGTCAGTATCCCCAATCCTAACCCTACTCTTTGACTTTAATAGCTTCTTTGACTTCCGATGATTCGTACCTCAGGTGGACAAAGTGACCTTGTAGGGGGACTTTTCTGAGATGGCAGGGGATTTGATAGGTTTGAAATTGCATCACTTTGATTACACTTGTGGACGCGTATGCTTTTGGAAGCTTAAAGGAGCAACTAGAATTATGGCTAAGTCCTAGAGGAGGAGTGATTAGGACTTTTTAAAAATCTTTTCACCTACTTAACAGATTTAATAATTTAAACTAAGTAAGCGATAACGCTTCGGCTTCCAAGCCTAAGTGGGTCTAATCACAAGACTAACATATGGTGTGCAATAAGCAACATAGTCTAAGCATGCATAGATTATCATATGATTAAACTAATCAAGCACATAATCTATACAATTTAAGTAGACTATATAAGAATGAATCATATAAGCTCAAGTCTACTTAAGTAAGTAAAAATATATCTTGTGTGTGTGGATGTGCCTATCAAGTGCCTAGCATACATTCTAATTAAGCATTCATGATTAAATAGTTAAACACAATGCATAATAAGAAATCTGTTCAAATATAATCACAAACACAACGATGTATAGTGGTTCGACTTTGTGTCTACTCTACTCCCGGTTTAAGTACTCAACCCCTTTTGGCACACCGACATTCAATAGGGAGTTTATATCAGGTTCCTCACAACCTACGTGTTTTAACTTGGATCCACCCAACCGGGGAGTTTACAAGTTCCTACCAACCCACACATTTACACCTATGTTGGTGGCTTCCCTTGGAGTCTTATTTAGGTACGACAAATGTGCCAAGGACCAACAAATGTCCCTAGACTTTAGGCACGACAAACGTGCCAAGAAAAGACCAACGTCCCTAGACTTTTAGGCTCGACTAACAAGCCAATGATCGACAAACAAATCTAGTTCGAGTTTGTCAAACAAACTCTGCACTCAATTCCCACCGGGAAAAGAGTGGTTTAACTCTTACAAATTGACAACCTTACTTGTCGGATTTGAGCCCCGTTGTTGCGCTGCTTCAAGTTGCTTCTTCTCGCTCTCCCGTGCTTGAATCAGCTCCCCTTGTGCTCCCACGATCGTTGATGCCGCCGCTTTTTCAGGGCTTCAACTCCAAGATCAGCTCCCTTGCATAAGATGCTCCGATGGAGATGCCCAAGGTGCTAGGAGATGGGTGAATCCTCTACAAATGGTAGGAAATGAGTTTCCTAGATGAATACACCTATTTGGATTCCTAGGTGGTGTTTAAACAAATGATTTACCAATGATTAAGGTGTCTAAACTCGAATCAAGAGGGATCAAGTTCATTCTCATTTGAACTTTAAATGCTCCAAGCTTGTGATGAATCACAAGGCGAATAACTTGCAATGGGTTAGGATTAAAGCTCCTAATAGTATGCAATGGTGGTAGCTTCTAACTCCTCAAAATTCTTCTCCTAAGCTCAAAAACGAATGTCCCCGCTTTTATAGAAAATTGTCCAAGGGTAAAAAATGGGTAGATTTGCGAATCTTCGATTGATCGGAACATGGTCTGATTGATCAGAGGCACTGTCTGATTGATCAGAAATTTGTCCAGAGAGTTTTAAAAGTTCTCTGAAACAAATTCTGATTGATCAGAACATGGTCTGATTGATCAGAGGGACCACATCTGATTGATGGGAGGAACTGTTCGATTGATCGAAAATCTGTCCAAAGAGTTTTCGAAGATTTCTTGAACAAATTTCGATTGATCAGAACAGTCTGATTGATTAGGGTCCCATCGAAACCGATGTCCGATTGATCAGAGTCCCATCGAAAACTTCTATTTAGGCTTGATTGTTTACAACAGCTTCCACCTCTTTAATTAACCTAAATTATCATGGTTTTCTATATAGTCTAAGGCTAACGGAGATGATTAAGGGTTTTCCTAGTTGGTTCAAGTCATCTAAGAGGATTTAGGTGTTTTAGATCAAAGGGTTAGGGTCACCAAGGTATCTCATTTACATATTCTTCTTCCTTGATGTTTCTGGTCCACTTGAATCTTCGGTCTTCAGCTTGCCAAGGCTCAACCGACATTACAACATAAGGACCCACGTGATTAACAAATAAGGTGCACTAATATGCCACAGAAAAGTGCACTAACAAGGTTTAAGTAAATATAGCTTTTAAGTAGCTGACAATACGCTGCGGTTGCAGCTAGGCACGAGGATCAGCTCCTGAGCAACACTTTAGCAACCATGAAACATTCCCACAACCTCTGCCTTCTCTCGTGCTCCTTTTTTTCTGTCCTCCTTAACCGTTTAAAACAAGCCCCTTAAATAAGTTTGGAAAATCCTAATAACTGCCCTTCGAGGGCCATTTCCAGGCATCTGAACTTTCTTTGCAGCCTGTCAGCCGTATTGCAAAAGGAATCAAGAGTTGTGAGGCTTCGCAATTATAGTTGCATCTAGAAATTGTCTTTCCTGGGCCGTTATTATCGAAAATGGCCTTAATGCTTGCCCTGAGTCGTGCCATGTACGACTTGTATGATCGTACAACGAGTGTAGAGTCGTATGGATGGTTTTAATTGAAGCTTAATTGAACTAGAATAATAGTTTTGATCCCGTTTAGGATGGGGTGTCTATAGTATGAAACTCAGGATAAAGAATGATTCTTTTCATGTCCTAACAAGGGCTTCTCAACTAAAGAATAAGTATGATCGTCATAAGAAGAAGCAGTTGAGTGACACTAGGAAGGAGTCTTCAGCACAGAGCATTGATCCATGGACATTAGTGGTGAGCATCGTAGCACTAGTTATGTGCCATGGGATGGATATGGATCATATGGTTATTAATCTCATGAATATGCAATGAGAAACTTGGGCAATTACATTCATTCAAGTACAGATACAAACATGAGTATGCTTATGCATACAAGCATGGATATCCAAGGTATGACTATGTTAAATGTATCCATATATGCCTAGCCCATATCCAACTCTAAATCCACATCAGCAACAGATGGTGACAATTATGCACTACTCACAAATGGGTATACTGACTATGTCAAATGTATCCAGGAGTTGCTTATATACCCAGATCATATCCAGCTCCAAATCCACATCAGCGATAGACAATGACAATTACGCACTACCCACAAATGGGTATATTGATCCAATTTGGAGAAGATGGATATAAACAATATATGAGAGAGTATCTTAATCGGCATCATTCTATTATGACTTGGGTACAATATTGTTGATTTGTGAATGAGTAAAATGCAATACTATGGCCACCCCTATAAAGATGGAAATGATGACTTTGAGCTGCTGCGTAACTTTATGTGGGTCTAAGTCACAGTTGCATATGTGTTTTAAGGGTACAACACAATTACATTTTACTTCCTTTTTTTTTACTTTTTTGTGTTTTCATAAATGTCTTTTATGAATTATATGAACTAATTTTAAATATAATTGCATCACCTCTGTTAAACAGCACATGGTTTAGAACTATGCAAAGGAAACTTATTATGTGTACAAGTTTTTATAATCTTTTGAAGTGTAAGTGTTTAATAGTGCCTTTTTTAACATCTATTGAAGTGTCATTAAAAAATTCTGACCAATTTCTAAATGTTTCCAATGTTTTTCCAAAATAACAATACATTATGCGATACATGCAACATTTCCCATGTAATGCTGATATGTTTTTGTATCCTAGAGTGTGAAACATGTATCAATACTAATACTTAAATCACTGTTGCCACTAGCCAAAATTTCATAATCTACAATAGGCTAGATATTATAAAACAATGATGACCCCCAGATCAAGATAAACGATTTGGATTTGAATGACTCTGCATGGTCTATGTCCATAGATTTTAAGGAAGGGCATCAATTACGGAGAAGGAATGTGTGAGACACCCTTCCTTATCCCGTAGAAGTGTACAATCTCTATTTATAAGATTTTGGGATAAATGTGATCTTTAGCTCTAGATTGTTTCTTGAAAAAAAATCAATGAATAAAACAATAAATAAAGCAAATCTATAGCAGGAGATGTATGAGAGGAGAAATGTAGAACTATAATAGATGAAAGCAGCAATGACTCACCTAAATCAACCAGGGGCCTAAAGTTATGAGTGGAGAGGGAAGAACTCGATACTCCTCTAAGAGAATGTTGATCTCAAACTCTACACTACAAAATCTTCAATTACAAGATGGCAGTCCTAATTGGAGATGTAAGCAAGGAAGGAAAAAAATTAGTACTCATCAGTTAAAAAAGATAATTGAATCTCTTCAACCCACACCCTACTCCTAGGACCTTCTCACACAGAACTTGTGGGAGGGTAGCCTTAAAGATGTGAATATTTTACCCTTTTCTCTAGGACTTTCTCACCTAGTCTTTAGGGCTTCTCACCAAATGCAGTTGGATGGTAGTCTTAAAGAGGGGAACATTTCACTATTTTCTCTAAGACGTCTTCACCTCATCTTCATGGCTCTTTGGTTGTGTTGGTCTTATTTTCTGTTGAAAATGAGAGGGGTGATGGGTATTTATGTTAAGGGAGATGACATTTTAGTTATTAGTGAGTGGGTGAGATGTAAAATACTATATGACTTATTGTGATTGGCTCTTGGAACTCTTGGATAGGAATTCGTTGGCTTGATAATTTGGGTGAAATTTATGGGTGAAGATGTAAAGTGATTTCTTTTAGGTGTTTTTAATAATAAAGTTTAAAAATGGCTTATGATTGGGGGGATGATAGAAAAATTAGAAATCAGAAAATAATGTTATAATTGAGTCATCATCAAAATAGAAATTCAATTTCTACTTGTGATCTTTGACCAAATCCTAACATTTAACCGATTGACAGTACATTGTAATGACACTCAGTACTTTTTAGAAGAGGAAAGGATGGATTTGGATTTCCACTTCCTTAGATGGTCAATTCGGCCTCATTTTTTAGTCTGGATCAAGCTTTAGGTTGGTTCGAATTCGATTTTGGGGGGTGTAAGGTTTGTATGAAAAGTTATCCCTTATGATCAAGCACAATCGATTATTCTATTATCAGTAGGGTGTCTACATTGATATTTTTTCAATGTCCATGTGTGCGATCGTTCAAATTCAAGGACCCCACATGTGCATATGTGACACTATCAATCTCTAAGCACTAAAAAATTTTGTGCACATGTCAAATATACACACATATTTGTATATGTACCATGAAAGGAAGGAAACAAGCAATCAGCAACAACATGTCCATGAATAGTTAATCCTAGTGTGAGATGGATTGATGGTTACCACACAACTTTGCCTAAATCCAAGCAACACCTTAGCAAATAACTTTTTTTCAGAAGAAGAAGAAGAAGAAATAGAAGAAAAGGTGATGTAAACATTTGCATTTGTTGCCATGTGCTACAAGGGCCCACTACCATGTGTATTGCATCAAATTATGCATCAGCTACAACCCCAACATGAAATGGATGCCCCTAAAATAAGCAGATTCAAAACTCAGGAGTGGACAACAGAAGAGAGAAGAGTGTCAAATTATGACTAAAATGTCTAAAATCACCGAGGCCTACGCAACCCAATAAGAGCCCTAACTATGCCGACATTGGTGTCCATGGTGACAAATCTCATTCTCGAGAATATCTTGGTACAGGTATTTTTCGGGATATCATCAGGAAATCTCGCTAAAAATTAAAAATATATTATTAATTACTATAAATTAATAAACAATATATTTTTAAAAAAATATTTTTATTAATGAATTAGTTAAAAATTTAAATAAATTTTGCATAAATGTCAAGATATTTCCTCAACGAAATCACAAAAATTTGAGAAGTGCTGATAATTTTAAAATCGTGCGATGGTATCATTTTATTAATTTTTCACAAAAATACCAGCATTTTCAAAATATTGGTACACTAGGTGTGTACAAAACCTGCTCAGATTGAGTCATATGCTAGGAAAATGCAATGCCCATTGACTCACATTGGAACAATGTACTCCACAACTGCAAATCTGAAATTCCCCAAATTACAAGCTTCCCACAGCCAATGAACAAATACCCATAAAAATACAGAAAGAGGGACAGTTTTGCCCTCACAATTTCTACACCACATGGGATATGGGTGATAACATACAATATGCTATACATATACATACATACATCAATGGCCCGTTTGGCTGCCACTTAAAAATGAGTCCATCTCATCTCAATTACATGAGCTAAATGGTAATAATCATATATTAGAGATTTTCACAAGGATTAAAAATAATCTTCGATATAACCCATATAATTTATAGAGCTTTGCTAAGCCCACACACACGTGCAATCCAACTCATGTATGCACCACTCATGTGCCAGCATGGGCATCGTAAGTCCGAGATCCAATCTATCTATCAAAAGGCTACCACTATGTTGATGCCCAAGAATCAGGTCAGGTGGGCCACAGTTTGCAAAAACAAATGTATGGCTGTGAAAAACTTGGCTGAAGTTGTCTAACCCAACCACCCATTTCCAAAATTGGGGCCCACCTGTTGAGTGGAGGAGATTTAAACATCTAGAAGGTTGGACTATAGTTGTATGATGCAAGAACGGGAAGTGTCTGTTTCAAAATGTTTTCGAGTATAAATAGCCAGGAAGCAGGAGTGGGAGCATGTATCAGAAGTAAGAGCGGCACGTAGTTATTAAGGGACAGACCAACCTGATGGATGGATTGGATCTCACACTTAGGTACCATTCTAGCATGAGTGTGGCAAGCATATAAGCTGTATTGTGTGTACACGTGGGCTTAGGGAAGCTCTAATTTATATAAGCTATGATCTCTAATAAGTAATTATGGTAAACTGGAAAAGGATGAAATCATATTTAAGTGACGACCAAACAGGGCGCCTAAATAAGCTCATCGTCATCAGGCATTGTCCCTCCAAGTTCTCTTTCAAAATCTGCACGAAGTTCCCAACCTCAGCTTCAATCCCATGCTCTTCCGTGACTCAAACGCCTTCGGCAGCAGCTCCTCAAACCTCTCTATAAACAACTCCCATTCCTCCTCGCTCATGGCTCCGAATGATATCTCCCGACATTCGTGGTTGTGCTCCATGACCGCAAAGCTCACGCTCTTCGTCAAGCCCCCCACCTTGCGATCAGAGGCGGGCCCCTCGCCATTGTCATTGTGGTCATCATCTTCCTCGTCCAATAAAGATAAGGTGTCTAGAGAGTATCCCCCCACCATTTTTGCAGATGGATACCGTAATGGCATCTTAAGGAATGGAAGATCTAAAATATTGTTACTAACCTTAGCGGCGGTGCAGATATCTTCGCAGTCCATATCGACTTGGAACTGTTCGATCTCTTCTTCTTCTTCCTCTTCCTTTGTTGATCCTTGCTCGTTGGAATCATCATTGAATGCTATGCTCATTCTCACCATCGCTTCCTTGCAAAGCCTCTCCAACATGCTCGGCTCTACTTCCATGCCATGGAACTCTCGGGTCATCATGTCACCAATGTCGGCAAGGCAAAGGCCCACACTGGCCGCACACTTTAAGAAAATCGTGCAAAGGACTAGAATTCGGATAGAGGACTCACTCAATGAGGGTAGTTCAGATCTGAGAAGTTTGGCGTCCTTTAACGGATCGAGTCGGCTTATGTAGTTGGATTCCAACTCGGCGAAAGGCACGGAGGCTTGTGGCCAGTGCAACCACTCAAAGTAAGGGTCGTCGAGCGATTCAGGCAGGCAGAGTCCATGGTCTATGGGCACGAGCTCAGCTGCTCCACATTCGCATCTATGGCTGGCACAACTTGCATGACCACCATGGGTGCATTTCCTTACGAGGATGTTTCCAGCATGGCGGTCAATGTTGAGGAGCCTTATGTCGAGGATGCCAATATGATGAACAGATGCAATAGAGAAGCTTGACGGTCCGAGGTCCCCTGCATCAAAGTCATGAGCCACGAACCGTTGGATCGAGGCGATCTTAACTGGCAGTTGTGGTGTGATTGAGGTTGATGATCCAGAGCGGTCGACAGGGAATACTACATGCGAGATTTTGACGAGGGCAGTTGGGGGCACCCCAGCAAAGCCATCATGGTCAAGGAGGTAGGCGGAAACTTCGCGGATACCAGTCTCACTGGCTTGAACTGAACGTCTCAAACCGGGCTGGCCAAGGATCCAACCCGCAATGCCTTTTGGATTCCTCATGGCTAGCAGCTCCTCATCAATGGGCTTCACTACAGCAATGCTCTCGCCAGTGCGGCTGTGCAAGAAATATGCACCGCCAAGCCCATCACGTGCTGGCACTAGGTCCACGCCTGATGTCAATGCTATGGCTGCTTCCACTACAAGCGAACGAACATGTTGGCCACTGTGACCCGCAACGATTTCGACCCTGGGGCCGCTAGTGGATTCGCCATCCACCTTGGTGCTGGCAGATAAGCAAGGCGTGGATAAGCTTCTTCGGTGGAATCTAGTGGAGGCCGTAGCCATCTTCAAGGAGGGGGCGAGGTTGGTCCAGTCGAGTTCCAGCGCAGCAGATTCGAGGTGCGTGAAGGATCGAAGTTTGCATCTCTGGGCCCAGCCCAATGGCTTGAATCCATGTTGGTGATCGATCGCAATGGCCATTAGAGATGTTGTCATGCAGGTCGGTCTTGCAGGCATGCATGCTTGGGGCAGTTTCTCTCAGAGTAAGCCTGGCGAAATAGCCATCAACAATCTGCAAAACCTCACACATCAAGCCTGCATTGAAGAAGCTACTGTGATGGAAGATGAAAGCATAGTTCTAGAACTCGGTGAGTCAACTCGATTTGGCATGATTTTGAGCCGAGTCTCATGGAAACTTGCTAGGCGTGTTTGGATATGTGGAGTCCACAGATTCGTAATGTGTACCTAATGATCATTTCCCTTCTTACCCTAGAGAATTGGATTCTGAAAAGGGGTCTGTTTGGGTACAACGGTCCCCTTGTTTCTTGTGCCAGGGAACTGTCACTGTAGATAAGTGCAATGATTATGTCATGGAATCGACGGTTTTCCGTCTATCCAAACAGCCCTAGTTGTCAAAGGAATCCAATATCTTTTCCTCGTGGAATCCATGCATCCAAACACACCCTTACACGATAAAATGAGGAATGGTCATGTACTTCCTAGTGCATCACATGTGCAAGACAGCCATAAAACTGCTGAGCCCTGCCGTGGTGATCACCTGGAGCATAAACCAGTCCAGGTCACTAATAATGTGGAGCCACGACACCAAAATCAATTGATGGCTGAAAATCAGACCCACATACAGTTGTGGGCTGAGCTGATGGGTTCATTGGCCTGATTTCCTCTAAAGGTAATCTTCATGGTGGGGCCCACCTTTTGAATGGGTCGAGTGCCCTAAACGAATGACGCATCGGTGGACAAAATGTTATAGTATGGTAACATGTAATGGTCATGTATGATCATTCCTCATGTAAAAAAGCATCAACCAACCTACAATTCCTCGCACCTCCCCTTAGGATCTTCAAATTTCCTGCCAACGAATAAGAAAATGTGAAAATTAGGGAAATTGGAGGTCCTGGAAAAGGGAAAAGATACACCAAATGGTTATTATTTTTCTAAAATAACTGAAGAGATGCCATTAAGAATGAGAAAAACTTTGATACACTTGCCAGGCGTGATGGTTGATACTCAGCCTCTGAGACATTCTATACATGGCATATGGGTATCTCAAATTACTCCAAATCATGGGCCCATATTTAGATAATTGCAAACCAAAGCTCATTGATCTGGTGTTCTAACTGGCAGGTCAGTGAACATTTAACAGACAGTTGTAATGAAAAATAGTAAGTGGTCCAAATTCAAAAAAAAAAAAAGTCTGCTAGCCTGACTTTAGGATCATTCATTCCATCTGATTTTGAGGTGAAGACCTATCTATAGGTTTAACAGGTGAGCTTCAGAAGTATTCAACCAGGCGAAGCAGGATGTTATGGGTCGGGCGAGAGCAGCAAACTATATTGCAATCAATCAATTTCCTGCATTGTGGAGAGTTGTAGTTGGATTCTGTTTTTGTTTTTTCTTCATTTTGTATTCTTTGGGCTTCAGCCTTTTTCAATAAAGTGATCACACGCGCGCATGCATGTGCGCACACCGTTTTAAAGAGCAGCAGAGCGTTGCATAGCATTCAGCCCCCTATAGCTTGTAGCATAAGTAGCATAGCTTGTAGCGTAAGCTACACGATACTTGTATTTTTTAATTCAAAAATAGGAAAAATATGATAAATAGTAAGAAAAATATAAAAATTCCTAAAGGATGATTCATTTTATCAAATATAAGTATGTTGAAACAAGTTATTAATTATCATTTATCAAAAGTCAATCCACATATATAAACCAAATCAAATCATTACCACATCAACAACTTTCTAAGCAAGCCACTCTAATTAATAATGTCTAATTGAAACCACAAGTCACAAGTATGAAAAGAAATTAAAATCCCACAGGTTGAGAGTATTGAGTATAAAATACAAAATGCGATTATCATTTATAAAAAATAAAATAAAAATTGTGTACACGATGACGTTACATATGATACGCGTACACTATGACCCTGTAACTACAAGGGATTTACGCTATTTGCTAAAGCCACGTAGTGTCATAGCCACGCTACAAATGCTATTCAAAACACTGATGTGTGTGTGTGTGTGTGTGTGTGTGTGTGTGTGTGGTAGGTTTAATTTAAGTCAAGAAATGCCACAGGTACAAATTCTAAAGGCATGTTTAAAACGTTGAATTAGGTGGGATGGAATTGCATTTGGTCCTATGCAAATTCCATCCGGCATTTGGAAATGACAAGAAGGATTGGATTAATCCAGGTATCATATCATCCAGTCCCAATGGTAGATACTGTGCAATTTCTGGTGGATTTCGAAATCCACTACATCTGTGGGTCCGACGTTGATGCATGTGTTTTATCCACGCCCTCCATCCACGTGTCCTTTACACATGATATTCAAGTTGCATATGCATACAGGTGGTCAACATCAGTAGTCAAATCTGGTCCGTTGATTGCAATTCCATGGTCCACCAAATGCAAGTTTCACTTGATACCAGTTTTTCCTAAAAGGAAGAATTTGATCCCAAACGTGGGATTGGACGATCAAAATACCATGGTATTTCCAACATGCAATCATTGTGCAATAATGGTGTTAATTCCATCTAATGCAATTCCATACCATTTAATCCCGCGTGCCAAACAGGCCCTAAGTGCATGTATATCAATCATGACACTGCCCGAGTATCAAATAACTCTGCTTTGTGATCACCTAACAGAAGAGTCAGACTGGGTCCACACATCAAGCGGCCACACTCTTCAGAGACATTGAATGGCATAAATAATCTTGGATTGAAATATTTCAATCCTTTTATCATTTGACTTTTTTCTTTCAACATGAACTGTCTCCTTCAACCACTGTTTTGTGGGCCATTGATAAGATATTTGGATCTTGATTATATTTTTTGGGTACCCATTCATGATAAGGCCACACATTTTCTCTAAAACAGTGATTATTTGATATTTTCTCTAAAGAAGCAAAGACGCATGGGAAGGAGAAAAATATCGAAAAGAAAACGAAAGAAAATCATACACCAGCTCATATCTCTCACACCTCCGCTTCAAGATCTTCACAACTTACTGCAGCACAACGCACATGCGCGTGCACACACAAAGAGGGAAAAGACGTCATGCCTACCTCTTTATTAAACATAGAAAAGATAAGCAAACACATGATAATTACCATACATTCGAGCTGTATGGGATCATCGTAATGCATGAGTGCCATCCAAACTTTCCATTAGATGCTCCCCCAAATGTTAGGCTTGGATTTTGGATCCTAAAATCCAGCCTAATGCATAACTTAGGTGGGCCACACCAAAGGAAAGAATGGGGGCATGGGGGTCATGGTGGATCTCACTCATCCAACCTAGTCATCAAGTGCAACCCACAAAGATGAAGGGACACACTGAAACTCAAGCCATCCCAAAACATAGGTGTCACCACAGCAAGTGAATATATATGTTTTAGGCATGGTTATACATTGCACCCTATGGTGAGTCCCACCTAAGTTTTGAAACAAAGTGATTTGTGGAATGTGGGTGAACATGATTTGCAGTAAATGCAAGGTTTGGATTCCACATACATATCACTGGGGAGCTCCACACAGATTGAACATATGCGATCGTTCCCCAAAGGATAACAACAACAATAATAATAGTAATAATAGTAGTAATAATAACAATTCTCACTAGCAATTCAACCCCAGATGCTGTAAAGGCTGTGATCATACTGAAGTAAGAGGCACAAATTTTTCTTTGAGTTCGTTTTTTCTAGGGCTGTCAAGGGGTACCTGGACCTCCGAGTACTTGCAGAACCCGACTTGGTGCAAATGGGCCAGGTCTGATTTTTTTTTTTTTATTTTTTAAAGGCAATTGAATTTTACTGAGGCAAGCAAAAAAGCAAACCAGACACAAATAGGCGTTAAACCGCCGAGGCGGCGGCCTAACTACATTTCCAAGAAAGAAAAATTACAATCCTTGAGCTTCTCATAGTTGGAAGCCCATTCTATGATTAGTAGCCTTGCCCTTTGGGAAATGCTTTCCGCCAACTTGCTTTCATTTCGGAAACATCTAGCACTTCTCCTCCCTCCCAAATGGCCCACCAAACAGCGAGAAGAGACATTCTCCAAATCAATGTCCTTTCTTTTCCCAATTTAATCCCATGCCAAGCTCCCAATAGATCACCCGCTGAAGCCGGGAAGGACCACATCACTCCAAATAGGAACAAAATATTATACGAAATGGTCCCAATAAACCGACAGTGAATGAATAAATGGTCCACCGTTTCCTCAATCTCCCATACAGCATAAGCAAATGGGTCACATGATATTAGGCCCCATTTTTAAAATCGGGTCGGATACAGGTGCACCGCTCATAACCGTTTGAAAAAACAAGTGTATTTTGGTTCAATATCAGGTACCCAATGCAATAATTAGTTTTAAGATTAAGGTATTTCATGCCATAAATCATTGGATTTCGAAAGGAAAGATCACTTACAAGATGGAGCATTGGTTGGACTTTCATGCCAACCCATGCCCATTTCTCACTGCACTCGATTCCAATGTAGTGCGTTGCTTATAGGAAATCCCCTAGCATGAGTTTGGAATGACATAGTTCAAAAAAAAAAAAAAAGAGTTTGGAATGTCATATTGTTCGGATTCATGATGGAAGTAATGGCATAAGTTTGACACCAACCACCAACCTGGCACAACCCTCCTTTTATCTAGGATTGGGACCAACAATGAGAGCACAAAACTTCCACAGGCGCAATGTGATAGACTATTACATAGGTTAATTATAATCAAGCGCTATCTAGTAGTCTATTTACATAGGTCAATTGAGGTCAATGAGTTGATTACAATCAATGAGTTATTTTGTTTAGATGAGAATGAGTAAGTGAATTCCTCTTAGAGTACAAAGTTAGGAGAAAACTTTAATGCTCTAGCTGAATGTGATGGATGATACGCATGCACAGAGAAATTGCATACATGGCAGACAAGTATTCAATTTGAACTACTCGAATTATGGGTTGTAGTTTAGATGTATCATAAACCAAACAAATTGCTTATTTGTTAATTATCTAATTATTAGATTATCAAATTGCATATTTAATTATCTAATTATTAGATTTGTGGATATTTATTGTACGATTAAAAGTACAAAATATCCAATCATCCTATTTCAAAAAACAAGTGCCCATGAATCAAAGGTTAGGATTGTTTTGACTGAAGTGATTTTGGAACTATCGCATAGCAATGGTGGGTTCCACAATTTTTGTTGGTTTATTTTGAGTTAGTGTATGCCCCCTCCACAGTTTTTAAGTACCTACAAATCAGTCGTCTTACTCTACCAAAGTGTAAAAGAACTCTCCCAAAGACAGTCCTCCAAAATCGCAAAGTTAGGGAAGATTAATTAAAAAACAAAAAGAAAAAAAAAATCACCGAAGGAAGATGAAATGGTAGAGTCATGGAAGAACAATCTCTTTATGTATACATGGTAGGGTGATGTTTCCATGTCCAACCATGCATGGCCCATGTTTCAAAAGTACAATTACCAAGGACAGTTGTGAGACTTGATGGGTACCCAAGGAGCACCTGGGTCCGATGGGATCAGGGCTACAAGACGTAATAATGCAGGGGCATTTTCACTAGCGGGCTCAAGTGGAGTGGCCTTTGTGAAGCGAGGGCACACTCAGGGTGGGTGGCCCATGCGAGGCGGGTTGCTCATGAGGCAGGACCCATGCGAAGTGGGGCCCACGAAGGAGGGTTTGGCCGAGGGCCTGGCTTGGCTTGGGCTATAAGATAAGGAATTGATTCGCCACGCGCTAACAGTTCAAGCTTTTAGAGTAAGTGGTTAGTTGTCCTGCAGTCAAAAGTGGTATCAGAGCAAGAGGTCTCGTGTTTGAGACTCCTCACCGATAGGTGATTAATGCAAGGGCATTTTCACACCGGGCTCGAATGGGGTGGCCTGTGTGAAGCAGGGACACATTCGGGGTGGGTGGCCTGTGTGAGGCGGGTTACTCGTGTGAGGTAGGATCCATGCGAAGTGGGGCCCACGAAGGAGGGTTTGGCCTAGGCTATGAGATATAGGGATTGATTCTCCACACTCTTGTTAGTGCACTTTTCTGTGGCATACTAGTGCACCTTGTTTGTCAATCACTTACGTCAGTGAGTCTAGTATCGGTTGAGCTTAATGAAGACGAAGTCTGAAGACTCAAGCGGCTCCGCTGCATCAAGGAAGAAGAAACAGGTAAATGTGATGCCTTAATGTGCCTTAACCTTAACCATATCCTAACCCTTTAACTCTTTGATGACCTTGTCCACCTTAGGAAAACCTTTAGTCATCTTAGATTGGCCTTAGGTGTCCCAAAAGATCACCCATTTTATGGCCTAGGTGAGTGGGTTGTGAGAACATTGGGTCAGCAAACTGCATTGCTGAACCCAGGCCTATCCGACCGGTCACGACCGGTCGGACAGGCTCAGTCCAGTTACAGCGTTGCTGTACTCTCACAGGCATATGGGCCGACCAGGTCTTGACCGATCGGCTGGTCTAGTCCGACCAGTCACGACCGGTTGGACAGGTCCCCCCCAGTAGACAGCAACCTCTCTGTCTTGTTCTGGCCTCTAGCCAACCGGTCGGGACAGGTCGGCAGAGCCGTTTTTTGACCGTTTGAACACCTTTTATAAAGGGGCTTGGCTCATTTTGAAGGGCAAGAAGAGGAATTTCAAGAGGAGTGAAGCCACCATTGTTGGAGACCTATTTGAGGCTCATTCTCAACCTATGTAAGGCATCTTCCTTGTGCTTTAACACAAGATTGGAGCATTCCAAGCTCATGAAGAAGATGACCTTCATCCCCTCTTGATCTCTAGAGTTTGGAACCTTCTTAATTGGCATATCCTTTTCCAAAACTCTAAGATGAGATCAGTTGTAGGAGAGAACCTCTAGGCATCTCATTCCCATTAGTTGTAGAGTTCTCAAACCTACCCTCCTATCACCTTGGGCATCTCAAAGGCATCACATGCAAAGTGTTTGATCAAGTGTGGCTGAGGCATTGGCGACGCAACGGTAACACGATCGTGGGAGCAAGGGAAGCTGATTGAAGCACGGGAGAGCGGAGATCAAGCAACCCAAACCGGCGCTGAACAAGGGGCTCATCCGACAAGTAAGGTTGTCTTTATTGAGAATCCATTTAGAGTTTGTTTGCCAAACTCGATCTAGGGACGTTAGCCGTTCCTTGGCCCGTTAGCCGAGCCTAAACAAAGTCTCCAAGGGGGAGCCTCCGACACGGGAGTGAACGTGCGTTGGGTTGAGAGTTAGCCTATGTCCAAAACTCCGTTCGGGTTGAGAGTTAGCCCTTTGTTCAAAACTCCGGTTATGGTTGAGATGTGAACCAGTAAAACCTCCGTATAAAGGTTGAGAGGTGAACCTCATTTAAAACCTCTAATAGTGAATGCCGGTGTGCTCAAAGGAGTCGAGTACTTGAACCGGGAGTGGAGTAGACCCAAAGTCGAACCACTATACATGCTTGTGTTTGTGATTGTATTGCGCACATTGATATCTTAATATTGGATGTTTAATTGTTTAATTATGAATGCTTGATAGGAATGTATGTTAAGCACTAGATTGGCACATCCACACACAAGATGTACTTGCACTAGGTGTGTAGACTTGAGCTCATTGATCCATTCTCATAAGTCTACATAGGTTGCATAGGATATAGGAGCTTGTTTAGTTAAATCATTTATTTACCTATGCATGCTTAAACTAGGATTGTTTATTGCTTAACCATATGCTAGTCTTGTGATTGGACCCACTTAGGCTTGGAAGCCGAAGTGTTCTTGCTTACCTAGTTTAATTTGTTGAATTGTGTAAGTAGGCGAAAAGAATTTCAAAAAGGTCCTAATCACCCCACTCCTATAGGTTTAGCCATAATTCTAGTTGCTCTTTAAGCTTCCGCACATACGTAGGTGTCGTGTTAGACTACCGACGTACTTTCAACTCTATCAGTTCGAGCTTTTAAAGCAAGTGATTAGTTGCCCTACATCACGTGAAACATGGTACCCTGACTCACTAGGACCTTACCCAACTAGAGCTATGATCGGGTACATGAGTACACCTAGCCTAACTTGAACTTGACCCATTGACAACCCTAGTCTTTTCACCCTCGAAAAGCATGTTTTGGGACTAAATTAGTGAAGACATTATTCAGTATAATCATAACCCCTGGGATTATCCTAATTGAGGCGTGACATGACCGAAATACATATCTACTTCTTTAAGGGAGTGTTTGATTTTTTGAATCTCATTGTAAATAACAGTAAATAGGCTATCATTACTTCCAAACCATGTTTGGAGAGAGATGGAAACTAGGGAGTGTTTCCTTCTCGAAAATCGATCTAAAAAGGCTTACTTAAATTTGTGGGCCCCCCATTAATGTATGTGACTTATCCGCGCCGTTCATCCATTTTACCAAAATATTTTAAGGCATGAGCCAAAAAAATGAGACAAATCTGAAGTCCAAGTGGGCCATGCTGCAAGAAACGGGCCCCCCTAAAAAGTTTTCAACGGTAGGCGGTCAATTCCCATGGCTTTTTTATGTGTGCTCCACTTGAACTTTGGATCGGCCTCATTTTTTTGCTCATGTCCTAAAATGAGTTGGCGAAAGGGATGCATGGTGTGGATAAGTCACACAGCATGGAGGGCCCCGTCCCATTTGCACTTTTTGCCTCGTATTTAGTGCAACTATATTATAAAAAAGTCTGCTAGTCAACATCACCTTGGGAATAATGCTATAAATACAAAGGTAAATAATGATTATTCATTTTCTGGTATTTACAGGGGGATTTCAGAAATCAAACACCCCCTAAAAGAATGGTGGAGTCGAGCATTGCACCTATCGCGTCCAACAAGTGCACCCAACCATGACGATCACATGGACAAAAAATCAACCTGAACCAATCATCAAGTGACCACATGTAAATTAGGATATTATGAAAACTAACAAAAAAAAGACCACATGTAAATTAGGAGTTTTGGGGTGTATCTACATTGTCTTTTTGTGGTGTTGCCCACTTTCTTCTAAACTGGCACTATTGTAACCTGACTCCTTTTATGTGTGAAACAAATTCCAATTAAATGGATTCCCCTTGTTAGTGGTCAAATCTCATCGAATTTTGTTTAAACAAAAAAGTGCAAACACATTAGTAAAAATTTGTGGATCGATATTACCTCCAATATGTAACCAGTAACCACATACCCAAAAATGTGACACTCAACACAATCTAATTATAGAGATACATGGGTGGCCAACCATATGAGCAAATTGGATATGGCACTAATGTGCTCTGAGTGGCATGGCATCACAATGGGAATGTTAAGCCTAAATGTATGATCTTCAAGTGCCAAATGCACACACCCTACAATCCCAATGAGATACACATGTGGGAGATCCAATCTTCATCCAATGGTCCCCTCTGTGCATATCCCCCCTAAAAGAAAGACACTAGTGAGAATCACCTTGCAACGAAATTGAGTTGGTTCACTCATCAAATGGGCCACACTATTGGAATCAATAGACAAGTAATTTTCTACCTCAACATATGGATGTGGACGGTAAAGAGTGGATCAGCCTAATATCCAAGATGAGCAATTTTCATGGTGGGGCCTACCATTTTAACAGTACCGATATGGAATTAAAAAGTCGTGCACTATACAATTTAGAGTAAAACCCTTTAACATTGATGAGCAAGGTATTTCATAACAGTAACAGTGGCCGTAACGGCCACCACCGTTATCATTATCTTATGGCCTTTTTTTCTATCTTTCTTTTTTAAAAAAAAAAAATCTATTTCGGCTCTGTTACGGGACCGTTATATACTGTTTTTCCGTAACGGCTATTATGGTCATTTCAGCCTCGTAACACATAACAATTACCATCGTTAACGACTATTTCGTAACCGTTTTGGCATACCATGCTAGTGAGGCATTTAGGCAAGCAATCAACAAAGGGAGCATGAGAGAATGCATCACGTGATCACTAAATTTCAAAATATTTGCCCGAGAGAACCCCCGCTCGTGGGACCCACACTCAAGGACATTTGTTTGCGCAGGTCTGCACCTATAGATTCCAATTTGCATAGATAAACCTAATTTGCGCCCATTTGTTTCCACCAATTTTCCTTTATGAATGTTTCTATACCCACCCATTTCTTATATAATGGCCAAAAAAATCGACACCTCCCCTAACGAAGAAACACTTTCCTATGTAAATTGCTCCCTTTTGTTTTACTACCTCAATATGGACCATCCATTTCCCAAGCCACTCATTGGATGGTCAGGATCATCCAATGAAAGGTAGGCCCTACATGATAGATGGTCCACATTAATGCTTTGCCCTCTCTAGTATACTCAATTTGGACCATTCCATTTCCCAAACAACTAAACCAATGGTTAGGATCATCCAATCATAGTGACTTGAGAGGGATGGGAAATCAAATGCAGGTCCAACATCGTGGACAGTCCAAATCAAAGTTAGACCTCTTTACCACACTCAATACAGATCGTCATTTCCCATACCCACTAGTTCTAATGGTTAGGATAATTAGATCGAAGTGATTTGAGAGGGATAGGCAATCTATAAACGCCACAGCAAAGCGCGCACCTAACTTCTTTCTTTCAATTGCGCGGATGGGGGAGTGGTATTGACTCAAATATGATACGCGTATAACTTGGAGCCATCACTAACCAAATGAAGCTTTGAGTCTACGATTAGCTAGAAATTGTAGAATCACTTAAAGGGTTGGGGAATCACGATTCCCCAACTGAAGTTTATCTCATGATTGGTTTGCAACTGTAAGTTATGAGTAAGGATTCGGTTACGGAAAAGGAAGGGGTTAGGCATCATTTTCCATTTGCACGTCATTTAGTCACTACTTTACGGGATTTTACGTTTTTTTTAGATTCGATAAAGTTTTAGCATCACTACATCAAGTCATGCTTACATAACCCATAAGGTCTACGCAGGTAAAATAAAAAGAAATATCCAGCCCTACTTCGAGGTGTCAAGTGACTCCGGTAGGAAAAATAAAGTAAAATGCAGTAAATAAAATGAAATTCAGTCCTACCCTTACTTCACAGAGTTTAGGACTCTGAGTAGGAAAATAAGGTGTTGTTTGGATGCGCCTGTAAAATCCTTAAGTTGTAAAGGGATTATAGATAATCAAATTCCAATGGCTGTTTGGATACCGGCATTTGCCAGTAAAGGCTTTACAAGCTGTAAACACATTACAACTTTTAGCTGTAATCGAAACCTAGCAAAAAGTCATGTTTCATATTACAGGTAAAGTCTTTAGAACTAAAAAGGTATTATATATACAATAGTACACCATGGTTGATACACACTTGTGATAGTGGGGGCCCCACCATAATGTGTACGGTACATCCAATCTGTCCATCATCACTTCCTTTGATGCTCTCTTATGGCCCCAAAAACAGTTTGATTGATCCCTATGCCTTGCTTAATCTTAAATGAAGAGGATAAAAGACTTTTTATGCCAGTTTTTAAGCACTCTTTTATCATCACCTTTCTTTCTGGATAAATTGAACAATGCCTTTGTTGATAAAAGTCCCCAAAGATCCTTCCAAGTTATAAACTTTGTAAAGCCCCTATATAATGACGCCGCCAAGTTTTTCTGAAAAAGAGGAGAGTCCCGGGACTTTGCGAAGAGCCATCATCTCATCAAATGGACCACACGAGAAGGAAGGATGAGACGCCACCACTAAAAACTTTCATAGTGCATTTAGGGCCCACTGTGATGGGTAGAAGACATTCAATCGATCCAACATGTGAATGCTTTGATGCTCTCCTAAGGCGCTAAAAAAAATCAAGTCCTTTTTATGTGATTTGCCAATTTTGGCGGGATTTACCGCCCCAAGCTCTATGGTGTGAATACCTAATTTATACATTATAAACACATTACAAGTTTACTAAACACACAATCTGTTTACCTATGAATTAATTACCACTTAAAACCCAAACAAAATTGCATGTAAATAGTTTACACCTCAAACTCTTTTCAAGTGTAAAGTGTTACAACTTAAAACTTTACGGGTGTCCAAACGACCCCTAAGATCCTAAGATGCAAATGCAGTCCTAGCCTTACTTCACAGAGTTTAAGACTCCGAACATACAAATAAAGTAAAGAAAAATAAAAAAGAGTAGCCTTACTTAGAGTTTAAGACTCTGACATACAAATAAAGTAAAGAAAAATAAAAAAGAGAGAGGGTTACAAAATAAAAGTACGAGATGATGTTGCAGATAGGCTAGGAATGTGTGGAGTGGAATGCAATTTGAGCTTGATTAAAATGTGAGAAAGAAAATGGGATACTAGATACCCTCTTTCTGCAAAAGAGATGGTTAGATATCCTCGATTCCAATCCTACTCTGGACTTTAGTAGTTTCTTTAGTGGGTTATCTCCTCTTCAACCAGTCTCCTAAATCAAGCAGCAAATCGTCGTGTCGGGAATCTTCAGGGCATTCCGAATCCTTGGACTAGCCCTAGACTGTTCTCCCACTCTAACACTCCTTTGACTATCTTTACTTCTCTCTTACCTCCAAAATCCTACAATGACACCTGTCGTGCAAAATTTATAGACATTGACCGTCGGCCTGCAGATGGTCGACGATAACGTTGCCACCGGCCCACAATGATTTTGCTCATGTAAGGGTTGGACAGCCTCTGTCCGTTAGGTAAAAGTGAGCCACATGGAGCGTCGGCTTGTGGCTAGCCAACAGTGATGTCACATCCCCTACTTTTATTTTTTTCCATTCAGTAAGAGTTAGGAAGCATTTTTGTTTAGAAAAAGTACGCCAGGTGGACCGACAGTTTGCTACGAGCCTGGGGTTGTTTTGTCCGTTTCTGCGCTCGGTTTGCCATGTACAAAGGGTACTCAGTGTCCCAGAGGGTCCGAATGTTTGTCTGATATCTAGCCACCCTAGTTTGGGATCAATTGATCAAGTCTATTGGTTATTTCCAGAAGGTGTCGAGGACCCTTTTGACCTACTCCGTTTGTAGTTATGATGCTTCTTAAGTTGACCAAAAACAGTTTTATCGAAGATATGCATAGTCAAGGTTTCTAGAGAGTCCGGATTATTGGTCGGGATTTGATTTATTAGGGTCTGGATATGTTGTTCAAGTCCATTAGTTGATTCCATGACGTGCCAAGGGTCCCACCCATTTGATCGATTTGGATTTTCTCGAGTTGCCTAGAGATGGTTTTATCAAAACCCAACTAAATCTTGAAGAGTAGTTTATTCCCATTTTGGGTTGGGTATCTACACAATCAAAAGTGGGTCAGACATGGTGGATGATCCACATCAAAGCTTAAACTTCTTTACTATACCCAATATGGATTGTCCATTTCCCGGACCACTAATCTAATGGTTAGGATCATTTGCTCAAAGAAATTTGAAGAGGATGGGCAATGAAAGGTAGATCAGCATGATGGACAGTCCACATCAAAGCTTAAACCTCTTTATTATACTCAATATGAACTGTCCATTTCCCAACTACTAATCCAATTGTTAGGATCATTTGGTCATCCAATCAAGGCGATTTAAGAGGGATGGGCTATCAATAGTGGACCCCACATGATGGACAATCCACATCGATGTTAGACTTCTCTATATAACTCCATATGGATACTCCATTTCCCAAACCACTAATCTAACTTAAGGACGGTCCACATCAAAACTTAAACCTATCCATTATACTCAATATGGACAGTCCATTTCCCATACCACTAATCCAATGGTTAGGTTAATTAGAACATCCAATCAACGTGATTTTAGAGGGACTACAACCAATGGTGGGCCCAATGCGATTGACGATCCACATCAATGTCATACCTCTCTATTAAACTCAATATGGACAATCCATTTCAGACCACCAATCCCATTGTTAGGATCATCCAATAAAAGTGAATTGAGAGAGGTGGGCAATCAAAGGTGGGCCCCAAATGGACAGTCCACATTGATGCTTCAACCTCTCTAGCATACTCAATATGGACCATCCATTTCCCAAACCACTAATCTAAAATTTAGGATCATTTAATCAAAGTGATTTAAGAATGATGGCCAATTAAGGTTGGGCCCCACATAATGGATTTCTTACAAATGAACATTAAGGCAAATTAGATCTACTTTTTGCATACACTTTAAACACAAATATGTTTTTGCACTTGTGTTTAGTAGGAAAAAAATTGTAGGAAAATGACTTACATAGCACACAGGAAGAATAGATGAAAAAAAATGCAAAGCATGGTGAACTACTTATACAATAGAGGATTTACATATGCAAATGGATTCCTCGTAAAACACTCCACCTTATAAAGCATTTGCGTATTTAAATGTTTTCTAGACTGACATACCCCTAACATCTACACCCGACTAAATGGATGGGCCCATCCCTATTCGTACAGGAGTTACGATTTTTCCCTTTCCTCTCTGAGAAAAACCTCACCATAGTATCTTTTGCCACATCTAGGACTCTAGCAGTCCTGTTGGCCCATGCAAGGGAGGGCCTCCTTAATAGTTTTTTACCACTCTTTCCATACAATGCCAACAACGATAGGTCAATCTTGCTCGAGAGTACCGGTTTCCCCATCTAAGATCCAATCTTTGTGGGATGAGAGAATTTTCTTTTTTATATAATAAACTAGGACTAAAGTTGTTGGATTAATGGATTAATGGTTGCGAAGAGTCAAATGTGACCGATGTTGTCAAATGGCATAAGCGATCATATGCGATCAACTATGCCTCGCTAATGCGATCACACAATTGATTAGCAATCCCACACAATTCTCTCTTTTTTTTTAACTTTTGAAAAAAATTAAAAACATATAATTAGGAAAAATAGAAAAAAAAATGTTAAAAAAATCTACAAAATTAAGAAAAACTTTATGTAATTACTAGAAGTGATCCAATTTTTTTTTTTCACCTATTTCATTAAGAAAAAATAGAAGTCTTGAATCTTGAATCCTTGAACTTGTCTTGAGTCTTAAATCTTGATTCTTGAAGAAATTTTTTATGTAATTACTAGAAGTGATCCAATTTGTTTTTTTTCTTCAACTATTTCATTAAGAAAAAATAGAAGTCTTGAATCCTTAAGCTTGTCTTGAGTCTTAAATCTTGAATCTTGAAGAGTCTTGAATCTTGATTCCTTGAAGTCTTAAAAAAAAGTGAAAGAAAGAATAAAACTTGAAAGAAAAAAAAGAGAGAGAATAAACAAACAATACACAAGCACACACACAATACACCACAATTAAACTTAAAAGAATTAGCAAATAGCAAATTAGCATATATTTAGATTTGAGAAAGAGAAAGAAAGAATAAGAGAGTGAGAAAGAGAGACAATGAAGAAATGAGAGATAGAAAATGAGAATGAAAATGAGGATAAGACAGAGATTATAGCAATGATATAGTAGAGAATAGAGATTAGAGAGAATGAGAGAGAGAGAATGTTCCAACGGTCAAATTTCTAGCCGTTGGAGTGCATATGAAATCGCCATCTAGTAGTACACCATGAGTATGCGATCATGGCATTAAGCCATATGTGATCGCATATGATGCATATGGCTTATGTCATCAACAAATGCAATGTGGCCTACTTTATGCGATTGTGCAATTACATAATCGCTTACGCGATTGCGCATGACAACACTAGATGTGACTCATATGAATCAACTTGGGCTCCATCTGACCCAATTGAGTTTGACATTGCGAGTCACCCTGACTCGGCCGAGACAGGCTGATTCACCCCCCACTTAGCTGAGACAAGTCAACAAGTCTTAAATCCATGGGTAGATTTGAGAACATGTTTGGTGGTCCAAATAGTTTATATGATGGAACGCACAACTAATGGTTGTTGGTGCAAAACTCTTCAAGATTGGAAGATCCTAAGCTTTGGATTTGTGTCCCCAAAAGCAATGGTTAAGAGATGGTCCATATTGAAAGGGAAGGATTTAAATGTCAACTTTATATTGAAAGGGAATGTTTTAAATATCGAATTTATATTGAAAGTGAATGATTTAAATGTCAATTTTATATTGAAAGGGAATGATATAAATGATCTAGTTCTCCAATACTAGTGGATGTGGCACATTAAATGTGCAAGGGTGGAGGAAGTGATTTGCAAGACATGGGAGAGTTTTTCTCAAATGCGATGCATGTGGACACAGAAAGCTATTTGCAGGACGTGGAGGGGGTAGCACATGAAATGTGTATTGGGACGTCTACGGTTGGATTTGGGTCCTTGTCAACGACAAAAATTATCTATGTGATGGGCCTAACTGTGAGTATGTGATATCTAAAAGAACTTTCATATTTAAGTATTTCCACCCTTTAATTATTTAAAGGTTATGGAGATTATAAATATTCAAAGAAAAGAGCCAAATAATCAATCCACGAGATTTTATTTTATTTTTTATATACTTCATCTAAGGTGCAACCCATCATATAAATGGTTTGGATCATTGGAAGATGACATATCCAAAGGCTAAAGTCTTGACATTTCTTATAGTAATATGTTGGGATGTATTCTAGCAAACTTCACTTCTGGTGGGTGCTGGCTACATGCAGTGAAGCCTGCATGTGGGCCGCTCATATTAACATTTTAAAATACAAAAAATGCCCCTATCGCTATTGTTAGTGTAGCAGGTAAAATCAATAGTATAAAATGCCCCTATCGCTATAGCCAATGGAGAAGGTAAAATCAATAGCATTGATGGAGTTCAACGGGTAAAATATCAAATCCCAAATGTCCTCAAATTCAGTTCAAATTCCTTCTAATGTCCTTTGAAAATCCGAAGTTTAGATTCCTACATACAACAAGAGGAGAATGTGGGGCAACAAGGGCAAAATTTTACAAATGAAAAATCAGCCAATCCAAAGCTTAGGTGGGCCACACTCCATGGACAACAATGTAAATGATGCCTCAAAATCTAAGTTCAAGCCGTGTGGCCCACCTGAATTTTGGATCAGGATGACTTTTCGAGTGTTTGGTGCAAAACTCGATTTCATCCTCTCTTTTTTTTTCTTTTTTGTCCCCAGCATCGCCAATGTGGGTCCCACTAATGCACCAAAACGGAGAGTGGATGGGAGGGGCATGCACATAATTCAAATCAAACGGTCCAAACCGCAGGCCCACCTACATGGATCATAACCCAAAAATCATATCTCAAATCAAACAGTCCAAACCGTCAATCCACATAGATGGGCCATAATCCCAAAATACTCGACCCAAACGGTCCAAACCGTGGGTCCACCATCGATGGCATGATCCCATAATCCTAACTCAAAAAAAAAAAGAAAAGAAAGGATCCACCGTAAATGTATCACAACCCCAAAATCAGAACTCAATGAGAACGGTCCAAACCACCATAAATGGGTCATAATCCCAAAAATCGAATTCAAATAAAAAGATCCAAACCGTGAGTCCACCATAGATGGATGATAACCCGAGAATCGGAACTCAAATCAAAAGATCCAAACGGTTGATCCACCATAAATGGATGATAAACCAAAAACCCAAATCAATCCAAACCATGTGTCCACCATAGATCGGCCATAATCAATAAAAAAAATTAAAAAATCCATTAAAAAATAATAAAAAAGTGAGGAAAAAAAAAACTCACCTATCTTCTTCTTCTTCTAGGACCCAAACAATGGGTCCGATCGAGGGAGAGAGAGAGAGATTGAAGAGAGATCGAGGGAGAGAGAGAGGGAGACAGAAAATGCCAGAGAAGCAGAGAGATATAAACGCTTCGGGAGAGAAAATGGCGCGAACGGTACGGCCTACACGCAGATAGAGAGGGATGGAGAAAGTGCTACACGCACTTGTCTCCGGGTTACTCGCATTGGAATGCCCCCGTTCCGGACGCGCGTTTCCTCAAACAGAAGTTCCAGCAATGAAAAACCTTTTCGAGCCTACCACGATTTCTACGTGAAATCCAGTCCATCCATATGTTTTGTCAGGTAATTTTAAGATGATAATCCAAAAATAAGATAGATAAAAGAACCAAGTGGGCCACACCACAGGAAAAAGTGGGGACTGAATGCCTATCATTTAAACTTTATGGGGCCCACAGAAATTTTGGATCAGGCTAATATTTTTTATTCCTCTTCATCCTCGTGAGAATCACCTTATGAATGGGTTGGATGTCATATAAACATCACGGTCACTGCAATGAAGGTTTCAATGATGGGTGTTTCAATCTCCACTCTTTCCTGTGGCGTGGCCCATTTGGATCTTTTATCTGTCTCATTTTCCGGCTCTTGTCTTAACATGATCTGTCGAAAAGTATAGGATGGAGTGGATTTCACACCGAAATCACTGGTGGTGCCCACAAGCATTATTTTGCAATGGACGTCATCTTTCAATGATCTGTACCGTTTAATGACACAAACCGTTTATTGTACAGAGCTCGCGTTGGATGGAGGATCCCAGATTTGGTATCTCGACGCGTTGATTATAGCAATATTATGTTGACCGTTGATATTCAAAGCAAAAGAGCCAAATTATCAAAGGGTTAAAATGCTCTCATTGAGAGCTTTTAATGCTTGTTTTTCCATCCTACAAAGTGAGACATTTTATATAAACGGCTTGGATGATCGGAAGATTACCCAGATTCAGAGGCTAAAGACCCGTTGTATCGAAATCTGATCCGTCGGGATGTATTGGGTGCGGGGATGGACGCACTTAGGGGTGTCAAATGGGCCGGGCCTGGGTAGCTCTCGGACCTGATTTTACACGGGCCTGGCCATAGGGCCGGCCGTATTCAAAATTCTGATTCTTCAGGCCCAGGCCGGGCCCGGCCCATTGACACCCCTAGACGAACTTTCGTCCCGGTTACTCGCATCGAAATGCCATTCTATTTTGAGCCGCTACCGTAACGGTTACTTTCTGTAATGTATAGGAAATGACTTAACTTGCATGAAATCCAAGCCGTCCATCAGGTACATCACTTTCTTTTTGGGCTTGATACCTAAGATCAGAATGATTCAACATTCAGGTGGACCACAAAAAATAATTTATACCAACAACCTCTAAATTCACATAATATGGCACACAGGAGTTTTAAAGTAATGTATTTTTGTTTGTTATTTCCTTCATCCGGATGAAACAAATCAGATGAACGGATTGGATGGCACATAAAGACCACCGTGGGCCCTGCGGGCATCCCATCCCCACCGTCTTTTATGATGTCGTCCATCTGACAGTTAGATCATCATGATTTTTAGGTTCCACAGTGAAAATGAGGCAGTGGACACGATGGATAGTGTGGATCTTATGAAAGTTCCACCCATGGTGCTCTCGGTTAGATAAAAGTATATGGAGCATTTGGAATTGGGGCATCATGTATCAATGATACAGTTTATATGATAGTTTATATGATGGGCCACACCTTTCATTGGAGATATCGACCAGGACCCTTGAGCGTGATCTTATAACCCATTGATTATTTGAACACCTTCCACTGAAAATCAAGATCTGGATCCTTCGATTACAAAACAAGTTATCTCAGCCATCCATATTCAAACCTAAAGAGCCAAATCATTGAGGGCATGTTTGGTTGCAGAATCTAGATTATAGAGAAAATACGAACTTCTAGTGTTGGAATCCAAAATTACGTAAACTGAATTGAAAATCTAGATAGAATTTGGAACTTGCTGTTTGGTTGAAAACTATGTAATCCAAATTCTGTTGGGTTGTAAACTGTGTAATAGTAGCCCCACAAGACAGATGGTTCGATTAGATGGCAAATGAACATCATAGTGGACCCTATGAAGTTTTTAACGGTTCAATCAACACTATTTTCATGTGGCGTGGTCCACTTGAGATTTAGATATGCCTCATTTTTTGTCTAATACCGTTAATTGAGCTCTCAAAACGAATGGACCGCATGGATATAAAATGTATGCATCATATATGTACAACCAATACATTGAGGTGGGCACCACCCCAAGGGTATTAATGCACTTCCACCCCTCTTCCCTTAAGTTGAAACGGTCCCCACACCGATCACACTAAGGGCCTGTTTGGTTGGCATCTGGAAACCCATTTCTAGCTTAAAATTTAGATTCTAGCAGAATTCGATTTTAACTGGTGTGTTTGGTGGCAAGTTCCAGCCAAACAGGATTCCGTATGGAAACCTAAATTGAGTGGAACCAGGATTAGTGGAAACGGTGTGGGCTACCATAGAAACGGAAGAGAAAAGAGGCGGAAGTGAGCATCACCACCTCCATGTATGTGTTGTACGTCTATGTTGTATGTGTTTTATATCCCCATCGTCCATTAGTTTTGAAATCTCAATTAAGTGCATTGGACAAAAAATGAGGCAGATCTAAATCTCAAGTGGGCCACACCATAGGAAACAGTGTTGATTGAACGTCCACCATTAAAAACTGCCTAGGGCCCACTATAATGTTTATTTGTCATCCAACTTGGTCATCTGTCTTATGGGATTACAATAGGCCAGGGGTAAGGTTCTCAAGCAGATCTGATGCCCAAGTGGGCCATGCCACAAGCAACGGTTGGAACAGAATCTCTATTACGACTGTTTTCAACCAAACAGCAAGTTATGGATGAAACCTAGGTTCCACTCTAGTTTAAGCAATTTTGGATTCCAACGGTGGAATCTAGATTTTCTCTAGAATCTAGGTTTTGCAACCAAACAGGCCCTAATCCCGATCCCAACCAATTAAGGTTTAGGATGGAATCCTGTTTGGCTGGAATTTGCCACCAAACACACCAGTTAAAATTGAATTCTGCTGAAATCCAGATTTTAAGCTAGAACAAGAGATGCCAACCAAATTGAACCAAAAGGGTTGAAATAATCCAATTTAGGAGGTTTTATCTATTATCATCCATTGTACATAATGAGATCATCGAATAACCTTGATGTATTTTCCTCATAACCGGGTCATACATCTGTTTTAGAAAGCTACAGACTACTACTGAATCAAATCCCATATATCAAGATAGGACAATGGTAGCAGACCAACTTTGGTCAGGTCAGGGTAACATTAAGTCTGGCCCGGCTCTAACTATAGGTCTATCTTAATGTGTGCATTGTTTATCCACTACGTCCATCCATTTTGCCATTCAGCTTAAGACATGAGCCAAAAAATGAAGTAGATCCAAATATTAGGTGGACCACACCACAAGAAACAACGGTGATTGAATGGCCTCAATTAAAAACTTCCTAGGACCTATCATAATGTTTATCTTCCATCCAACCTGGATCTATATGAAGGGAAAAGACAAATATTAGCTTGATTCAAAACTTTTGTAACCAAAAAGAAGTTTTTAATGGAAATTTGACCTACTTCATTTTTTGGCCCATTCCCTAAAATAAGGTGGCAAAATAGATTGACTATGTGGATATACAATACATACATCAAGGTGGGCTCCTACTCAATGTTGCCCGACGTAGCCTCAATGGGCTCGCTCACGCTTGTAAAGCAAATGATACATAAATGAAAAAGGGCCATGTGTGCAAGCATGGCATGGAACTTATGGCAAAAAAGTAAATAATAACCTGATCCAAAACTTCTTTCCCCTGTGAGGCTTTTGATGGTCAGCGTGTTGGAGTTTTGCCTTCGATCTTGGACACCACCCGACCAAGGACATCCGAGTTGGCTTTTGAAAGCCTATGTTGCTGGACTATTTCTAGGTTGTAGGGGGCCCGACCACTGTTGGTCGGATGCCCGTTGGATGGTCGGGCGCCCGATGAGGTTTGGGCGGGTGCTCGAAATTGACTGGATTAATTGTTGGAACTCTCTGGACAGATTTTGGATCTGTCGGGCACCTGACCGTGTGCGGACTACAAAGTCGATGGCGCAATTTTTACACATTTTTACACGATTTCTTGCGTAAGAGGTTTCTAATTCGGGTTTCTTCCTATATAAGGAACTGCAATACATGAATTAGGTATCCTAGGTGTGCAAGGGTTGAGTAGGGAGTGTTCTAGGGTTAGAGAAATAGCTTTAGAGGAAGGGCTACATTGGTTTTCCTCTTAGAGAGCTTAGGATTTTTCTTGTGGGCTTGAATTTAGTGTAAGTTTCTCCATGACTCTTGTAACTTCTGATTCATAGTGAATTATTGTCACTTTGTGCCGTGGTATTTTACCCGTGAGAGATTTTTCCATATTAAATTCGGATTGCCTCTCGTGTGTTTGATTGTTGCTTGTGTGATTACTATGATGGTTTGCTCATTTGATTCGCTTCCGCTGCTGGTTTTCCCACAAAGTGGTATCAGAGCTAACGTTGGGAAGTAGATCGGAATTTGAGATGAGGTTTTTCAATGACATCTTCAAGCATGAGATATGACATAGAGAAGTACTTAGGGAAAAATAAATTTAAATTGTGGAAGGTGAAGATGAAAGGTCTTTTAGCTCAACAAGAGTTGTAAGATGCGCTCCTTGGAAAGCGACCAGAGGCTATGAAAGAAGAAGAGTAGAAGAAGATTAATGAAAAAGTCAATGTCTCAATTCAATTATACCTAGCAGATGAGGTATTGCATAATGTCATGAAATTAAAAACTACGATTGAAACATAGGCGAAGTTAGAAAACATATACGCGAATAAATCTCTGAAAAATTACATATATTTGAAGCTTCAGTTGTATAATACGATGATGGCGGAGGGGGCTGATATTGAGAGCCACATTAGCAATTTCAATAGGCTTATTTGCAAATTGATGGATGTAGATGAACCGATGAAGGATGATGATCAAGCATTTATTCTGTTAATTCTCTTCCAAAATCATATGAGTCGGTTAAGGACTTGTTGTGTGCAGATAGGGAATCCATTGGCGTGGAAACTGTTATCTCAGGCCTTCAGGCAAAGGTGATGAGAAAAAAAAGTCGTGACGCGGGTTCCTCTACGGACGGGGCACTGATTATGAGGGGGAAGAACTTTAAGCAGGGTGGAGTATCTTCGTTATCAATATCTAAATTAAAAGGCAAGTGGAAGAGCAAGGTGAGATGCTGAAATTGTGGGGAATAATGACACTGTGAAGAGGGATTGTTCGAATCTCGAAAAAAAGTGGGAGAAATATGGAGATTCTTTTAGGGAGGTGGCCGATACCGTAGAGGACGGTGGTGATGTTTGTGATGTATTGACTGTATCCGGCATAAAGTCTCTCCGTGGAAAGTGGCTATTGGATTCAGGTACATCATATCACGTATGTCCTGACCGGAGTTTATTCATGACATACAGAGCATATGATGGTGGATCGGTCGTTATTAGTGATGGCTACGCTCACAAGGTGGTGGGTGTTGATTCGGTACGCATTGGGATGTTCGACGGGGTCGAACGAATCCTTGAAAATGTGAAGCATGTTCCTAAGATGAAGAAGAATATGATATCTCTTGGTACACTTGAGGTGAAGGGGTGCAAGTTCATCGGCTGTGATTGGTATTATAAAGTGACAAAGAGAGCACACGTGATGATAAAGGCATGGAGGTGCGACAATTTTTACAAGGTGATAAAGAGCACTATTCACGATAAAGCTGTGGGATCGACAGCGGGATCCACGGTTGCTCGTGTGTGACGTGTGCGCAAGGGCCACATGAGCAAGTGGATGATAAAGGTGCAAGGACGAGTCGATGGGGTACAAGAAGCAAGCGATGATACTATGAAGGAGATAAAGTAGAGATGAATAATGAGGCTTTGGAGTAATAGAGAGATTGAAGTCACTGTGGAGATTGTTGGAGTTTTGCCTTCGATCTTGGACGCCAGGGGGTGTCCGGCGCTCGACTAGATTGGGTCGGGCGCTCAAGCAAAGACACCCGGGGTTGACTTTTGAAAGTCTATGTTGCTGGACTGTTTCTGGGTTATAGGGGGCCTGACCACTGTTGGTCGGACACTCGATGGATAGCCGGGCGCTCAATGAGGTCTGGGTAGGCACCCGAAAAAAATGGATGGATGGTGTGAATCAACGCGTTCATCAAGGTAGATCCCACGGTCAGGGCCTCGCCCACATGAGCCGACCAGAGGTGGGTGGGACCCCTGAATGTGGGGCGAAAAAATGAAGCTGACTCAAATCTTAAGTGGACCACATCACAGGAAACAGCCGTGATTGAATCCCCACCATTAAAATGAAGCTTTCAAAATGGTTTCCTGTACTTATAGTCCACCTAAGATTTGAGTCAGATTCATTTTTAGGATTCTGATGTGGTCCACCTAAGATTTGAGTTAGCTTCATTTTGCGGATTATACCCTGAGATGAGCTTTCAAAATGGTTGGACGGTGTGGATTTAAGGCACATACATCACTGTGAGCCCCACAGTCAAGCGTCCCACCCACGTCACTGGATCCGGGGTCTCACGTAATCCGCTACCAGGTGGACCACATATGTATATGAAAGAACTAGATATTTAGAAAATTGATCACCGTCTATGTATATCCTGGACCATTGGATGTATTTTAACCGTCCATCTTTCTCATGTGGGTGTGATCTGCCCGATCAGCTGATGTGATTTTATGGTCCACAATCACAATCCAACTTCCTAACGAGTTCACTGAATTGCTGACATGCAATCTTCTGATCACAATCAGGAGACTGCCACTCATGGATGCATTGGCTCAAAGTTAGGCCGATCTGATCGTTGGATAGGCAACAAGTGTATGTAGAATTTGGACACACTTGTCAATTTGATCTGACCGTTCATTTGCTCTGTGCACTTGTAGCCTCTTGATGATTAGATACTCCTGATTTTCTCATACTAGTCAACAAGACAGTTTCACACTCAAACCAGCTCATTGCTGAGTCAAGTAGGTACAAGATCTAACCCGTCCAAAAGATTTGTACCACCTTGAAGGACACCGATACAAAAAATCAGGTCAGTCCATTCAATATGTGGGCCACACCATAGAATCAATCTTATACAGAGCATACTTGTGGCCCACCTTATGAGTGGAAGGGTCTGAATTTGGAGTTAGTGATCTACTTGGGTTCACAAATATGCCATTCTAATTATTAATTAGGCTGTGCAAGTGTGGCCCACTTGATTAACGCTCGAATTAGGAGAATTCAAGTGGAAAATAGGGATTTTATTAATTTTTGGGTCGGCCAAGTTAGGTTAGGTCAGGCAGGTCCAACCAATCATTTCAGGCTCTACCCGGCCTTGGCCAGGCCTAGGGCCTTGGGACTTAAAGTGTCTGGCCCGAGTTCGGCCCATCACCAGCCCTAATTGTTAACCGTGGGATTAGAGAGGTCCATCATGAATTGCACATAGCCCAAATACTACCCTAATATGATGGTCCATTCAATTGTACCATTGGGATTAAACCATGGTGGAAAAATCATGCTGATCAAATGATCATAACCCTTTAAATTAGGCCTATTTGTTATAACCATTTATGGTTACAACATCATGACAAAGTGTTAGTTTAAGAGATAAGCAATTCAAAGTGGTCATTTTATGTTTTATTTAAAAGTTAAGTTATTGTATGTATTACAAATGCTACTATACATTTTATTTATAATAGATTTAAAGTTAGGCTCAAAGTCATAGGTTTATTTGTTGTTATTTGGACGCTTGGTCTTCAATTTCTTATGGCCTGTGTATCATGTGTCACACTTTGCCGCACATTAAAGCTTTTCCTCGAGACAATCCATGTGATGCCATATGCCACTTTTAAAATTCAATTGGGTAATCTAGTGACGAAATCATTGAAGATATTCCATCATGTTAAATCATTTGCCGCTATCATTGATGGCTTAATCTATAAACAATTTCTAAAGATGTTTTATGTAGCCTCATCTTTAACGGTGAGATCCCTGACCGTGAGGCCCATTGTGATGTATGTCTTATATCCACACAATACATCCGTTTTCAAAAATCATTTTAGGACATGATTCAAAAGGTGAAGAAGATCTAAATCTTAGGTGGATTATAGTACAAGCAAGAATGGTAAATGGCTATTAAAAACTCATCGTGGGTCACAAAAGCTTTTAATCAAGTTGATATTTGTTTGGTCTCTTCATTTAGGTCTTTGTGATCTTATCAACAGGTTGGATGGAAAATAAAAATTTCGATGGCCCCTGATGAAGTTTTTAATGGTGGGGATTCAATCACAATTGTTTCCTATGGTATGGTCCACCTAAGATTTAGATTTGCTTCATTTTTTGGCATCACTGACATAAAATGAGCTTTCAGAATGGATGGACTGGTGTAGATGTAAGTCGCATACATCACGGTGTGCCCCACAGTTAAGGGCCCATCCAAACTGTTCTAGACTTCTGTCCTAAAGGATATCAACAGGTATGTGTTTAATCCAAACTGTGTGGTCCACTTGAGCCTTAGATTTGCCTCATTTTCTTTGGCTTCTACCCTAAAACGATATAGAAAAGTGGATGGATGGTGCAGATAAAATCCATACATTAAGGTGGATCCTCAGAGCTCCTGTACATTCGTAGCTAGGGACGGCCGGGTAGGGACGTGGTTTGCGTCTTCCTTAGTACGTCCATGATATGTGGAGGGGTCCATTGTGATTTATCTATTTATCCATGCTGTCATTTTAAGGCATAAGACCAATAATAATGAGGTGGATCTAACGATCAAGTGTACCACACTAAAATGGGAAGTGGATTGGCTAGTGTACCCTACACCTAAAGTTGTACACAAGTCGAGTAAGTTTGAAAAACTCGTTCGACTCGTTCGAAAAATGCTTGACTCGGCTCGGATCAGAAGTGAGTTTGAGCCGAGTCGAGTCAATTTTTTGGTGCTCGAATGTATTCAAGCGAACTTCGAGCAGGGCCATACTCAATTCGACTCAATTTGTTTAGTGACTAGTACTCGGCTCAGAGCCATATTATATATAGTGTAGTTAAAATAATTTTTTTTACTCGCCCGAGCGCCCCCCTCTTTTCAAACCCTAACCCCAACCCACCCTCTCTCTCTCTCTCTCTCTCTCTCTCTCTCTCTCTCTGAGCTCGATAGCCGGTCGGCCACCCCCTACTGCCCTTTCCACTCCACACTGGCCACTCACTGAGCTGCCCTGCCCTGCTTGATCTCAGCCTGCCCTGCCTGTCGCTCGACGCCAGCCACCTCCTGTTCTCACCCTGCTCCGCTCGACGCCGGCAATCCCTTGATTTCACCATACTCGCTCGACGCGCGGCCACCCCTGATCTCACCATGCCCGCTCGACGCTGGCCACCCCCAATCTCGCATTGTCCACTCGACGCCAACCACCCTCTGATCTCAGCCTGCTCGCTCGTCAATGCCGGTGAGCTTAACAAACCTTACTTGAGAACACAAACTCGAACTCAGCTTAAAAGAATTGAACTCAAACTCGGTCTGCTGACCGATCAGGGGCCTGCTCGACTCGACCGAGCTAGGGTCGAGTAACAAGCAGGGGTAGGTGGGTTCGAATCGAGCATTGAGCAAGGGTGATGCTCATTTCAACTCGACTCGTGTACAACTCCTACCTACACCGGCTACTTTGCTAGTGTGGGTACGTGTCACCCGTAGAGGAGTGTGTTAGTCCTCGAGCACCCTAAATCGTACCAACGGTTCAAAGATAATCAAAGTTATGTGGACCTCACCATGGTGTCTTTAAAAATATCTACACCAGTCCATCCATTTTATACGATCATGTTAATGCATGATGAAAAAAATGAGTCATATCCAAATCTCAAGTGGACCACACCACAAAAGGCCGTGGGGACAATGATTCTCACTGTTAAAACATTCCTAAGGCCCACCATGATGTTTATTTTCCATCCAAACTGTTCATACATAAGGTCATAATGACCTGGATGAAGGGTGAAAACAAATATGAGACTGATCCAAAACTTCTGTGACAGTGTGGTCCACTTGATATTTTGATCTGTCTTATTTTTTGGTTCAAACCTTATAACAATGTTTCCAAATGGACGGACGGTTTGGATATAACATGAACATCATGGCGGACCTCACAGAACTTGGTGACGTTCATACACCAGCAACCTAGCTGGTGTGCGGTACACCAGCCAATCCGCTTCCACCAAAATGACTCTTGCATTTAATGCAACCCAGGCTTACTATTTGGTGTGGTCTATTTGATCGTTGGATCTGCCTCATTCCTGGTCTAACGTCTTAAAATGATCTTGGAAAAGGGATGGACATCGTTGATAAACAGATACATCATGGTGGACCCCTCCAGAAATCAGTAGGAAGGACGCAAACCGCTTTTTTCGCTTTTTATTTGACCGATCGTTTGGTCAAATACACCAAAAAGCGAAAATACGACGGTCGAAGTCCGTCGTAAAAGGAGAAGTCGGTCAATTTTGCCTATCACATTGTAATTTTGACCGAGTGATTGTTGAAACGACGGCCTAAGTCCGTCGTAAAAGGAGAAGTCGGTCCATTTTGACCGATCACAGTGGGCTTTGGACGATCACAATGGCAGATTTCACTGTGATCGGTCATTTTGACCGATCACAGTGGGCTTTGGCCGATCACAGGGGCATATTTGACTGTGATCGGTCATTTTGACCGATCACAGTGGGCTTTGGACGATCACAGGGGAGAAACTAAGTCGTTTTGTCCGATGAAACCGGATTTAGACCGATCACAACGAAGTTTAGGTCGATCACAGAGGGTTTTCACCTCCATTTTCACCTCAATTTTCACATTTTCACAAACATTTCACATTCATCATCATTCTCACCTCTATTAGTATTTCCACTTTCATTTTCACAAACACTTCACATTCCATTCCATTTTCACATTTTCACAAACACTTCACAATCAAATTGGCACACTCCATTCACACTTTCACGTTTTTTACTTATATTCGAATACATTTTCGACACTTGGATGGGTAGCCATTTTCAGCCGCTCGAAGGATGAAGACGACCGCTCTAAAGAGGAAGATGATGGCTAAGGAAGATGACGGAGGAGGAAGCTGACGGCGAACGGCGGTGGAGAAAGACGGAGGAGGAATACAACCGTGGAGGAGGAAGAGAGAAGGAAAGGGTATTTTCGTCCAACAAATTTTCAAAAGTTTAGACGGGGAAAAAATAATTTTGAGGAGTTTACTTTTGCTGGTGGATGAAAAGATGAGTTTACAGTGGGAAATTTCTCTTTGTATTCGTTCATTTTTTGTCTCATGATCTCACAAAATGATTGGACGGTGTAAATTTCTTACGAACCCCACGATGGGCCCCACCCAGATTCCTCGCCCGGGAGATGCCTGCAAAAGGCTTTCGCAGGCAACCGCGCTGCAGACTTTTCCAAAGCAGTGGGGCCACTCTTATTCGTTGGCGGGCGGGGGGCGCGGTTTGGCCAGTGACGCTGCCACTAGGCAGGTTGCTAGTGGTCGGTGCTCTATCGGCCATATCATGATGTATTTGTTTTATCCACGCTGTCCATCATTTTTTCAAATCATTTTAGGGCTTGGTACAAAAAAATGAGGTAGATCTAAATCTCAGGTGGACCACACCACAGGAAACCAGTAGTGATTGAACGTCCACCATTAAAAACTTCATAGGGTCCATGTAATGTTTATTTGACATCCAAACTGTTTATTAGGTCATAAAGACCTGGATGAAGGGAAAAAAAAAATACCAGCTTGATGCAAAACTTTAGTGGCCTCCAAAAAGCTTTTAATGGCGGGTGTTCAATCACCACCGTTTCCTTTGATGTGGTCCGCCTGAGATTTGGATATACCTCATTTTTGCGCTCATATCATAAAATTATTTGGGAAAAATGAATGGATGGCATGGATGAAACACATACATCATAGTGGGGCCCACATAGCACCGTCCACTAGCCAATGGCTAGTGGCAGGGTCACTAGCCAATCCGTGTCCGGCGGGTGGGTGTACATCAGTCAACAGCCACAGGCTGGCAAGCTTTCCGAAGCAGCTGGAGTCCGCTCATATTCATATTCCAGAGCAGTGGGGCCCACGCATTCTGAGGGAACGAACGGTGTACGAAAGACATGGGTTGGCAGACTTTCCGGACCAGTGGGTGGGCCCCACATATTCGACTGCGGGTGTACGACAGCCATGGGCTGGGCAGCGGATTAGGTGCCGGCCTGACCAACACGGTGCGGCGCCAATGTGAGCCTACCTTGATTTAAGTATTGTATATCCAGGCCGTCCATTCGTTTTTCCAGATCATTTTAGAGCATCGGCCAAAAAATGAACTACATAAAAATCTCAGGTGGACTACATCATAGGAAAAAAGTGGAGATTGAACGTCAACCATTAAAAACTTCATAACGCTCATTTTAATGTCTTCATAATGTTAATTTTCCATCCAACCCGTTGATAAGGTCACATAAACATAGATGAAAGGAAAAATAAAATATTAGCTTGATCCAAATCTTTTATGAGCCAGAAGAAGTTTTCAATGATCAGTAACCATTATTTCCAATTATGTGGACCGTCTTAGAGTTGAATGTGCTTCATCTTTGGGTTCGAGTATCTAAAATGATCTGGAAAAATGGATGGATGGCATGGATATATAATACATACATTGATGTGGGCCCCACGATCAGGGACTCACCGTGTTAGGAGAGGCCGAAGTGGCATTTAAACGGCTGCCATGGGTTTGGGTGGCTCTAGATTTGAGATCCAAGAATTGTGCGGGGCTGTCGGCCGTCTCGATGGGACGCGAGTTTGAAACTGACACGGTCAGTATTAGTAACGGTTCGCTGACGATGATGCTCTGTGGTCCCACCATGTTGTATATGCTTTATCCACGCCGTCCATCCATTTTTCTAGTTAAATCTAGGTTTTAAAATAAAAACTGGGGTAGATCCAAATCTTATGTGGACCACACCACATAAAACATTGGTTATTGAATGCCTACCATTAAAAACAACATAGTGAGAGCAACAAATGTCTTGGATGAAGCTGATATTTGTATTATCCTTTCATCTAAGTCTTTGTGACATAATCAAAAGGTTAGATGGAGAATAGACATTTCACTGGGTACTAGGAAGTTTTTAAGTGGTGGCCGCTCAATCACCATCGTTTTCCTACGGTGCGGTCCACCTGAGATTTGGATCTGCCTCAGTTTTCTGAAAGTGACTTGAAATGATGATCCAAAATAGATGGACGGAGTGGATGAAACACATACAGCATGATGGGGCCCACAAAGCAACATCTAGTATCCACGTCGCTACTGGCAGTGTCAGCACGCAGTCCGCCTCGGACGCTGAGTCCTTTCAAAGCCTTTCGCAGGAAGTTACTGCACGGAATTCAAGTGGGCCCATCGCGATGTTTGTGATAAATCTACATTGTCCATCCGTTTTGAGATCTATTTTAGGATGTACGGACAAAAGGAGCCGTAGGACTCAAGTGGGCTGAAAGGTGAGGATTGAACGATCAGGGAGGTTTTAACGGTAGTAATTTTACTACCCACCACTTTCCTTTAGTGCGGCCAATTGAGTCTTAGATTCAGTTCATTTTTCTTCTCACATCCCAAAATTAGCTCGAAATACAGATAGACGGCCGTGGATTTTTCACAAATACCATGGTGGCCCCAGAAAGCCTTTCGCCGGAAATCCGCGTCCGTCCACTCCTGTCTCACCTCGAGCATGACGATAAAGGGAGCGAATTAGATGTTACCCTGGTAACACCTTAGTGGGTGTTACCCCTACCGTGTGGGCCCATCTTGATATATATTTTATATATCTATGCCACCTATCTTTTTTCGCATATCATTTTAGGATATGATCCAAAACCTTAAGAGGATTCAAATCTCAGGTAGACCATACCACTAGAAAAAGTGATTAATAACCATTAAAAACGTTTTGTGGGCCATTAAAGTTTTGGATCAATATCATATTTATATTTTACCTTCATCAAGACTTATTGAAGCTTGGATTGAAAATAAACATTACAGAAACCTTACCATGGGCTCTTTGGAATTTTTAATAGTGAGGCACTCAATCACACTGTTTCCAGTGGTATGGTCCACTTGAGATTTTGATCTGCATAATTTTTGGAACCTTACCCTAAAATGGGCTGTATAAACGGATGGATGGAGTGGATGTACAAAATATCATCCATGTAGGCCATACGGTAGGGGTAACACCCACTAAGCTGTTCCCGGGGTAACACCTAATTCGCGCCCCGACGATAAATACGCGTGGGGCACGCAATCGAACAAACGCGGATCAGGTGCGACCTCGAATGCAGCTAAGGTGGGTGCCGCCCTGACCGTGGGGCCCACCTAGGTTTATGCGTTTTTATATTCAAGCCGTTCATCCGTTTCTTCAGCTCATTTTAGGACATGGTCAAAAGAATGAAGTAGATACAAATGTCAAGTGGACCGTACGATAAGAAACCATGGATAAAGTTATAAATACCTGAATGGAGGAACGGAAAACACAAATATCAGCTTGATCAAGAATTTCTGTCGCCCCTCAAGAAGTTTTTAACAGTGAGAATTGAATCCCTACTGTGTGGTCCACCTGAGATTTGTATCTGTTTTGTTTTTGGGTCCGTGCACTAAAATGCACAGGAAATACTAATGGATGGTGTGGATATATAACACATACATAAATGTAGGTGCGGCAGTCGGGCTGCACCCACCTAATCTCTCTTAAAGAGTCCGGATTCTTTGTTGGCTTCCAAGTGCTTGGAGCCTTTTCATTGGACCAGTCATCATGTATTTCTGCAACCAATGAAAAGGCTCCAGTAGAGAACGGAGGATCCAAACTCCCTTTTAGAAGCAACTAGTTTTACCCAAACCTATGTGCAGCCCGGGAGCCAATTAAGTGTTACCATGGAACAGCTTTGGGTTTTAACCCTTCCTTGTGGCCTCATGGGTAATATTTCATATATTCATTCTGTCCATCCGTTTCTACAGCCCATTTTTAGATGGTGTTACAAAAAACATGCAGATCTGATTCTCAGGTGGACCATACAACTGAAAACAGTGTTGATTAGTGCCTCACCATTAAAAATTGCAAAGAGGTCATCCTAAGGTTTTAGTAATGTTTATTTGCAATCCAACCTATTGATAATGTCAATAGTATTTGCATTAAGGGAAAACGTAAATACCAGATTGATCCAAAACTTTTATGACCCACAAAACGTTTTTAACGGTTATTCATCACTGTTTCTAGTGGTATGGTCCACCTGAGATTTGGATCTACTTAAGGTTTTGGATCATATGCTAAAATGATATGATAAAACAGATAAACGGCATAGATATATAAAAAATAAATCACGATGGGCCCCACACGGTAGGGGTAACACCCACTAAGGTGTTACCAGGGTAACATCTAATTCGCTCCCGTCCAATGGCGGGTGTTTCTGTCCACACCGTTTCTTTGATGGGGCCCACTTTGGTTCGGGGGATTTGCCTAATTTTTGAGCTTACGAGCCGGCGAAACCAAACAGTTTTTTACCAAACTCAGAGAGAGAGAGAGAGAGAGCTATGGAAGGGAAGCCAGCCCTCCTCGGCTACCACATGCCTGCAGAGTGGGAAACCCATTCACACTGCTGGATGGGTTGGCCTGTAAGTCTCTCTATCTTCTTCTTCTTCTTCTGTCTCTATATGTTCTTTGTTCTTGGATTCTCATTTTCTTTTTGGAATTTCAATGCCTCGATACATACATACATGTGTGTGTATACAGACACAGACACACACATGTATATATACATACATAACACACACACATGGCGTGCCGTAACGGCCGTTACATAAATGTAATGGTGGCAACTGTTACACATTACGGGGTCGTAACAGGTTGTAACGGAAAAAAAAGATCCGTAACAGCCCTGTAATGGTCCATTACGGGCGCCGATACGGGTCTTTTTTCTGTAACGGCTTCATTATAGGGCCGATACATGCTTTTTCGGGTTTTTTTTTTTTTTTTTCAATAGAAAAAGAGAAAGGTAATGGTGGTGGCTGTTATGGCCACCGTTACCGTTACAGATACCTTGTATACACACAGAGAAGGAAAATGTTCTAACTTTGTGGGCCCGACCGTGATGTGTCTCGGACATCCACACCATGCGTTAGACGCACCTTTCCATGATGAGCGATTGGCCTAAAAATCAGGCCAATCCATGGCTTAGGTGGGCCACGCCATAGACAACAGTTGAGAGTGGATGCCCACCCATTGAAACCTTCCTGATTGTTTGTAGGGCCCACTGAGATGTGGTTCAGACATCCATCCATCCATCGTGTGTGTTCCACTTGGATGAGGGGTCATGCAGAATTTCAAGCCATTCGAAGACTCAGGTGGGCCCCACCAAGTGCTTTTAGATGTTTTAGACATGATTTCAGATTGGGTGGCCTACTTGAGTTTTGGATATGGCTGATATTTGGGACATCCCATAACCTAGAGGGGACCCACCAAATGCACGGTGTGGATGTCCGAGACACGCCATGGTTGAATTTTTTCTTTTAAAATTTTCTGGAATTTCTACGCCTTAGTATGCTTTGATTATTGGATGCCTGAGCATTCAAATGCTATTTTCTATCAAAAGACATGTTTTTCTGATAATGGGTCTTTCTTGGAATTTCACCTTCTATTGAAGATTTCATGACTTGATATGCTCCTTGTACTGTGTTTGAGTGAAGGGAATGCTATTTTCTATTGAAAGACATGCTTTCTGGTGATGGGTCTTTCTCAAAATTTCACTTCCTTCTGGATTTCTTATCCCTTCACATGCTTTGATTATGGATATTTATATGATTTGAACACAATTTTATATAAGAAAAATACATCTTTTAAGCTGAAGGAGGGCTTAGTCTTATTGTTTCAGATGCATGGGACTTGTCTCTGCATTCTGTTCTATGTAGTGCGTGGGAGTCCCTACGACATAACTGGGATGTATTATGATCGAAAGAATCTTTCCAATCTACAGATATCCTAGAAGTTCTACGAATCTAAAAATCTCAAAATTGAAGAGGGAGCTACCTTCCCCCCCCTTCAAATTCATATTTCTGTGAACTTCTGTGGCATGATATGCTTCAAGTTTGATGTTTGAGTGATGGGAATCCGTTCTTCTTTCCAAATATCATTTTTTGAATGACGGGTTGTTCATGAATTCTCATTTTTTTTTTGCGCTTCTTTTTAATGCCTTCATGTACTATGAGCATGGTGCTTGAATATTTGAATGCCATGTTTGTATCAAAAGACAGTTTCTGATGATGGGTCTTTTGATGAAATTTCATTTTCCTTGGGAAATTTTAATATTTTGTCTTGATATGTTTTAAGAATGAGTTTTGAGTGATGGAAATGCCTCGTTCAAATCAAAAGACACGTTTTTTGATGATGGGTCTTTCTTGAATTTTCAGTTTCTTTTGAAATTTCTATGCCTTGATATGTTTTGGTTATTGAACTTTTGGTATTTGAATGGCATGTTCTATCGAAAGACATCTTTTTGGGTGCTCGGTCTATCTTGAACTTTAATTTTCCTTTGAGACTTCTATGCCTTGATATGCTTCCAAGCATGATTTTGAGTGATGGGAATTCCTTTTTGAATTGAAGGACATGTTTTTGGATGATGGGTTGCTCTTGAATTTCTTTTCTTATGTATCTTTATGCCTTCATATGCTCTAGGTATGATGTTTGAGTATTTGAATGCCATGTGTTATCAAACAATATGCATATGAACTGTTTTTTCCGGGAATTTGGTGATTTAAGGCAACTCGTGCAATGCCATTAAATGGGCTTTTTCCATGGATTGCGCCCTTGGAAGCTTGATTTTGTGTATCATAAACTAGATCAGGTATAGAAGTCATGGGGTTTTGTAGTGTTTTTAGGAATGCTAGCAAAGTGGTCTCTCATTGTTGTCAATCTCTTAATCTTTGTGATAGTTTAATGGTTCAATTATTCTATATTTTTTACCATCCATGATTTGAACTCAGATGTCCTTCATTTTCCATATGGAGCAAGAAAAGAATGTTTCTCCTTCTGCAGTTAATATAGTTTAACAAGATTAGGTTCTGGTTTTAATTACAGGTGTTTTTCTGTCTATGTTTCACTTATATTTTCTATTAGGGTGCACCTGAATGCTCCATGGAACTGTACTGCAACAATCCATTTCATATAGCAGAAATGATCAAAGTGGACGTGGCACCATTTTAATTTCATAATGACGACCAAAGTCGAATTGCAAAATCCATGTGTTAGAAGTTGTAGATGAAACAATTGTAAATTCAATTCATATGCTAGTCCATTATGAGCATTGTGGGGCTTGCCCTGCATGGTTGTTTGGATTTGGGCAAAGTTGTGTCCTGGCTAGTAGTTGTGGAGAACCATACATGTCCATGGTTTGTCAACGCCCTTGTGCACAGGAACCGATGTACTTTCGGACAATAGTCCTGGATATTTGATTGCTAGACCATGGATTGTGTCTCTAGTGGAGGGCTGGAAGTCTGGAACTACTTGTCAATGGAACTTTGTGGTTTCAGTGCACATGAGGATCGAACTTATCCATGCATATGCATGACATGTTCCAATGTGCTGCTGTGTGATCCTCCAAGTTAAACCATCCCAAATGTGCATAGGTGCCACCGTCAATCTTCAAGTGCTAAAAAAAAAGGCGGCACATGTGGCAAATGTGCACATGCACTGGTGTAAATGTGCCATCACCCATTTGTTTTAGTCCCCACACGTGCCACAATCTATCCAGTCCATGTTTCAGGGTGTTTGACAATCAAGGGTTGAAACAACCAATCAGCAATAGCATGTCCATGACCAGCTAGCCCTGACAGCATGCCATGGATTGTTAGTTGCAACACAACTTTGCCTAAATCCAAACAGGCCCTAGCCCCTAAGAGATTTTCTTTCTTTGAATTCCAATGTTGTTGAGTCTTCTTTTTTCCCTTTAAATATTCAAGCTTTTTTTTTTTTTTTATATTGTTAGGAATTTTATTGTAAGATTCATTTGAAACACAGGAACGCCCAGATAACTGGCGGGATAATGCAGTGCATGCACAACATGTATTTGCTAAAGTAGCATCTGCAATTTCAAAGTTTGAGCCCGTAACCGTGTGTGCCAGCTCTGCCCAGGTTAGTGGAGTATAAAGTAATCCATGCATTTTTTTGTGCATTAACTCTTTAATGGAATCCAATAAGTAGATTTGGAAAGGAAATTGTCACATTCGAGGAAAAGCCGTGGATAAATAAATCAGTGGAAAAAAAAAAAAATCCTAAAAACTTGTTTGCTTTAGTTTCTGTGATTTCCGGAGAAATGTGAAATGTCAGTGGTCCAAAGTAAATTCTGTCTCTCAAAAAGTGTGGAAATGAGGATTATCTTTTTTTTTTTTAATTAGAGGAAAAGGAAACAGCCCTCTTTTTTGAGAAAAAAACAGTTTTCCATAGGTTACTTTATTACTTCAATTGGTAATACATTTTCTTTTTGCTTAATACATTTTCTTTTCTACAGTTACTTTTTGGTTCCACCAATTCAAAGAGGCCCTTAGGTTTTAATTGGAAGGAATGAATACAAATTTTTTAATGCAAGAAGTATGATTGGTTTCTGACTTTGATTTAATTTCTATCTACTCGCATACGTGCTCTAGTGGAAGAATGCACGCTCTCAGCTGCCAAAACATGTCAGGGTGGTGGAGATGAGTATGAACGATTCCTGGTTTCGTGACATTGGACCCACTGTAAGCTTCCCCCATCCCCTGGTTTCAACTACTCTTTCTCTTAATAGTAATGGATAATCTCATCCGACGTTTTTTTTATTTATTTTTATATAGTTTGTTGTAGGGGACAAAAAAGCAACATCATCACGTTCAGGCTATCCAGAACAGAAGGTTGCTGGAATTGATTGGAATTTTAATAGCTGGGGTGGTATGATCTTTAGATTATGGAAATTTTATGTTACCTCTCTCCATCCATCCATCCGTACATCTATCTATCCGTGTGTCTTATCCATATATGCATGCATACCAGTGTAGAGATGCTATTATGGTGTCGCGATGTGGTCCTCACTCATGGATTGGCTACAAGCCAGAAGCTATTGTGATCGGACAACACTGAGAATGCAACTGTTGTGAGTTTTCCCATTGGATGTGGCACAATCATGTTTATCCGTTGACGGTCCTGATCCTTGTGTACAAATATGTACATTTTGGTGTGCTTGTGTCCATCCAAATATGTTCATTGAAATTCATGAACATGCTTGTCATATTAGCATTCCTCTACATATGTAAACATGCTTGTGTCCATCCACATGCATCTTCATGTATGCACACATGCTTCAAAGTGCATGGGCATTTGTACATTATGCATCATATCTACTTCAGTGCCCAAGCTTTTGTATTATATGAAGTGACCGATTTCAGATCTTCTGAAAATAAAAACTCATATTTAAAATACATATGATCTGCCTTTCTCGTCTATATATCGTGCATCATCTCCACTTTCTAGTAGCTGGACCGCACTCTTTCAAAGTGATTTGTGGTTGTTGCAAGTATTAATTATGGTCTAGGACTTTTGGTTTGCGTAAACTATCAAACATCTGCATATTTTCAGCTTCCTCATTTCATTAAGACAGGACTTTCCACTGATTGATCCAAGCTCCATGATCTGTGATAGGAAATTCTCAGTAAGTAGGAAGGCTTCTTCTTCTTCTTCTTCTTCACCTGTTTCTACTAATTGATCTCAGCTCCATCTTCTTCACCTGTTTCTACTGATTTATCTGAGCTCCATGATCTGTGATACGAAATACTGTGGAGCATGAAGGCTTCTCCTCCTTCTCTTCTTATTCCTATTCCCATTCTTACTAAAAACTCATTTGGTTAGGTTCGTACAAAGAAACTTGTTTCATTTCATTTTTATTTTCTGATTTAAGACAACTTTTGAGCATGGAAGGTCTTCTTCTTTTTCGTCCTCTTCTTCTTATGATGGGTTAGTAGGCCAGCTTATCCGGCAGGCCCCACCATGAACTGGGTATAGTTGGAAAATCAGGGGAATCTTACTGTTCGATAGAACAGGGTCTAAAAGGGAGTTGACCATGGCCACTTCATGGCAGGGGCCAGTGGAAGAGCAGCAAGGTGTTCCATAACGGTAACGGTGGCCGTAACGGCCACCACCGTTACCGTTACGATACGGGCCGTAACGGCCGTTACGGACCCCGTATCGGCCGATACGGCCCCTTTTTATTTTCTGAAGAAAACAGTTACGGGACCGTTACGGGACCGTTACAGGACCGTTACGGGGATGTAACGGTCTGTTACGGGGCCGTAACGGTCCCGTAACGGCCTATTTTTTTTGTAACGGCCGTTACGGCCGTTACGACCCCGTAACGCGTAACGGCCACCACCGTTTCCTTTACGTATCGGCCGATACGGCCGTATCGTAACCGTTTTGGGATACCTTGAAGAGCAGTCTCAATCTTCCGCACATCTGCCACATGTCCCCATTGGAATGTGTTTATTATGGGGTCTGATAAATGATGTGCAATTTGTTTTCTTCCTATAACATTTAATTTGGAAAATTATTGTACATTTGTATGTTTTGCATGATCAAGAGAACTTTTTTTTTTTTTTTTTTAATGTTGGTTTCTTTGGAAATTCAGGAGTCGAGGAAGGTTGCTACAAGGACTGGAGTCTTGATTGTCTTGTTGCCAGGAAGGTCTGCTTTATGATTCAATTTTCTATTCGTATTGTAGTTTAAGTTCTTCATAAGCAAGGCTACTGTTGCATGTGCTTCATAGAGTCCTATGCAAGGTATTAAAAAATAGTTATGTTATGGCCATAACGGTCGTTATGTAATGGTAACGGCCATAACCGTTATGCGTTACGGGGTCAAAATGGCCGGTACAGAAAAAAAACTGCCTGTAACGGCTTGTAACGGTCCCGAAAATTTTTTTTTCAAAAAAAAAAAAAAAAACCCGTATCGGCCGTTACGGTCTGTTCCGTAACGGTAACGGTGGTGGCCGTTATGGCCACCATTACTGTTATGGAACACCTTAGTCCTATGACATCTGCACTAAAGCATCTCTATTATGCACTTCGCATTGATTTGGTGCACCACCATGTGGATATCCCCAAAACCATGGTGATTAGTCGCTTGAAAAATGATGGTAACTCAATAAATGAGCAATGGTTCAAATTCAATGGGTTAAACTTGCAATCCTTGGATGATTGGATTTGTCCAATTGCTACAATTTTTGGTGAATAACCATTGATTTGGTGGCCCTTCGGATTAACATTCCCAATCTCTGTGCATGTTTGCCTCACGTCCTTGCGGATGGCATTTTCAAAGAACTTCTATGAAGGACTTGTCTAATAGTCTTTCTCTCTCTTTCTTCTTTTTTGTCTTGAAGCTAACAATTCCTTCCTGCATTGGCCTTTTTTTTTTGTTGTTTTTTTTTTAGATTATAGATATTGAGAGACTTCCTAGGTTTGAAAATTGTATGATCCTTGAAGGTGGAAGCATACATGTAGATGGAGAAGGTAAAGTAATTACTTGTCCTTTTATTTTTATTTTTATTTTAATGGATAATTGCATCCAAGATATGACTACCATATGACACATGTGACTACCATATGGGGTGCTTCATAAAAAGTGGGGTCATTTCCTCTCATTATTCTCAATTTCTTAGAAATGACATTTCCTTAGTCTAGGTTAGGAAATGAGGAAACAAACAAGGGCGCTTTTTAGGAAATGAGAGGAATGGAAACGGTGTTTCCAAGAAATTTACAAAAAAAGAAAAGAAAAAGAAAAAGAAAAAGAAAAAGACAATGGAAATGCCATTTTCATGGAAATAATGTTTTATCAGTTTATCTTTAAAAAAAATCATTTCAATGAATCCAAATGTATTTGAAAGGAAAACAAATATTGACCCAGTAATACTCTCTGTTTAATGAAACTTGAGCGCACAAAAGATTTATGTTTCCTTCTTTTGTCCATCTTCATTACGTACCACACTCATGGTGTGCCATAAAGCACATTATGGGGTAAATGCCATTACGTTAAGGCAATGGTGACAACTGTTATATGTTATGGGGTCGTAAAGGCTGTAACGGCTGTTACAGAAAAAATTACCCGTAAAGGCCGTTATAGCCCCCATAATGGTCCATTAATGGCCCTGTAATGGACCGTTACGGGGCCGAGATCCCCTCTCTCCGTTCCTTTTCTCTATTGTATCCAAAACCTTAGGCATGCTATTGGAGAGGGCCTCCAATCTTGACCTCATTAGAGGCTTCAGTGTTGGTTCACCGGGTTTTGGAAATTTCTCATCTTTAATTTATGGGTGACACTCATTGTGTTCGTTCCTTCCATGAATCAAGTGAAGACCATAAAGGCACTCTCAGATGTTTTGAAGCCATGCTATCTTTAGTTTAACATCAAGAAGAATGCCATGGTTGGGGTGGTTTCTTCTGATGAAGAGGTGCAAGTCTTGGTTGATTGGATGGGCTGCAAAAAGGAAAGTCTTTCAATGTGATAGCATGGGCTTCTGATAAGGTGAAATGCCTCGTCTCCCTCTTTTCGGGACTGTTATCGAAAGGTAACAGAAGATTAGCAAGGTGGAAGCAAGATTATTTGTCATTGGGAGGAATAATTGCATTAGTCAAATCTGCCATGGCCAACTTTCCTGTTTACTTCTGCCTTCTCTCTCTCTTTTTGGGACCCATAATCGAAAAGGTTGATAGGAGATTAGCTAGGCGGAGGCGGGCTTATTTGTGTTTGGGAGGAATAATTACGTTAATCAAATCTGCCATGTCTAACCTTCCTGTTTACTTCCTCTCCCTTGGGGGGATATGAAAGGTGGTATTGGTGGAGGCTCGATGTAGAGGGGGAGACGATGCAGTGTGAGGTAATTCGTAGAAATATGAAGGTTCTTGGCTGTGGGAAATATTCAAAATCAAAGATGAAAGGTGGTATTGATGGAGGCGATATGAAGAGGGGGAGGCAATGTGTTGTGAGGTAATTCATATAAAATATGGTGTTTCTAGTGATTTTTGGTTTCTAGGCATCCCCTCTTCCAATTCTGGCTGGGATTTGTGGATAGTTGTAGACAGCTTATGTGGGTCTTATCAGGCAATGAGAGACTCCCAAATAGGGTGGGAAAGGCTTTTTGTTGGCAGTTCTCACTTTTGCATTGGTTGTAGTGATATGGTCAGATTCAGGCCAAAGTATGCCGTAATAGCATTGACAGGCGTAACAGTCCACTCCATCACCGTTACGCATAACGGCCATTATACCACTGTACGGTCTTTTTATTTTTTCTCTTTGCAAAAAATTTTGAAAAAATATGATAAAAATCCTAAAATTTTAGAGGATTTCATATTGTATTCCTTTTGTTTTTTGTTTTTTGGCTTTGAATATGTTTACAATGACATAATGGTCCACTCTTTGGTAAAAATGCTGTCTCAATTAGTTTGATGATTTTATGAACTTGATAGGCTTAGATTGACTGCTAAACTCCTATATTTGATTTCCCAAATAACTAGTATCAATGATAATTTTATGTTGGCATGAATGTAATACTAATAATGAGACAGTTAATTATAACTATGGATAATGTGTCAAAGACTCACAATATAAGCGATAAGTCTTGTAATAATGAAAATAATGTTACAAAGAATGTTAAAACACTTAAAACACAAGCGATAAGTCATAAAATAATGCCCCTCAAAGCCCAATGGCCAAACATATATAGAAAAATATTATAAAAGTTTGCTCAATTTTGTTCACAATCACTATTCATCCGAATTTAAAAATTCAAAAATAGAAAATCACATTAAAAGGAGTGATCTAGGGCATGCATTTATTGATTTAATTATTCTATATGTATTGCTACAGTCCACACCTAAATTAAAGGGAAAAAAAATTGGTCGTTTTTCTTTACAGTTACTATTCATAAGATATTAAAAAATTACAAAAATATATTAAATTTAGGGCATTCATTTGAATCATCCTACTTGCATTCCAACCATCCACACTCAAGATAATTTTTTTCTTTGGTGATTTTTCTTCACAATCATTATTCATCTGAAATTACAAATTAAAAAAAATTACAAAATATGTTAAAAAGAGTGATCTAAGGCATGCATTTGCAGATTTAATCATTCTATATGCATTCCAATCAGTGTTCGAAATATCGGTATCGCGTTACATATCACACCCTTGGGATATGGATACGTATCGGTTATCGTATGGGATATATCGGTTGTATTGTTGTTGTTGGAAACATTGGGAAATTGGTCAAATTTTTTCAATGAAACTTAAGTAATTGTTAAAAAAAGACATCAATACACACTTAGAAATCAAAACATTACAAAAAACAAGTGCACATGATAGGTTTTCTTTGTATGGGGTCCTAATCTATGCACTGTCTAACTGAATTGATGCAACTATATTCAATGTCTATTCATATAGTTTATAAATGTAAGAAAACGTGTGGAAACACAATCAATACATTCAAAAGCAAAGGAAGAATCACTAAATCAGCTTACATACACATTTGATTTTATGCTTGAACACAAAGATTGCAACTGATTTGCAAGAAATTAGGAAATTTTAATTTTTTCCAATTTTCCGCAACTCGGCCTATCCCCTCCAAATCTCGAAATCAAGCTCCCAATCTATTATTTTTCATGCAAAACATGAAAATCATGGATTTGTAACAATTTGTTACTGATTTAACATGATTTACAGAAAAAAAAAGGATTGAAAATTGAAAATGCTTACCGAATCGAATGTGTGGGATATATAGCACTACTTGTGTATGTTTCGTATCGCACAGGTGGGATACAAGATATATCGTGGGATATATCAGCCAATATCGTCGATACTTAAAACAATGATTCCAATTATCCATACAAAATATTAAACAGAATGAAAACAATAATTTTTGGCTATTTTTCTTATCACTAATCAGAAATTCAGCCGAAATTGAAACAATTAAAAAAGGGATTAGAATGATCTAAGGCATGCATTTGTAGATCTATTCATTTTAGATGTATTCCAATCATCCATACTCAAAATATAATAAAAAACTTTTTTTTACTATTCCAGCAAGAAATTAAAAAAAAAATTGAAGACTTGCCTCTTTTTTTGCTTTTCCCCAAAATGGGTCATCGGAGCTTCTATTTATCTCGTAACTAAATCCATAAAGAATGCACAAGGTGTGTTGAAATTGGCTTAGGATTATTCAAAAAAAAAAAAAAAAAACGTTGTATGACTGTTACGGGGTACTGTCCATAGTGGCCTGTTACAGTCAAACTTTTAGTCATGAAAAGGTACCCCGAAACCATTACATAACCATTTTGGCACACCTTGATTCAGGCTTGATGCATTGCTTGAGGACCATCCTTTTGTAGAGGTTTTTCCCATCTCTCTTATCTCCTGCAGTCAATAAAGATGCAAAGGTTTTAGATTGCTGGGGGAGTTTATGACTTGGAACATGGTGCTCCAAAGGAATCTTTGTGATGATGAGATTGGTCATCTTTCTAGTCTCCTTCCAAGTTGCATGGGGTTTCTAATGAGCCAGGGGATATAAATAGGGTTTCATTTAGATCTGCTAAGTGGGAGTTTCCCACCAATTCTTATTTTGGGAAAATGTACCTTAGTTGACCCAGGGTCCTGGTTTCTGAGGCTTGTAAAGAAATGAAGAAATAGAGAATCGTCTCTTTGTTCATTGTTGCTTGGAATTTCTTCTTTAATCTCTTAATGGATTCATTGGAGTATCAATGGTGATATTTTTTGATTTTATAGCAGGCTAGAAGGAAGGGCCATTTAATCCTTGTGGGAATTTCTTTCGGAATGTGTTGCTGGAAGCTATGCTTTGGATATTTTGAAAGAAAGAGAGGGATTTCGAAGATAAGGAATCCTAAGTTGATCATCTCTCTTAGAATATTTTCTTCATGGCTATTGATTGGGCCACGCCTTTCCGGAATTCAGAGGAGTCTTCCCGTTTGATACCGTGAGGGATTGTCGTTGAGTAATGCAAGCTGTAGTTCGACTCTTTTGCTCCTTTTTGGTTCTTTAGCTTTCGAGTGGCTTGTCTCATTTTTTTTTCCACTTTGGTATGAGGGATGCCCTCACATTGTCGCTCTCTCAAGCTTGTTTCTTTTGTCCTGTCTGTCTTTTCATTGGGCCTATTTGGTTACCCAAAAAGTTCCATTTGTATAGCCTTCTCCATATAGTGGCATATTTCCCTGGTTTGTCAACCCCCATTGGCACCAAATTCAATAAAAACAAATTTAGGGTTGTCCAAAAAAGTAGCTGTTACCTCGTACAAGGCAATTTAAAAGCTTGTTTTAGTGTATATTCCATAAGATAAGAATGAGTAAATATTTTTATACACATGTGCGACACGTGCTAATGTGTTAGAAGTGAGATTGCCCATCTTCAAGCACTCCACACATGTCATCCCACCTTCAAGTGCCCCACATGTACCGGATGTCCTGTTGCCTGTATACATCCATCACATGTGCCATGTTTGGCACTATACATCTTCAAGCACCCAACATGTGCCACCTTTCAAGCGACCCATGTGCCTTGTGACGGCATCAATCTGCAAGCATCCCGCATGTCCACATGTGCTAGTGTCAAATATTTACCAGGGCCACATATGCTTGTCCATCCATCCTTATCCTGGGTGTTGGACAAACAACATTTGTTACAGTAGAATAATCGAACCATACCTATCCAAACAGGCCTTAGCTGGCACAAACATGTCTAGAGTAGCCTATCCAAACAGAACATTGATGGTAACCAAAGGGCCCTAATAGTGATCTCAAAAAAGAAAAAGTGTCTACTCTCAAGTAGTAACTGGAGGAAAGTTCTCTTGAGACCTTAATGCTTACATATAATTGTAATTTATTCTAAGAAAATATCATGCAAATTCTTTTCAACTTTAATTCCTATTTTCTTTAATTTATTGTTGTTATTTTTCTTCAATTTCTTAATCAAAATTAGAAGGAAAAGGTTATCCTGAGGCTTATGGCTTGCTTTTGCCTCATGCCCTTTTAAACACTGTTTCAACCATAGCCTTCCATAACTCTCCTTTTCATGATTCATATACAGAGTCAGGGAGTTTTTCCTTTCTTGCATGGGTACGGCTTGGGTTATGCCTAAGTTTGTGGAGGAGCTCCTATGGGCCTCGCATGGTGGGGGTGGAGAGAAGGAGTGGAAAGTGGTGTGGTGGCTGCTGCCCATGGCAATTATGTGGGTCATATGGGGATTTAGGAACGGCCGGTGTTTCTGCAATATATTAGAAGGGGAGGATGTTGTGATTGTTAGGGTTAAAAGGCTTGTGGCCGAATGGGTAGTGTATGTTAAGGAGGCTTTGGCCTTCTTGCCTGGTTGAGTTTTTTCGGTGTTGGGTTTGTATTCTTTTTGCTTCGGCGCTTCTTTAATAAAATTTTCGTTATCTCTCTAAAAAAGAAAAAGAAAAAAAGATTCATATACACCCCAAAAGATCATCAGAAATGGTTTTGTTTCTGTGTTTGAATTTAGAAATCCGTTGGCTAGAAGTAACTGCTGAACTTGTTTTCGGCACTGTTGACGTAAAAAACTTCAGAGTCCAATACTGTCTTTTGCCAATATTATTCTCATGTTTTGCTTTTTTTTTGGGGGGGTTACTTGTTCCCTTTCTTCAGGGACTTGCATTACTACAGAAGAATGCCTATTGAATCCAAATCGAAACCCGACAATGAGTAAGGAACAAATAGAGGATGAACTGAAGATGTATCTTGGGGTCAGAAAGGTTATTTGGTTGCCTCGAGGATTGTTTGGTATGTCTTCCTGGTCACTGTACCCATATCTTTTAGTCTATATTTGTGTACTTTATCTTGAAACTGCAGATTTTACTTGCGCTAATCTTCTAGGCGAGATTTTGCATGTCGCCTTTGACATGGTGCTGCTCATCAAATCCTGTGGAAATATATAGAAGTGATGAATTTGCTTTTCCTTTTCCTTTCCGGGTGTGTGGGCATATTATAAGTGTTTCTTTTAGTGGAGGCAATTGGAAGGTCTCTGTTTGAGAAACAGGATGTCACATCCTGTTGTATATTGTGTACAAAGTTCTATGAATGGGCAAAACTGATACCAAAACTGATACCATATGTGACCATACATGATTTTGAAGATAATCATATATATCAGATTGTTGGACCTTTTTTTTTTCCATCATAAATGATCTTGAGTCCTTGACCATCCATTTTGCAGTCTATCATCGAATTTTTAAGATTGTAAGGCTGATATTGTTATTTGCATGGTGCCCAATGAAGAGTGGGATCGAAATACGACTAGTTGGACCTGCTATTAACACAATGTAGCCCACTCTGTCTGTAGTTCTGGACCAATCATGGCCCAAGGGTCCAGTTTTTCTGACAGCAACGAACATTCTTACCAGCTGGACCAGATTCTGACTATGATACCAAGATAAATCTATAGGTTTTAAACTGTCAATCTATATCTGTGTCAGGTTGTCATATGTACATCAGGAGAATTCTTGCATCTACTGAATAGCGTGGACTAGCTGAGATGTCCGGTCCTGGTTAGACCAGGTGACCTGCTCTTGTTCGTGAATTACTAGTTGCTTCCACCATTTGCCTATTATTCTGAGAACCTAGCAATTTTTCATTCTAGGAAGCATTCAAGGTATTTTATGAATCACACAAGTTGGTTTGAAGTGTGTTTTAACTGCATATTCCAACTGCCTGTCTTGGTCAACCATGTTATCTAGGTAGGTTGTTTCTTCTTTATACAAAAGATAAAGTTTACCCATTGTATTAGCTCTTTCATATTATTGGATTATTTTTAAAAGGGGTTTTTTAGAAAAAAAGCCACCCTTTTTATGGCGTTGTTAGACAGAACCACCCATATAATTTGGGTTTAGAATTCCACTTTCCTTTTTGACCACTTTCCAGCAAATTGAAGTAATGACATTTTCTCTTTATTTGAAAATATGCTGAAACTACTTGTATTATCCGGAATGGTGTGAATATCTGTGACACCCCGGATATCAAGGACCGAGGACATCCTCGGTCCCTAATATCCCGGACCCCACATGATGCAGTTTATGCAATGAGATAGCTAAAATACTAGAATCGGATCAATGTTCAGCTAGAAGCAAACACATGAAATATCCACAACCAAGATAAGAAGTGAGCATAAATATAAGTGCCAAAAAGAATGAATTAACATGATTAACTCACTCAACGGTACCTGTTAGGGCCCCCGACCTCCTACCCAAAAACTATCGCAGAAGTCTATACAATGCGTCGTCCCGGCGCTATCTCTCATAACAAAAGATCCCCACCACCCTCTATAATTGATCATTCGCAAACTGGATGTATGAGTCCTCGCCAGATGCTAACTCGTACTCTGCCGCTTAGCTCTCCTCTTGTAAACCTGAGTCACACGCGGCGTCTGGTTGGTGTTTTAGAACACCGTCCCAGAAAAGGAGTGAGTGGCCAACTTAGTGGTAACATTTCATATAAGTTACTGATGCACAAACGGAAGCATACTTAGATAATGAGTTTACTTACACATTATTCCTGACCAGGATATTCACAACAACAAAGCATAGTTATTTAATGCATGCGTGCATAGAATGCATGTGCATGCTTCAAAAACCGGTTTGTCACAACGGATGGTGAGTGGCACCACCACATCACCCGCACAGACTGGGTCGCTGTGACAGGGGCATCACCCCAATCACCCGCTTGTAATGAATGCCATGCCGAACCATGAATGTGTTAGTGCACTTTTCTATGGCATACTAGTGCACCTTGTTTGTCAATCACTTAGGTCAGTGGGTCTAGTGTCGGTTGAGCTTAATGAAGACGAAGACCGAAGACTCAAGTGGCCCTGCTGCATTAAGGAAGAAGAAACAGGTAAAAGTGATGCCTTGGTGTGCCTTAACCTTGACCAAAACCTAACCCTTAACCTCTTAGATGACTTGCACCAACTAGGTATACCCTTAGTCATCATCATTAGTCTTAGAACTCCACGAAAAACATGGTAAGTTAGACTAATTAAAGAGGTGGAAGCTGCTGTAATCAAAACAGCTCAAACAGCAGTTTTCGATTGATCTCCGATCAATTGGACAGTGGCTCCGATAGGACTCCGATCAATCGGAAATTGTCCCAGCAAACTTGAAAAATCTACTGGACATATTTCCGATCAATCGGACAGTCTTTCGATCCATCGGAAGTGGTCAGTCCGATCAATTGGACCATGTTTCCGATCAATCGGAATATCTTTCAGAGAATTCACTGGATTGATTTTCGATCAATCAGACATGTCTCCGATCAATCGAACAGGCCTCCGATCAATCGGACCTTTTTTCCGATCAATCGGAGATACGCGAATCTGCCCGTTTTTTGACCGTTGGAAGAAAATCTATTTAAAGATGGGGATTCGTTTTTTAGCAGGAGAGGGGATTTTGAGGAGATAGAAGCCACCATTGCTAGAGACCATCAGAGGCTCTATCCCAAACCCATAGCAAGTCATTCTCCTTGTGTTTTCATCACAAGCTTGGGCCATTCAATGGTATCTTGAGAATGGACTTGTTCCCTCTTGATTCCTAGGGTTTAGACACCTTGATCATAGTTAAATCCCTTGTCTAAACACTACCTAGGAGTCCATATAGGTGTATTCCTCTAGGAAACCTATTTCCTACAATTTGTAGAGGATTCACCATTCCTTGGCACCTTGGGCATCTCCAATGGAGCATCACATGCAAGGTAGCTGATCTTGGAGCTGAAGCCTTGGCAAAGCAGTGACGTCAAAGATCGGGGGAGCACAAGGGGAGCTGATTCAAGCACGAGAGAGCGAGAAGAAGCAACCCAAAGCGGCGCTACAAAAGGGCTCAATCCGACAAGTAAGGTTGTCTTGTTAGGAGTCGATCAACTCAATTCCCTGTGGGAGTTGAGTGTAGAGTTTGTTGACAAACTCGATCTAGGGTCGTTAGCCGATCCTTGGCCTGTTAGTCGGCCTAATTCAGGGACGTCAGCCGTTCCTTGGCTCGTTAGTTGGCCTAAACAAAATCTCCAAGGGGGAGCCACCAACACGGGTGCAAACGTGTAGGTTGGGAGAAACCTATAAACTCCCCGGTTGGGTGGATCCGAGTTAAAACACCTTGGTTGGGAGGAACCAGATTTAAACTCCCCAGTGAATGCCGGTGTGCTCAAAGGGGTTGAGTACTTGAACCGGGAGTGGAGTAGACAAGTAGTCGAACCACTCTGCATCCTTGTGTTTGTGATTGTTCTTGAGCACAATTTTCTTTATGCATTGCGTTTAACTTGTTAATTATGAATGCTTAGTTAGGAATGTATGCTAGGCACTTGATAGGCACACACAGACACATGATGTACTTTCACTCCTCATGTAGACTTGAGCTTTTGTTGATCCATCCTCTATAGTCTACATGTGTTGAATAGACTAGGTTGTTATTGCATATATCATTTACTAGTCTTTTGATTGGACCCACTTAGGCTTGGAAGCCGAAGTGTTAATTGCTTACGTAGTTTAATTTGCTAAATTTGTTAAGTAGGCGAAAATTTTAAAAAAGGTCCTAATCACCCCCTCCTGTAGGTTTAGCCATAATTCTAGTTGCTCCTTAAGCTTCCGCACGTGTATGCATAGGGTGTCGTGTTAGACTACCCGACGCAATTTCAATTGGTATCAGAGCGGGTTGCTCTTCAAGGACTTAACCGTCTAGAGTAAGATTCGGTACCAGAGCACTAGCATAATGTCTAACCGAGATGGGAGTACCACCAACCGTCCACCATTCTTTGATGGGTCCAACTACGCTTATTGGAAGGCTAGAATGAGAATTTTTCTCCAATCCATGGACCGTCCGGTGTGGCTTAGCACACAAAATAGATATACCTTGCCCACCGAGCAAGTGGAGGTTGGTGGGAAATACATTGTCATTCCCAAAGATGATTCCAAATGGGATGACATAGAGAGAGCTCAATACATGGCAAATGCCAAAGCTCTCAATGCGATTTGCTGTGCGGTTTCCCCGGATGAATTTCAGCGCATTCTCACATGCGCCACTGCAAAAGAAGCGTGGGATATACTTGAGGTTACCCACGAGGGAACTAGCACAATAAGACGCTCGAAACTTCAGCTCTTAACCACCAAATTTAAAAACATTAGGATGGAAGAGACTGAAACCTTCATGGAGTTTTATACTAAATTGTCAGATATTTGTAACTCCATTTTTGTCTTGGGTGATTGGGTTCCAGAAGGAAGGATTTGTAGAAAGATACTTAGGTCCCTCCCGGAAAGATTTGACACCAAGGTGGTAGCCTTAGAGGAGTGTAGAGACATAGATAACCTGAAAGTAGAAGAACTCATAGGTTCTCTACAAACTCATGAACTACACTTTAAGGCCCCCTCTAGGAAGAAAAGCATCGCTCTTAAGTCCTCTCTCAAACATAAGAAAATTAGGAGTGAGTCGGAGGAAGATAGTGATGATGAGGATGATGAGGAAGAAAAATTGAACAAAAAATTCAAGAGATTCCTCATATTTGATAGAGGGAGTATTCGTGACAAGAAGGACAAGAAGGGTGAAAAACATAAAGGAAAATCATCCAAACCTTCATCCGTCTGTTGTTACGGTTGCGGTCGTCGTGGCCATATCGCCCCGGAATGTCCGGATGGGCCTAAACCGAAAGGCAAAAAGGCAATGGCTGCCACTTGGGATGATGCGGATGAGTCCGAATCCAAATCCGATGACTCCGCTAGTGATGGGAGCCAACATAAAGATCTAGCTCTCACGACTTTCACTACTACCTCTCTTCCCGCTTATCGAAGAGGGGATCCCGACCGCTATCCCTTCTATGAGAAGAAGGAGTTCCCAACCCCTCACCTCATGCTACATTTTATGAGGGTGTTGAGGAAATTAATTACCCTCAGGCAAATCAAACTAAACATAGTTAGTGAGGGTAGCTAGAAATGCTTAAATAGGAAAATCTGAGGATTTCAGCCTCATTTCTGTGTGTATGGCCAAATCAGAGGATTCAAGCCTCATGAGCCCAAATTTGGTAGTTTAGCCTTGCTTCTATTTTATATATTTGCTGCTAGACTATCTCACTGCTTAGATTAGCTAATCATCTTGAGTTTTATGCTTTATTGTATGCTAATCTGTGCTTAGTATTGGTCTTGATATACCAAGAGGGGAGGTTGGTTGATTGGGCTATAAGCCCTTGAGCTTTAATGCTTAATGTATATCATCGATGACCAATTATGCATGATTAACTATGATTAGAAAGTTACATTTTCTTGTTAATCATGTCCCTTAGCATGCTCCATGTTTTAAAGTTCATGCACCCTATATTCTCCTTGTTAGGCATATGCTTATAGTTATAACTGCGACTTACTATCTACTCTTACCTTAACCTTATTGGTATATCATTAACGGGGAGAGAATAGTTTGTCAATTGCTGACAAAAAGGGGGAGAAAGATCAAGTCCCACCAAAACTAGTTTGCTATGTTTTGTGATGCAGGGATTGACAGGTTATGGGGGAGCATTCAAGAGGAGCTGCTTAGTTAGGCATGTCAAGAGACCTGTATTTAATTTCATATTATGTAATCTCTTGTTCATGTATTTGTTTTGGTAGGTTAGGTTTTTGTAAGTAATTGACAAAGGGGGAGATTGTTAGTGCACTTTTCTGTGGCATACTAGTGCACCTTGTTTGTCAATCACTTAGGTCAGTGAGTCTAGTGTTGGTTGAGTTTAGTGAAGACGAATACCGAAGACTCAAATGGCCCTGCTGCATCAAGGAAGAAGAAACAGGTAAAAGTGATGCCTTGGTGTGCCTTAACCTTGACTAAAACCTAACCCTTAACCTCTTAGATGACTTGCACCAACTAGGTATACCCTTAGTCATCATCATTAGTCTTAGAACTCCATGAAAAACATGATAAGTTAGACTAATTAAAGAGGTGGAAGCTGCTGTAATCAAAACATCTCAAACAGCAGTTTTCGATTGATCTCCGATCAATCGGACAGTGGCTCCGATAGGACTCCGATCAATCGGACCGAAGTTCCGATCAATCGGAAATTGTCCCAGCAAACTTGAAAAATCCACTGGACATATTTCCGATCAATCGGACAGTCTTTCGATCCATCGGAAGTGGTCAGTCCGATCAATTGGACCATGTTTCCGATCAATCGGATTATCTTTCAGAGAATTCACTGGACTGATTTTCGATCAATCGAACATGTCTCCGATCAATCGGACAGGCCTCCGATCAATCAGACCTTTTTTCCGATCAATCGGAGATACGCGAATCTGCCCGTTTTTTGACCGTTGGAAGAAAATCTATTTAAAGATGGGGATTCGTTTTTTAGCAGGAGAGGGGATTTTGAGGAGATAGAAGCCACCATTGCTAGAGACCATCAGAGGCTCTATCCCAAACCCATAGCAAGTCATTCTCCTTGTGTTTTCATCACAAGCTTGGGCCATTTAATGGCATCTTGAGATGGACTTGTTCCCTCCTGATTCCTAGGCTTTAGACACCTTGATCATAGTTAAATCCATTGTCTAAACACTACCTAGGAGTCCATATAGGTGTAATCCTCTAGGAAACCTATTTCCTACAATTTGTAGAGGATTCACCATTCCCTAGCACCTTGGGCATCTCCAATGGAGCATCACATGCAAGGTAGCTGATCTTGGAGCTGAAGCCTTGGCAAAGCAGTGACGTCAAAGATCGGGGGAGCACAAGGGGAGCTGATTCAAGCACGAGAGAGCGAGAAGAAGCAACCCAAAGCGGCGCTACAAAAGGGCTCAATCCGACAAGTAAGGTTGTCTTGTTAGGAGTCGATCAACTCAATTCCCTGTGGGAGTTGAGTGTAGAGTTTGTTGACAAACTCGATCTAGGGTCGTTAGCCGATCCTTGGCCTGTTAGTCGGCCTAATTCAGGGACGTCAGCCGTTCCTTGGCTCGTTAGTTGGCCTAAACAAAGTCTCCAAGGGGGAGCCACTAACACGGGTGCAAACGTGTAGGTTGCGAGGAACCTATAAACTCCCCGGTTGGGTGGATCCGAGTTAAAACACCTTGGTTGGGAGGAACCAGATTTAAACTCCCCAGTGAATGCCGGTGTGCTCAAAGGGGTTGAGTACTTGAACCGGGAGTGGAGTAGACAAGTAGTCGAACCACTCTGCATCCTTGTGTTTGTGATTGTTCTTGAGCACAATTCTCTTTATGCATTGCGTTTAACTTGTTAATTATGAATGCTTAGTTAGGAATGTATGCTAGGCACTTGATAGGCACACACAGACACATGATGTACTTTCACTCCTCATGTAGACTTGAGCTTTTGTTGATCCATCCTCTATAGTCTACATGTGTTGAATAGACTAGGTTGTTATTGCATATATCATTTACTAGTCTTTTGATTGGACCCACTTAGGCTTGGAAGCCGAAGTGTTAATTGCTTACGTAGTTTAATTTGCTAAATTTGTTAAGTAGGCGAAAATTTTAAAAAAGGTCCTAATCACCCCCTCCTGTAGGTTTAGCCATAATTCTAGTTGCTCCTTAAGCTTCCGCAATGTGTATGCATAGGGTGTTGTGTTAGACTACCCGACGCAATTTCAGAATGATTAGCCAAGCCCTTAATTATACCATTTTAACATCCAGCCGGTTGACGAAGCCACCGTACCATCACTATATTAATTGGCCAATCTGGGACCATTTGGCTCCCTACGGGCGAGTACATATCATCGCCAGTAACCCCATGGATCCCAGCTCGGGTAGATAGCCCGTGCGCCCAATTCGGCCATGACTTGTTAGCCATGTCCAACTCAGGCGGGGATGGCTTGGTCATGCCATTTCCTCATAGTCAAACAGGTGGTAGGCTCGTTGCCTTCACGGGTGATCAATGGACACTACGGTGGGGCACCACCCTGGCGTAGGCCAATAGCACGGGCACAAGTCCTATACCACCATGTCCGGCCCATAGTCTTTAACGATTGTTCGCCATACAGTTATTAATGGGCCTATTCAATGGTAATGTTGGTACATGGATTCAAGTCTAAGCGTCCAAACAATTAATAGGCCTAAACTAGGTTGTTGGGCCAACAGTCCTTAGGCAAGGGGATAACAGGGAACTGACCTCGGGAGTCCTTATCCCGCGTGGTTCACGAACCACAGTCGGGTCCCGAATTCAACCCCGTTTGAGGACTCCTGTCTTCGGGGGTGCGACCGACCTATGCGGCCGCCCCAATTCTTGTAGAGTCCTTGGTTTCGGCACTTAGAAGATAACCATAGAACTATGTAGGTAATAATAATAATTGGGCTTATTCTATCATATATTGTACATATAGTTTACTTTCTTTCAGAATTCCGAACAAGTACAAGAAAATTACAGATTTTCTCAAGCATTCAACAGAAACATACTCATGCATCTCGAGAACAACACATAGAACAACATCATACAGTTAATTTGGAAATCTTTCCCCAATTTATAGCATATAGCAGGAACTAGGAAGCACATATGTAGAAACATGTATGCATGGTAATCAAATAGTATATGCAAGGAATTCTATTCCTAGAAGCAGTCAACGATACACACCTCATGGTCTTGAGGATTCTTGAAATTCCTACAAGGAAAGAGGTTGCATGTCAGGGAGTTGTATAAATTCAGCAAGAATTGAACAATCCTAGATGTGGGGCCTATTTTTCTAAGCTGAGAAGTTAGATCTAACTGAATTTTTGAGGCTCCTTGCTCCTATACAGCGGTGGTGACGGGGGTGACATGCAAGAGCTCCCTTGAGCTCCACTCCTCTTCTCCAAATCCTCACCCCCCCCCCCCTCTCTCTCTCTCTCTCTCTCTCTCTCTCTCTCTCTCTTAGCTTGGGGTGGAAAGAAATGAGAAAAGGGCTGAGAAAGGAAAGCCTTTTATAACTTTGGGCAGTTGGGAAATATAGTCCTCTAGGATTTAAGTTGCTGTAAGTAGCTTTTGGGCCCACTTTTGGTTGAGTGGGGCCCAGCGGGTCCATCTGACTCAATCTGGACCGCGGAATAGTTCTCCTGGCCCGAGATTTGGCTACGTGCACGATCTCATGAAAATTTGATGCGGCATTTGCCTGATACGACGACAGATCTGTTCGACGATTGGGGCCACGAGTTTGGTAATGTGATCAATGTTATATTTGGGTCTCAAGCTCCTTATCCCATGGCCATGCAAGGGTGCAAGTGGCCCACACAAGAAAAGCATTACTTGTAATGATTGCTTTATTTAGTGTTGGTGCGAGTATACTTGCGCTTAAGGGTGCATCTGCAATGAGTAGCAGTAGGGTGGCTCCGGGTGCGGACTTTGGCAAGATGCCCATCCCAAGGCCTCAAGCCCGGTGTGGTGGTTGCCCCATTTGAGTGTCGGGCCCATCTGACCTGGAGTGGGCGGCACACCGGCCTCCTAAGTACGTGCACGGTGCTAAATCTCGATGGTCCGGGGAAAATTAATCTAAAATTATCCAATTAGTCATCTTAGGGTGACAGGAGTGTGACGTGGCTCGAGCACGAGTTCGGGTTAGACTATAGGTGATTTTACGGGGCGTTACAATATCCCTTTACCAAAATGACCCCAAAACCCCTATTAAATTTGAGAACTACACATTCACCTGTAGCTGCTCATGGTACAGAATTACCTACCGACGGATGGTTGGGATGTCTGCCATCTATTTTCTACCTACAGATGGCTAGGATGTATATATGTGTGTGTGACTAAGTGCATCATGTTTGTATGCATGGGTGACAAATAGGATGGATGTACGTATGTGTTTTCTACCACATCTCATGCACGTAATAAAGCGGGCAAAGGTGTTCAAATACATTATCTAGACTATTCAGTGATGGATTTCACTTTGTATGCATTGGATCTACCTTTGTAGTGATCTTGACCATTGATATTATTGTGGATGCTCATTTTGTACCCATGTGTCCAAAGTGTAAAAATCTAGACTATTGATGTTGTGTAGCATGGTGGGGATTTTCACTTTGTATAGGCTCACATTTATAGGGATTAAACTGTTGAAATTATGTTCGACAATCAGGATTTCAATTTTCTACATATGGCCTATACCTATCTTGGACATGTCCGGATTTTCACTTTGTATGTATGGTGCCCACATTTCTAGTGATCTAGACCATTCGTTGCAATGGACATCCTATTGGAATTTTGCATTTGTGGGCCTATAGTGCAACGATCCAGACAATTGATATTTAGTGACATGGTCTGCATTTTCATTTTGTATGCCATGGGCCCACATTTGTAGTGATCCAGACCGTGAAATTATGGTTTGTAGAAAGGGGGAGGAAAAAAGGAGAAAGCAAGAGGAAGGAAGAATAGGGCGAGATATTTTGTGTGGGGATGTTAGGGAAAAAGGCACATGCATACATAAATAAAATATCTCTCTCCACACCCCCCTCCCCCCTAAAGCCGGAGCATTAATATCTATCATGCCCAACTTGTGACACCCGGTGCCCTTGGTTAAAAAACCGACAACTTGGTCATCTGATTTCTGATAAGAGAGGTTATCTTCCTTCAAAACCACCTTGTCACGAATAAAGTGGCAATCAACAACTTCAATATGCTTGGTACCTTTGTGATAGACGTAGTCAAGGGAGATGTGGATCGTGGCCATATATTAAAGTGAAGAATCATGGGATAAGAAATTAGATACCCTAACTCGATCAACAAAGTCTTCAACTAAAGTTCACAAATGCCGTGAGCCATACCTCAATACTATGCCTTAGCACTAGAATAGGCCACAACAGATTGCTTCTTGCCTTTGTAGGTAACCAAGTGCCTAACTAGGGCTACTGATGATCAAAAGGCAACCCAATCCAATCTTAAGTTGATATAGGCTTCAATGTAAAGATGCTTTTTCTTGGAAAAAAGAATTCTGTGGCCAATAGAGCCCTTCAGAAACTTGTGACTATGATAGACATCATTAATATGTCCATAACGCAGGGCATGGATAAACCGGCTGAACACACTAATTGCATAGGCGATATCAGGACATATATAGTTAGATAAATGAGTTTCCCAAGCATTGATACAATCCAACATTTGTTAGAGGCTCCCCACTATCAAGTTGAAGACGACGATTTTGTTCAATAGGGATATCAACCGGCCTAGCATGAAGAAGGTCACTACCTCAGAGAAGATCAAGAGCATACTTTTGTTGAGAGATGACAATACCTTTTCGTGAGCAGGAAACTTCAATACCAAAAGTAGCGGAGGGGCCCAAGGACCTTAATATCAAACTCATAATGCAGAAGTAATTTCAAGGACTGAATTACATCAAGATAAACTATTGTGACAATAATATCATCCACATAGAGAATGATGATAGAAAGACCCACAGCCTGTTTGAAAAAGAAGGTGATCGAAATGTCTTTGAGTGCATTCAAACTTTAGTAAAGCATGACTAAAGTGCTCAAACCATACTCTTGGAGATTGATTTAGACTATAGATAGCCTTGCAAAGCTTACGAATAGACCCTTTTCTAACAGCATGGAGGAACCTGGGAGAAGGGGCTGTATACACTTCTTCTTGAAGATCCCCATGGAGAAAGACATTTTTGACATCAAGGTGATGAATGGCTAGGAGAATTAGCAGCCAAGAAAAGAAAGATTCTCATGGAGTTCAACTTTGCAATTAGAGCAAAGGTCTCATGGAAATCAAGGCATGGGTTCGAGTACATCCATTGGTAGGCCATTAACAATCCACTCCATTATTAGGCTTATGCTTGATTGTCAAAACCCATTTATATCCAACCACTTTCTTCCTTGTAAGTAACTAAGCTATCATGTTTGATTTTTCTCCAAGGCCCACATTTTCTCCAACATGGAACTTTTCTACTTTGGATGAGAGAGGGCTTGTCTTACAATAGAAGAAACTGAAATAGAGAAGATTTGAAAGAAATGCACATTATGAAGGAAGCGAGTGATACGAAATAAAACTGGTAACTGGATGAGCAGTGCGGGATCTCTTCCCTTTGTGTAAAGCAATGGGAAGCTCATTTGAAGCAGAATTGAGGGGCATATTATCCTTGAGGGTGATAATCCCTCTTCTCCTGCATACTGAAGATACCTGTCGGCGTCCTCTCCTAGTTCCTTGTACTTGGTCGCTTGGTCGCCTCCTGTAAACTTGAGTCACATGGGTCATCTGGTTGGTGTTTTAAAACACCGTCCCAGAAAAGGAGTGAGTGGCCAACTCGGTGGTTTCATTTCCCTAGATTACTCATCTACTAATACAAGCAATATAAATAATATTTTCATTTTCCCAATATACAGAAATTAAAAGTAAACACATCATCACAGATATGGTTTTTAAATGGAATGAGTACATGAAATGCATATGCATGCCCGAACATCGGTTTTGTCACAGCAGACAGTGAGTGACACCAGCACAACACCCGCACAGACCCAAGCCGCCAGTGAATAAGGCACCACCCTATCAACCGCTCAATGCATGCTATGCCGAACCATAAATGATTAGCCAAGTAGTTAATTAGTGCTCTTTCATCACACAGCCGATTGGCGAAGCCACTGTACCAGCATTCTATTATTTTGGCCAACTGGGACCACCTGGCTCCCTGCGGGGCTGAGCGCAGGTCGCAGCCAGTAACCCCTCGATCCTATCTTGGGTCTACAGCCCTGAGGGCCTGGTTTGGCCGTGACTCGTCAGCCGCGCCCAACACAGGCGGAATAGCGCTCGTTGCCCTACCCCATAGTCAATTGGTAGGCTCGTCACCTCCACGGTGCTCAATGGACATTATGGGGAGGCACCACCCCAGTGTAGGCCGACAGCACAGGCATGGGGCCCATACCACCATCCCCGACTCATGAGTCTTGGGGGATCGGTATGCCATACAATTTCAAGTGGGCCCATTAGATGGTATGCCAGGTACACGGATTCTACATAGGTGCTAAATCACATTCATTATATTTAGATATATATTCATATCCGGCTCGGTGGTGGGCCGAGGTCCTCGGCTAGGGAAAACAAGGGGAAGACCGACTTTGAGCACATATGGCCCGCGTGGTCCTTGACCACAGCTGGTCGCCCCAACTTCCACCTCAGCCAACCACCCCGTTCCCAAGGCTACCGACCTCGTGCGACCGCCTCTACTACGATGCTTGTCGGGTTAGACGCTACTAGCTGTGACCTCATACACTCACAATTCCAAAGCTTGTACATTATTTGATTTACAAGACATGCAATATCATAATCTCAACAATCAACATAATGACATGAAATCTAGATATCTCAGCATAATAATTATACATAGTTAAAACATATGCAAGATGACATGAGCATGCAAATGACCCTAGCAAACATCCAGTATCCAAATCTCTAGGCGGGGCAACTCTATTACACTCATATGACTTGCTTAGCCTCAATTCAATCATCAATTACCAAGCATGACCTCCCTAATATGGAAATTGAAGGCAGTTAGTCATAATTATAGGTATTCGTTGCATGACAACACTTGGATAAATGATACACACCTCAATTTTAGGGAGAGTTGGTGTAGACCTGCAAGAGGGAGCTTGCATGTCAGGAAAATTGAGGAGAAATTGAAGGTAGAACTACAATTATGGAGGGACAATGGCTTTGGCTCACCTCTATCGGCACACGGAGGAATTCTTGCGCACGTGGTACCAGCTACGGTGTTGTGGAGGTGGCTAGACACAAGTAGGGTAGCATGTAAGAGCCTCCTCTTGCTAATTCCCCTCTCCTAGCACCCCTTCCTCTCTCTCACCCCTCTCTTTCTCAGAAAATGGCTGAAGAAATGAGTTAAGGGGCTGAGAATAGAGTTTATATAAGAGGGGTAGTTAGAAGATAGCCTTGGGGATTTAAGTCATGTGCAAATGCCCCTTTAGGCCCTGTTTTTGATCATGTGGGGCCCAGTTGGCTCATCTGGACTGATCCAACCCATGGGATGACCTCACCATGGTGAGATCCTTGCTTGGGTGCGATTTGGGACCGATCGGGCATGGCGATTGCCGAATCCGAGGTGATGGCCATTTGACGGTCATCGATCATCGATCGGGGCCCATGTTAAGGGATCATGTGCTGGTTTGTGTTTAGAGTCTATGGTCCACTCTCCATGGCCATGCAAGGGTCCATGAGGCCCACACAAGAAAAGTGGGTTTGATAATGATTGCCCATATAAGGCCTAGTGCAAGTATACTTGCACTCTCATGTGAACTTGCAGGTCATTCCAGTTTTATGGTTTTGGGTGTCGATTCCGGTGTGACGCCCATCCAAAGGTGTCAAGCCCAATACGGGGGTGGTCCCTGTCGAGTTTCGAGTTTGTCAGTCTTGGAACGGGCGGCGGAATGAACCTCTACGTGCGTATCTAAGTTTTTGATTTCATGAGACTATGGTTTCCTAAATTAGATATGGTCAATTATTTGCCCAAGGGTGATATGTGTCTAGCGGGTTTGAGCATGTACTTGAGTCTTAGGAAGGGCGATTTTACAGGGCGTTACATACACCATCTTATGTGTCATTCCTCCTTGCACTCCAAAGGCTTGCCAAATGAACCACCAAATTTCTTGAAGAAAAGAGTTGTGTGGAAACAAGTGTTTGATAGATTTAGCACCCATAAGGCACATTGGACAACCATTAGGGATCACCGTATTCGTTTTCCTAAGATCGTCCATGGTTAAGATCCTTTTTTTCCCACAAACCACGTAAAAGAAAGTACCCGAGGGGGCCCCTTGTACTTCCATATGAATCTAAGAGGATCTCTACTCTTTGGATGAGCACCTGAGACTAACGCATTGTAGAAGGATTTAACAGTAAATTGTCTAGACTCAGATGGGGTCCATGCGCAACGGTCTTGGTATCTTCCATCTACATGCAATTATTTTAGCAAATCGAAGAGACATACCACATCATTGATCTCTACCTCACTCATATTTCTTTGGAATGTTGGAGTACTAGATTGCTCTTCCTCCAACATCTGTCAAAATGGATGAGATCAAAGCCTCGTTATTAGTAGCTACTGATGTAGCATACATGTATGGATGTCATGTTTTGCAGGAAATTATTCAAAGGAAAATTCAAAGCGTATAGATTCCTGGGACCTGTGGGTTATTCAAAGGACAATTTAAAGCATATAGATCCTGATACCTGTGGGTTATTCAAAGGACAATTCAAAATCATGTAACTCCATTAGAAATCATCCCCACATGCACGCAATTATATAAAGATTAAAATCGCAGGATGCCAAGGTTGTTAGAACAACCCCCTAGCATAAAATATCAACAAAATACTCATGGGCAAATTCATACACACATAGAATTCACAATACTCATTCACCACATAAACTATGTTTAGAGGAGATGAAGATCACGTGGGATAAATTTGTAAGTTGAGAATTGAGGGTTGTGGGATGAAATTGGGAAGGGTTTAGGGTAGGTTTTATGTGGGAGACAGGGAAATAGGGTGTCGAGGTTTTGGGTGCAATGGGGCCACACTAAAGTGGGCCGTACGGCTGTACGGGCTGACCGTATGTGTGGGGCGGTGTCGGGATCCGATGGGGCGCGTGGATTGAATGATTTAGGTTAGATAGGATCAAAGAAGTCTTTTAGATGGAGTAAAAGAAGAAGAAAAGAAATGGCGATGCGAAGATCACACCTTGTAGAAGATAAACACGTGAACGAGTCACACGCCCAGTGTTCGCAGTATCGGTTTCGCGTTACGTTTCGCACCCTTGGGATACAGATACATATTGCGTATCAGTGGGAAATATCGGTTATATCGCGGAATGTATCGCACTTTTTGGGAAACATGGGGAAACATTGGGAAATTGATTGAATTTTTCAATGAAACTTCAGGGATTGTTAAAATAGACCTCAATACACATATTTAAATCATAATATGTAAAAAAAAAAGTCCACATAATGGAGTTCATTTGTAAAAGGATCCTAAGCTATGCGCTATCTAATTGAACTGATGCAACTATTGTTTAAATTGATTCTATAAGATATACAAATGTAACAAGACATTAATGTAAACACAACTAATGCATTGACAACGTAAAACAGGCAAGAGAATTGAGAAATATACCTATGGATGATGCAACTGAATGAGTATCCTCCAAATGCAGTTTTAACTATCCTGGTTTAACACAATGCAAGCTATCCAATATAGCCTAGATCTATATGAGGACTTAATAAAATCTAGAAAATAGCTAATTAGACTCAACAAACTATGACCCCTACTGTAGAGTCGGAAGGCGTGTCGAGCTGAACGGTTTTTTTTATTTTTTATTTTTTTAGGGAGGAGAAACTAGAAGAAAATCGAACAAAAAATCATTTTTTTCTACAAAATGGGGGACTCTTGTGCGTCTGACCGATATAGTAAAATAGGAGAAAATTGAGAAAAAATAAGCCTCCCCAAGTTTTTTCTCAAAAAAAAAAAAAAAAAAACCAAATTTAAAAACATTCCGGTGTTTTTGACCGATACCTGGATGATATCGTCTAGGTATCGACGATATCTGGAATCGCGTAAAGAAAAAAACCCGATATCTTGCCGATATATCGTGCGATATCGATACAAACTGCGATATTATCAATATCGCACGATGTATCGTGCGATACCAAGGAATCTACATTTTTTTTTGTTACTACTAAGCCGATATTTATCGGCGAGCAACGATACCGATAATATCGGCCGATATTATCAATACTGTAAACACTGCACACGCCCACAAAAAGATGGAATCTCACCACGTTGCTCCAAGTCTCATGGAGGATATTTCCAAGTCGCATGGGAGAAAGGAAGTCTTCTCTCTAGGAAAAAAACGTGAAATGTTTCATTGCCGGCTAGGGTTGGACGTTCCCCCCTTAAATAGAATTTTTATACCAAAAGTAAAATGACCAACATGCCCCTTTTAAAATCTAGCAAAGTAGGGGCCCACTAAGAAATCCAAACAGACCAAAATGTGCAGAAAAATAACAAAACATAAATGGAAACTAAAAACTGAAAAAGGACTTGATCACATGGTGGGCCTGATCGGACGCGATCCAACGGTCGGATCTCAATTAAAACTCTCAAAAACTATCCTGACACTCCAAATAATGTAGCCCATGTGCATCCTCCCAGTCTGAGGCCTTCATGATGCACATCCTATGCACCTGGGGTCTTCAAAGTGGCCCACGGGCCAGGCCCAAGTAGTGATCACCTAAATAAAGTGTGGGTTGGGTTGGGCCAGGGCCTAGGTCTCTCCTACGGCGACGTTGGTACACTCTGATGTCCGCATCAGCTACTCTGAGTAGAGTTGAAAATTTCTTGAAGAGGGGGAAGACCCGGTGCCACCTATTGATTGAAAACCTAACTCTGGAACCAACCTCGGGGACATAAGAGATCTCATATCTAAATCTGTCCACAATTCTAAGACTAGTTTTGTAGACACACGATGCATGGTGAGCACTGACATATTGGGAAACCATCCTCTTGCCTCCTCCCTATACTTGCCAATGACAACCTTCTTCTGTAAACCATCCTCTTCTACACCAAACCTCTAGAGCCTTCCAACACTTCATTTCTCAAAGGAGTCTTCGGATGCCTAAACCACTTTCCTCCTTTGGCCTGCAAACGTCATCCCACCACCCACATCACCAAGTGAAACTACTTTCTTCCTTTTGACCCTTGCTGTAGGAAATACCTTTTGAATATTTTCCAACTTTTGGATGACACTGCTTGGGCTTTGGAACAACAACATAAAATAAATCAGCTTACTGGCCATGGATGCTTCGATGAGATTTTTTTTTGAAAGGTTGCTTTGATGAGAGTTATTGTACCCCCCAATGACAAATGCTGACTCTTTCATCCTGATAACTTCTTTTTTACTCTTTCAATCACCACATTCCACAATTGTTTAGTTGGTTTTCCAATGCATATCGTCAATCCCAATAAAAAAGAAACTTTCCGACCTTACATTTGAAGATACACAGTATTTGCCTACCTCCTTCATCTCCATCCAAAGTACATGACCCTAATGTTGTTTGACAATCTGCACCAGAACTTTGGAAGGCTGATTCAACATCGTTTGATGGTTGAAGGGGATAGAATCTGTCATGCTCGCGACTGCCCCTAATCTTTTGTCCTATTGCTAGGTCCTGAAGACACAATGAGAAGAAAAGGAAGTCACACTAGAGTTCAGAGTCCTAGTAAGCATAATTTAGAAAATCGCCAAAACTCGACTCAACTTGGCTGAGTCAACTCGATTTGATAGAAATGTGATCACTCGAGTGAAAAACTCAATTCTGTCAAGTATCTCATTAAGACTCGGCTGACTTGTCGAGTTTCAGCAAAAACTAGCTCATGTCAAGGCGACTTGGCAAACTCAACCGACTCTTGGCCCAAAGAGTATTCCCTTCCATCTCCCTCTCTTCCTCACATCTTCACAAAATCCCATGAGACCTATCCTCTCTCTTGTGGTTGGTTGTCACCCATCCAAGTTGCAAATCCTCAAAATATGCAGTCAAAATGATAAAAACGCACTAGTAAATCCAATGCCTAGCACAATCATAACGCACATGAGGTTGGATCTCTCTTTCTCATCATGCTTTTTGGTAATCTAGGGTTTTGGAGTGCTCCAGGGATGGCTCCCATTCAATGGTAAAAGAGTAGAGAAAGGCTTACTCTGGCAGTGTAATGGATGATACTATGCACTAAGAAATTGTAAGCGTGGTATAGAATCAACTCAAGTTAAACCATCCAAATTGTGGGCTAAATGTATATGAACTACGTAGATATAAGTCTACACTCGTATAAATTCCTAGCTGACGGATTGGACTATTGATGGACGGCTAACATGAAAATTAGTTGACAAATTCTAACTCAAAAAACATTAGTCCACTAATCAAAGGCCATGATCATTCAAACAATCTTATTTTGGGATAATAAACTACCTACAGTGGGTCTCAGAATTTGGATGGTTTAATTTGAGTAGTATATTACATGTGTGTAGTTTATGAGTGATGAGTGCCTACATCTCAAGCATCATTCTCTGTCAAAGTTTATCAAGTAACTCCTAAAGAGGTAGGCTTCTATGATAATTCAACACCATTTTACGAAATGGTGATGCCTCATCCTGCTCATGTTTGGCACATAATGGGTGATCTGGCCATCCAAAAAGTGGGCTACATTGTGTATGTAGCACTTGTTTAAAATCACAATGACAACTCAATTCTAACAATCTGAATGACAGTTATGAAATTGATGATTAAAAGTAAAATAGAGAGTGCTCCAAATTCCAGGGGCAAAATCAGATACTTGCTACCGTTTGCTTAGTATAGTTTTTATTTTTATTTTTTAAAATGCTCCATCTACAATTGGGTCAATGCTTTGAATGGTTTGGGTTGTCATATAGCTATGCCAACGATTTTTTTTTCTAATGCTTTAAATGTAATATATTTTTTTCCAAGTTTTTTCACTTCGAGTTTTCGAGTTGACTTGACTCTGTTGGGTTTTGAGTCAAGTTTTTAAACTATGCTAGTAAGGATACTCACAAAAAAAAGAAAAAAAAGAAAAAAAAAAGAAAAAAAAAGTGCATGTAGAACAGAAGTTAAGGATAGAGATGATGGAGTATTAGTAGTTCTCATACCCTCAACTTGAGCATGGGAACACCATCAACACTTCTGACTCTGTTGTTTGATGGAGATAACAAGGAATAGGTTTCATATAAAGAGTGCATACCATTCATATGATAAGGAGCTCCAAAAATGGAGATATCTAAATGCTGAGGAGTAGGTGACAGAAAGGAAGACCCTTTCAAAGTGGCCAGGTGGTGACGGAGATCAACAATTTCTTCCATTGAATACTTGGTAGAGCCACTTGAGTAGATTGCTCTGCAAGATTCAGTACACATCATAACAAAATTTCAGTTGTAGTAGTATATCCCTTGGTTGATGACTAACAAGGTCCCAACATGTAACTTTTGCAGGACGGGTGTGCCTATAGTGTGTAGAATAAAGTTTATCCTTCTTATCATGGGCCATACCCCACGACCATGATTGAAGTCATTACGACTGAGACATGTTGGTGTATTTTTGAAAGACAATATAAGCATAATTTTAGAAATTTCAGATTCTAATTTTTTAATGCAAAAGGTTCCCAATCCAGATATTATCAAATTCCAAAAGCCACAAATCAACAAAATTTTATTTTAACTCAAATTTATGTCGTATAATCGTCGTAAAAAGTTCGATGTTGATTCTCAAACATAAGTCTCTCCCTGATCTATCACAAAAGTAGACTGGAGAAACCCACACAAAAGGGCTGATGTACAGCTAGTCCTTCATGCAACTTAGGAGATGTCAATCTTCCTCTCTTTTTTCTCTCCACACTTCAGTGTCCCTAGGGGTGGGGGTGTCCAGGCCTTTTTACCTCATCTCTCTCCATCTGGCTAAGGACTCGGCGTTTCAGAGGAAACACCTTACGGTGCTCTTGGCCCCTACAAACTTTGGTGTGCCCCACTACACAATCTGAAATCCTTTCCTTATCCATGCAGCCAAATTGAGCAAGTCCCTCCATTTACTGTGGCTTCTGGCCACTACCTTGACCAATTCCCATGCCAGTCTAAGAGATGGACCACAAGACCTTGACCATTGAATCTTCCATCAATTGCAATCAACTATTTAATGGTTAAAACCAAAAGATTAATGGTTAAAATTGATTGATTAAAGGTTCAAAATGTGTTGAACACCATAAAACCACTTGATGGACGGTCCAAACATTAAGGTCAGTCCACTGTATGCATGCCAGGTAACAGGTAGATCCCATGTTGGAATGTGTGGGCTTCTTATACATCATAATACCCATGCCCAACCACATCCGCATGTCAGCCACTAATGTACCCTCACATGTTGAGCTAATGACCAAGACACTAGAACCATGGAGTCCCGCCATGACCTCAATTCTAAGGACTAGTCAAATCTGGTACATGATTAACTCATTCTGGTTTGGGCATGATGGGTCTCCTTGACCAATGACTAGATGTGATCCTCCAATGCAAATGCTCATTTAAGTCCAATCACAGGTATATGCATGCTGGCCAGTCAGCCACCCGGCCACCTCTGATGCAGGGGCATGTGATGACGTAACCCTAGATGCATGTATATTCAGTTGGAAGATATTCAAATAATAGAATTACGAAACTAACTACTTTCAATCAGAGGAAACTAACAAATCTCAACACGAAGATGAGATCCGTCCGTCCGGATCATGCCCCTTTGCATAAAACCATGTAAAATCGTAAAACAGGGAGGATCTAGGGATATGAGGATATCCCAGATCTAGCATAGACCAGTCCACAGTCAAGTTTTGATCCGGTTATCGTGGCTAGGTATCCATCTTTTCGATCGTACCCAAAGGGGGGGGTTCAGAAAAGGACGAGGGATGTCGAAAAGTAATGGGTTCTCATGAAGCACGAATTAGGAATCAAAAGAAGCTTACCTTTCCTAGCATCTTGAAGAAATAGAGAAGAGAAAAACGGAAACTCTAGGGTGGAATCCTCAACACCCGAGGGCCAATCCTGAAACCCTAATCTCTCAAACAAAGAGGAAGAAACTCACGAATTTTCTATTCATTCAATAATTTGAAATAGGATTTCTCACAGTATATATAAGCTACGAAAATAAAAAAAAGTGCACTAAAATGCCTGAAAACCAAAGAAAAATCATAAAAACGCTTAAAGTAAATAACGACATTAAAGTGCCTAAAAATAAAGAAATAAATAGAAAAGCGCCTAAACGTAAATCCGCTCTATGGTCCAGCGGTCATGATACTCCTGCGCGATCCTGCATCTCGCGTACTCGTAACGCGCCAGAAAATGGGCCCCATGGGCCTAGCATCCATCCACATCAACTCGTCTGCTCCAACACTCGATCTGCGACGTCGCCTCCTTTGGTACATTCTAAAGGGTGCACCACTGATGTCCGCATCAACCTCTCTCTCTCTCTCTCTCTCTCTCTCTCTCTCCCCCTCACACACTCTCTCTCCAATCCGTCTGGCGAGGCTGTGAGCTGGTGACAACTCTCTCTCTCTCTCTCTCTCTCTCTCTCTCTCTCCAGTATGTTCGACGACAGCTATCGTCCAAGCTCGTCTCTCAGCTCGAATTTAGCTCGAGCTCGAGCTCGAACTCAGCTCGAAGCTTGGCCGAGCAAGCTCGAACATAAAAGTCCAGCTCGATGGCCGAGCTGAGCCGAACATGAGCCAGGCTATTTAGTGACCGAGCCTAGCTCGAACATGGCTGAGCTCGGCTCATGCTCAGCTCTATCCACACACATGAATAATTGAGGCAAATGAATAAGCATTCCATTAATAAAATAACTGAGGTCTAACATGAAACATTGGCTTTCTAGGGTACACAATACTAATTTGACCATCCTTCAGAAAAAAAAGGATGAATATCAACTCCACCATGACAATAACTAACCTATACTCCACAACATGACCAGCATTAACACGGCTTATACCATATGTACTAAATCCAAATCTATCACCATGGTCTGAGTGAACGAGAGCACCACAACCTTACCCTATGACCTACATCCACTACTATGTAAACTTGCTACAGCAGACTGCTCAGGAGTACTCAATGCAACATCCAACATTATCTTTCGTTAGCTCTCTTCCTGCTGTAGAAGAGCGAAGACAGTTCAAGGGAGGAAAGATGCTCATGACTAAAGATTTGTGCACGAGTAGTTTCATACTCATGATTGAGCCTTGCAAGGTGATAAAAGATTTGCTGCTCTTCTATTTCAGTTTGATGTTCCCAAGCTCAGGAGGGCTTAATATGTCAATGATGACCCAACTGTTACCACATCCCTCTAAGAGCCGTATAGTAGTCTCCTAACAACTCACCCCGGCAAAATTAGCAACTTCCCTTGTCAACTGAAATACGCGAGCTACATTTTTCTTTTGGGAGTATGATGCCACAAATAGAATAGGATCAGGGTGATCTTCCATGGGCTTTGTTGGGCACTGAAAGCCTGATTCTTGTGCCTAGTAGTTTAAGAGTTCATTAGTTCATTTAATGTTATTTGTGAATGATCATTACATTTATGATTGCAGTGCCTGCGTACTGCTTATTTCTTTTATTGTTCCATTCTGTCTTGTTTTTCGTAATTTTTAAACTTCTTTTAAGTATGTTTAGTTGTCAATGCTAAGGGCCAAGTGTTTTGGTTTATGTTATTTCGGAAAAATAATACCCTTTGATGGTGTTTTTAATGGGTTGGAATCTCTCATTGTGCTTATGGGCCTACCCTGCCATGGGCTCAGAAGTCAGGTCAGGCTTCATTTCTGGTCCCATAGCCAGGCCATCGGGCTTAGGCTCATTTACTCACCCAGAAAATAGTTCTGGCTTAGACACAGGGCCCCTATTGAGGTCTGGTCCTGAGTGGAGACTTGTAATTGGCTTTCATGGGTTTGGCTCAGGAGTTGGGACAGATACCGTCCTAAATTTCAGTGCTGGTACATGGATCGGATGGGCTTGGACTGATTCTGGCCTGGTCTATGCACTTCCCTCTGGGGCCTTCGTTCTGCTTGATGGAGATGGTATCCCAACCTGTTTGTTTTGCAGGCGATGATGATACGAACGGCCATATTGACAATTTCTGCTGCTTTGTAAAGCCTGGCGTGGTTGCTTTGGCATGGACTGATGATGAATTGGATCCTCAGTATGAGCGATCTATTGAAGCATTTTCTATTCTTTCCAGTGCTACTGATGCTGAAGGTAGAAGGATAGAAATAATCAAACTACACGTGCCCGGGCCACTTTACATGACAGAGGAGGAAGCAAATGGGATTCAGGCGGTCAGTCCATAACAATTTCACATATCAATATATAGCATCTTGAATTTGTTATATGCACGTGCACTCACACACACACGTCTTGTTTCACCTTCTCTATATTGGTAATGTTAGGGTGTGTTTGGTTGCACCAAAGTTTGTGAAATATCATGAAATTTTGCACCAAATTAGATTGATTAATCATGGATTTAATGATATTCGGTGCAACCAAACGCACCCACTGGCATTTCATGACAATCATGTCGTATTATGGCGTCCTTTGATATATATCTTAAATACATTCTATATATTTATAGACGAGAGATGCTCACATCCAACCAGTTGGATGATAATTTGTTGTCCACACAGCAGATGCGTTTCAACCTATCATGTGCATGTGACATCTACCCCGTCCAATAGGTTGGGCTGACCATGAGGATCAAGTTACGCAAAAATCAGCCCCATCCACTTATCAAGTGGGCCATACCACTGGAAATGATATATAGCCACTGGTAAATAACAAGTGTGGTCTGTGTGCTGACTGGATGGAGCTGATTTTCGCATAAGCCAATCCTCGTAATGCGGCCAACCTATTACATAAGGTTCGAAGTTATTTGATGGTTGGATGATAACTTACCATCCAACCGGTTGGATATGAGTACCTTTTTATAAATAGATGTATTTTTGCGCAGTTCACCCTTAATACAATTTCCAATGTTCAGATTGTGGGCCCCATTGTGGATGGAGCTTATCCTGAAAATCACACTGATCAGACAATCACGTTGAGTTTTGAGTCTGCTAACCATTTCTTTTCAACCATCTATCTGATGGCCGCCAATTGGATGGTTAGGATCTTCTGATCAGTGTGCTTTTTCAACCATCTCAGTGGGAATATTTACCATGGATGCGGAAAATCTAACCTCTTGATCATTGGTATGATAGGAAAACCAAACCTGCTTGGACTTAATATCTTTTATTCACTGCATACAATCTGTGTGGTTCTTTTCCTGTCATTCTTTGCAGCATCTCTCACCTTTCTTGAAATGTTCTGTCCTCAATGCTTTGAAAGCAGGACAATGATGCAAAGCCGAGAGAGGCAGGTACAAGACTAGCTGCTTCATACGTAAATTTCTACATTGCCAATGGGGGGATTATCGCTCCAGCATTTGGGGATGAAAAGCGAGACAGGGAAGCCTTCTCTGTACTCTCTTCAGCTTTTCCAAATCATGAAGTAAGCCATCTCTCTCTCTCTCTCTCTCTCTCTCTCTCTCTCTCTCTCTCCTGGCATGGACATGTTGCAAAAAAAAGTTCCAACTGCCTGATGAGGGCTTTGGAAATGGATGCTTTATCTGAAATTGTGCACATTTCACGGGGGGGGGGGGGGAATCAGAGTGAGATTTCATAGTATGAGCGAGATTTCGCAGAGGGGGAGGTTTTTTCACCATGAATTATTCATTAAGTGTCCCACCAGACGAATGGTTACGTGGGTCCACCTGTAACAAGATTTACAATCCCTTGTCTCTTGAGTTCCTATAATTGGAGCCCACATTTTGAGGATCAGACAGGTGAACTTGTTGCCCCACCGTGGATGGACCAATCCCAAGAATCTCTCAGATAGAAGATCCTAGACATATATTGCTGTCTTTTGACTTCAATTTTTTTGAGTTTTCTCCATATATTTCTGTCTCGGATCAGAAGATCCTAGACATATATGGGTCCACCTCAGATGTTTGCTGCTTAGCTTGAGGATAGTATTGTGGTCCCTGAGTTCCTATAGGTATGGCCGTTGTTTTGGGGATCAGACAGGTGATCATTCCACAAAAGTCTCCCAAATTAGAAGATTATAGCCAATCCAATCTTTAGAAAATCTTCCCATTGAATGTAGATGGTAGACTGTTGCCATATTCTTTTCCTAACCGCCCATTTGCAGTCACATCAATTGATGAGTTGGGATTGTGTCCAATTGGGAACATTTTTGGGGCATGATCCATAGTTTCGTGGGGCCCATTGGTCCAGCTTGGCCAAATAATTCGCCAATCCATGGGGATGATATAAGCAATTTGTCCTCCAGAAATGCCTGATATAGAGGAATAAATAGTCCATTTTTTCTGTTATGTCCCTATTTCTTTGTTCATTTTTTCCCACACATACTGATCTTTCTACCGATCTAGATTAATAATCTGTAAATAAGGAGTAAAGAAAAAGGTCTTTTTTTCATTGTTTCATTGAAAGATTGATTATCTTATCAATCGATGGGGCAATAAGCACAGGTCTACTGTTTGGGTATATAATTCTTATGAACATGATTAATCCTCTTTTCTTTTTGAAGTTCTTGGTGAACTCATGAATTGGGTGGTGGGGTCCAGGTGGTCATGATCGAAGGTGCAAGGGAGATTGTCCTTGCAGGAGGAAATATACATTGCATAACACAGCAACAGCCAGCTTTCTAGGAGCCATGATATGGAAAATCTGTTCCCAGGTTAGAACCTCATTTGTAAGTTAAAGGTGGAAGTTGCTAGTTTCGCCCTTCCTAACTGACTTGCTTATGCGCATTTTTCCATTTTGGGAATTGAAATAGTACACATTTGTACTAATTGCTTATACCCATTTTCTATTTTGGAATTGAGATGCTACGGCATTGTACTATTTTGATTCCAAAAATGAAAAGGCGTGCATTTGAATGTTACCGTACCACCATAAGCTTAAGCTGGTAGCAGCCAGATGTGGGGCCCGCATGATGTATTAAGGCCATCCTACCTGTCCATTAGATGCGTCACGTCATATTAACCTGTGCCAAAAATCAGCCTGACCCAATACTCAAGTAGGCCACAAAACAGGTTTCTATGTGAGACGAGATGCCCACCCTTAATTTACACGGGCCCATCTGAATTTCTAAACAGGTTAATTTTAGGCCTGGCCCTTCATCCTGATCAGATGAAAGGTCTGAATGGCCTGGATTTCACATATTCAACATGGTGGGCCCTCCATGCAAAACAAGGGTGACGCTCCCCTTGACTTGTTCCAGGTGGTGTGAGAGATCAGCCAATTTTATGGTCATTGAAGTACATATGCTGATGCAAATGATGGCTTGGTTGGATTTTATGCATGCATCTAGTGGGGCCCACATCTACCTGGTACCACTGGATGGTGCCCCAAATGGAGAATAGGTGTTAGCAAACCAATCATGGAAAATATTGTATTTGTCTCTGATTTAAGTAGCACATGTAAAAGCAACATACAAATTATCAAACAACATGAATTTCTCGCGATGAAATTAATTCAGAATCTGGGTTTACATTGTTGCTTAGAGGGCACAGTAATGGTTGAAGTTACTTTTAAGATCAACTTCAATGAGACATGATCTAGTGTAGTTGGATAGAAATACTTGAACAGTCCAATCGATCAAATCTGGAATGTCCATTGGGTGCTAAAAAGATTTTATTGGCTACCGAGCGAAAAAAATACACTATTTGTATTATCTGATCAATCTGTAAATTGGCCTTATTTTTTTTAGCAATTCATTTTCCAAGCTGTGGGTGGGATGTTTAGGATGATCTGATGAGTCCCAACAATAAGATGGTTCCGATTATTGATTGGACCTACTTTTAGTGATCGTAACCATATATTTTATAGACCATTGATCAGATACTTTAGAATTGTCTGATTCGTGTGATTTTTGCATGGTATCCCATGAAATGTATGCTGCACCTAGTAGACGGTTCAGATTGACTGATTGGACTGTCCAAGTGTCACAATGCAACTAAGATTATTTCTCAACTTATCGACATTGCTACATCTCATGAATTCATTGAAGTGACAAAAGTGGCCACTGATATATTTTTGTAGGTATCAAGAACACTATTGCTTGGCTTCAACTTCTATCTGGTCAATCTTATTAGACTGAATGGTGGAATTACGGATCAATCTATATATCAATGATGTAAATCAAATAATAACAAATTGTAAACCAAAAAACATACTTGTTTGGGAAGTAATATGGAATTCTTGATTGTGATGCATGAGGAACTTCTTGGATCTTCTTCACCTCCCTTCAAGAAACCCTTTCAATAGACCAGGTTTCTGTACATGTTGTCGAGGGACCAATATAATAATTAATAGGGCTTGAGGAAGTTGAGACCATCACAGCTTAATATTTCAAGAGTTCTCACACAAGATAGAGTTAAATGCCTATATGAATAATGTAGATAGGAAACAAAGTGCGAGCATATACCATCCTAGATTTATCTGTAAAAATCACAACCATAGTGGGCCCACTGTTATGCTCAATTACAGTAATCCAATGGTCAGACCTAAACTGATGATCATGTGGGGCCTACCTAATAGAGGTTCTATAGATCTTGTAAAAATGATCCTAGTAATCCAATGGTCAGATCTAAACCGATGATCATGTGGGGCCTACCTAATAGAGGTTCTATGGATCTCATAAAAATGATCCCTTGTGTCCAATCATGATACAAGGACTCGTAGAATTTTGGTCAGTTTTGGAGACTAGTAATTTGGCATATGGAGTTCAAAGCTTTGACACCAATTGGGTTCTGCCCCTGCCCTACGAAGGAGGGATGGGCGGCGACATGGCAGGATTTGATTGGCCTGGCCGTTTGAGTATATGATAGACCGAACAACTTTCAAACATGCTTTGCGTTGGCTTCATGTGCCTCATGTCTGACATCAGCCTGCCATCTAATCAAATCTTGCCATGCTGGTCTCTGTTGGGTATGGACAGGGCAACGTCCAATCGGAGTCCTCAGAGCTTGCTCTTTGGTGCCATTTCTTTGGCCCCCACATTTGATTCTGTTTCTTGTTTCTTGAAATGACATGGTTGGCTGTTAGGAATCTTTTTACCTGAGATGGCCATCCCTCTCCCATAAATGATGAAAGGATGATCTGAACCGTCCATCTTCGAATGCTAATGGGCTATGATCCGGAGCTTACACTGAATGATAATTCTGACAGTCAACATTTACAAATGAATGTGGACCATTAAAAAAGTAAAGTTTTAATGGTTCTCAAACAACTTCAGAGATAATATGTTTAGGGCCATATTTCCAGCACGTAGGTGGCCCATCAACTTGGGCGCTCAGAATATGGATGGTTGTGAGTATCCTATCATCTACTGATAGGGGCCTCCTGGGGAGATCCTTGCTTGTGAGCCTGAGTTGCAACTTTGGCAGTAGGAGCTAACCATGGGGTAAGAGCACTGCTTGAGATCTCTATCAAAACATGATAGAGCCATGTGTACATAGCCGGGGAGACGAGACATCAGGACCGTCCACCTATTTGGAGCACTAGATTGGATGGCCCATAGCTCATATGACAATCGTATCCATCATTTCCTCTCACCTTCCCCCCTGAATGTGAACCATTAACTATTTTTCCCCTATTTGAAAGCGACCAATAGGATGTGAAATTTTAACAATGGCCCACCCATGGTGGGCTCCATTAGGTGTAAGTCCTAGGCTTGGGATTGCAATTATCTCAAGGGCCATTTGGTTCCTGAAAAAGTTCCATTTGGACGAGGCATATGTCCATGGTTTGTCAACAACAATTATTCCGACGTCGAACACAACACCAATAGCTTCAGGCATTTTTGCCCTTGCAAGTAGTCTTCACAACATTGATTATGAGACTAAATTCATAACAAAAATGTATTTGGTTAGCAAGGAATGGTTGCGATTTTACCGCACAAAGAAACGGCTTTAGATTTAACTTCACTTCTTTTAATATGTGTAGCTTGCATGACTTTTATGTGTGAAGAGTTCTTGTGATATTGGTGGATCCACCATGCTATATATGTTAAATTCACTTCATCTATTAGGTGAGGACTATTATTTGGGTTGTATAAAAGATAAGGTTGATTAAAAACTCATATAGGCCACCCCAATGGGAACACCATAAAATTGCTTAAAAAATCTGATTTTCTCATTTACCTCTATTTACTCCCAATTTGGACATGGGGTGTTTTTGCCTTGGGGCTGTTTAGACAGGAGTAAATGAAGGTAAATGAGAGAAATTGAGAATAAATGGAGGTAAATGACATTTGAAGTGTGTTTGGGTGGTAGTAAATGCTTAAAAATGAAATGAAATGAAATGGGGGTAAATGAGCCTGTAAATGAGATCTTCTTTCTAAGAGAGCATTTGAAAGTACATGGGGGTCAAAATGTTTTTTTGAGCTCACTTGGAGAGTCGCACAAGTAAACAAAGGTGCCACTATGCATATGTTCACTATGCATGCGACACACTGATGATACTCCAAAACAATCCAATTATCGGCTATCTACACTAATAATCAAATTGTTCAAAGGTTAGCTATCTAAATGGATGGTTAAAAAACATTGGCAAGTTGCTCATTTATAACCCACCTAGGCTTAAAATTTTCTCATTTTTGGCAAAAGTATATATATTTAATGGACTTATTACAACCATTTTGTTAAACATCACATATGTACACTAATTTGAGATGTCACATATATTCCTGTGACTGTGTTGAAAAATTCCAATGCATTCAAATTCCTCCAGAATATTTGATTTTCCAATGCATTTCATTTACTTCCATCCAAATATAACTTAAGTAAACCATTTACTCCCGAGTCATTTACCTCCAATTCTATTTTACATTGGCGTTTGTGGGTTGCTTTATACACGTGGATTTCAAGGGACACAAATTGCCATCAACCCTTGGTTAGATGGACCCACTGTAACCTTGACATGGCCAATGAAGAGGCACCACTCGTGTATTAGATGTGGGGCTTGTGGTGAAAAGCAAAGATTTCCTTACTTAATGATGATGTTGCCCTTTTTATTGTGGGGCCTGTATTTGACAAGCGCACATCATGTTGTAATGTCATTGTATAAGTCACATAACTTGTAATGGCAATATCCATTGTCGTGACATTGCAAGGAATGCCAAACGTATGGGTTATAGGAATCACAGGACCAAATCGCATTGTGGGTTACATTAGCAAATGTGGGCCCAATTACATTTTTGATCAGGTGCTTGTCTCTTCAGATAGTGTATCTCACCGTAAGGCCGATCTGATCATCAGGTGGGCCTTACATGGGCCCGGATTTGGATCACTTGTTAATTTATCTTAACCATTCACTTAATGGGCCTGGTACTAAAACGGCATTCTGGCCCATCCTGCATTGAGAAGCCATTGCAGTCGTTAGCTTTCGATCAAACCCAGCCCAAAATAAAAGGTCCAGCTTCTTTCATTTAGGAGCTGAAGCAAATATAAGCTATTGGAATTTTTTGCGTGAATCGGTCCCACTTTACCATGTGTGGCGATGGTCGGGATTGCATCGTGTCAGGGACTACTAGGCCTGCCAACAGCCAAGTTGAACTGTGTTCATGTCGTGTCAAAAATGCCCTTACCCAAACCTGACCCGTTTAACCCGTTAAATAAATGGGCTGTGCTTTTGTGGGTAGAGAGATGGGAAAGGGGCTTGCTTCGACAAAGATTTTGGACCGTGGACATGTGGGGCCGTGAGTAGAAAGATGGAGAAAACTCCTATGAGAGAGAGAGAGAGTGGCCGTGTGGGGCCGTGGGCAGAAATATAGAGAAAACTCCCGAGAGAGAGAGAGAGAGAGAGAGAGAGAGAGAGAGAGAGAGAGTCTTGTCTTATTGGCTATCTTAGCTTCTTAGGGATTTCTACCACATTAAAAATAATTATAAAAAAACCCTCACTAACAGGTTAAATGGGTTTTGTAAGTGAAACACTAACCTGACCTGTTATCTTAATGGTTCGTAATGGGCCAACCCGTTAGTGACCCAACATGATAAGGCCGGATGAACAATTTTTTGTGCGGGTTTTTTGTCGGTTGGTGAGTCGTGTGAAATTTTGCCAGACCTAGGGACTGCCCATGACTGAGCCATTACTAAATGGGCCAACAGCCCATGGACCGTAACCCACAACCCGAGCCCAACCCATTAATAAGCGGGCCTAAAATGTTAAGGTAGTGGACCACCTCCAAAACAGTTAATAGGCCCAAGCCCAGATTGTCTTGATCCGTCTATTTTAATGGGCCTTATATTAAGGCCCATTATTACTATTTGAGTAGTGGGTCAGGTCAATAGGCCTCATCAGGTGGGCCACAGTCTGCCTAATCAATGGATATTCAAGAACAAAATCTTGGCCGAGTTTCTCTTAACCGTCCACCGGTTTCTAGCGTTGTGGCCCAGATGATCAGCTGATGGGGCTGATGGTTGCACCTGATCTCCTATGAGGATGGACCCACCTAATGGACGGCTTAGATTTTGCAATTGTGTTTCACACTGACATGTTGGGGCGTGTGAATGGGAGGCCTTGTACGGACTTGTGGGCCTAGAGATACAGTGACCACAATATTCCTTTTCTGGAATTTTCAAATATTTGTGGTCAGTAGGCAGCCACTTATATCAAAACCAATCAACGGTCATTGGATGTTGACATCCACGATCAACACGTGTCATTGTCCAAGTCCTGACTATACAGCTGATCTCATCCGTTCATATAAACACGTGGCTTAAGTTGAAGAATCACTCAGCTGATTGCTTTTATTCTGTGGGTGACTCATCAGATAAGTGGCCCACCTCATCCCTCTTGCATGGACACGTGTATAGTGAAACAAGCACAATGTACAGTTTGATTGATGATGGTGACAGTGTTGGATGCTCTGCTTGTAGCTTCCATGCAGTGAATTATCAGATAAATGCCAACTTTGGTACACGTGGAGGAGATCCAGGCCGATCATCAGGTGAGGCCAGCAGTGAATATTCTCCGTCCATTAAAAATGGGGCCAATCCACTCTTGAAGTGGGCCAGACTTGTACGATGAAGGACGGTTGGAAAAGAAACCACCAATGGTGTATATACAATGTGGACTTGTGGCCCACCTGATGACTGAAGCATGGTTCTCTGTTTTTCCTTCCCTTTTTAGGCTGCGACTGACAAGAGGCATTATGCGTCGCTCGGATGCAATGTTTGTACGGGCCAACACTCTTATCTTAGTTTGCCGACATTTAGGGCTGTTTGATTTCCATTTACATGGAGTAAATACAAGCAAATGTGTAATTATTGCTTATCATTAAATTTTTGTACTTTTTTTTTATGGTGATAGTTTTGTTTTCTGTGTACTAAAATTGAGAAAGGTATAGATTTTTTTTAGGGTCACTGTGATATACGTGGCTTATCCACACCGTCCATCCATTTTGCAAGGTGATTTCAGGGCATGGACCCAAAATTGAGGAAAATCTAGAGCTCAAGGGGACCACGCCACAAGAAATAGTGGTTTGAATATATACCATAAAAAATCGTTTATAACTACAATTTCCTATGGTGTGAGCCACTTGAGCTTCAAATATACCTCATTTTTGGGCTCATCCTCTAAAATGTTATGATAAAACAGATGGATGGCGTGGATATGCCACAGAGATCACAATGGGTCCCACAAATGTATGACTCTCTCTTTTTTAACGTATTTACAAGAAGTAAATACTCTTCGTATCAAACAAGTAAATACTCTTCGTATCAAACAGAGGAAACTATAATAATTACCTAAATGCATCCATTTACCTGCATTTGCATTTACCCGATGAAAATGAAAATCAAACTGGTTAAGAAATGGTAGTGACTCATCATAGGGTTTCAATGGACTACCACAGGATGCCCTTGCCTGAAATGGGCACATACCCGTACCCTCTAGGTTAGTGTACACCTTTGTAAGCCTGTAGATGGGCTTGGCTCAAACAAAATTTTGCATAGGCCATCTTGTTAGGCATGGCCCATAATTTGAACAATTCCTGACCCATTAACAACCCCACCCATTAGGGTATTGGGTTTATGATTTGAGATGATTGAAAGAAAAAACAAAAAATATTCATAAATACATCATTAACCTAAAAAGATTATATCTTAGCATATATTTAAAATGTCAGGTTTTATTTTAAAAAATATAAAGTAGAGCATGCGTTTACACCCAATTTTTTGGCACACCTATCAGGACCAATAGGATGTTGCCATGTGTCGGTACTATGTGTTTATAAATAACGAAATTTCACTCGTGCTCAAAGATATCTTTTATACGCACACATGGAGATAAGATGAAGTGACAAATGACATGTAGCCCTAAAACGTGTAATTGAAGTGATGTGTTCGACAAGGTTATAAAAGTCCGGCTGAGATATGGATCGTGTCACAAATCCGGATATGATTGGTAAGGTCGTTTCTTACAATCCTTCTAAAAAAGGGATCCTCTAAAGACAATCGGTGCTCTTGCGACAATTATAAAGATTCGAGAATTGGGAGAGATGAGAACTAATGGATTCGAGATCGCTCTGGGTCCAACGAGACAGATTCTCTAAAATCCACGAGTTTCCACGGCCACGCTGGTAAAAGATCTGAAAACGGTTTTTGATCTTCGAAGATCTCTTGAGCCAAGGATAATCAATAATTCTGGATCAGCAACGAAACCCGATGAGGGTTTTGCCACCTCCCAAAGTTATAAAAGGAGAACATGATGAAGAGCTCTAGGCACACGCTGAACACAATAAATTTATATAATGCAATGCTTCTTTTATCTTAGTTTCGATCTCTCCACTTTTGTCCAGCTATGCTACAAAATGTTGGAAGTTTAGGTTAGTTTAAATTGACATTATCCAGCGCCATTGTTGCAGTACACATAGGAGTAGTATAAATATCCACAACTTTTCGTCATTGTATCCCAATCAATCGCGCCCCTTACTTGGAAGATCACACCTTAGTCACATTCCGTTGATCATTTGCCTTGATCGTTTGTTCACACGGGCGATTCAGGTATTTATCTTTTGTTTTATTTTTCTACTTTTTGTTCATCTGTCGATTGTACTTAGCATCAATTATATATTAATAAATTGGATATTAATTTTAGCCCATTTAGTTTTAAATCTTTTCATTTTATTCCATTGAAAAATACAAAGGCCGCAATTATTGATGAAAGAACATAAGGAAAAAAGAATCCATTCAGGAAAGACTAACCCCTACCCTTCTAAAATCACCTGATCGATGTAATCGTCAGTGGTTGAGAGGGTGGCTGATCTCATGAGTTCGGTCTTAATCGATCTATTTCAATGTCATTAAACACACTAAGGTGAGTTTATTTCATTAAGAAAATTGACACTTGGTCTTTAATTTCCTATTTTATTTATTAATGCTAGTTTTGTTGACAAATGCAACGAAACTATCACCATTGCGATAAAAGTCATTGTCTTCGTGACAAAAAGAATTCATTTATAGGACTAACCATTCCCTTTATAAATCGTTTAATTTTTTTACTAATTGGTAGCTGAGTAGTAGCAAATCTTTACACACCTGGTCCTAATTTGACTATTTTAGCACATGGGGTCACTAGGCATTCGGTGTAATTTGAATTTGCGTTGAATATAACTCTTGTTCATTTGGTGCACATGCATAAAACCTGCTATTCATTATATATGTGGCTAAATGTTTGATTTGAGCACGTAGATATTTTTTTGACAGTTTAACAATGAAAAAAAAGAACACCATTTGTTCTAAAAAAACAAGTGTATGCTAATCAAAGGTTAGTATTGCTCAACCATCTGATTTTAGAATTGAGACTCAGCAACATAGTTATTTATACAATTTCATCGGTTTAATTTGCCTTAATGTATATATGTACGTCATGCATTTTCTGAGTGCCTGCCTATCAAGCGTCATAATCTACCGGAGTATCAAATCAACAACCGGTAGCGACTACGTGTTCGGTTTCTGACCGGAATCGTCTCCAACACCTGTTTTAAGCAGCTGCGTTAAACACCCAAGCTCTGTGGAGCCCACCATGTTGTATTTGTCAATCTACTCCGTCCATCATGTGGAAACATTATTTGAACTGTAAATACAAGATACCAGTATGATAAAAATTATCTTGGGCTACTATAATTTAAAAATATAAAACTGCTCCTAAAACCTCTAACTTCTCATGGTGTGGCCCACATGAGTTTTTTATAAGGCTTATTTTGTTTCTTCACTTAAAAATAGTGATTTAAGACTGATTAAAGGGTTTGATGAAAGATACACATCATATGGTGACCCACACACAAACCTATGGTTCAGATCCAATCCCCATTGTTCGTATTTATGTGGCCCACCTGAGTTGCAGATCTGGTTGATTTTTATCCCCGATGACTAGTATCGAGGATAGAACCTAATGTACGGAGTGATTTTACGTGGGCCCTACAGAGTTGGGAGTTTGATGCGCTGCGTTGAACAGGTCCTGCAGTGTGTTGCGGACCAGTTCGTTTTCAAACACGAGGATGTGACCCCTTTCCATGTGTACAACATGACTGCTCACGAGGGGCAAAGAAAAGGACATGTCAGCATGTGTGGCCAGCGGTGGAGTTTGCTTCTGTGGGACCCACAAGAGCTTGCTCCTAATTTGTGGCTGATATTGATCCTGATCTGCGTTTGCTGGTGTGGCGCCATCCTATTGGCTGGTGGAATTCTAAGGTTGGGAAGCCATGTCTAGAGGGAAGCGGATTGCGTAGTGAGTAACTCCTCACACTAAGCGTGCGGAGTAAACTCTGTGGGGCCCACCATGATTTATGTATTTTATCCACTCCGTCCATTCATCTTAACACACAATTTTAGGTGTGGTGCCAAAAAATGAAGCTTATTAAAATCTAAAGTGGACCATACCACAGGAAAAAGTGTGAAATGAATGTCTACCATTGAAAACTTCTTAGGGGCATAGAAGTTTTGGATTAAGCTGATATTTGTGTTTTCCCTTCATCCATGTCCATGTAATCTTATGAACAGATTGGATGATAAATAAACATCACTGTGGGGCCTGGGAAGGTTTCAACGGTGGAAATCATTATTCCCACTGTTTCCTGTGGGATGGTCTACTTGAGATTTGGATATGCTTAAATTTTGGGCTCAACCCCTAAAATGAGCTGGAAAAACATGTGGACGGAATAGATATATCATATACATTCTAGGTGGGCCCCAACAGAGTTTACTCCGCACGCAATCCGATTTCTGTCTAGAGATATGGTGTGGATCCCGCCACGTCATTTGCAGGGTGTTACTTTCCTTCCCTCCGTGGGTCCATATGACGTGGACGACCTGCACAGCATCCACGTCAAACGGCGTAGTCATTCTGGGAATTAGGGCCGGGCCGGGTCGGCTCTGTCCAAGCCCAGCCCACATTGTCAAATATAGGCCCAAGCCTGACCCAGGCCCATGACTGGCCAAAATAGGTCAGCCCAACATGTATGTGAGAGAGAGAGAGAGATTTTTCGTATATTACAAAATTACCCTCCCAAACCCTAATGGGCTGGGCTGATGGGCTATTGTACATGGTCAAATCCTACCTAATTGAGAAATGGGCTTGAATTTTAAGCTCAAGCTTGACCCTCAAGCTTGATACTCTAGCAGGTGGGACACGCCTGAAAGCCTGATGGGCCATCCGGGCCAATCCACTACTCTAAAAAGATCGGGGCATTATCATAATTTTACTGATTGGAATCCTTTGCAATAGGGTTCGAGTCCTTGCCGCGTTGGTAGACTCTTCAGAGTTTCAACAAAAGGTCTTGGGTTCAAAACCCATAGGTGGGGAAAATCTAGTGAGTGAGATTATTTCCATTTGTGTGGCCTGCTAGAGTATTTTACTGTGTTGATCTTTCGTATCTAGGGTTAAAATAATAGTTCTCACCTGATGAATGGGGTAAATGACATAATAAAACTAGGTGAGCCCTAGAGTGTTTCATGCAGCTGCATAGAGCAGGTATTGTAAACTATTCCAATATGTTGTAATTTACGAAGTTTAGGGTTATAATAAAATGATCTACAGTTTTTTTAGGCTTTACAAATGTTCCTTTCTATCAATGGTTGGGATCCCATCCACAATATAGTAATCATTTGCCATCGTCCTTTCTCTCGCACATGTTTAAAAGCAGTTGAAATGCATGCCTTTTTAATTAATTAATTGTATATTTTTCATTAATATTTTATTTATTATTCATTATTATTGTGCATAGAGCTAGGCACAAACCAAGCCAGCTTGAAAGCCCAGCTCGAATTGGTTTGAAATAGCTCGGCTTGGATTGGTTCGAATAGAAGTTCAAACCAAACCAAACTCAAACTAGGGCAGTACCAGCTTGGCCGGCTTGAAGCTCGGTATGATTCAGCTCATAGATTGTAAACACATTGTTTCCTCTAGTATGATCCACTTGAGCTTTCGATATGATTCCATTTTGGGATCATGTCCTAAAATGATGTGTAAAAATGGATAATACATAATACATATACATGAATGCAAACTGTTTCCTTGCACCTGTAAAATTATGCTTGTGTACTTTTGTTTGGAAAAAAGGATCTTACATGTCTATTTTGAAGTTGCACTCCTCCTTTGGAGGATGTTAAACATCATGCGGCAAGATACTTTTTTTTTCTTCTAACTTCTTAAATTCTTTTCTATTTAAACAAACAAATAACAAAAAAAGAGACACCACTTGTTCGAACTTGGCCTAGCCCAATTCAAAATTTTCAACCAAACTGATCCTGGATCAAACCAGGTTTTTCTGGAGCAAACCAAATTCAGGCAGCATCGGTCGGCCCGAAACCCAAATTAGGCTGATCCACAAACTAGGTTGGCACAAAAACAAGCCAAACCAAACTACGGCTAACTCAGCCCAGCCCGGATCGTTGCCCACCTCTAATTGTGCATACATGAAATGAATTTGTTAGAAGATTTTATTGAAATCTTTATATTCTTAAGGAATGAAGTAAGACAAGTTTGATGTGCTATATATTATGAAGTCTTATTTGTCTTGTTCTTTATATACTTAAAATATTGTCATGATGAATAATTTAATCAACGAGTTTGACTTATTCAATGTTCTTGTGTAGGTGTCTCACTTGCCACCCCAGTTGAAGACGCCTAGGCATTTCAATAGCAGGTCTTAGGTTCGAGCGCTAAGGTGACACACTAACCTCACCGGTGGGTGGGTGCATCATGTGACTAACAAAGTGGGTGCACTGCCCAGTTAATTGGGTGGGTGCGTTGCATGACTAACCTAAAAAAAGTTCTTGTGTAGTTAAGCAAGTATCTCACTGGTGTAGCTTACAATAATCACACATTTGGGTTAATTGTACAAGTAATGGCGGCAATGGATAATGATTACTTTTAACTTTACTTCTATGATGACTTACGAATTTGACTGCAATTTTGTGTTGTAATTATTGTTTTAACAAACACCTTCAAATGTTAATGATGACTTATTTACTTTGCATTACATAGTAGATTGAAAAAACAAATGCCTCCTTAAAGAGATTTATCAATAATAAGGAAAAGTTTGGAGGCAAAGGTTTCCAAATCTATAAATGTAAGTGAGAAATCTGAAAAACTAGACAAAGTTATATTCTTCGTGAAAACTTCCTTGATATATAGAATAGATTGAGATGGCTAGTTTGAGAGAAGAAAGAGAGGAAAAGTGAGTGCTGATGGCTTTTTCTTCTTCATGGTAGGTATATTTAAGCCTACGTTAAATTTTTTTTTTAGTTAGTCATGCAACGCACCCACCCACTTAATCGTGCAACACACCCACCCGGTCAATCATGCGACGCACCCACTGGTGGGGTTAGCAGCGGGAATTCACCCTGATGGATTTCGAGACCTAGACCTCTTGTTGAAACTCCGCAGAGTCTACCAACAAGGTAAAGGCCCCGAACCCAAGCCTATGTTGATTTATGAATGCCTGTAAGTATGTCCAATTTTATTTGTTTTGTGTCTGCCATCTATCACGGCTACAAGCTTCCAAATGCAGCTAGGGGATCAGTTGTAGCTAAAGGTGCAACTCGGGCAGGTTGGGGTTCGGAGCTTAACCACAACTGCAAGAAGACCCAACCTAAATCGAATTCCAACCCAAGGATGCTAACTTGAATTCAAACCTAAATTCCTCTGTACACAACCCTAAACTGACTTACCTAACTTAAAAACGTATGTGCTAACATGAGTTATGTTTGCTCAACGCAAATCTAACTACATTTCAACTTGGGTTGGAATTTTCCAACCCTAATCCCACCTGAGGACCTTGATAACCCGATCCAACCTAACCTGAACTCAGGTTAGGTCAATCGAATTTGGGTCAAGGCTTAAAGTATCATCTGAAATTGGTGTGTATTTCTTGATAAGTATTGGTATTGCCCATAAATGATACCGCGGTATCCACTTGAAACAGCCCAATATAGAGCAATATGCGGTGACACATGATCGACGGTGAATAAAGCTACACATCCATTTCAAGGGTTTACCGAACCCAAGTAGCAGCCTAATTGGGGTCTGCCTCTATGGCTTAGTGGTAGACAGACTCTGTTTCAACACTGAGATCCTTTGCATGGGATGAGTGTCCATGTGACGTGGGTGAGTGTGTAAAAAACAAAAAAAAGTAGCAGCCCTAATTTATTTATTAATGTTATTATTTTTGTGTGTGCTAGTTCACACATCCCACTGTTAGTACACCCACCCACACTGTTAGTCACCCTCCAATGTTAGCCATGGGATTCCATACCTTTTAGTCTATTATATAAGGGGACCAACAGTAGAAAAGAGAGTATGCTTATCACTTAAAGGGTGGCTGTAGATATCATCCCACATAAAAGAATGGTGCTTTCACCTTCCCATTATAAGAAAACTAGAAGGCGGAGTTATTTGATACTCCGGTTATGTATGAGGCTTAATACACAGGCACTTACAAATGATACGTGGCATATATTAACTCAAATAAGACTCGAACCCATTGTCATTGAGTTCCAGTCCAAAAATCAGATAATAATCCTGACCTCTGACCAGTGAACACTTGTTTGTTGAAATAAGATCATTGCATATTTTCATTTTTAACCATCCAAAAAGGGTCCGTTTGGATACCACCAAATAAGTTACTTTTTCTACTTACAGCAGTAGATAAGTAACTTATTTCAGATAAGTAAGTTTGGTTTATGCTTAATAATAAGTAACTTTTTTTTTACTTAAAAGTATATAATCACTTAATAATTTTTTTTAGCTTTTCTATTTTTCATGGGTTGTTAAGGAGAGGAATAGAGGAGACGAAAGAGAAGAAAAGCTAATAAGTATCTTTTTACCAAACATACTTATATTCTTAATAAGTAGCTAGAAACTAAGATAAGCTACTCCTAGCATAAGTAACTTATCTTAAGCAACTTACAATCCAAACGGGCCCTAAATGTCTACCAATTTGATAGTAAGATAATCGAACGAATAATCGTAACTTTTGTTTCTTGATACGGCTAAACTGGTATACATAATTTGGATGGTTTACTTTGAATTAATTGAATGTCATCTTACAAAATTTCAAGTAACTTCTAACTGCATGTGTATCATCATCACTCTCTGCCAGAGTACCAAAGTCTTTCTCATTAGACATTCCTCCCATCTTTTTTTCAATTCAAATACACATCAGAGGAATCTATACCAAATGACCAATATACTCCCTTTTCAGTTGACATACAAATGTCCAATGATCAATCTGATTTTGAAGATCTGGAACTTCCACAGCACGGCCCATCAGTTGAACGGATTAGATTAAGGTACATCTCGTGTGCAGTGGATTTGTGTGGATGTGGTTCCACTGCTCTCAAAGCCCTACTAGTTACAGTGGTCCTAGCTGCATTTAGTTGCATTGGGACACTTGGACTGTCCAATCTATTGATCAAGATTGTTCATTGGATACAACACAAATTTCATGGGCAACCATGAAAGCATCACACCAATATAACAAATATTAACCATTAGATCAATGGTCTTTAATATGGACGGTCAATATCATTTACATAAAATAGGCCCAATCAGCAATTTGATCCACCTATTCATTAAAGACTCTAAAGGATAATTTTTGTTATGGAATCATAGCCATCCCATCCATGGCTTGGAAAAAGGATGGCTATAGAAAATAAGGCCAAATGAAGGATGGATTTGAATCATCCAATCAGTGCTATTTTTGCATGATAGGCTGAGAAATGTTTTCTGGACGTAATGGACAGTCCAGATCAATCGATTGGATTGTCTAAGTATTACAATGCAACTAGGAGCACTATAACTTAAAGAGTTCCCAGTAGAGCATTGGAGCATTGATCAACAAAAATGGGAATAGAACAATCACTTATTGAAACGATGATAAGAATCTCCAAATAGTCAGTGATTTCTTGTTAAGGAATATCTGCAATGAATATATGATACGCATGTTACAGAAAACCTCTGTGACAAAAAGTTGTAAAGTTGTTGGAAATTAGTGGGCCACACATGGCATTAGCTATATGGATCATCTCAGCATTCTTCGGGTGGAATTCAACTCCGACAGGCAGTCTTAATGCCGTACGGGAAACTAGGTGAGGCAACTGTGATGTTTTGCCCTATTATGTTAGGACATTGGCTAAAAAATGAGGTAGATCCAAAACTCAAGTGGGCTGCTCGATAGGAAAAGGTGTGTGGGATAATAATGCCTACGGTTGAAACCTTCTTGGGTCCACGAAGATGTTTACATGCTATTCATGTCACTTGTAAGGTCATTAATTCCTATTGGGATGAACTGAAAATAAAAAAAAATTAACATTAGCTTGATTTATAACTTCTATGAGCCTACAAGTGTTTCAATGGTGGACTTTCAATCCTCATTGTTTCGTATCTTGCAGCCCACTTGAGTTTTAATCTTCCTCATTTTTGAGCCCATGTCCTAAAATGATACGAATGGGGTGGACTTCTCACAAACATCAAAGTGGGCTGTGCCTAGCTTCTTGTGGTAGGAAGTTCCTTGTTAAAGTCTTGCGCAAGAATCCACGTTAGGATGGGAAAACTCTTTTCTAATTAAGGCGGCTCTTGAAGTTTGAGTAGCTCAGCATCTTATATCTCTGAGAGTGACTTGAGGTCCTGTATTTCAATGTGCATTTGTCTAGAGAAGTCTTCGTGACGTGTTGGGTGTGTTGCGCAGCACGCCAACAACGCCGGTGAACCGAGATCCAATCTCCGGTCTCACCCACAAATGATAAACAGGAAGAAAATAATAACTAGAAAAGAATCACATAAACCTGGTCTTCAAGTAATAACAGTGGTCTGCATGACATCTCCTGTACCCGTTTCCAGACATGAAACTATCGAACTTCTTGTACCACTGCCTTGGGGCCTGCTTCAGACCATATAGACTCTTCTTCAGTCTACACACCTTGTTCTCCTTTCCTGGTGCCTACGTATCCTATCGGCTGATGCATATATATCTCTTCTTCAAGGTCTCTATGAAGAAAGACTGTCTTAACATCTAGCTGCTCTAGATGTAAGTCCTCTGTAGCCACTATACTCAAGACCATGCGAATCGTAGACATCTTCACCACAGGTGAAAATATCTCTGTGAAATCGATACCTGCCTTTTGTTGGAACCCTTTCACAACCAGTCTAGCCTTGTACCGTTTTGAACCATCGTGCTCCTCCTTCAGTCTGTAAACCCACTTGTTATGAAGAGCTTTCTTGCCCTTGGGTAGAGTGACTAGCTCCCACGTATGATTAGACTCAAGAGAGTCCATCTCATCTTCCATGGCTTGCTCCCACTTAACCCGCATATCTGACCGTAACGCCTCTTCAAAACACTCTGGCTCACCATTATCTGTTAGCAGTAGATAATGTAAGGAGGGTGAGTATCGGACCTTGGGTCTCCTCTCCCGAGTAGACCTCCTCACAACCGGTGTCTGCGGCTTTGCCTCATCATGCTCCTGTGCATGATCATCCTGTGGCACTTGTAACACCTGTGTCCGGTAGCTCTTCCAACTCTACGAATTCCTTTTCATCGGCCTTGTCCTGCTTTTGCTGCACACTGTCCTTATGCATCACCTTTTCATTGAAGACTACGTCCTTGCTTCTGATAATTTTTCGGTTCTCTGCATCCCAAAATCGGTAGCCAAAATTATTCTGCCCGTAGCCTATAAACGTGCACCTCCTGGACTTCGCATCCAGCTTGTTTCTGTGCTCTGCATCAATGTGAACATAAGAAGTGCAACCAAACACTCTGAGATGTGCAAGGTTCACCTCTTTCCCAGTCCACGTTTTTTCTGGTAGCCCACCATCCAATGGTGCTGAGGGAATTCTATTGATGAGATATACGGCAGTATTCATAGCATCTGCCCAAAAGGTCTTGGGCAACCCTGCATGTAGCCTCATGCTCCTAGCGCGCTCAAGGATGGTCCTGTTAATGCGCTCGGCCACACCGTTCTGCTGCGGTGTCTCTGGAATCGTTTTCTGATGTTTGATTCCATTTGCTGCACAATACTACTCAAACCTCTTATCATAATATTCTCCCCCGTTATCTGATCTGAGACACTTCACAGTTTTACCGGTCTCATTTTCTACCATAACCTTCTACTTCTTAAATACATCAAATACATCTGATTTGTGTTGTAAGAAGTAGACCCACAGTTTTCTACTAGCATCATCAATAAAGGAAACAAAATAACGTGAGCCACCAAGAGATGATACCTGTGCCGGTCCCCACACATCAGTGTGTACAAGCTCCAATAGATACGTCTTTGGAGCGCGTCCTGTCTTCTTGAAGCTAACTTTCTTCTGCTTGCCATACACGCAGTCCTCGCAGAATTCCAGATCGATTGCCTTCAACCCTGGTAGCTTCCCCTTTGACAATAGCACTTTCATCCCCTTCTCACTCATATGTCCCAACCTCTGATGCCATAACTGCCCGTTCATTCCAGTTGATGCAACTGCGAGTGAACTACACGATCCGGAAGTCACATACAAAGTACCTTCCTTCTTGCCTCGAGATATAACCAAGGCACCTTTTGTGACCTTCCATGCATCGCTCGTGAATGTCGTCACATATCCGGTATCGGTCAACTGCCCCACTGAGATCAAATTCCGTCTCAAACTCGGTATATGTCTGACATCCTTCAGCTTCAAGACCGTTCCGTCTTTCTGACTTAAATGAACGTCTCCTTTGCCAACAATACTGCATGGCTCATCATCACCCAGGTAGACTCTTCCAAAGTTACCTGAGACATAATCACGAAGAACTTCTTTTGATGAAGTGGCATGAAACGAAGCACCCGAGTCTATAACCCAAGACTCATTACGCGCATCAAGAGACAAGATCAACGCCTCTGTGTCACTCTCCTCAGATAGATTCACTGAATTCTTCCCACCTTGAGAGCTTCCTTCTTGTTTCTTAAGCGCCCTGCAATCACGCTTCATGTGCCCCTTCTTTCCGCAATGCCAACACCCGTCCTTGTCTTTCGGTCCCTTGGACTTATTCCTCGACTTAGAACGCCCGTGTTTATTGCCTCATTTGTTTGAAGATCTTCCTCTTCCTTCAATGTTTAGAGCATTTCCTGAATCCCCTGAAGTTCCTGATGCCTTCCTTCTAGATTCTTCGTTTAGAATTAGACCGGCCACATCATCGAATTTCAACTTCGTAGAACCTGAAGAATTGCTCACGGCAATCACCAAACCATCCCAACTGTCTGGCAAACTTGACAAGATCAATAGGGCCCTGACCTCGTCATCAAAAGTGATGCCAATGGATTCCAATTGGCTCGTGACTGTATTAAACTCGTTTAGATGTTCAGCCACGCCCCCATCATCTGACATCTTCATGTTGAAAAACCGTTTCATGAGATGAACCTTATTGGATGCCGAGGGTTTCTCATACATCATAGCCAAAGCCTGCATCAATTCTTTTGCGGTCTTTACTTTGGATATGTTGAAGGCGACGCTCTTAGACAAAGAGAGTCGGATTGTTCCTAAAGCCTTCCGATCCATTAAAGCCCATTCATCATCTGTCATCTTCTCTGGTTTCTTCTCTTTTTCCTTCTAGAGGAATGTAGAGGTCCTTCTGATACAGATAATCCTCCATCTGCATCTTCCAGAAGGCAAAGTTTGAACCATCAAACTTCTCAATTCTAGTTTTTCCATCTTCCGCCATTGCTCCCAGTTGAACTAAACCAATAGCTCTGATACCAGTTGTTGCGCAGCACGCCAACAACGCCGGTGAACCGAGATCCAATCTCCGGTCTCACCCACAAACGATAAACAGGAAGAAAATAATAACTAGAAAAGAATCACACAAACCAACAATCTACAAGACAGAGATTTACGTGAAAAATTCCCTTTTAGACTTGTAGCTAGGTTGTCTTAATATCCACTCCTTTAGCTATTAGGCATGAATGACCTTAATTAGGAAGTCTGCTAGGGGAAAATGAAGTTAGACAGTACTTACAAAGAAGAAAAACTAGGCAGATCCAACACTTAAGTGGGCAACATCACAAGAAATAATGAGACAGACAAGGAAAACCTCACAGGCCCACCATGATGTTTATAGGCTATCCAAATTTATTCAAAAGGTTATTCCCACGAAGACGAAGGAAAACACAAATATCGAAGTGATTTGCAAGAGATTGGTAAATTAAGGGACGGCCCCACATGATGGATAGTCCCCCATCAAAGCTTAGACTTTTTACTATACTAATTAATCTGCACTTGTTTTCCAAACCCTTGATAGGATGGTTAGGCTCATCTGATCAAAGTAATTTGAGAGAGATGTCAATCAAAGGTGTTGTATGGGCAATCAATGTTAATGGTCAGACCTTGTCTAGTGTAATAAATATGGATTGTTCATTTCAATTTTCATTGCTCAGATGGCTAAGGGCATCTATTAGTCGAAGTGATTTGAGAGGGATATGGGCCATCAAAAGGTTGCCTCCATAGGATGGATAACTTAGATGTACAAATAGATTATATCCATATATTTGGCAAATAGTTCAAACATAAATAGATTTTCACATGTATGTAGAGGTGGGCAATGATCTGGGCCAGGCCGAGTTAGCTCTAGTTTAGTTTGGCTTGTTTTTGTGCCACCCCAGTTTGTGGATCAGCCCGGTTTGGGTTTCAGGCCGACCCGGCCTGAGTTTGGTTTGCTCCTGAAAAATCTGGTTAGGATCGGTTTGGTGAAAACTTTCGAACCATGCCGAGCTAAGTTTAAATAGGTGGCGACTCTTTTGTTTGTTTGTTTGTTTGTTTAAATAGCAAAGAATTAAAAAATTTAAAAATAACATGAAAAAAATACAAAAATATCTTATTACACGATCTTTTACATCCTCCAGGGAAGGAGTGCAACTTTAAAATAAACACATAAGAGCCCTTTTTAAATAAAAGTACACAAACATAACTTTATAAGTACAAGGAAACAATGTGCATTCATGTATATGTATTAAGTATTATCTATGTCGTCATGTATATCTATTATCTATGTCGTCATGTATATCTATTATCCACACTATCCATCCATTTTTACATATCATTTTAGGACATGATCTCAAAATTAAATCATATCCAAAGTTCAAGTGGATCACACCATAGGAAATAGTGTACTTACAATCTACGAGCTTCAAGCCAAGTTGAGCTTCAAATCAAGCTGAATCAAACCAAGCTTCAAGCCAAGTTGCTGCCTTGGTTTGAGCTTTGTTTATTTGAACGAGTTTGACTCCTAAGCTTGGTTTTGGTTTGAACTTCTATTTGAGCCAATCTAAGGCAAGCTTTTTCAACCAATACAAGCCCGAGCTTTCCAGCTGGCTTGGTTAATGCCCAGCTCTACATGTATGTAATAGCACAGCAAACATAGGAAAATGACTTGGATAGGAGAAATGGACCAAAGAAAAAAACATAAGAAATAAGAAATGCTTACGAAGTACCTATATATGTAAATTGATTGGTGACCATTTATTGGACGGTTGAAAATGAACAAAAAATTCCACATATTTGATTATCTGACTGTTAGATTGGTGACCATTTATTGGACGGTTGAAAATGAACCAATTAAAAAATTCCACATATTTGATTATCTGACTATTAGAGTGGTGACCATTTATTGGACGGTTGAGAATGAAAACTATGCAATAATCTTATTCCCACATACCAATGATCTTATTTCAACTAACCTGATTTTTAGACTGCAACTTGGCAACACTGGATTACACAATTTAATCAGTTCAATTTGAGTTATCATATGCCACGTGTGCCATTTGTAAGTGACCGAGCATCAAGCATGATGCACAGCCGGAGTATCAAGTATAACTTGCCCTTTTCTCTGGGAGTGCCCTTGTGTATACTCCAGTGGAAAAATTCAAATTTGAATTCGTGTTCTACATTTTTCCTTCCTACCTTAATTTGGACTACTTCCCAAATAGGGTTGACTCCATCTTCCCTCTTTCCAGCTGTACTAAATCTCCACATTGTAAGGCCACAACTAGGGTACAAACCAGGTCCTCTTGAGAGTTCGTACACTCATCATTTCCCACCGTTTAAAGATGGTTGGCGGGAATCCCGACGCATCTTAGAATGCGATTTTCACAAGTCCGTTTGGAAGTTTGTGTTAAGATTCCACTCACAATTTATGGATGGTAAGAGATAGGGGTGTCTTCTGGCCGTGTTAGGTCCGGGCCAAGCTCTATACAAGCCCGGCCCACATTGATTCAACATAGGCCCGAGCTCAGCCCGAACTCCTGACGAGCCGAAGTATTCCAGCACTTTGCTGGAAATGTTTATACTCAGCTTAATCCTAAGCCTAGACCAAGCCTCAGCCTAGAGCGACAAAAGGTTTTATGTAGTCCAAACCTCACACAATTGAGAAATGGGCTTGAATTTTATGTAGTCCAAACCTCACACATCTCAGAGTGGTTGAATTAGGTCAAACTCGAAAGCCCAACGGGCCAGCTTCGCGCATTGACAGCCCTAATAGGAGAAAACAAATGCTTTTGTTGCAGCTGATGGTGTAAGTGGGCCAGGTGTCGGGCCAGCCAAAATCAGAATTTGATTAAGCCCGGCCCGATGGACCAACGTCGGCCCGGCCCGTTGACAGCCCTAGATGTAGATCAATGGTTACCATAAATACCAGCTCATAAGGTGTGCCCAGCCATGCATTATGGTTGATTCCATCCAGCAGATCTACAACCGTTATTTCGGATTCTTTTTTCATAAGGGCGCTGATCCAGTGTTTTGAACCGTTCAATCTTAGAAATTTTTCATTAATCACCATCAATTTTGAGCTACAGTATACAAATTGGCGCATCAACGGCCCATTCGATCCAGACCGTCTAATTCATTTTTATCGTAAGTGAGTGGTGTTCATGCATTTGGACACTCAAAATCTCTAACACACAGCTGGCCCACCGTCTGATCACTCTGAGATGCACCGTGATTCAGTGCACCCGCATGCACCCAATCTTAAAAGAAGTAGAAAAAAGTAGTCCCTTTTTATTCCACGCATGCATTTCTGCCGTATACTTTCTCATCCAAGTATTCCAAAAGCCAAAGTGGCACACACCGTGGTGGACGCCACACAAATCCAGTCAGCATGGCCCCACAGAAACACCTCCACCACAAGATAAAGAAGCCCAACTCCCTCTACCTCTCAAAATTCGCCACGTGGCAGATGTTGGATTCTCTCCCACACAAACTCTAGCATTGCTTTACTGACAGTTAGTTACATTCCCTCCTTCACCACCCAACTGCCACTGGCTGAAAGCTGAGAAGATAAGAGAGAGAGAGAGAGAGAGAGAGTGTGAGATTGGAAGAACTATGGAAGGTGATTCCGGCATCCGGGGGTGGGCCCGAGTGTGTGACTCATGCCGGTCGGCGGCGTGCAGAGTCTACTGCCGCGCCGACGCGGCCTACCTGTGTGCCGGGTGCGACTCCCGCATCCATGCGGCGAACCGGGTGGCGTCACGGCATGACCGTGTGTGGGTGTGTGAGGCATGTGAGCGGGCGCCAGCCGCAGTCACCTGCAAGGCCGACGCAGCGTCCCTCTGCACCGCCTGCGACACCGACATCCACTCTGCCAACCCGCTCGCCTGCCGCCACCATCGCATCCCAATCCTCCCCATATCAGGCCAGCTCTACGGCCTACCGCATGAGTCGGCTCACGACACAGACTTAGGCGGGGGCCATGAGGAGGAGGAGGATGAGGATGGCGATGGAGACGATGAGGCGGCCTCTTGGCTGCTGTTGAATCCTGTGAAGAACAGCAATCAGAGCAATGGATACGGTTATGGGGGGGAAGTCGATGAGTATTTGGATCTTGTGGGGTGTAACAATTCGTGCAATGAAAATCAGAACGATGAACAGAGCATTCAGCTGCATCAGAATCTTGGGAAGAATGATGGTGACGACAGAGTCGTGCCGGTGCAGTTTCTTGCAGCAGATAAACAGCAGCAGCAACAACAGAAGCAGCAGAATCTTCAGTTGGATTTAGATTTGGAATTTGAATCGAAAGCTGGGTACAATTACACTGCTTCAATGAGTCAGAGTGTAAGTATTTTCTTGTTTCTTTTTTTGAATTTTCTGAAGTTGGGTGTTGAGATAATCATCTTCTTTAGTTTTGTTTACAGGATTTCTTTGATTTTTCTGGGCAGTTTTTAAATCTATTGAACTTTCTTTATATGGAATTTCCCTGTATTACCAATTTTTCCTCTGGTTGATGTTTTCAGAAAGTGGTTTTTTTTCCCCCCCCTTCATTTGGAGGTGATATTAGGTTTGTTGGTTTTATCTTTCTTATTATTTCAATTCTGTGGGTGTTTGCTGAATTTGGGTCTTGAGATTATAATCTATCTTACTATTTGCTTTGATTTTTTTTTTTTTTAATTTGTTACAATCTTCATGGGTAGTTGTTAAATCTGCTTAATTTTCAGGGGATTTGGCTATTTTTGCTGATTCTCTGTTTTTGTTTATTTAATAGAATGGGTCTTTTTTCCTTCTTATTTCTTTTTTTTTTTTTTTTGCCAATGTCTTGTTTGGATTTTTTTTTATCTTTTTATTATTCATTGGTCTCTCTCTTTCTAGTTTTTTGGTTATATTTCTTTCATTGTAGTTGTTTAATCTGCAAATTTTTTTTTTTTATCAAAAACATGTTTTGTTGCTTTTCTATGGTTTGTTTTCTGCTCTCTCTCTCTCTCTCTCTCTCTCTCTCTCAACACTAATGTGGTGCTGAGTTAGGTCCCTTTTCTAAAGATTTTTAGGCCTTTTCCTCATGGGTAGTTACCAAATCAGCAGAGTTTTCATGGCATACATGTTAGTAATACTTTTCGTTTTTCGTTTGGTTTTTTCTATGTTTTCTCTGATCTGAAAATTGGGTACTTCTCCTTTTTCAGGTCTTTTGTTTTCCTTTTGATTTTTATTTCTTCAATTCTACTGGTGTGTTCTGTATTTGTTTCCTTAGTTGATCATCTCTCTCTCTCTCTCTCTCTCTCTCTCAATCTCAATCTTTTCTACAACATCTTATGGGCAATTCGACATGTTGATTTTTTCATATGCACTTCAGGTTGACTTGAAGATGTTCGACTCGGTCAAGTCAGGGCAACTCAAAGACATTCGATTCGACTGAGTCTTTACTTGATTTGAGTTGGTGTTTACTAATTAAATTACATATACCTAAGAGTAGGAATAAATATTTAAAATAGCTATGTTTAGACATAGTATTTGGAATTGCTGAGATTATCAAACAGACTGCTCTCAATGCAAGTCTTTGGAACAGAGTCACACTCAAAAGCAAGTTTCGTAGAGAGTCATCTTGAAGTCTTATCAACTTAGCTGAGTTTCAAATCGAGTCACCGAGTTATAGAACTGTTTTTTTTTTTTTTTAGAAATTAGATATTCTTTTTTATGAAGATTTTGGATTCCCCATCAGTGTAAGTTCCTATCTTTTTAAATGGATTTCATTTGTCTTTGTTCTGTTTGAACCTGTTTGGTAAATGCCTAGAAAAAATTCATCTCATTTTAGTTATTCATATAATGATTGTTGGTTATCCACTTCTAATCCTTACAAAGAAGAAATATGAACTTCAATCTTCAATACATAATGACGACTAAATAAAATGAGATCAACTCATTTTTATGTGTCTACCAAACAGGCCCTTACTGATTTCAGACGAATATTTATTTATTAAGTAGTTGCTGGATCAAGTGATTTGATCATGGAATAAAAATAACTGTGGGGGGCTTTTTGGTCTTAAAAATATTCTTAGGGGGCTTAATTTTCTTTTCTGATTAATGTAGCTGTTTTGCTTTTTCCTGATTTGTCCTCTCAAAATTGAGCTTTTGTCAGAGTTATTTCTCTGATTCAGTAATTCTGATTAATTCTCTTGCCTTTGATTTTGAGAATTCAGGTTTCTTTTGAAACTACGAGCTTCCAACTGGCTTCTTTTTCTTTTGTATTTACCACCATGATTGAATTAAGTGGATCTTGTCTTGAAACTTTAAGTGCTCTGTTGGTTAATTAACAGATATTCTTATGTGATTGAGCTCTTGGTACTTTCAGTAGTTCTGCTAATCTTGTTTTCCCCATTTTTTTTTGGAATGTGGTGATCTTCTTCTTGTTCGGGTTTTTTAGAAATTTCTATGATCTTGTTCTTCCCATTGCTTACTCCAGCTGTCTTTGATCTTTAACCGTTATCATTCTGCATTCCTGGGCGATGTTATTGTATCTGAAAATTAGTTCATGATTCAATATCCAATGCTTAATCGAACTTCAACTCGGTGCAAAGAATGTATGATTGGGGTCCGATATTCTGGCGATCCAAATTGTTCATATGGTCAGATCATGATGGCTGGGAGATGCCCACAAAATCTCTCCCATCGAATAATCCTATCCATCCAATTCAGCCCTTGAATGTGGAATAGAACTATCCATTTCTATCTGATCGTCAGCATGATTTGATAGGGGAGATTATAGTGCAACCCATCTCATGATGGGGCACACCCGGCCCACGTCTTAGCTTACATAAATGTGGGTCCCATCTGTATCATTACTCAGTTATACAAAAGAACGCCATTTCCGTCGACTGTGCAACATATAATATCTTGATTTCCTTTCGTTTTTCTTCTAATCGATGACCCATGATGACATTCTTGTGATCATTATCAGGTCTCCTATTCGTCGATGGATGCGAGCGTCGTGCCTGATTCTGTCGCCATGACCGACATCTCAAACTCGCACGTCAGACCTCCCAAAGGGACTATAGACCTCTTTGCAGGCCCACCTCTACAGATGATGCCTGCGCAATTCTCTCCCATGGATAGGGAAGCCAGAGTCCTCAGATACAGGGAGAAGAAGAAAACAAGGAAGTTCGAGAAGACCATAAGGTATGCCTCTAGAAAGGCATATGCAGAAACAAGGCCCCGGATCAAGGGCCGATTCGCAAAGAGGACAGACGTCGAAGTTGAAGTAAATCAGATGTTCTCTACTGCTGTCATGGCCGAAAGGGGATATAGTGTCGTACCGTCGTTCTAATTCTAGTGTTTCCACTCCATGTGAGTGTTGTGAGTTTATAGTGTATCTTCTTCAAGATAAGCAGTTATCATCAAGAGAAATATCAAGGAGATTCCTATAGAAGCGGATTGAAGAGGTGCGGAGCGTGCGTTAGATCCTGACCGTTCATCAAGAGGGCTGCTGTGAACATCTCTTGGCCCAAAAGCAGGTTGATCCACTTTATGTGGATGGTGGGAAAGATCGGATGATTTGAAAAGAGTGACCGACAGTCTATATTCAATGTGCAAGCATACCCCACCTGATGAATGGTCCTGTCAATTCACCAAGTTGGGCCACACGGCAATGGGAGATAAAAGCGATCATTTGAAAAGAGCATCCAATGGTTGATATTCAGTGTGCGTGAATGGCCCAACTGATGAGTCAATTAGGCCTGATGTCTTGGGCCGAGAATGCTCTTGGTGGGTCCCACCTGACAAATGTATTGGATCTCAGATATGAATTCACTGTTCAATCTTCCTACGGTTGAATCTTCATGTCATTTATCTCAAATCAAGGGGAATAATGCATTGTATCCATATAATCTCTTTTGTTTTGTCTCTGATGATGGAGACCCAAATCAGCTTCTTGTAAGTAGATGATATACTTCTACCTCAGTGCATTGAATTTGTAGTCCTTCCTTACTGAAATTTCACACCTTTTTGCATTATGTTGGCATATAATCCAACAGAAAAAAAAGAAGAAGCTGACAGATCAACAAAGGAGTGTACTGCACTTAGTAGTTATCTATAACAACAGCTCACTGCACTTCTCCAACTTTCTAATCGAAAAAGACATTACACAAACAGAACAAAGTTCAGCCACATGAGTGATGCGATTTGATTGGTGGGCCACTCTTTGATTCCACCTTCTCGGGTGCGGTTGTCATTCGAGCTCGGCAAGCTTTTTAGCTTTAGTCTGCATCGTCAACCGATGATCATTCGGCTTTGCTCTTTTCTTCTTCTTTCTTCTTTCCTTTTTCGCTTAGTATCCATTTCTGTGCTGCCATTGGCTTGCATTGGTGCTTTTTTATCTACTTGCCGAGCACTTGCTTCAGGTTATTTTTTCTTCCTTCGTGGGCATCATCGATGGTTTGCCGATGAAGCCGATGGAGATGGGAAACAACTAATATTCTCATTTGATCTTGACCATCCATTTCAATCAAAGGGATAGAATTCATGAGCTCTTGATAAGGTTCAGTCTTCCAAGCATAGTTTTAAAACTTGAAAACTCAGTGAGTCAGTTGAACTGAGTAACTTGGTTTAGTTTCTTGAGTTAGACTCGGTAATATTCAGCATTTAAAGGGGAATGATAATGTCCCAACCTCTCCGAAGTTTTTTTAAGTGACATGTAGCACAACCAATTATAAATTTGAATAGTCCGATGGTGTAAAACTCATGCCTGTCTGACAACCCTAACCATCCGATCAATAGCATAGAAATGGATGGTCCAAGTTTGAGTGGAGAAACAAAAAAGTCCAGTGAACACTTAGGGCCTATTTGGATGCCACTTAAAAATGAGTACATCACATTTTATTTAATCGTAACGGCCTATTAGAATCTTTTTTTTTTTTTTTTTTTTTTTTTTGTAGAGATAAAAAATATAACCAACAATTATGTAAGATTGGTTGCATCAAATAATTTCATGATATTTGGTGTAATCAAAAGCATCTAAATGGGATACACTCATATTTAAGCAGCAACCAAATGCGCCCTTAAGACCTACGGGGTTGCCACTTAAAAATGATTTCATCTCATTTTAGTTAACAATAATTATATATTAGAAATAATAGTTTAAGGTTTGTTTGGCTGCACCAAATATTATTATGATAATATTTTTGCAACCAAACTCACCCTTTACTTATTATGGGTTGTCAGAAGATTATTTCTAATCCTTACCAAAATCACAAATACGTAATTACTGCTAACTAAAATGAGATGAACACATCTTTAAGTGAAAACCAAACATACCTCTAGGACCTATTGGGTTGCCACTTTTAAAATGACTTCATCTCATTTCAGTTAATAGAGACTATGTATTAGAAATCATAGTTCAAGGTTCATTTGGTTGCACCGAATATTATCATGAAATATTTTGTGCAACCAAACACACCCTTCTCTGATTATGGGTTGTCGAAGATTATTTTTAATCTTTTCCAAAGTGTCTAATACATTGTTACTATTAACTAAAATGAGATGACCTGATTTTTAAGTAGTAACCAAACAGGCACTAATTAGCTTTAATTTTAGGATTAAATAGAAAAGGAGATGAAAGAGTGCATAAGAGAAAAGGAGAAAATTGTGTGTTCTGTTTGTTCTTCAAAGCAACAAACAATAAATACCCCTTTCTAAGTGAAGACCTAACCATAACAATAAATATTCCAAACTAGAAAGGTCCAAATCTAGCATCCCACTTGTAAAGGTAGGTAGGATCATTGATAGGAGGCCATCATAGGCTTCAAGGGGTGGGCGCCACTGCCAACACACTTTTTTCTTTTTCCTTTTCTTTTTCATGTGTTAGGTTTGGTGTGGGATTCTCTTCTCTGCCTCAAATGTTGGACTACTCATGTTTGTTGATTGTACTAATGTTTTGGTAGTCTTATCAGTCTTCACTGCTCACAAGAGGTTTTGCCTTTGGCCGCTGGATCTATGCGGACCGTTCATCGCTCAATAACTTACAAGTGCACAGTGGGTCACTGGACCTAGACCATCCATCTAGCAGCATGCTGTTCAGTATGCTGTTCGTATATGACTGGCAGTTGAAAATTACACAAAATGGACAATTCTATCCATATCAACAATGGTATTCAAATGGATGACCAGCACAAATTTGGATTCAGCAGAAGAAAAAATGATGGCTAGAATTTCCGGTTTGGTGTATTACTCACAGCATAAAATCCCAATCTTATTCAACAAAGCTTCGTTCAGTCACTGAACAAGCAATGCATGAAACACTCATTCTAATCTAAGGTCAGTTTTCTAAAATCACCTTTGTACTGTCACAAACCAGTTGGATCGCTTATTTTCTATACACACTATCAAAACTGGAACTTGGCTTCATTTGGACACATCAGAAATGTTGGAATTCTGCTGAGTTCATGGCCTTTTCTTTCGTTTTTTCTGGTTCCTTTGTTTTGTGAAGTCAACTTGGGCCACAGAGCTCCACTGCTTGGACGAGCGTTGAAGAGTCATCGGTGAGATCTGAGAATCACTTGGAAGAGGAGAATGTTGAGTGTGGAGACAGCCACACATGAGCATGGTCGGGCGCCGGACGGTCTGTGGACCGGGCGCCCGAAATTCACCCTGTTTTGCTGTTTAGTCGCTGGACTATTTTGAGAGTGGCCGGGCGCCCGACAGTCAAAGTGACCGGGCGCCCGAAATTCACATGTTTCCTCTTAATTCACGCTGTACGTATTTTGTATTGGCCGGGCGCCCGACCCAGTTATGTCCGGGCGCCCAACCGGCCGCGGGCTTAAGATGCGGGTTTCCTATTTTGTGTTCTAATTGCGGGGTTTACTATATAAAGGGGTGTAAACCGGGATTAGACATGGGGATTAGGGCTTCTATACGTCCAAGGTGAGAAAAAGGCGAGAGAATTAGCAAAAGGGCCATCTCTGTGCATGGGAGCATAGGAGAAGGTAAGTGTATTGCTTGTAACTTCGTTTTTCTTCATAGTGAAGTTTGCACCCGTGGTTTTTTACCCTTGTTGGGGTTTTTCCACGTAAATCTCTGTCTTGTGGATTGTTGGTTTGTGTGATTCTTTTCTAGTTATTATTTTTCTTCCTGTTTATCGTTTGTGGGTGAGACCGGAGATTGGATCTCGGTTCACCGGCGTTGTTGGCGTGCTGCGCAACAACTGGTATCAGAGCTATTGGTTTAGTTCAACTGGGAGCGATGGCGGAAGATGAAAAAACTAGAATTGAGAAGTTTGATGGTTCAAACTTTGCCTTCTGGAAGATGCAGATGGAGGATTATCTGTATCAGAAGGACCTCTACATTCCTCTAGAAGGAAAAGAGAAGAAACCAGAGAAGATGACAGATGATGAATGGGCTTTAATGGATCGGAAGGCTTTAGGAATGATTCGACTCTCTTTGTCTAAGAGCGTCGCCTTCAACATATCCAAAGTAAAGACCACAAAAGAATTGATGCAGGCTCTGGCTACGATGTATGAGAAACTCTCGGCGTCCAACAAGGTTCATCTTATGAAACGGCTATTCAACATGAAGATGTCAGATGGTGGGGGCGTGGCTGAACATCTAAACGAGTTCAATACAGTCACGAGCCAATTGGAATCCGTTGACATCACTTTTGATGACGAGGTCAGGGCCCTATTGATCTTGTCAAGTTTACCAGACAGTTGGGATGGTTTGGTGATTGCCGTGAGCAATTCTTCAGGATCTACGAAGTTGAAATTCGATGATGTGGCTGGTTTAATTCTAAGTGAAGAATCTAGAAGGAAGGCATCAGGAACTTTAGGGGATTCAGGAAATGCTCTAAACGTTGAAGGAAGAGGAAGATCTTCAAACAAAGGAGGCAATAAACACGGGCGTTCTAAGTCGAGGAATAAGTCCAAGGGACCGAAAGATAAGGACGGGTGTTGGCATTGCGGGAAGAAGGGGCACATGAAGCGTGATTGTAGGGCGCTTAAGAAACAAGAAGGAAGCTCTCAAGGTGGGAAAGATTCAGTGAATCTATCTGAGGAGAGTGACACAGAGGCGTTGATCTTGTCTCTTGATGCGCGTAATAAGTCTTGGGTTATAGACTCGGGTGCTTCGTTTCATGCCACTTCATCAAAAGAAGTTCTTCGTGATTATGTCTCAGGTAACTTTGGAAGAGTCTACCTGGGTGATGATGAGCCATGCAGTATTGTTGGCAAAGGAGACGTTCATTTAAGTCAGAAAGACGGAACGGTCTTGAAGCTGAAGGATGTCAGACATGTACCGAGTTTGAGACGGAATTTGATCTCAGTGGGGCAGTTGGCCGATACCGGATATGTGACGACATTCACGAGCGATGCATGGAAGGTCACAAAAGGTGCCTTGGTTGTATCTCGAGGCAAGAAGGAAGGTACTTTGTATGTGACTTCCGGATCGTATAGTTCACTCGCAGTTGCATCAACTGGAATGAACGGGCAGTTATGGCATCAGAGGTTAGGACATATGAGTGAGAAGGGGATGAAAGTGCTATTGTCAAAGGGGAAGCTACCAGGGTTGAAGGCAATCGATCTGGAATTCTGCGAGGACTGCTTGTATGGCAAGCAGAAGAAAGTTAGCTTCAAGAAGACAGGACGCGCTCCAAAGACGCATCTATTGGAGCTTGTACACACTGATGTGTGGGGACCGGCACAGGTATCATCTCTTGGTGGCTCACGTTATTTTGTTTCCTTTATTGATGATGCTAGTAGAAAACTGTGGGTCTACTTCTTAAAACACAAATCAGATGTATTCGATGTATTTAAGAAGTGGAAGGTTATGGTAGAAAATGAGACCGGTAAAACTGTGAAGTGTCTCAGATCAGATAATGGGGGAGAATATTGTGATAAGAGATTTGAGGAGTATTGTGCAGCAAATGGAATCAAACATCAGAAAACGATTCTAGAGACACCGCAGCAGAACGGTGTGGCCGAGCGCATTAACAGGACCATCCTTGAGCGCGCTAGAAGCATGAGGCTACATGCAGGGTTGCCCAAGACCTTTTGGGCAGATGCTGTGAATACTGCCGTATATCTCATCAATAGAAGTCCCTCAGCACCATTGGATGGTGGGCTATCAGAAGAAACGTGGACTGGGAAAGAGGTGAACCTTGCACATCTCAGAGTGTTTGGTTGCACTTCTTATGTTCACATTGATGCAGAGCACAGAAACAAGCTGGATGCGAAGTCCAGGAGGTGCACGTTTATAGGCTACGGGCAGAATGATTTTGGCTACCGGTTTTGGGATATTGAGAACCGAAAAATCATCAGAATCAAGGATGTAGTCTTCAATGAAAAGGTGATGCATAAGGACAATGTGCAGCAAAAGCAGGACAAGGCCGATGAGAAGGAATTCGTAGAGTTGGAAGAGCTACCGGACACGGGTGTTACAGTGCCACAGGATGAGCATGCACAGGAGCATGATGAGGTAGAGCTGCAAACACCGGTTGTGAGGAGGTCTACTCGGGAGAGGAGACCCAAGGTCCGATACTCACCCTCCTTACATTATCTACTGCTGACAGATAATGGTGAGCCAGAGTGTTTTGAAGAGGCGTTACGGTCAGATATGCGGGTTAAGTGGGAGCAAGCCATGGAAGATGAGATGGACTCTCTTGAGTCTAATCGTACGTGGGAGCTAGTCACTCTACCCAAGGGCAAGAAAGCTCTTCATAACAAATGGGTTTACAGACTGAAGGAGGAGCACGATGGTTCGAAACGGTACAAGGCTAGACTAGTTATGAAAGGGTTCCAACAAAAGGCAGGTATCGATTTCACAGAGATATTTTCACCTGTGGTGAAAATGTCTACGATTCGCATGGTCTTGAGTATAGTGGCTACAGAGGACTTACATCTAGAGCAGCTAGATGTTAAGACAGCCTTTCTTCATGGAGACCTTGAAGAAGAAATATATATGCATCAGCCGACAGGATACGTGGCACTAGGAAAGGAGAACAAGGTGTGTAGACTGAAGAAGAGCCTATATGGTCTGAAGCAGGCAACAAGGCAGTGGTACAAGAAGTTCGACAGTTTCATGTCGGAAAATGGGTACAGGAGATGTCATGCAGACCACTGTTGTTACTTGAAGAAGTTTGATATGTCGTACATCATCCTTCTTCTGTATGTTGATGATATGCTTGTGGCCGGATCAAACATGAAGGACATCTCAGATCTCAAAAGACAACTGTCTAGAGAGTTTGCCATGAAGGATTTAGGAGCTGCAAAACAAATCCTAGGCATGAGGATAAAGCGTGACAGGAAAAACAAGAAGCTGGTTTTGTCACAGGCAGAGTACATAGCCAAGGTACTTGATCGATTCAGCATGGGAGGTGTTAAGCCGGTTAGCACTCCATTAGCCAACCACTTCAAGCTTTCTAAGGAGCAAGGAGCTAAGACGCAGGAGGAACGGGACTACATGGCTAAAGTCCCTTATGCGTCAGCCATAGGAAGTCTCATGTATGCTATGGTTAGCACGAGGCCAGACATTGCTCAAGCAGTAGGAGTTGTTAGCAGGTACATGAACAACCCCGGTAAGGAACATTGGGAAGCTGTGAAGTGGATCCTCAGATACCTGGTAGGTACTGTGGATGTAGGGCTGTGTTATGGAGGATCGGAAATCAAGCTACAAGGCTACGTCGACTCAGATTTGGCAGGAGATATCGACAGCAGAAGGAGCACTACAGGGTATGTCTTTACCCTGGGTAGTGCTGCAGTCAGTTGGATCTCTCAGTTGCAGAAGATAGTATCCATCAGTACAATGGAAGCAGAATATGTTGCAGCTACAGAAGCGTGCAAGGAGATGGTGTGGATGCAAGGTTTTATGGAAGAGTTGGGAAAGAAGCAAGCAGATTGCAAGCTGTACAGTGATAGTCAGAGTGCAATACACTTGGCTAAGAATTCAGCCTTTCATTCAAGGACCAAGCATATTGACATCAGATATCACTTCATACGTTTGTTACTGGAAGATGGATCAATTGCTTTGGAGAAGATTCATACAAATGAGAATCCTGCAGATATGTTGACCAAGGCGGTCACACGGGAGAAGCTGAAGCTCTGTTCAGCTTTGGTTGGTCTTCAGGCTTGAAGACTGGGTGGTGGTGCACTCCGGATGTAGAAGACGAAGGATCATGCAGTGATTGTCTCCAAGTGGGAGATTGTTGAGTGTGGAGACAGCCACACATGAGCATGGTCGGGCGCCCGGACGGTCTGTGGACTGGGCGCCCGAAATTCACCCCGTTTTGCTGTTTAGTCGCTGGACTATTTTGAGAGTGGCCGGGCGCCCGACAGTCAAAGTGACCGGGCGCCCGAAATTCACATGTTTCCTCTTAATTCACGCTGTACGTATTTTGTATTGGCCGGGCACCCGACCCAGTTATGTCCAGGCGCCCGACCGGCCGCGGGCTTAAGATGCGGGTTTCCTATTTTGTGTTCTAATTGCGGGGTTTACTATATAAAGGGGTGTAAACCGGGATTAGACATGGGGATTAGGGCTTCTATACGTCCAAGGTGAGAAAAAGGCGAGAGGATTAGCAAAAGGGCCATCTCTGTGCATGGGAGCATAGGAGAAGGTAAGTGTATTGCTTGTAACTTCGTTTTTCTTCATAGTGAAGTTTGCACCCGTGGTTTTTTACCCTTGTTGGGGTTTTTCCACGTAAATCTCTGTCTTGTGGATTGTTGGTTTGTGTGATTCTTTTCTAGTTATTATTTTTCTTCCTGTTTATCGTTTGTGGGTGAGACCGGAGATTGGATCTCGGTTCACCGGCGTTGTTGGCGTGCTGCGCAACAGAGAATTCATGGGCTATGTACTTGTGTGCATCAGCTCTCTGAGAAGCTTCCCATCTCTCCACATGTCTGTTGCCTTCCTCATGCACACTATTTCAGACATCTTGGGCCTGTGCCCTGGGAGGTATTCAGCGCATGGGAGAGCGACTTGGACTATTTCTTCAAGCTCGAGCTGGTCGTTGTTGTTTTTCAAGTCCTTGTTGACGAGCACATTAACCTTCTTTTCCTGATGGATTTTCTTCACCTGCAATGCGACACGATTCAGTGTCAGACCAAGAAAAGAACAAGTGTTGGAAACAAAGTCTGTTTGTTTTTTTTTTTTTTTCCAAATGAATGTTTATAAAAGAGAAGAATATATATGTATATATCCTTATACGCTAAGGCATGAAGTTAAATGACGATGATGATTACTGAAAATTCTGATTAATGAAATTTATGTGAAGGGTGTCTCCAAACACTCCAAAAAGGCAAATTTCTGCAATATTCTTAAAGTTTGAAGGAAAGCAAAGAAGATAATACACGTACAGATGCACATATGCATACATTGCTAATGCATAAAAACATTTAAAGATGTACATACATTACAAGCCACACACATAACAGTCTCTCCAAACACTCCAAAAGGGCAAGTTTCTGCAATATTCTTAAAGTTTGAAAGAAAGCAAAGAAGATAATACATGTACAGATGCACATATGCATACATTGCAAATGCATAAAAACATTTAAAGATGTATACACATTACAAGCCACACACATAACAGTCTGTAAGTCTACGTATTTATGTACCAATTATTTGCGGTTTAGAACTCAATTGAGTTGTCCAACACAAATCCAAATTTCCAAGTCACATCGAACTCAACTGTCAGGATGAGAATGCATAACCCATTTGATGATTCAACAAATCGACAGCATTTTGGGTCAATTTAGTGAAGTATAGCTACATAAATAGGCATGGGTCAATTTAGTGAAGTATGGCTACATAAATAGGCATATAACTCTCTCTCTCTCTCTCTCTCTCTCTCTCTCTCTCTCTCTCATTTTTTTTTTTTTTTTCAATTTTCCAAGGAAAGGACACCACCGAACTCAGCTGAGTTATATCCGACTCAGCAAGTTGAACTTGGTTTCGGTCATGCTAAATTTTACAAATTTTTGCATTATGGTGGCCTATAATCCAACAGAAAAAAAACTGACAGCTCAGCAAAGGAGTGTACTGCACTAAGTAGTTATCTGTAACAAAAGCTCGCTGCACTTCTCCAACTTTCTGATGGAGAAAGACATTACAAAAACAGAACAAAGTTCAGCCATGCACATGAGTGATACCATTCGATTGGTGAGCCACTCTCTGATTCCACCTTCTTAGGTGCGGTTGTCATTCAAGCTCGTCGAGCTTTTTAGCTTTAGTCTGCATCGTCAACTGGTCATTCGGCTTTGCTCTTTTTTTCTTCTTTCTTTTTTCCTTTTTCGTTTTAGTATCCATTTCTGTGCTGCCATTGGCTTGCATTGGTGCTTTTTTATCTACTGGCCGGGTACTCGCTTCAGGTTCTTTTTCTTCCTTCATGGGTGTCATCAATTGTCTGCCGATGAAGCCGATCAAGATGGGAAGCAACAAATATTCTCATTTGATCTTCACCATCCATTTTAATCAAAGGGATAAAATTCATGAGTTCTTGATAAATTCAGTTCTCCAAGCATAGTTTTAAAACTTAAAAACTCAGTGAAGTCAAGTCGAACTAACTAGGTTGAGTTCTCTTGAGTCAGACTCAGTAATATTCAGTATTTAAATGGGAATGCTAATGTCCTAACCTCTTCAAAGCTTTTCTTAAGTGAGAAACTCACACCTATCGGATAATCACTAGGTCGGTTGCGCGGTTTTGCACGGGATTTGTTTCTAATTTCGTTTTTATGCTATTTAAAGGGGTGTAATGCAGGATTAGGGTAACACGGGGAGTCCTAGATGTGTTCAAGGGGGTTGAGAGAGTTCTAGGGTGAGAGAAAGAGCTTGGGATAGCTTGGGTTTCTCTTGTAGGGCTTTGATCTGGGTAAGTTTTCTTTATCTCTTATAACTTCTTAATCATAGTGGATTCGCTTTGTGGTGTGTTTTTTCTCGTGAGGTTTTTTCCATGTAAAACACACCTAGTGGAAGGACAATCACAACTAACGCCATAAACGGCTCCCCGTGGGAGAATATATTTACTGGTGGTATATTTGCTACTTCCGAGATTGAACACAGGACATTCCGCTCTAATACCATGTCAAGTGACCACTTTCTCTAAAAGCTCGAGCTGTTAGAGGAACTCTAACAAGCTGAGTCATATCCAACTCAGCGAGTTGAGCTTGGTTTTGGGCATGGCTAAACTTTACAACCTTTTGCATTATGTTGGCTTATAATCCAACAGAAAAAAAACTGTCAACTCAGCAAAGGAGTGTATTGCACTAAGTAGTTATTTGTAACAAAATCTCACTGCATGTCTCCAACTTTCTAATGGAGAAAGACATTCCACAAACAGAACAAAGTTCAACCACATGAGTCCACTCTCCGATTCCACCTTCTCGGGTGTGTCATTTGAGCTCGTGGAGCTTTTTAGCTTTAATCCGCATTGTCAATTGCTCATTCGATTTTACTCTTTTTTTTTTTTTTTCTTTTCTTTTTTTCCGTTTTTCGCTTTAGTATCCATTTCTATGTTGCCATTGACTTGCAGTGGTGCTTTTTTATCTTCAGGTTTTGTTTCTTCCTTTGTGGATGCCATTGATTGTCTGCCAATGAAGCCGATGAAGATGGGAAACAACTAATATTCTCATTTGATCTTTACCATCCATTTTAATCAAAGGAATAGAATTTACGAGTTCTTGATAAATTTAGTCCTCCAAGAATAGTTTTAAAACTTGAAAACTCAGCGAGTGAAGTTGAACTGAGTAACTTTTGGTTGAGTTCTTTGAGTCAGACTCGGTAATCTTCAGTATTTAAATGGGAATGCTAATGTCCCAACCTCTCCAAAGCTTTTCTTAAGTGAGAAACTCACGCCTATCGGATAATCGATAGGTCGGTTGCGCGGTTTTATGTGAGATTTGTTTATAATTCCGATTTTATGCTATTTAAAGGGGTGTAATGCAGGATTATGATAACACAGGGACTCCTATACATGTTCAAAGGGGTTGAGAGAGTTCTAGGATGAGAGAGAGCTTGGGATAGCTTGGGTTTCTCTTGTGGCGCTTTGATCTGGGTAAGTTTTCTTTATCTCTTGTAACTTCTGATTCATGATGGATTTGCTTTATGCCATGATTTTTTACTGTGAGGGTTTTTCCACGTAAAATTCGAATTGTCTTCTCTTGTATGTTGATTTGCTTAGTGTGTGCTGTTGTGATTATCTCGTTTGATTTTACTCTATGTTGCCTTCTCTTCCGCGTGGTCTGGCTTTTTTCCAACAAGTGGTATCAGAGAGTATGTTGAGAGGGAGACAGAATCGAAGACGATGCATCAGTGATGTCTAGCATGAGATTCGACATAGAAAAGTATTCTGAAAAAAATAACTTTGAATTATCGAAGGTTAAGATGAAGGGCATCATAGTTCAGTAAGGATTGGAAGACGCACTCCTTGGAGAGCGACCAACATCTATGAAAGAAGATGATGAATTAAAAAGTCAATATCTCAATCCAGTTGTGCCTAACAGATGATGTTCTCTATAATGTCATGAGGGAGAAGACTGTAGTTGATACGTGGGCAAAGTTGGAGAATATATGCACGTAGAAATATCTGAAAAATCGCCTGTATCTGATGCTTCAATTGTTTAACCTGAAGGTGATGGAGGGGGCCGATGTTGAGAACCACATCAGCAACTTCAATAGGCTCGTTTGCAAACTGCTGGATGTAGATAAACAGATGAAAGATGAATATCAAGTATGCATTTTGTTAAATTCTTTTTCAGATTCATATGAATCGTTTAAGGACTCTTTGTGCGCAGGTAGAGAGACCATTAATGTTGAGACCGTTATCTCAGCCCTACAGTCAAAGATAATGATAAAGAAAAGTGTTGACATTGGTTCTCGTTCTTTTAGGAAAGCATTGGTTATGAGGAGAAGAAATTTTGAACGGGATGGGGGATATTCACGATCGAGATCTAAATCTAAGGGAAAAGGGAAGGATAAGGTGAACTGCTGGAATTCTGGAGAGGAAGGGCACATGAAAATGGATTGTTAGAATCCCAAGTCGACACAAGAGAAGCCTGGAGATTCTTCTAGGGAGGCCAATACTATGAAATTCACAGAGGACGAATGTGATGATTGTGAGGTATTAACTGTATCTAGATTTAGGTCCCTCTGCGATGAGCGGCTCTTGGATTTAAGTGCATCATATCACATGTATCTTAACTGGAGTTCATTCATGACATACAACGAGTATGATAGTAGATCGGTGTTCTTGGCCGATGACTATGCCTGTAAGGTGGTGGATATTGGCTCGGTGTGCATTAGGATGTTCGATGGGATCGAACGCGTCCTGACATATGTGAAGCATGTCCCTAGGTTAATGAAGAATTTGATTTCTCTTGGTGCACTCGAGGCAATGGGGTACAAGTTTACCAACTTTGATCGGTTTTGTAAAGTGACAAAGGGGGCACTCGTGGTTATGAAAGCACAAAGGTGCAACCATCTTTACAAGTTGATCGGGAGCACTTCTGACAGTTGAGTTGTAGTGTCTGCAACGAATTCCACTTCTGTACGTGTTTGGCATGCACGCATAGGCCACGTGAGTGTGTAGGGAGAGAAGGTGCTGGAATGAAGATGGTGGAGGCACGAGAGGCGGTGGAGCTATGATGAAGACAAAGTAGAGATGAAGGATTGAGGTTTGGAGCAGTGGAGCTTGACGATTGAAGCCACGGTGGAGATTGTTGGAGATGCCTTCAATCTTGACACGAAGGGGTTGTCGGTCGCCTGTCATGGGGTCGGGTCGGGTGCCCAGAAATACCAAGGATGTAGCAAATGGTTGCTAGGCACTTCTTGATCTTTAGATCTGGGGTTGTTGATCGCCAAACAGGGTCGGGTCGGGCGCCTGAAACTCCCCGGATGAAACTAGTTACTCTCTGGATATACTTGGCCGAGTTTGGTCGTAAGACGGGGTGAGGTCGGGCGCCTGATGGGTTGGTACGCTGCTCAGGTTAATTGCACAGTTCTGCACAGAATTTGTTTTTAATTCCAGTTTCATACTATTTAAAGGGGTGTAACGCGGGATTAGGATAACACGGTGAGTCCTCTAAGTGTTCAAGGGGGTTGAGATAGTTCTAGGGTGAGAGAAAGAGCTTGGAATAGCTTGGGTTTCTCTTGTAGGGCTTTGATCTGGGTAAGTTTTCTTCATCTCTTGTAACTTCTGATTTATAGTGGATTCGCTTTATGCCGTGGTTTTTTCCCGTGAGGGTTTTTCCACGTAAAATTTGAATTGTCTTCTCTTGTATGTTGATTTGCTTGGTGTCTGCCGTTGTGATTATCTTGTTTGATTCTACTTTGTATTACCTGCGCTTCCTAACATATAACTCTCTCTATCTCTCTTTTTTTTTTTTTACAATTTTCCAAGAAAAGGACTCCACTGAACTTAGCTGAGTCATATCCAACTCAGCGAGTTGAACTTGGTTTCGGTCGTGGCTTAATTTCACAACTTTTTGCGTCATGCTGGCTTATAATCCAACAGAAAAAGGAAAAAAAAGCCGACGGCTCAGCAAAGGAGTGTACTGCACTAAGTAGCTATCTGTAACAAAAGCTCACTGCATTTCTCCTACTTTCTGATGGAGAAAGACATTCCACAAACAGAACAAAGTTTAGCCACATGAGTGATACCATTCGATTGGTGGGCCACTCTCCGATTCCACATTCTCAGTTGCGATTGTCATACGAGCTCGTGGAGCTTTTTAGCTTTAGTTTGCATCGTCAACTGGTCATTCGGCTTTGCTATTTTTTTCTTCTTTCTTTTTCCCTTTTTCGCTTTAGTATCCATTTTTGTGCTGCCATTGGCTTGCATTTGTGTTTTTTAATCTACTGGCCGGGCACTCACCTCAGGTTCTGTTTCTTCCTTCGTGGGTGTCATCGATTGTCTGCTGATGAAGCCGATGAAGATGGGAAACTTAATATTCTCATTTGATCTTTACCATCTATTTTAATCAAAGGGATAAAATTCACGAGCTCTTGATAAATTTAGTCCTCCAAGTATATATAGTTTTAAAACTTGAAAACTCAGCGAGTGAATTTGAAATGAGTAATTTGGTTGAGTTCTCTTGAGTCAGACTCCGTAATGTTCAATATTTAAAGGGGAATGCTAATGTCCCAACCTCTCCAAAGCTTTTCTTAAGTGAGAAACTCACGCCTATTTGATAATCCTAATTAACAACATGATCAATAGCATAGAAATGGATGGCCAAGATTCAGTTGAGAAACAAAACAAGGGTCTAGTGAACGCTTAGGGCCTGTTTTGATGCCACTCAAAAATGAGTTCATCTCATTTTATTTAATCTCAACTACCTATTAGAGTTTTATTATCATCATCATCATCATCATCATCATTATTATTATTATTATTATTATTATTATTATTATTATTATTATTATTATTATTATGTAGAGAGTGTTAATATAACCAACAATTATATAAGATTGGTTGCACCAATAATTTCAGAATATTTGGTGCAATCAAAAGCACCCAAATGAGACGAACTCATATTTAAGTGGCAACCAAATGTGCCCTTATATGACTTATGGGATTGCCACCCTTTTGTTTTTTTTTTTTTTTGTCAGTCATGCAACTCGTCCACCCAGTCAATCGTGCAACACACCCACCCAATCAGTCATGCAACGCACCCACTGGTGCTGTTTGCAGCATGGATTTTCACTACTAATGGGTTTCGAAACCAAGACCCCCTGTTGAAACTCTGCAGAGTCTACCATCGAGGTTGTCACTGAGAAATGGTTTCAATTCATTTTAGTGAACTGTAATTATGTATTAGAAATCATAATTTAAGGTTCGTTTGGTTGCACCAAATATTATTGTGATAATAATTGTGGGTTGTGGAAGATTATTTTTAATACTCAGCAAAATCTTTAATACAAAACTACTATTAACTAAAATGAGATGAACTCATCTTTAAGAGGAAACAAAAAATGCCCTTAAGACCCTTTGTGTTGACACTTAAAAATGATTTCATCTCATTTTAGTTATAGAGATTATATATTAGAAATCATTATTTAAGGTTCGTTTGGTTGCACTGAGTTTTATAATGAAATATTATTATGAGAATATTTGTGCAATCAAATGCACCTTTTATTGATTATGGGTTGTTGAACTCATCTTTAAATTACTGAAACCAAACGTGCCATTACGACCTAATGGGTTGCCACATAAAAATGATTTCATCTCATTTTAGTTAATAATAATTATGAATTAAAAATCATAGTTTAAAGTAATTCGTTTAGTTGCACCAAATATTATTGTTATCGCTAGAAGCGGTAACAAATGTTGATCAGGGAGCCAACTAGTTTCTTCGCCATAAGATCTAGAGATTTATGATTAATGGATTGGATTGAGGATCTGTAATCACCACGAAAGATTAGGATGGCCATTGGGGATGTCGGCTAATGGCCCTTCGATGCCTAAGTTAGTTGATGATGGAGAGAAAAGCTTATAAGTAACCTAATGGTGGATGATTGGGTACCTTAGACTGAAACATGAAAGGCTTTTTATAGATACTTAGAGAGCCGTTGAAGGCTGATAATCAGGATGTAATTCGGGATCACGTATGACCGTAATCACGATCAGGCCGATGGGTGGTATGACAATTGCTACCATGTAATGCTGGAATCGCAGCCGTCTGGAACGACCGTGCTAATAATACGAAAAACTAGCTGTTATATTTAATCTCGTTCGGGTGCCGAATGAATACTCCACATAATTGTACCTTTGAATACCAGTTGAATGCCGAGCCAACTGATGAGATGAGTACCTACTCGTCTTCTGATGTAAATTAACGAGCACGTGCATGTCACGCGCAAAAGGCGAGTGAGTTGTCAGAATGAGGAGTTCACGATTCTTTGTCGTCTAAAAGAATGAGGAGTGATATATGTTGAGTATACACTTCGTCTTGATATAACGTACACAGATTTGCGGACTTCTCTCCTTCAGAATAGGCCTCTATAAAGACTACCTTCCTGCATGGGGAATTGGAAGAGCAGATTTACATGGTGCAGCCAGAAGGTTATACAGTGTAATGGGCCGAGAACAAGGTTTGCAGGTTGAGGAGATCATTGTATGGTCTCAAACAGTTGCATAGGCAGTGGTACAAGAAATTTGATTACTTCATGATGAGTTAGGGCTTTTCCAGGAGCGAGTACGATCATTGTGTCTATTTCAAGACACTGAATGATGAGAAGTTTCTCATACTGCTGTTGTACGTCGATGACATGCTTATTGCCAGTCATAGCATGTTTGACATCGATGTGTTGAATACTCAGCTTTCAGGGACATTCGAGATGAAGGATTGGGGGGCTGCAAAGAGGGTTCTTGGCATAGATATTCATAGAGACAGGAAGATGAGTAGGTTGTGGTTATCTCAGGAAGAATACCTTGAGAAAGTGTTGAAAAAGTATAAGATGGACAAGTCTAAATCGGTTAGCGTTGGGGTACGATTAGACCAAGTTAGTCGTACACCCGGGGTTATTATCTTTGCCCACCTACCCAACCTTTTAAAGTCGGTTCAAACAGTCTCGTTATGTAAACAAGATGTTTGACACCAGGTGAACTGATCACCTAGTTTAACTAAAAACCAGACCACGTAATTATGTCACCATGTGTAAGACACCTACCAAACCTAGAGTCTGGATAGCTAGGTACGATTGTATACACACCCGTTCATGGATTCGAAATAACGTGTACGTACACCCGAATCGTTGTAACTAATTTAAACCATCACTCCCAGGAAAACTGTAACTTAACACCCCGATAAACTAAATTTTCTGAAGTACTTCACCTACTTTTGTATACGCTAAAGTACTTTATCTCCTTACTATTGGACGCCGGGTCACGTACGATTCGATTAGAAGTACACTGGGACTAGACTACCACTAGAATCAACAAAGATACACTGTGACTAACCTACCACTAAAAGTAGACCGGTGGATCGCAAAATGCCCCGTGCGAAACTACCATGGTCGCATACGATGCCAGCATGATCTGTCTTCACCTCGGTTGTTCTACATAAGTACTGTAAGCTTGGAAGACAGTCTACGTACTGGAGTTCAAGGGGGAAAATTGGTTTTTAGTCGGATTAGGTCTTGAGTCCACCCGGTGTGGTGTCCGTTGTCAACTCTCACACTACGCCTGTAGTCCGGGAAATCCTAAATAATCACATCCTCTGTTCACTGTGAATATAAATAACGAGCTACTACTGCCCGAACCTAGCAAGCACTGCTGAACTCCTCGTAGCTTCTGGAATGTGTACATCAGGCTCTGTAAACTCTTCTGGGGTGGAACCCTTCTGTACACATTCAACGAACTTCCTCTACTAATCTGGCAACCTAGCGTTACTACTACACTAACCTGGTAACTAAGCAGCACCGGGTGAAAGTAGTGTGGTAGTAGCCTCGGGTAGCCGTAGAATCTAAACTCAAATAAAATACGTGAAAATAAATAAACTCAAAATCCAATCACACGCGTGCAAAAAAAAGAAGCACGTTTAAAGAAAAAAAAAACTTTAAAACAATCATCCCCATAAAACCATTAATACGATTAAGGCTTAAAATATTCCCACAACGGGATTTGGAAAAAATAATACGATAACTAAACTATTTTCTTCTTTTTCGAACCACCGAATAGAGAGAGGAGGAGAGGAAGAGAAACACCTAGAAGTAGAAGAAGGGAGGAAGGTTGAAGAAGATTCCATTAAGAAAAAGAAGGAAGCAAGAAAATTTGAATAAAAGAGGGTAATAGGCGTTGGGATTTTAGATTCTTAATTAGGGATTTGGATAAAAAGAGTCTAAAAGTCAGAGATTAGATTCTTTAGGGAACTAAGGGACCTAATCACTTGGAATAGCTCGTAACCTAGTATTGATACGTTCTAGCCCTCCAAAGTAAGGAGCGACCTAGATTAGGTGCGTACTAAACTTTAGGAGTGACACTCTAACACTACTACTGGGGAAAATAACGTACAAAGCAAATACTAAAAGAACTAATACTACTATCAACAACTTACAAATTAAATCTAACGAACTAAATAAGGCGACTTAAAATACAGAGTATGTACGTACTTTCAAATCCGGCAGGATGTAGTCACACGTGAACGGAAACTAAACTTATTCTCCGGATGTCGAAAAACATAGACGTTAGGTCAGGTAAGTCTGGGAAGTAGACGGGACCTACTTCCCGGTCTGGGGTTTAGTTCGACAAAACGTTGAGACCACCTAGGACCAAGTTTAATTCCCACCTACAAGACAGGACAGAACATGGGACACTACACCGGTTGGACTCGCAAACTCACCCGACTAAAATTTATGGACCCCATTGTACTCAAGTTCGTAGACTACCTGTCCAACCTAAAGGTCTTCTGTAGTACAACCGGGGTGTAAAAGGATCACGGTCAGCTGACGTGGAGTCGAAAAATTAACAAACAAACATCCAGTGACTAACCTACCAATCCTAGTAGACGAGTCTAAAAAAAAAAAAAAAAGTACCTGAACAAACGTTTGGTTTCAACCCCAGGTGGTCTACCTGTCAGTTCTAAAACTACTTACCGGGGAGGTGTACAGCTTACTACAAAGTACGGGGTATTGTACCAATTTACTCAAAGGGATATCGTGGGTCATACGTACAGAGACAGATAAATATAGACATGAGACCGTAGAACACGAAATAGAATTCGTGTTTTGTATAAGAGTATTTGACTTTGTGGCTAAAAAAAAACGAATGTGTACTAAGAAACTTCGTCAATTCTTTCGGTCTCCCTCAAGGACCACCGTCTAACGCCCGGGGTGACATGAGAGATGAGTGTGGAGATGTGTACTGACACGTACGGTTCGACCGTAGAACATCCTGTAGACTCGGACGTAGTCAGTCTGGACGACACATCTACTGTACCGTTTAGTCCGGTCAGTTGAGTAGTCCCTCCGTTTATACACATGTTTTTTCCTGACTGAAGCTTTTGAGTCTTAGCAGACGACAAAGTGTGTAGAGAGGACGGGTTACTCAAATTGTTGGACTAGAAATCTGGACCAGTGGAGGTATCACCCGGGGGTTGACTATTTACAAGTCTATAGGACGTTTTTACGGTCCAACCGTACATACCGGTGTACATCTCCGTTCGCACCCCGATCACTTGGAGAGAAGGAACACTCAGACCATAGTCATAGTCAACTTTTAATTACGTGCCTATATATTTCAGTCCAACTACGTACCTGTATACTTTAGTCTGACGTCGAAATTGAGAAATTCCGAACGACGCCCCTGGTATTTTACATTCAGATAATTTACTTTCACATAACATCCCAGGACAAGGACACCTGTGGAGGCTAAAAGGCTTGCAATGGGGACAATCACATCTACAGTGTTAAATAAAGGGGAGCCACAGGATCATGATGTATAAGGACGTGAATGGCATCCTGATGCGTCCATGATTTCATGATCTGGACCATTGATCTGATAGGCCTCGCTGTGGATGGGGCATGTCCCAAAAATTCTTCAGGGTTTGGAAGTACCAAACCCTTCAATATTCCAAATCTGGAAGATTTCTTGGGCATCCCTCATCCACAGTGGGCCCATCAGATGAGTGTTCTAGAGTTTGGATCACTGAAACATGGGTCCCACTTTTATGGACCGTGCATCCTAGCGCATCAGGACCATACAGTTCCTCTTAACGGAAGACATTGGCATTAACTCATTAACTGCCAACGAGCACTTTTGCTGGTATGCAGATATTAGTTTCTCCCGATGTTGTCGGTGAGCCTGCAGAAATTATACTGTATCCTAACATTCTCTGTCTGCCTTTTCTGCAGGTTTGCTCGTGTCGGTTCTGTTGTTCTAGCTCTTCATGATGCAAGCGATGCGTTTTTGGAAGTGGGGAAGATGTCCAAGTACAGTGGCTATGAAGGGATTTGCTAGCCTTTTCGTTCATTTTATTTGTTGCATCATGGGTCATTCTTCGCCTTACATACTACCCGTTCTGGATTCTCCGCAGCACGAGGTGGTATAAGCCGCCTTGTGTAGGAAGTTGTTGATTGGCATTAATTGTTCTTTGTTTTTGCACATCCTTCCTTTTGTCTCTACAAATCGGGATATTAATGGGCTGGGTCTGGGCCAAGTCAGGGTCAGCTTGAGTCGGCCTGATAATACGAGGCTCAAGCCCAACTAGGGCCTAGTACATGCTGACTTTTTGAAGCCTGGGTCCCAACTCTCTAAATGTTTGCCAAGCCTGAGCCAGACCTTGTGCTGTCAATAGGTTAGGACCTATAGTACTTGTGCTTGGGCTAACAAGGTTTTGTCTTGCAAGGTCCGAGTCTCGTTCTTGAAGACCCGGATAGAGATCTGATTAGGTCTAGGTATCCGTTGGGTACCCATTGGGTCTTTAGATCTCAATTTGTAGTTGATTTGGGGTCAAATAAGAGCATGTCGGGCCCACTTGATGGATGGCTTTAGATCATGCACTCATGTGCCACTTTGACACATGCATGGTGTGTAAATTGCTTCCTCCTGCAGAGAGAGAGAGAGAGAGAGGAGAGAGAGAGAGCGAGAAGAGGTTAAACTCAGGGGCTGGTGTGTGGCTAATTCTTGCTTGTACCCATATTATAAGAATCAGATTTTGAGGATCCGCAAACACAAATTGTAAACTCAGGGCTGTGTGGTGGCTAATTCTTGCTGTACCCATATTATAAGAATTCAGATTTTGAGGATCTACAAAAACAATCCTTTTCATGATCATACTGTACTCGAGTAACATCACTCTCTTGGAAGTATGGTTGAGGTCGGTCTTCATGTGCTGTTGATCTGTTGCTTGAAGAGTAGAATCATCACTATCATCTAAGCCTTATTCCAATTAATTGCAGGCAGCTACATGAGTCCTATTTTACCATTCCACTATTAAGGGTCATATCTTCGGTTAATCCATAGGTCATCTAGTCATTTCTTACTACCTCCATCCACATGCTTATGGGCTTGCTGTACCCATATTATAAGAATTCAGATTTTGAGGATCCGCAAACACAGTCCTTTTCATGCTCATACTGTACTCAAGTAACATCACTCTCTTGGAAGTATGGTTGAGGTCGGTCTTCATGTGCTGTTGATCTGTTGCTTGAAGAGTAGAATTATCACTATCATCTAAGCCTTATTCCAATTAATTGCAGTCAGCTACATGAGTCCTATTTTGCCATTCCACTATCAAGGGTCATATCTTCAGTTAATCCATAGGTCATCTAGTCATTTCTTACTACCTCCATCGACATCCTTATGGGCCTTACCCCTGCCCTTTTAGAACCTTCAACTTGTACCAACTCACTCCTAACTGGCGGGGTTCTTGCCTCTCCGTTGCACATGACCAAACCATCCAAGTCTACTTACCTAACCTTATTACCTATTAATGCTACTCCTAAATTCCCTCAAATGCATCCATCTTTCCTCGTCTTGCCACTCATAGAATTGCTGAATGCAAAAACAGAATTTCTTAGAGGAATTAATGGGTCTTGAACGTCAATCAATGTATAGTTTCTGATGTGTAATATTCCGTACATGAAATGCCCATGGTGACTGTTCATCTTATCTACCCCAATTTGGATAGGGGATGCACAAAAATCTCAGAGATTGGGAGGTCCTACTCCTACCCTTCGATCTTAGAATGTGAGCAAGTCTTCCATGTTTTCGTCTTAACAGCTGAGCTCAAGATGCCTTCCCTCGGATTTATTGTCTTGCTCCAGATCAGTCGGTGGTGGTAGCCAATTGCTTCTGTTTGCTGGGGGGAGAGGTTGTGTGGAATCCTCCTTGTAGAAGATATCTCCGAGATGAGGAGATAGAAGAGTTTGTGGCTCTTCAAATTCGTATTTCCTGTGTCAACCGGATCCAAACTCCACAGACAGCTTAATTTGGAGATATCTTAAGTCTAGCTCTTTCTCGGTTAAGTCATTCTATGATTTCCTTAGTAGGGATCCCTATGTTTTGTGGAAAGGGTGAGGCTGGTCATGAGTGGAGATACACAGGCTCCTCCAAAAATCGCCGCTTTCCGGTTGGCTGGTAGGAAAGAAGAAGGTTTTAACAGTGGACAACTTGCGCAAAAGAGGAATGGTCCCTCCCAATGTTTGCCTTTGTTGTATGGGAGATGAGGAAACAGTAGATCATCTATTGTTCACTGTGATTTTATCAGGGGGATTTGGATAGAGCTTTTATCGAGATTCGGATTAACTTGGGCTTTCCCCTATTCAGCGAGAGATCTTCTTAAAGCTTGGCATGGAGTGAGATTAGGAAAGCAAAGGACTGGTTTATGGAGATTGTCCATTCTAGCTGTTTGGTGGTCAGTGTGGGAAGAGAGAAACAGCAGAATGTTTGAGGGGAAAGTAAATCTGCAGATGCAACTTCTCAGAGAGGGCGAGGTTTCTAGTGATTGAGTGGGCTAGCAACGTGATGTTTTCAAGGGATGTAATTTTAATTTTCTGGGAGCTTAGTCTGGATCGCTTCCTCAGCGGTTCGGCTTCCCTTTTGTAGTTTTCCTTTCCTTTAATGAATTTCCGTTATCTTTAAAAAAAAAAAAAACAGCTGAGGTCAAGAGTCGGGATCTTCCAATCTCCAAAATGTCTTGGCATATCCCCATCCATGGAGAGGTACCCACTAGATCAGTGGTTCAGATTTTGCTGAACCATGTTTAAGATATCTATAGAATCCTATGCCTCATCAAAATACATTGGTGTCGTATACAATTACAACCTGCATAAGCAATGTGTTAAAGTTACCACAAAACATTTTGAAGTCATCGACGTGGTTGAAGTTCCCACTTATACGTAGTTTCAGATCAAAGATATTCAGAATAACTTTGTGACATCATAGTTTAAGAGCTAAAAAACTCAACTCAGCTCGATATACATCTGGGTCGGGTTGACTCAAAGACTAGATTCGACTTGGCTCAATATTTAATAACTAAACTAGGAATCTAATTACATTAATAGTAGACACTTAAATAGTAAGAATGTGTGTGTGTGTGTGTGCGTGCGTGTGTGTGCGTGCGTGCGCGCGCAGCGCGCGCGCGGTGTGTGTGTGCGCGCGCGCAATATGTGATCAATTGGTAAATGCTGTTTGCCAGCTTAGTTGAAGTCATGAATTCAAATCACTCCACACCACCCACATTTTTTTACATTAAAACTTTTGACTCAAGCAAGTGACTCGGTTCAAATCAAGCTGAGTCGTATTGAGTCAAACGAGTAGGCAAGCCCACTTGACAAGTCAAGCCCGAATCGGACAGCGAGTTTCACTGTGACTTGGCTTGAAATCTGGTTGAGTCGAGTTGACTCAGCCAAGTTTCTAGTTGAGTCACCGAGTTTTGGAACTATGCTTAGCTTTAGGGTTGGGACGTATTGTCGTGGGAATTCCATGGTTGGTTTAAGGTATATAACATGTGTATTTTTTTTTTTCCTTCGGTCATTTTTCTGGCAGCTATGAAGTGCTTTTGACCTTGAACAAGGAGGAGCACAAGGTGGACGGACCCATATACTATTATGTGTTCAATACGCTTCTCTTCAGCTTGCTAGTGATTCACATCTATTGGTGGGTGTTAATGTATCGGATGCTCGTGAAACAAATCAAAGCAAGAGGCCAGCTCGGGATGATGTTCGATCAGGTATGCCTCCAAAGTTGTATAAATGGTTTTCTAACTTGCACTTGTTTACAGGCACGCACCCAAGCACTAGCTTGTTAGTATATAAGCTGCTAATATATGTTGCTCAAGCTTTGCTAAGCCCACATGCATGTGCAACGTAGCTCATGTACACCACACATGTCCCACCATGGCATGATAGCTCCAAGATCCAATCCATCCATGAAAAGGCACCACTACTATTGATGCCTTAGCCCAAGAATCAGGTTAATCCACTGATTAGGTGAGCCAAAGCAAAAGGATGTATGGCACTGAAAATCTTAGCTGAAGGTTTCTAACACATCCGCCTGTTTCTGTTATTGGGCCCTACGTGCTGAGTGGACCATATTTATTTTTGGGAAAACATGCACAAGATCGGACCAACCTGATGGATTGGATTGGATCTCGCACCTATTAGCCATGCTGGGACATGCGCGACATGTACGTGAGCTTTGCTGCACGTGTGTGTGCGCTTAGCAAAGCTCATGTTGGTCAATTGAAATAAATGCTTTTTTTTATTTTTTATTTTTTTAAAACTGTTAATATAGCTGTAGATGAGGTGATCCAGGCCATCCAATGAAAAGATGGGCATTAACAGGCAATGGTCCCCCACTAAACGAGAGTCCAAGTTGACTGTTTGGATTATCGGATGGGGAATGGTGTGTTTTTATTGGTGAAAAACAATGAAAAACCATGGAAATGAAATGAATTCCATGGATTTGACATTTTCCCATGTTTGCGAAAACATTAGTGTGGTAATTGATTTCCATTTCCATGGTTTTCCTCGAAAGTAGCAAAATCGGTTTGGCCTTTAACCTGTTAAATCTAGCTTTTTGTGGTTATGAGAGACAACTCTAGCTATTTGGCTTGTTGACATTTTAGCATGTCTATGAAAATCATGTGTGCTAAAACAGGGTCTCCATTCATGGCTCAGTGGTAGACTCACAAGAGTTTCAACACTGAGACCAGGGATTGAGTGCCCATGTGGTGTGAGTGGGTGTGTCTGGGTAAAAAAAAAAAAAGTGTGCCAAAACAAACTTGTTAACGTGGATTTTTTTCCACACATTTTCCTGCTCTTAGTTTTCCACAGCGGATTTTCATATCCGTGCTTTGGTTTCCACCAATCCAAACAGGCCCATCTCCCATCTGCCGTGGGCCATGGGGATCATTGTACGAGCAATTTGGATTGCGAAAACAGTGAGCCCCACATGTGCAATTTGTTGGGCAGACGAATGCATGATCAGACATTAATATTTTCCCCCTTTGAAAAATGTCGCGAGGCAAGTTACTGCAGTCTCCAATTCCATGGAAATAGATAGAACTTCCCAACATGGTGCTACTAGGAAGCCTTTCGTTTGGTAATGTTCAGCTGGATTCGCTAGCATCAGTCTTGTACATGGTTTTTTGACTCAGTGACTTGGACCAACTCATTCTGTGCTGAGTCCAGTCACGACTCGTCCAACTTGGGGGCGACTTGGCTGAGTCACCCTCTATTCTCAACACTGACTCAGGGTGCTGAACAAGATCAGACTCAACCTCATTTGAGTTTAATCGGACGAGTTGTCAACCCATGACCTTATTGCAGGATTGGGCTTCGACTTCATTCTTCTAGCAACGCAAAATTGACTTGTAGTGTGGATCGATCGAGGGTGGGAGAAACGATAGGGCATGAACAGTCGTAACTGATCACCTACAATCAAGGTGTTCCGTAATGGTAACGGTGGCTGTAATGCCCACCACTGTTACCTTTACGATATGGGATGTAATGGCCGTTATGGGGCTGTAACGGCCGTCACGGTCTCTTTTTCTTTTGTTGGAAAAAAAAATCTGGAAAACCTGTATCAGCCCTGTAATGGACTGTTATGGCCTTTATAGGTTTTTTTTTTTTTTTTTTTTTTTTTTTTTTTTTTTTTTTTTTTTTTTTTTTTTTTTTTTTTTTTTTTTTTTTTAACGGCCTTTGCGACCCTGTAACGTGTAACGGTCACCACCATTATCTTTACGTAACGGCCTTTACGGCCCCATAACGGCCTTTATGGCTCACCATGCCTACAATCAGTTGTGCACTATTTTGCCTGTAAATTTTTTTTGTTTTGAATTTGCCCTTGGAATATCATATATTATCAAGGCCTGGTCATTTATAAAAATCAGTTGTATGGTACAACCCAATTTTTAATGCCTTCAGAATTTGGTTTCCATTTACGCCATGAGGGGGAAAATGCTTGTAGAAAAGGGTTGTAGGTTAAGTACAACTGGTTAGGTGATCATTCTTCTTTAAAAAAAAATAGTGAAGAAAACAACATTAGCAGATGGTAAACTTATGTGGACAGAAATGAAGCATCATATTGGTTGAATGCTTTGTTAAGCCTACATGCATGTAAAAAGGTGGACCATGTACAGGCCACCATGCACGCTGTCATGGTACATGGGTGCATGATCCAAGCCATCCATTGAATGGGTCCCACTATGAAGATGCCTTGGCCCAATAATCAGGCTGGCCTACTTGTCAGGTCGGACACAGTTTATGAAACAAATGGATGGCTGGAGAAAGGGGGAAAAAAACTTTATTATATTTCTTGCCCGATTTACCTATTTCAGATATTGTGTCCCACCTAAAGTGTGGATCAGCTGAATCTCGGGATCATATGATATTACATAAATGGCGAAACCCATCTTATGGACGGCTTGGATCATGCTTCCTTCTGCCACACGGGCATATGGATGGTGTGTAGATGGGATGCCTTCTCTCCACACTTGAACTTAGGAAACCTCGTTGGGTCATTTTAAAGATGGAAAAATGAAGAATTTTAGTTGTTTAACTCATCGAAGTTTCAAGTTTGAATGGGAATCTGTTATGGACCGTTGGTGAGTTATTTTGATTCTGAAACGCTTGGATTTTCTTGTGTAGACTCTGAAGGCGAAGATGAACATGATGATTGATTGGTGAACAAGATTGGAGGTTTCTACACGTTGTATGGATGCCGCGAGGGGTTCAAAATCTCAAACTGCATCACATCTCATTAGCACTATCATTTGTTTGTATTTCTTCCGCAATCTCGGGCGTTCTGGTTATACAAGTCAGGTATGGAGATCCATCCAATGTATTCTCCCCGCGGATAACCTCAACCAAAGATTTCATGCTGAGGTCAAACGGCTCCCATTTTGGAGCACACCCAGTTTGAATCCATGAAAATGGTCAGGATGGGAAATCATTCATAGTCGGAAGGCTTTTGTATATTATTTCAAGAAGCAGATAACATGAATGGGCGATTGAATGCGCATGTGGATGTGATTGATATCTGATTTGTTTATCACCTGAATTAAGGTTCTCGTCTCCCATGTCATCTACAAAAATTTACATCGGAGCAATGGCATTCGGCAGTGGGATTGGCCGTGGCTCTCGCATAATGGGTTGGGTTGGTGACAAACAGGACTGGAAACCATGATTTTTCTTTCTGACTCAGTGACTTGGACAGGCTCGTTTGGTCCAGATCATGTCCTACCCCTCCTGGGACGGACTCCGTGGGGCTCACCGTAATGTATGTGTTTTATCCACGCCGTCCATCCATTTTTGCAGATCATTTTAGGTCATGAACCCAAACATGAGGGGATCCAAAGCTCAAGTGGACCACACCACAGGAAACAGTGGGGATTGAATGCCTACCCACAAGAAGTTTTTGATCAAACTGATATTTGTGTTTTCCCTTACATCCAGGTCTATCTGACCTTATGAACAGGTTGGATGACAAATAAACATCACGATGGGCCCTAGGAAGGTTTCAACGGGGCACCATGATTACCATTGCTTCCTGTGGTGTGGCCCACTTGAGATTTGGATCTGTCTCCCTTTTGGGCTCATGCCGCCCGGGATTGCTTAGCCAATCTGATTTTGGGATGAAGATTCGTGACAGTGGGTTATCCACAATTTAATTGGTTTGATTTAACATGTGCATACTTTGTTCTCTACCAGAGTATCAAGCTTTGTACTCTACTAGAGCATCAAATAGCTCACCTTCGGATGAAGTATATTGGTAACCATATGGTCGAGTGAATTTTTGACCGAGTGTGATGTTGGTGTGGTATCCAAACTGTGCTTCAGGTGGGGCCCACTGTGAAAATTTGACCTCTAAAATCAGGTTTGAGGCGAAATTCATGGTGTTGGACCAGCCACACCGTAAGGAAACGAGTGCGAAAAGAGGCCCAACCTCCAAGTGGTGTGGCTCACCTGTGTTTTGGATTGGCTTGATTTTTGGTGCATGGCTAGGCACATTTTATAAATGGGTTGGATGTCATATACTCTCCATGGTTGGCCCACACAACATTTTCTGTTTTTCCTTAGGGGGTGGGTTTAAGATACACAAAATGGCGGGCCTCACACACCCCAAACATCATCTGTGCACTCTGGTAAGTTGCAGATTGGCTACTCGATCCGACCTCCATTCAAGTTGGCTCGACATGGATGATTCAGCAGCGATTCCGGCCAGAAGCTGGTACGTATGGGGCAGAAAGTAGAGGTTTGAGACGATATTTAAGACCCTGGTTGTGTTCAAGTTTTCATTTTTGTACGAGTGTGGCCCCATGTTTCGACGACCGACCCTGATAGTTGATATGAAGGGCCTCATCTGGATGGACATGATTCTCTTATGTATAGGAAGATCCTGGCTGTTTAATTTAAGAGTCTTCCTTGGTTGAATGTGAAGCAACTTACTGTGTATTCTCCCTTGATCGAAGGGCTACGATTCTTCTGTTTAACGGATTTTGGTGTGTGGGCCCATCCACAATGGCAACCACATCGACTATTTTGATCAGTTAACTGTGGGTTCCCTACATGTGCATGCTGAAAACCCAAAAGGGTTGCTGTATCGTTCGGATGGGCCTTGGCTACCTGAGCCCATATTTGCATAAAGAAGAACTGGAGATGGATCTTTGGGGCGGATTGGGCTTTCCATTTCTCAAAGTGGGACACGAAGAATGGATGGGATCGTCGTGTCTAGTGTAAAAGTCGCCATTGAATCTTGATCGCACTGATCGAGCGGTTCGGAGGTGTGGGTCTTCTTGGTGGGCTTTATACTTCCCTAGCACGGGTCAGGACCCAAGCTATTGAATAGGTGGGCCAATTCAAAAATCTAACCATAAGATGGTCCAAGCAAGGCCTATTGACAAGCCCAACTAGCTGTTAGTGGGCCCCCAATCTGACTGATCATTTTCACCTGTGATATGTATGTACAATCTAAACAGTTCATCAGGTGAGACTCCTCATGGGCACTGTACATCCCAAGAATAATCCCTTATAAAAACTAAGGTGGGACTCAGGAGAAGTGCACAATCATGCATACAGCCTACATATTCACTTCTTGTGGCCCACCTAAAATTTGGAATGTTTTGAGTTTCATTGTGTCCCTTAACCCTAGTGGAATGCACCTGCTGATTGGGTTGGATAGCGTATGCATAACCCAGTGGACCCCACAACCCAGTCTGAAACGTGACAAGTGGATCGGTAGATTTGGACCGTCCAACTAGTGGAATCTGTCCTTAGATGTTCCTCTACTGAAAATTGCACCAAGCCGAGAATTCTACCCATCATTTGCTCTTCCGCTGAATCCAAATTCGTGGTGGTCGTCCATTTGAATGCCGATGTCCATATGGATAGAATTGTCCATTTTGTGTGATTTTCAACTGGGGGCCATTTATGAATAGAACACTGCTAGATGGACGGTCTAGATCCAATGATCCACCATGCACTTTTAAGGTATTGGGTGATGAACGGTCCATATGGATCCAGCGGGCCAAAGGCAAAAAAACCTCTTGAGCAATGAAGACTGATAAGACTCCAAAACATTTAGTACATTCAACAAACATGTGTAAAACATTTGAGGCAGAGAAGGGAATGTCCCACCAAACCTAACACATGAAAAAAAAAAAAAAAAAAGGAAAAAAACAAGAAGAAGAAGAAGAAGAAGAAGAAGTGTTGCTGTGGGGCCCACCCCTTGAAGACTATCATGGCCCTCTATCAATGATCCTACCTACCCTTAACAAGTGGGATGTTGGATATGGACAATTTTAGTTTGGAATATTTATTTCTAGGGTTAGGGCGTCACTTAGGAAGAAATATTTATTGTTTTGTTGCTTTGAGTAAGAAACAGAGCACACAAATATTTGGTCGCTATTTAAAAATAATGTTATTTTAATTAATAGTAATTGAGTCTTGCTCATCAAGAAAGAGTTGCGGGCCGTCACTAATAGGGCGCTCGCGCTACTCTGGCTTGCTTCGCTTTTGAAGTTCTGCTTGCTGCTTCAAAAGATTGCGATGTTAGTCTAGCTTCAAAACAACCGAGCGTGCAAGGGTGTTTTTGTTTAGACAAATATTTCATGATAATATTCGGTGCAACCAAACAAACCTTAAACTACGATTTTTAATATATAATTACTGTTAACTAAAATCAGATGAAATCATTTTTTGGCGACCTAACAAGTCCTAAGGGCATGTTTGGTTTCGGCTAAAAACATGAGTTTATCTCATTTTAGTTAACTTCAGTTATGTATTAGAGATTTTGTCGATGATTAAAAATAATATTTGATAACCCATAATCAGTAAAGGGCGCTCTTTTTTTCTTTTTCTTTTTTTCATTTTTTTCCTGGAGAAAGGTGGGAGTACACCACCTGAAACTTAGTTAAAGTGGCAAAAGGATAAACAGACATTCGGGTTGGGCTCCACAAAAATGAAGAAGCCTCACCTATAATGTAACACAGGGTGGATGGGACCCCTGACTGTAGCACTCACAGTGATGTATGTGCCTTAAATCTACATGGTCCAACCATTTTGAAAGCTCATTTTATGGTATGATCCCAAAAATGAAGCTGACTCAAATCTTAGGTGGACCACACCACAGGAAACAGTTGTGATTGAATCTACACCATTAAAAGCTTCATGGATTCTACTAGAATGTTTATTTTCCATCAAACTTATTGATAAGATCACAAACACCTAGATGAAGAGACCACACAAATATCATCTTGATCCAAAGCTTTTGTGGCCCACAAGAAGTTAAATCACCATTGTTTCCTGTTCCATCGTCCATTTGAGATTTGGAACTGCTTCATTTTTAGGACCATGCCCTAAAACTAGCTTTTAATATGGATGGACAGCGTGGATGTAGTCACATACATCAAAGTGGACCCCACAATCAGGGGTCCCACCCACGTGGGTGGATCTGGGGTCTTACCTAATCTGCTACCTTGTATCCACTTAGGTGGTGATAGTTATTTGTGGAAGTGTGGGCCTTCAGGATTCGATGGTCTACACGATGAGAACCTTCGCAAAGCCGATGATGTGTGGTGCGGTCCAGCGATCCGCCTATTTGCTGCAGGAACAAGTGGGTCTGATCACCCCTCTGACCCTATGGTGAGGATGGTCCCCGGATCACAATCTATGACTTAGATTGAAAAGGACGGGCCTAATAGACACTCAATGATCTTTCCTCTTTTTCTGATCTCCGTAGTAATTGTTTTTCTTTTTCTTTTTCTATGTTAATACGGGAGAGAGTTGCCCCTTTTATAACATACATATGAGGGATAAAAGTAATATGACGGTGAGATGAGATAGGGTTTATCCTTATCTCATCTAACCACCTCTGGAATTTAAAAATCAAATTCTTGGAAGGAAAATGATGCAAGTGGATGCGGTTACAACCTATGGGCCCCAATCCACAAGTGGGCCCCCACAGGTCCACAACCAACATCTTCCACTCAATCACATTGTGGGATAGGCACATCATGAATTGTCCATCTAGCTCATCACATAACAATTAAAACTAAAGAATCACAATCAAAAGAATCAGAGGCGTGGGACCAGTTGGAACACCGTTATCTTCTCACAAGTATTTGAGTACTAAGTGACCACCTAACTAACACTCAATAACCCAAGCTTTGCAATGCCTGTCCTAGTCCGCATGACCACACCGGATAGAGTCAACTCCCGATCTGAAGTAGTCAACCAACATACGCATTTATCCAACTTATCGAGTTTTAACAGAAAACTCGATTTTCTACAAATATCAATTTGAATTCTTTTTAAAGTAATATATATATATATATATATATATATATATATATATATATATATATATATATATATATATATATATATATATATATATATATAAGAATGCTTACCTGCGCACTTCTCTCACGAGAACTCGTGAGGACTTTTTCTTGGCTCATCACACATGATGTTAGCCTAAAATCTGAGCCGTCCACATAATGCAGCACCCCAAAAAACCCCTAGGGCCCATCTTTCAACTTGTTTTAGAACTTTGGTGGGCCATAAAAGAAGGAAATAGTTTCCTCCCTTGATTTGCCTCTTGCTTTTTTGCTGCGGCCCACCAGAGTTTTGGATCAGGTTGAAAGATGGGCCTTAGGGGTTTTTTAGGGAGCTTTATCACATGGACGGCTCAAATGTTGGGCTCACGTCATGTGTGATGAGCCATGAAAAAGTGCTCATGAGTCTCTCATGAGAGAAGTGCCCAGGTGAGCATTCCTCAAATGTATATATATATATATATATATATATATATATATATATATATATATATATATATATATATATATATATATATATATAGGCACTCTCAAGTCCAACCGGTTGGACCACAATTTGCAGTCCACCAAGTGGATTGCTTCCAACCTGTTAGGTGCTTGTGAAATCCAATCCTCCTAATACGTTGGCCCCACCACAAGAAATAATTCATACAAAAATCTGCTGCATCCATCGACCCAATGTACCACATTTGTATTTTGCTGTTAATTAATGGCTGTACACTGTTTTCTATATTGTAGCTCACTTAATGATTAGATAGGGCTGATTTTTACATTAGGGGATCCTCGTGGTGGGGCCAACTTAATAGGCGGATTGGATTTCACAAGCACTTAACCGGTTGGAAGAAATCTAATGGGTGGACTGCAAATTGTGGTCCAAACGGTTGGACTTGAGAGTGACACACACACACACACACACACACACACACACACACACTTTTGAAAGAGAATATCGTTTGCAAAAGTCTATAGAAAACTCGATACTGCCGGCAGATAAGTTTTCAATTGCATATTCATAGTTCTAGAAACTTGGTATAGCTGTCATAGGATCTTCCTCACGCAGATGTGTAATTTGGAATCGTTCAAGCCGCTTTCCTAACATAACTGAGTTTGACCAATCAAGGGTCTTTCGTCATCATATACTAAAGTAGCGACACTTAATCTTATCCTCTTGTACACAAAAGGAGGGTAGCTAAGGATACAAAGAGTCACCTATGGGACTGGCTACTCGCACGTTGCAATGATTAGATCAAATCAAAGTAATCTGTAGGTAAAAGGTCCTAGCACGTGGTTACAATCCATGTAGTAAAGTAGACAATACTAGGTATCTGTCGAGTCTACAATACGCAAGTCGTCTCACATGAGGTATGACTCATCTCATAATCTCACGATTTGGCTGTGATTCAGGCGATAACATTCGCATGAAGAGCAATGGTGCGATTATGTTATTCGACTTTATCAGTCTCATCTTCAATCTTTTAGGACTGAAGACGGATACAACTCATTTGCATCTTCATCCTTTATTATTCTCAATAAAGGGTGGTCCATACCTCAGTGTATGAACATCACTCCAAGTGTACCTTTCTTGTACATTTAGGGTTCGTCAGCCCGTACGAGTGGGTGACCGGCCTGCCGACAAAAGTTGAAATCCTATATGATCTCAATGTGAATGCTGATGATCTACACACCTAGTCTAATAAGTGCTCAATACTGAATAAAAGAGAATTTATTATTCGTGAAGGATCAAAGGTACATGATACAAGTATATTATTCAAGCTTTCCTTAATCACATATGCCTGACGTGAACCTGAAATAGATCTCTAGTTATAGGTTTTGTCATGGGATTCGCCATCATCTCCTTGGTAGGAATGTAGCTAAGGTAACCTTCTTATTTTTCACTTGATCACGAACATAATGATACTTTATCTCAATGTGCTTAGATTTCTGGTGGTGTTTGGGGTCCTTTGCCAAGTCAATGGCGGAGGTGTTGTCTATCCTCAATGATATAAGCTCATGAACGCCTGTTACAACACCCAGTCCTAGTAGGAATCTGCGAACCCAAATACACTCCTGAATTACAGCACAAAATGTAATGTACTCGGCCTCCATAGATGAAAGGGTTGTGGATGTCTGTTTCTTGCTCGACCAAGAGATAGATCCCCCTTCGAGTAAGAAGACATATCCTGAAGTAGACTTTCCCTCTTTTAAGTTCGAGACTCGCATCTTTATAACACAGCATCAAGTCTTTGGTTCCTCTGAGATAACGGAATATACGTTTGATGGCTTGTCAATGAGACTATCCTAGGTTGCTCTGGTAACGGCTGATTATGCCAACTGCATAACTAATATTCGGTCTGGTGCAAAGCATAATATACATTAAGCTGCCCACTGTGCTCGTATAAGGTACTGAGGACATTGCCGATTTCTCAACTTCTGTCTGGGGACACAATTTCTTGTCTAACTTGGTAGCTTTGTCCATAGGGGTTTCAATAGCTTTTGAATTTTTCATCCTGAACCGCTCTAAGATCTTCTGTATGTAAGTAGCTTGTGACAGGTCTAAGAATATTTTAGGACGGTTTCTGATGATTTTAACCCCTAGAATAAAGTTGGCTTCACCAAAATCTTTCATTTTAAAGTTCGAGAAAAGCCAATCTTTAGACATCATCAATAGTTGAATGTCATTACCAGTTAACAGGATATCGTCTACGTATAGAGATAATATCAGAAAAGATCTTCCTGACTGTTTCATGTATACACAATGATCTTCTTGACTCATTGTGAATCCGAAAGTGGTGATGGTTAAGTGGAACCTCACGTACCACTACCTTGAAGATTACTTTAACCTATAAATAGATCGTAACAACTTGCAAACTTTCTTTGGATACCTTTTGTCCACATAACCTATGGGTTGTTGCATGTATATTTTTTCATCCAAATCACCATTTAAGAATGCGGTCTTTATATCCATCTAATATAACTCTAAGTCTAAACTTGCGACAATGGACAAGATCATGTGGATTGAGGAGAATTTTGCAACAGGTAAAAAAGTCTCCTCATAATCAACACCTTCTTTTTGTGTAAAACCTTTAGCTATTAATCGTACTTTGTACTTGTCCACTGTACCATTTATTTTTCTTTTAATCTTAAGTACCCACTTGTTACCAATTGCTTTGCGATTGAAAGGCAAATCTATAAGTTCCCAAACTTTGTTCTTCTCCACGGAGGCGATTTCTTCGTCCATGACAGTTACCCAATCAGCTGAATTCAGAGATAACAATGCATCCTGATAAGAATCAGGTTCATCGTCGTCAACCGCAATACAAGAGAAATATTAACCATCGATATCGAAATATCTTCAGGGAATCAAACCTCTTTCACTTCGACGTAACTCAAGAACCTGCTGAGATGTGATCTCAGTATCCTGATGAACTACAGGAGCATCTCCATTTTCAAAAGTATAACTCCCACTCTCCTGAGATACATTGAGAATTTTATAAAGTTCTGTGGAAACCTTTTGTTTCTTTTGGCTGGGGTATCTGTCTTCGACGAAGGTCACGTCCTAAGATTCTATCTCAGTCCATCCTCCACGATTCTTATAAACTAGAACTTATCCCTTTGAGTGCATGGGGTACTTGATGAACATGCACTCAATAGTTTTACTATCAAGTTTACTTCTATATGAAGCAGGCAATAAAACATATGCTAAAGATCCCCAAAGACATTGGTCGGCTAAAGAAGGAATCCTCACCGTCCACATCTCATATGGGGTCTTAGGAACGAATTTAGTTGGGACTTTATTTAGGACGTAGACAGCTGTAAGAAGCGCGTCTCCCCAGAATGTGGTAGAGAGATTGACATGTGCCATCATCGACCTGACCATGTTTAATAGTGTCCTGTTACTTCTCTTTGCAACTCCATTTTGTTGTGGAGTATATGCCATAGTGTACTGCCTGATGATGCCAACGTTTGCACAATATGTATTAAACGTTTCAGATGTATACTCGTCACTTCTATCAAATCTAAGGGTTTTAATCTTTTTTCAAGCTGATTTTCTACTTTAGCTTTGAATTTGAGAAAGCAATCAAAAGCCTCAGATTAATATGAGATGAGATACACATATTCATAGCGCGAGTAATCGCCAATAAAAGTGACGAAGTATTGGCATCCATTTCTAGCATGTACATTCAAGGGTCCATAGATATCCGAATGGATTATCTCTAGCAAACCCTTTGAGCTAGTCGCTTTAGGGAATGATTTCTTAGAAGTTTTTCCAGATACACAATGTTCACAAAATGATAAATCAATTTTAGATAATGAACCTAATAAACCAGAACATGCTAGTCTTGTCATGCGGTCCTTTCCGATGTGACCTAACCTCGCGTGCCATTTCAAATATTCAAATACTACATGTTCATTCGACATAGCAGACAAAGCAAGAGTGCATCATCATTATTTACATTTAGAATAAATAAATCTGAAATCAAGTTTTCCCATGCAAAGATGAAGTTATTGAGTTTTAAAGAAACTCTTGTCCCGAAAAAACGAATGTCAAAATCATTAACTAACAACCTAGAAATAGAAATTAAATTCAGGCGTATTTTCGGTGCATAAAGAGTATCATGGAGGGTTATTGTGTGCCCTATGCGCATACAGAGATGGTAAATGCAAATCCCTAGCACGTCTTTAGCAGCATTATTCCCTATGTATACCCTGTAACTCCCCGTGGCTACAGGCCGAAATTCCTCAAGTCCTCGACGATCTCAAGTCACGTGCTTTGTTGCACCTAAATCCAAAATCCATTCATTAGATAAAATATCAGTGGAAAGGATCTCAGAAGAAACGCCTACAAACAAAGTATCTAATGACTTAGGAATTATCGTCTTTTTATGGGCGTATTGTCGAGCATAGTGGCCGAAATTCCCGCGGACGAAACATGTTATGTTTGTCTTTTTCAGTTTCCTTTTCTCTTTCCCCTTCTTGGGATTTGGAGGATGTGTTGTGGTCTTCTGTTCCTGATTGTTCTTCTTCGCCTTCTTGCGATCTTTGAACTGTTTCTTATTAGCTTTTCGCTTGTAGGTTTTTACTGCAAAGGCCTTAGCCGAACCTGTCTGAATTGCATTCATTTCAACCTCTCGTACCAGATGGCCAGAAAAGTCTCTGAACGTTGTGATTGAATTATTATGGTTCAGAATCGTTTTAATTTGGGCCTGAGATTTGGGCAAAGAACGGTGCATTGCTATTATCTTTTGATTTTCAGTAAGTTTGCACCATACATTTCTTAGGACGTCTATCATTTTTCCCATCTTACAAATATGATCCTTGATAGGGAAACCTATTGGAATCGTTATTCTTGGAACTCTAATTTCATAGCCCGAACCTTCGCATCTGACTTTTGCTTATAGGCATTAGCCAGTGCATCCTAGATCCCCGTAGTGGTCTCATGCACTTCATACATAGGTATGAGTTCTTTGTGCATTGTGCTAATCAGAACATTACGGGCTCTGATGCCAATTCGTCGTTCAATGCTCTGACACCACTGATAGTTATTTGCGGAAGTGTAGGCCTCTAGGATCCGACGGTTTACACGATGAGAACCTTCGCAAAGCCAAGGATATGAGGTGCGGTCCAGCGATTTATCTATTTGCTACAGGAACAAGTGAGTTTGATCACCCCTTTGATCCTACAGTGAGAATGGTCCCCGGATCATAATTTATGGCTTAGATTGAAAAGGACAGGCCTAATAAACACTCAATGATCTTTCCTCTTTTTCTCTCCATAGTAATTCTTTTTCTTTTTCTTTTTCTATGTTAATACGGAAGAAAGTTACCCCTTTTATAACATACATACGAGGAATAAAAGGGATATGACGATGAGATAAGATAGGGTTTATCCTTATCTCATCTAACCGCCTCCGGAATTTGAAAATCAAATTCCTAGAAGAAAAAGGATGCAAGTGGATGCGGTTACAACCTATGGGCCCCAATCCACAAGTGGGCCCCCATAGGTCCACAACCAATAGGTGGGTGGGACCCTTGACTGTGGTGCTCACAGTGATGTATGTGCCTTAAATCCACACGGTCCAACCATTTTGAAAAACAAAAAACAAGACAACCCCAACATCCACTAACCATCAACCAAATAGCAACCATAGTGGGCCACATTGTGTTAATCATCCATGCAAACTTACTGGGGACATCTCTCAGAAAGATCAACCACCTACTTCCATGCACCACTCATACAAACCACAGCTCTTGATAACATGCACCACCCACTTGACTCCACTGAATAACATGCAGAGAGTAGTTCTAATTTGAACGTACCACCATAGCTCTTGATACACTATACAATTTTCTATACACAGGGAAGAGAACAGGCAGCCTGTCACTGTACAATGAAAGGATAACAGAAAACTTAAATTGAGTGTTTATTACCGCCGCCATTTCATCATTTTCTAATTCTAACCATGCTCAGGCTCGAACTATTAAGCATGATGGCTCCTCTAATGCTTCGGGGGAGCTCCACCTCTAGTTAGAAGAGAGAATTGGTAATGCTAGAACTGCCCAACTGCGTGATTCCATCCGTAATCGAATTGGCCTCCCGCAACACATGATTTAAAAGGAAATTAGCCGAGTGAAGTTTAGCCTTAGCAGAGACCCACCAATTCCATATGGCCGATAGGGGAGGGGCCTTTGACTTAAGCAAGTCCACCATCAGTTTTGAATCGCTCTCGATTTCAATGTTGGAGATTCTATACACAAACGAAGCACGAGCTTCCGCCAGATTGTTGGAAATGTTTGCTTCCAATTCAATCAAAATGGGCTTCTCTTGCGATGCAGGGCATATATTTGGTTTTTGTGTGTAGGACCCCCTCGAGGAGGAACCCATCATATAACACAATAATAGCTCGTTGAATTTGGACCCCCTTGAGGAGGAACCCATCATACAATACAACATAGCCATCCTTCCAAAATGTGTAAGTGTTCTTTTCTCTATTATATTCGGACTTTCTAACATATTCCTAGTGCCTTTCTAACAACAAATGGCATGTACCCACAGGTATAACATCACACCATACTTTATATGTTTTTCCAATAATAAGAGAAATTAGACATTGGTTAGAAATGCTTATCTTATTGTCCCTTTTGAACTATGAAATCTTGTAAGGCTTAGCGTGCTCCTCTACTTTCAAGAGAAGCCTGTCCACTATCTCTTTCAAGACTAAAATTTCAACATTTCCACTATTTATATGACATCACATATCTTCCTACCACATATACAACGTGTACAGAAGATACTAGCCTATAACCAATCATCTTTGGGTATTTGAGGAACGGTCAAAACTTTATGAATAACAAGAATTCTATGTTCATTTTGTCTTGTCATTTCTTCAAGCACTTTATAAGCAACTTTATTATAAATTGGCTCGTCGTCATTACATTGTATGTGGTCTTTATTCATTTCACCTTTATTTGGTTTGGTCATTTCATCAAACACTTAAATGGGCATCTTCGTCACAAATCAAAATACATGTGGAGGTTATATGGGAAATATTTTTAAAACCACATTCATCATGTGTTGTAAATTATTGTTGGCATTCATTAATTCTTCAATTTTTTTGTGAAGGTGGACATCTTGAAGTGAAAATTTTCGTTCAGCAAGGTTTCCTTTTCCTCTTGTCATAAGAAATCAAACTTGATTTAAGAACCAAACTTCGATACAAAATGATATTGATCCAATAGGGAAGAAAATAAAAAAATGCACAATGTTGATCCAACACACAAGAAAGAGGAAAAAAGGACACAAGGGAGAGAAGTAAAAAAAAAAAAAAGGAACATGATTGCTTTAATTGAAAAATAAGATGATAATACACTATAGATGGCTCGGGGATTCACTCATCTAAGGTTGGAGATTCACTCATACAAATACAAAAAGATTTACCCACTTTCAAGGATGATCAAAGACCTTTCTCCACATAAAATGATATTTGTAGAGAGAGAGAGAGAGAGAGAGAGAGAGAGAGAGAGTAAATGGGGGTGGGTGAGAGAGAGAGTAGCATTAAATGGAGAGGGGCTCAAGGTGACTGTTGGGGTCCTCTCTTAAGGTACATCACCAACAACCCTTAAACTTTGATTTCTAATACATAATTAGTGTTAACTTCAATGAGATGAAATTATTTTAAGTTACAACCCAACAGGGCCTAAAGGCAAGTTTGGTTCCTGCTTAAAGATGAGTTCATCTCATTTTAGTTAACAACAATTATGTCTTAGAGATTTGGTTAAGGATTAAAATAATCTTTGACAGCCCAAAATCAGTATACAATGCACCTTTGGTTGAATAAATATTATTATAATACAATTTCTGATAATATTTGGTGCAACCAAATAAATCTTAAACTATGATTTTTAATACATAATTACTGTTAACTAAAATAAGATGAAATCATTTTTAAGAGTGCATGTGTTTGTTTGCTGCTGAAATATGAGTTCATCTCATTGTGATGCTTTTGATTGCATCAAATATCATGAAATTCTTTGGCAAAACCAATCTTATATAATTGTTGGTTATATTTTTAATCTCTAGCAACAAAATGATCTCTAATACATAGCTACTATGAAATGAAATAGATGGAACTCATTTTTAAGTGGCATCCAAACAGGCCGTAACTGTTCATTGGACCTCTTTTGTTTCTCCACTCAATCTTGACCATCCATTTCTGTGCTATTGATCAGATGGTTATGACTATCAGACAGGTGATTTTTTCACCCCCGGACTGTTCAAATTGATGATTGGCTATGCTACGTGCCACTTAAAAAAAGCTTCGGACTGAATATTACTGAGTTTAACTCAAGAGAACTCAACTCAGTTCATTTGATTCACTGAGTGTTTGAGTTTTAAAACTGTGCTTGGAGGACTGAACTTTATCAAGATCTCATGAACTCTATCAACTCCCTTTGATTAAAATGTATGGTCAAGATCAAATGAGAATATTAGTGGTTTCCCATCTTCTTCAGCAGACCATCAACGACACCCACGAAGGAAGAAAAAAGAATCTGAAGCGAGTGCTCGACAAGTAGATGAAAAAGCACTAATGCAAGCCAATGGCAGCATAGATATGGATACTAAAGCTAAAAAGTAAAAGAGATAAGAAAAGATCAAAACCAAATGAATGATCGGTTGACGATGCAGACTAGCTAAAAAGCTCGCTCGAATGCCAACCGCACCCAAGAATGTGGAATTGGAAAGTGGCCCCACCAATGGAATGGTACCACTCATGTGGCTGAACTTTGTTCTGTTTGTGAAATGTGTCTTTGTCCATTAGAAAGTGGAGAAGTACTGAAATGAGCTTTTGTTACAGATAGATACTTGTGCAGTACACCCCTTTGTTGAGCTGTCAGCTCTTTCTTTTTTCAGTTGGATTGTACTCCAACATAATGCAAAAAGGTGTAAAATTTGGTCATGACCCAAACTGAGTTCAACTTGCTGAGTCCAGTGGGACTCAGCCCTTGGAAAATTGAAAAAAAAAAGAAAGAAAGAAGGGAGATCTAAAGAAAATGAGAGAGAGAGAGAGAGAGAGACCCATCCATCAAGGCAATGACCAGTCAAAAGTACAGGTCTGGTAGCCTCAGCTAAGGAGTTTAGTAGGAAATTGACCTTAATTTAATTAATGAATGAGAATTACCAAGGATTAGAACACTAGTGGGCAACCCAATCTACATTGCAATTAGAGTCGCATCCAAAGATTAGATGGCCCACAAAACTCCTTAAAATGGCTTATATTAATTTTTTTACCACACCATGATTTCTTCTAAATTAGATTCACTAATGTTGGTGGGCCCAGATAAAACCTAATCAACCCTTTGTCATACACCTTACCATGCCTCCAATCTTGGAGTTCCATGGGATAAATGCAAAACTCGAATGAATAATTGGTAAATCTAGCTGGCTAAAGTTCACGAGAGCGTCATCTTTTAGAAATTTGAATATCTATGCTAAATGGATGAAATATAGTTTATTGACGGAGAGAACAACCGTCATTATTATTATTTTTTTACAATGGCAAACAAGATCCGTAAAACCCATCGGCATTTTATCCCAGTTTCAAATAGAACTTGTCAAGATTGAAAGATTGCCCAGATATGACTCCTGAGTATCGGTGTTAAGTGCGAGTAACTATGAATAAGTTCATTCATGTGATTTGTATAATTTATAGGCATGATTTATCGAATGGAATGTGGAGCAACTAAGGAATAGCATGTTCATAAGTTGAATGTAGCTCAAATGACTATATGTAGAGATGGATGAATGATAAGGATAGAATTAAAAATGAATGCATTTAAGGAAACTTAAGAGAGGCACCAATATAATAAGATGAAGGAAAATAGACTTAGATGGTTTGGTTAGCTCAAATGAGTATATGTAGAGATGGACGAATGATAAGATAAGGATAAAATTAGAAATGAATGTATTTAAGGGAACTTAAGAGAGACACCAATATAATAAGATGAGGGAAAGTAGACTTAGATGGTTTGGTTTGCTCGAATGAGTATATGTAGAGATGGATGAATGATAAGATAATGATAGAATTAGAAATGAATGCATTTAAGGGAACTAAAGAGAGTCGCCAATATAATAAGATGAGAGAAAATAGACTTAGATGGTTTGGTTAGCTCAAATGAGTATATGTATTAGAAATGAATGCATTTAAGGAAACTTAAGAGAGTCGCCAATATAATAAGATGAGGAAAAGTAGACTAAGATGGTTTAGTAAGCTCAAATGAGCATATGTAGAGACGGACAAATGATAAGATAAGGACAAAATTAGAAATGAATGCATTTAAGGAAACTAAAGAGAGTCACGATATAATAAGATGAGAAAAAATAAACTTAGATGGTTTGGTTAGCTCAAATGAGTATATGTAGAGATGGACGAATGATAAGATAAGGATAGAATTAGAAATGAATGCATTTAAGGAAACTTAAAAGAGTTACCAATATAATAAGATGAGGAAAAATAGACTTGGATGGTTTGATTAGCTCAAATGAGTATATGTAGAGATGGACGAATCATAAGATAAGGATAGAATTGGAAATAAATGCATCTAAGGGAACTTAAGAGAGGCACCAATATAATAAGATGAGGGAAAGTAGACTTAGATGGTTTGGTTGGCTCAAATGAGTATATGTAGAGATGGGCAAATGATAAGATAAGGATAGAATTAGAAATGAATGCATTTAAGGGAACTTAAAAGGGTCACCAATATCATAAGATGAGAGTGTTATGGTCAACTCACATCTTGCAACAGAGGGGTCAAGACAGCAAGCTGTTGGACTGTTTTTAGGTATTGTCGACCGTTGGCAGGGGTCCTCGACCAGTTGACAGGTTTCCTTGTTGTATCGAGTTTCTTGCGTGGTTTTGCGCAAGGAGTTTCTAATCTCGGTTTTCTCTTATTTAAGGAGTGTGTTGTGGGATTAAAGGAATCCCAGATTGGAAAGAGGATTGAGAGAGGTTCTAAGTGAGAGAAAGAGCTTGAGAAAAGAGTTCTCTTCTTGGAAAACTTGAGATTCATCTTGTAGGCTTGTGATCAGGGTTTTGTATTTCTATCTCTTGTAACTTCTGATATTATAGTAGATTGGTGTCGATTTGTGCCGTGGTTTTTTACCCGTGAGGGATTTTTCCATGTTAAATTCGGATTCTATGTATGGTTGGTTGTACGCATTATGTTGCTTGTTTGATTCAATTTGCTGCTGTGTGTTCGGCTTTGCTTCTACTACCGGCCTTTTATCCCAACAACTGGTATCAGAGCGATCGTTGGGGTGTAGCAGAAATTCGAACCTGAGACAAGAGCATGGCATCGGGCATAAGATTCGACATAGAGAAGTTTTCAAGGAAAAATAATTTTGAACTTTAGAAGGTGAAGATGAAAGGCTTTCTAGTTCAGCAAGGATTGCAAGATGCACTCCTTGAAAAGCGACCGGAGGCTATGAAAGAAGAAGAGTGGAAGAAGATCGATGAAAAAACTAATGTCTCAATTCAATTGTGCCTAGCAGATACGGTCCTATATAACGTCATGAAAGAGAAAATTGCAGCTGAAATATGGGCGAAGTTGGAGAATATTTATGCAAAGAAATCTCTGAAAAATTGCATATATTTGAAGCTTCAGTTATATAATTTAAGGATGGCAGAGGGGGTCGATGTTAAGAGCCACATCAGCAATTTCAATAGGCTTATTTACAAGTTGATGGATGTAAATGAACCGATGAAAGACGAGGATCAAGTGTTTATACTATTGAATTTTCTTCCAAAATCATATGATTCGCTTAATGACTCGTTGTGTGCGGGTAGGTAGACCATTATCTCAGCCCTTCAGGCGAAGGCAATGAGAAGGAAAAGCGACAGCGTGGGTCCCTTTACGAATGAGGCACTGGTTATGAGGGGGAGGAATTCTGAGCGGGGTGGAAGATTTCTGTCATTGAGATCTATATCAAAGGGCAAGTGAAAGTACAAGGTAAGATGCTGGAATTGTGGGGAAGAAAGGCACGTGAAGAGGGATTGTTCGAATCCTGAAAAAATGTAGGAAAAATCTGAAAATTCTTCTAGGGAGGGGGCCAATACCGCAGAGGACGGTGGTGATGTTTGTGATGTATTGACTGTATTCGGCATAAAGTCTCTTGGTGGAGAGTGGCTCTTGGATTCAGATGCATCATGTCATGTATGTCCTGACAGGAGTTCATTCATGGCATATAGGAAGTATGATGGTGGATCAGTTACTGTAGGTGATGGCTACGCCTGCAAGGTGGTAGGTATTGGTTCGGTGTGTATTAAGATTTTCGACGGGGTTGAACAGATCCTTGAAAGTGTGAAGCATGTTCCTGAGATGAAGAGGAATGTGATATCTCTTGGTGCACTCAAGGCGAAAGGGTGAATGTTTATCAGCTGTGATCAGTATTGTAAAGTTGTAAAGAGGGCCCTCGTGATGATAAAGGTACGAAGGTGCGATAATCTTTACAAGGTGATCGGGAGCACAATTCATGGTAGAGCTGTAGGATCAACAATGAGATCCACGGTTGCTCGTATGTGGTAAGAGAAAAAGGGCCACATGAGAAGAGCGACAAAGTGGGTGAAGATGCAAGGATAAAGTCGATGGGGCACGAGAAGTGACGGGACTATGATGATGACGAAGTAAAGGTGGAGGTTGTGCGTGGCAAGGCATTGCATGAAGATTGGAGTCGTGGTAGAGATTATTAGGGTCGACTCAAATCTTGCAACAGAGGCCACTGACCGGTCGATCATGATGGAGGTCAAGACAGCAAGCTGCTGGACTGTTTTTGGGCATTATCGACCGACAGGGGTCCTTGACCAGTCGACAGGTTTTCTTGTTGTATCAGGTTTCTTGCGCTGTTTTGCGCAATGAGTTTCTAATATCGGTTTTCTCCTATTTAAGGAGTGTATTACGAGATTAGAAGAATCCTATATTGGAAAAGGGATTGAGAGAGGTTCTAGGTGAGAGAAAGAGCTTGAGAAGAGGATTTTCTTCTTGGGAAATCTTGAGATTTCTCTTGTAGGCTTGTGATCGAGGTTTTGGGTTCCATTTATTGTTTCTTCTGATATTATAGTGGATTGGTGTCACTTTGTGCCGTGGTTTTTTACCCGTGAGGGGTTTTTCCACGTTAAATTTGGATTGTCTATGTGTGGTTGGTTGCATGCATTATGATTGCATTGTGTTGCTTGTTTGATTCAATTTGCTGCTGTGTGTTCGGCTTTGCTTCCACTACCGGCCTTTTATCCCAACAAAGGGAAAATAGACTTAGATAGTTTGGTTAGCTCAAATGAGTATATGTAGAGATGGACGAATGATAAGATACGGATATAATTAGAAATCAATGCATTTAAGCAAACTTAAGGGAGGCACTAATATAATAAGATGATGATAAGTAGACTTAGATGGTTGGGTTAGCTCAAATGAGTATATGTAGAGATGGACGAATGATAAGATAAGGATAAATTAGTAATGAATGCATTCAAGGGAACTTCAGAGAGTCACCAATATAATAAGATGAGGGAAAATAGACTTAAATGGTTTGGTCATTTGAAGTAGAGACCAAGAATCGCGCTAGTTAAGAGTAAGCAATTGGTACAAGTTGAAGGTTCAAAAAGGGCAAGGGAAAAGTCCAGAAGGATGTAAATGGAGGTAGCAAGACAAACTTGATGACCTATGGTCTAACGAAAGGTCTATCCCGTAATAGAGTAGAATGGTGGCAGGGGATTCAGGTAGCCGATCCCAGTTAATTGGGGTAAAATAAGACTTAGATGATGATAATGATGATGATGATGAGAGGCAATCACACCTACAAAGGTGTGGGAAAGTGCTTCTTTGGGGAGCGGATTAGGTGTTACCTAGGTAACATGTTAGCGGGTGTTACCTTAACCGCAGGGCCTACCTTGATGAATGTGTTGTATATCCACACCATCCATCAGTTTTTCCAACTCATTTTAGGACATGGTCCAAAAAATGAAGCAAATCCAAATATCAATAGACCACACCACAGGAAATAGTGGTCATTGAACACCCATCATTAAAAACTGCCTAAGACCCACCGGAATGTTTATCTGCCATCCAACTTGTTGGTCAGGTCATTCAGACCTAGAAGAAGGGGAAACACAAATATCAACTTGATCCAAAACTTGTGTTGCAGGGAAGAAGTTTTTAATGGCGGGCATTCAATACCAACTATGTGATCCACATGAGATTTAGATCTGCTTCATTTTTGGGAACATGCCCTAAAATGAGTAGGAAAAAACTTAAAGACAACACTATACAATGCGTATAACAAGGTGAGCCCGACAGTCAAAGCACCCACTAACTAATCCATTCCCACCGCTTATTTTGGGACCTAATGCTATCTCAGCATTGATGTTGAGCTTTGTCTTCAAATCATCTGGTAGTGCCCCAACAATCAAGGGCGGGGATGACATGACGGGTAGTCTACGTCATAGTCAAAATCATCTAATGTAAGTTATTTTTTAGAGGGATGAACAAACAAGGGCGAGGATGACATATGGACTATCCATTTCCTTAACTATTGAATGAATGGTAAATCATATGACAAAAGTGATTTTTTTATAGGAGTGGGTAATAAGGGTTGAACCGTATGATGAATAGTCTAGATCAATGATCATATAATTTGTAGTATGATTAATATGGGTGTCCATTTCACTCATGGTTAAATGGATGGTTGGGATCTTGTAAGGAAAGTGATTTTTAAAGGATGAGCGACTGAGGATAAGAACCACATGGATGGTGTAGATCAATGATCAAACAGAGTATGATCACTATGGCCATTTATTTCCCTAGCCATTGTTAAGGGTTGCAATAGGCTCCATATAGTCTACGGCCGACTCATCTTTGGGTGGGCTTGAAACTACTAACTTGGCCTGGCCTAGGCTGAAACCTTTTATGCATGGCCTAGTTAATTTTTGAGTTGGGTTTGGACTCAAGTCATTTTAGACCAATGTGACCAGAATATATATATATATATATATATATATATATATATATATATATATATATATATGAGCACTTTTTTAGAGTTCATCACATGTGATGTTAGACCTGAATCTGTCCAATGATGCAACACCCCAAAAAAATCTCAGGGGCCCAACTTTTATCATGATCCAAAGCTTTGGTGGGGTATGGCAAAAGGAAACAGTTTCCTCCCTTAATTTGCCTTTCTCTCTCTGCCATGGCCCACCAGAGCTTTGGATCAGGTTAAAAGTTGGGGCCTAAGGGTTTTTTGAGGTGTTGTGTCACACGGATAGTTCAAATTCAGGGCTCACATCATATGTTATGAGCTCTGAAAAGTGCTCAAGAGTTCTACTGAGAACTGGTGCGCCGGTGAGCATTCCTCTCCCTTATATATATATATATAGAGAGAGAGAGAGAGAGAGAGAGAGAGAGATGCTAGTGTGCCTTCGGATTAGTTTAGCGGCTAAGATTAGATGTTACTTTCGGAGTGAAAAAGAACAGACACTCGCGTCCAAGGCTACACGAGAGACTCTCGCCCGAATCTCATGCTCCCTCCCTGTTTAGGAAAGCTCACTGCGATGTGTGCCAACGTCACCAAATTATGTAGCTCCACTATGATACATGTATATCATAATATCCACACCACCCATCCATTTAAAGAGATCACTTTCGGAAAAAAAAAAAAAACATGCAAATCCAAATTTTCCGTGGACCACACTATTGAAAGCATGGGACAATGATGCCCACCATTGAAAACTTCCAAAGGCCCACCATGATGTTTATTTTCCATCCAACCTGTTCATAAGGTGTCTCAGACTTGGATTAAGGGAATAAATAAATATCAGATTTTACCAAAACTTTAGCAGCCCCAAGAAGTTTTCAATGGTAGTTGTTCACTCCCCACTTTTTTTTTTTAGTGTGGTCCACAAGAGATTTGGATCTACCTCGTTGTTGGGCTCGTTCCCTAAAATGATCTTGCAAAATAGATGGACGGCTTAGATATGACATTCACATCATAGTGAGGTCTACGGTGGCCTGCACACCACGCAGTCTGCTTTCACAGTCCCTTCATTCCGCTCGCCGCTCCCTTTCTCACGCTAGCATAGGGGATTGCCTCCGAGACTTTTTCATGAACTTTCTATGGGAACTAAGGTGGGGCCCACCGTCATGTCGGTGAGAAATCCCTTTTGCCACGTAGTGTTAGGACATTGGCAAAAAATGAGGTAGATCCAAAACTCATTAAGCTGCACAACAAGAAAAAGTGAGGATTGAACTTCCACCATTGAAAATTTTGTGAGGCTACATAAGTTTTGGATCAGGCTAATATTTTTATGTTTTCAGTTCATCCCAATAGGAATGATCTTAAGAACGGCATGGATGGCATGTAAACATCACGGTGGACCAGGGAGATTTCAACGGTAGGCATTTCCCCATCCACTTTTTCCTGTCTTGCAAGTTTTGGATTGCCTCATTTTTGGGCCAATGTCATGACATGATGTGGGAAATCAGGGGATCGGATGGATTTCTCAAAAACATCACTGCCGGCCCCAACTAGCTTACTGGCGCATGAGGTCCCGGAGAAGGGCTTTCAGATGGAATCCGCGTCCCTCACGCTACCCTCTCCCCCTTCCTGTCTCTAACTCTAGCTCTCATGCACCGACTCGATGCACCACTATTTAGAGACATCAAAGCCCGTCCCTCCCTCTCACGCCCTCTCTACAACACGGGTCTTCTCTCAGATCTTTCTCTCTAACCGAGTTTGCAACGCCAGACATCCCTCTGTGGCTCTCTCTGATCCTTTGCTCTGTAGAGGCCAGAGGGTGAGATTAATTTACTTCTTAGGTTTAATTTCTTTTAACTGCAATGTATTTTTTTTTCTCAGTTTATATAAGTGGGGCGCCTTTTCATATTTTTAGCACTACGTGAACCAATTTTTTTTTTTAATTTGTAAAAGTGGGACCCCCTCTTTAGATTTTTGGGTGCATGGACCATAAAAAAACAAGTGGGTCAGATTCTTTATAGCTGCTACTCATTTGTTTCATGAACACAGTTCCTGATGATAGGTGGATAAGCTTAATTTTTAGTCCAAGGAATGTAACACGACCCACCCAATGAGCAGCTTGGATTTACACTTGTGTATCAGGCTAGCACATATGATGGCATGTTGAGGATCTATCGCCCACCACAAGCAACACTACTCCTAAGGATCAATACACTTTTGACGGGTGAATTTGGACCCACCATCTTTTTAACTAAACAAATTGGATGGTTGGGATTGATTGCCAAATCTCATTTACAAATAGACCTCCGTGGACATTTAACATGCAGGTCCACATGTAACATATAGTACGGTCTAGTGTAATCATCATAACCTTGTTACTTTATTTTTCCAGTGGGCCACCTTGTTATTGGTGGGGTAGATATCAAGATTAAAGTTTAGACGGATGTAGCGGAACGAGAACTACCAAGGTTGGTGGATCCCTGATTGTTGGGCCTACCGTGCCGTATGTGTCTTAGCCATGTTGTCTATAGGTTTCGCCATATCACTTTATGTTGTGATCACTAAGTACAATCTTAAAAAATGAAAATAGTATGTTTATGCAACACTAAAATTCTGTGAAAGGACCCCATGCCACTAGTACAAATTTAATAAATAAAAAAATATGGTCTATGCAGCAATAACTTAATTATTATTATTTTCTCTTTTTTCTTCAAATTTGTCAAAACTTCTATTTTAATTTTGGGTCTGTTGGGTGTGTTTCACACAAACCTTAGGATCTTGCCTCCCATGTATTAGAATTATGGACTATGATAATGCAATAATCAAGAATAAAACATCAACCACACAACACAAGGAGTTTTTTACGTGGAAAACCCTCGAAAGAGGTAAAAACCACGGGACCTAGTCCATATCAACAATTCACTATATCAGAGAATCGTTTACAACCGATCACAAACACACACCACTTGGATCAAACCTTCTTCACCCACATAGGGATGGATAAATAATAAGAGAACTATGAAAATATGATGATATCACCGATCAGGAGGATGTAGAAGCGCTGAGACGACGGTTGCATAGAAGAACCCCTCTTCAAGCAACTTCTCCCTTTTACAAGCTCTCTCTCTCTCTCTCTCTCTCTCTCTCTCTCTCTCTCTCTCTTCTCTTTCTTTCTCTCTCTCTCTCACCTTGGACGTGAAAAACAACTTAATGGGATCACCTAATCCCGATTTGGAACCCCTTAAGTAGGAAACCGGAGGAATTAGAACCCAAATAGGAAACTACATATAAGCAGTCCATGCAGGGTCGGGCGCTCGCCCAAGCTAAAAAACGTTCCAGCGAGCTTTATAAGAAAAAATCCAAATATCGGGCACCTGGTCACCTGACCCGTCGGGGCGCCCGACTGTTGAAAAACAGTCCAACAGTAAAACTGTTTCATCTGGTGGAATTTCAGTCACCCGACCAGAATTTGGTCCTGGCGCTCGACCATACCTGGGCTTCACATCTCTCCTCTGACTTTAAGGAGGAAAACCCCATCAAATCTCCCCCTTTCTAACTCAGGAGAAATTCGCTATCTTCAAGCCAACCAGGTTTCTACAAACCTCAAACTTGCCCTTGAGCAAAGCCTTGGTCATCATGTCTGACCCATTATCATCCGTGTGGACCTTCTCACGCTGTAGCACCTTATGTTCCAAAGTATTCCTGATCCAGTGATACCGAATCTCTATGTGCTTCAACTTGGAGTGTTGACTTGAATTTTTGCTCAAGTATATAGCACTTTGGCTATCGCAATAGACCACGTACTCCTCTTGCTTCAGGCTGAGTTCCTGTAGGAACCTCTTCGTCTCAGCGCGTACACACCATTGCATATATCAAACTTCCTACTGGTGACGCGTAGGGTATCTTCCGCATCTCTTCCACTTCCACCTTCGTCTTGGGACATTGCTTGTCGCTCAATTTGAAGTGACCATCCAGTGAAGTACTGAACGGCTTCACTGCATTCATGTTGAACTGCTTTAGGACTTTCTTAATGTACCTGTGGACGCTCGCCTTTCCGGGCTCCCGACCCTCCCTTTTGAAAAAAGGGGTGCGTGCGAGCGAATCGCCGTTTGTGCCACTGGCTCGCCTCGTTTTCGAGAGCTTTTTCTCAGTTGTCGTGTTAAATTGGATATGTTTGGGTGAGTTCGTATAAGACCAGAGTCACCACTAGCCAGTTACTTCGAATCTACAGTCGACTAGACCCCGTAGAAACGTTATAGAAGGGAATCCGGAGATTCCTTCCTCTAAAATGACTCATTTTGATATGCGGTCAGAGATTCGAGGTAAGGGATCACGGTTACAGAGTGGGAAGATGTTAAGCACCCTACTCTGCCCGTACCGAAGTACGGTCTCTACTTCACATAATCGAACTAATACTTGAACGTCTGATTTAATCCTCGTACACTCTCATGAATGATATGATGCATAAATGTAGGTTTAAACAGTAAGAGTTTCTGATGGGCAGGTTTCCATTAACAAGCAAGCCCAGAGTATACGCTCGAACTGATAGGGGCTTTATGCATGCTGTGTATTTGAATAATCAAAGTGTTTGCAGTGATATGATAAGCAGGGGGGTTGGAAGAATAGTAAATGTTGCACTTATGCTAGATGCGAATGAGATGATGCTAGTCAAGAGTAGCTGGATGGACGGAGGTGTCATAAGGGTTTGCTTCGAGTGGCTAGATCAGTACTTAGGTAGCTTGGGAGACTTGGACTAGGGTCAGGCTTGGCTAGACCAGGGTTAGGCTCTTCTCACTCGGGCTCTCCTTGGTGGAGTAATGGACTAGAGGGGGTAGATATGAACTCGGAATTTTCGGGATTTCTCTGAGAGTTGAGGGATGCTAAAACAGGAGAGGAGCAGGGGTATTTATAGCTGTGAGCAGTGGTAGCTAATGTAATTAGGCTTGGGCGGCACCCTGGGGGCCGCCCGTACGGCCTTAGTGCTCAAGCTTCGGAGCGTACGACCCCGATGCTCAAGCTTCTGAGCGTACGACCCCCAAACCTGAAGCTACAAAGCCTGAGGTTCGAGGTTCGGACCTGCTCCGAAGCTGTGGCTCGGAACCAGGTGAGTTGACTGGGTTTGAAGGATGGGTTGACACGGTGAGTTGATTGGGTGCATGGGCTGGACTGACCTGGTGAGTCGACTCGGTGATTTGACTCAGCGGGTTGACTCACCAATTTTGACTTTTTTGAAATTTTTTTACTGGTTTTTCTTATGGAGGGTTTTTCAGGCTGATGTTTAGGGGTGAGTTGACTAGGTTCAGGCTTGTGGATTGGGGCTTACAAGGGTGAGCTTGGCTGGGTTTGGACATGGAGTTTGGGGCTATGGTCCTACATTCATTCAGCTATCTCTACCAACATTGTAGCCGAAGGTGGGGAGTCTACAGTACCGCTCTTGTGACAGCCAAAGCTTTCTGCTGCTTCTGTCACGAGTTATCTCCATTCCTAGGATCTGTTTATCCGGGCCCAAGTCTTTCATCGCAAATGACTTGCCCAACTCCTGTTTCAGCCTGTCAATCTTCTTGATGTCTTTTCCCATGATGAGCATGTCATCAACGTACAATATGAGAACTAAGAAGTCACCATTTGAGAACTTGTGTGTGAACACAAAGTGGTCCAACTCCATTCTGTCACATTCATGCTTTAACATGAACGAGTTGAACTTCTTGTACCATTGCCTAGGAGCTTATTTTAGCCTATACAAGCTCTTCCTAAGCCTACACACCATATGCTCTTTCTCCAGGTTCGAAGTTAAGGTACAAGCTTTTGTACCTCAACTTCGAACCCCTCAGGTTGGCGCATGTAGATCTCTTCTTCCAGGTCACCATGGAGAAAGGCATTTTTGACATCTAACTGCTCTATCTTCATATCCATGCTAGCCACTAACCCAAGCAACACCCGTATGGATGTCATCTTCACCACCGATGAGAATATCTCCTCGAAGTCCATTCATTTTCTCTGACCAAACCCTTTCACCACAAGTCTGGCCTTATACCTTGTCTGTGAATTCTTCTGCTAATTCTTCTTTCTGAATACCCACTTGTTGCTCAGAGCTTTCTTGCCCTTAGGCAATTTCACCATATCATAGGTGTGGTTCTTATGCAAAGATTCCATCTCCTCTTGCATAACTTTCAACCACTCCCCCTTATGCTCGACGACTAGGGCCTTAGAATAGTCTTCTGGCTCTCCCCCATCAGTGAGCATAATGTACTCATGTGGCGAGTACTTCTTGGATAAATGTCTGTCCCTTGATGTCCTCCTCACTTGTGGCTTAACAGATGGATCAGGTGGGGGCTGCTCCCCATGTCCATCTTATGTAGGGACTCCTTCATCCTCTACACCTTGCTGTACTCCCCTGTTATCAGGAATCATGGGAGGAATAATCGGATCCATGTCTTCCAGTTCACCTGAACTGGGTTGGGTCTTCTCTGGCTTTTCAATGTCTTTTATACACTGATCTTCAATAAAAACCACATCTCTGCTCCTGACAAGCTTCTTCTTGGTCGGATCCCACAACCTGTAACCGAACTTTTCATCACCGTACCCTAAGAATACACAGTGCCTGATCTTCATATCGAGCTTGGACCTCTCATCCTTTGGTACGTGAACGGATGCCCTGCATCCAAATACCCTGAGATGACTGTATGACGGATCTCGTCCAGTCCATACTTTCTCAGGTGCTTGTCCATTCAATGGGGCTGATGGAGACCTGTTTATCAAATACACCGCTGTGTGCATTGCTTCTCCCCAAAACGTCTTGGGTAACTTTGCATGGGATAACATACATCTGATTTTCTCTACAATGGTGTGATTCATTCGCTCAGCCACACCATTATACTAGGGGGTCTTGGGAACCGTCTGTTCATGCCGTATACCTAGTGACTTGTAATACTCATGGAAGTCACCAATGTATTCACCACCATTGTCAGTGCGGATACACTTCAATGATCTGCCTGTCTCTCTCTCGACCATAACATAAAACAATTTAAACACACCAAAGACCTCATCATTGGATTTCAAAGCATAAACCCAAACCCTCCTAGATGCATTATCATCTATAAAAGTGACAAAATACAATGCCCAACCCAAGGTTTTTGTCCTCATAAGACCACAAACATCAGAATAAACCAAATCTAATGCATGTACTTTATTAATATGAGAAGCAGTTTTAACAAAAGAAACTCTATGATGTTTTCTAGATAAACTGTCAATACAGGTTTTGAGAGGTATACCTGTCACGTCTAGAAGGAGTCGCTTCTTTGCTAGTAGATGAAGCCATTTTTCACTCATGTGGCTTAGACGCCTGTGCCACATGTTAGTAGTTGAATCTTTCGCTGCGTTCAACCCACCCTTACACACACTGACACTTGCCTTTTAAAGGGTGCAACACTTCTTTCCTCTGGCAGCAATCAACGAACCCTTGATGAGCTTCCAGCGCCCACCAACAAACCGGCTTTCATAGCCATCATCATCCAACCTTCCCGTCGACATCAAGTTGACGCGAAGGTCTGGAATGTGTCTTACATCTCTGAGAACCAATGTGCAGCCCACATCAATCTTCACACAAATATCACCGACCCCTACGATCTTTGAAACACCAGAATTTCCCATCTTCACTGTCTCATAATCACCTGACTTGTAGCTTGTGAAGAAATCCCTACGTGGAGTCGCATGAAACGAGGGTCCTGAGTCTATCACCCAGTCGGTGTCCTTACTCGAAGCTAATGTTGTTGGGGAGTTTCTCACTTAAGAAAAGTAATGGAGAGATTGAAGTATTTAAGACAATGGGGAGTTTCTCACTTAAGAAAAGCAATGGGGAGTTTCTCACTTAAGACAATCTCCACAGGGTCCTGAGTCTATCACCCATTTCTTCTTCAGTATTTAAATGGGAATGCTAATGTCCCAACCTCTCCAAAGCTTTTCTTAAGTGAGAAACTCATGCCTATCGGATAATCGATAGGTCGGTTGGGCGGTTTTATGTGAGATTTGTTTATAATTCCGATTTTATGCTATTTAAAGGGGTGTAATGCAGGATTATGATAACACAGGGACTCCTATACGTGTTCAAAGGGGTTGAGAGAGTTCTAGGATGAGAGAGAGCTTGGGATAGCTTGGGTTTCTCTTGTGGCGCTTTGATCTGGGTAAGTTTTCTTTAGCTCTTGTAACTTCTGATTCATGGTGGATTTGCTTTATGCCATGATTTTTTCCTGTGAGGGTTTTTCCACATAAAATTTGAATTGTCTTCTCTTGTATGTTGATTTGCTTAGTGTGTGCTGTTGTGATTATCTCGTTTGATTTTACTCTATGTTGCCTTCTCTTCCGCGTGGTCGGGCTTTTTTCCAACAAGTGGTGTCAGAGAGTATGTTGAGAGGGAGACAGAATCGAAGACGATGCATCAGTGATGTCTAGCATGAGATTCGACATAGAAAAGTATTCTGAAAAAAATAACTTTGAATTATGGAAGGTCAAGATGAAGGGCATCATAGTTCAGTAAGGATTGTAAGACACACTCCTTGGAGAGCGACCAACATCTATGAAAGAAGATGATGAATTAAAAAGTCAATATCTCAATCCAGTTGTGCCTAACAGATGATGTTCTCTATAATGTCATGAGGGAGAAGACTGTAGTTGATACGTGGGCAAAGTTGGAGAATATATGCACGTAGAAATCTCTGAAAAATCGCCTGTATCTGATGCTTCAATTGTTTAACCTGAAGGTGATGGAGGGGGCCGATGTTGAGAACCACATCAGCAACTTCAATAGGCTCGTTTGCAAACTGTTGGATGTAGATAAACAGATGAAAGATGAATATCAAGTATGCATTTTGTTAAATTCTTTTTCAGATTCATATGAATCGTTTAAGGACTCTTTGTGCGCAGGTAGAGAGACCATTAATGTTGAGACCGTTATCTCAGCCCTACAGTCAAAGATAATCATAAAGAAAAGTGTTGACATTGGTTCTCGTTCTTTTAGGAAAGCATTGGTTATGAGGAGAAGAAATTTAGAACGGGATGGAGGATATTCGCGATCGAGATCTAAATCTAAGGGAAAAGGGAAGGATAAGGTGAACTGCTGAAATTCTGGAGAGGAAGGGCACATGAAAATGGATTGTTAGAATCCCAAGTCGACACAAGAGAAGCCTGGAGATTCTTCTAGGGAGGCCAATACTATGAAATTCACAGAGGACGAATGTGATGATTGTGAGGTATTGACTGTATCTAAATTTAGGTCCCTCTGTGATGAGCGGCTCTTAGATTTAAGTGCATCATATCACATGTATCTTGACTGGAGTTCATTCATGACATACAACGAGTATGATAGTAGATCGGTGTTCTTGGCCGATGACTATGCCTGTAAGATGGTGGATATTGGCTCGGTGTGCATTAGGATGTTCGATGGGATCGAATGCGTCCTGACATATGTGAAGCATGTCCCTAGGTTAATGAAGAATTTGATTTCTCTTGGTGCACTCGAGGCAATGGGGTACAAGTTTACCAACTTTGATCGGTTTTGTAAAGTAACAAAGGGGGCACTCGGGGTGATGAAAGCACAGAGGTGCAACCATCTTTACAAGTTGATCAGGAGCACTTCTGACAGTTGAGTTGTAGTGTCTGCAACGAATTTCACTTCTGTACGTGTTTGGCATGCACGCATAGGCCACGTGAGCATGTAGGGAGAGAAGGTGCTGGAATGAAGATGGTGGAGGCACGAGAGGCGGTGGAGCTATGATGAAGACAAAGTAGAGATGAAGGATTGAGGTTTAGAGCAGTGGAGCTTGACGATTGAAGCCACGGTGGAGATTGTTGGAGATGCCTTCAATCTTGACACGAAGGGGTTGTCGGTCGCCTGTCATGGGGTCGGGTCGGGTGCCCAGAAATACCCAGGATGTAGCAAATGGTTGCTAGGCACTTCTTGATCTTTAGATCTGGGGTTGTTGATCGCTAGACAGGGTCGGGTCGGGCGCCTGAAACTCCCCGGATGAAACTAGTTACTCTCTGGATATACTTAGCCGAGTTTGGTCGCAAGACGGGGTCAAGTCGGGCGCCCGATGGGTCGATACGCTGCTCAGGTTAATTGCACAGTTCTGCACAGAATTTGGTTTTAATTCCAGTTTTATACTATTTAAAGGGGTGTAACGCGGGATTAGGATAACACAGTGAGTCCTCTAAGTGTTCGAGGGGGTTGAGATAGTTCTAGGGTGAGAGGAAGAGCTTGGGATAGCTTGGGTTTCTCTTGTAGGGCTTTGATCCGGGTAAGTTTTCTTCATCTCTTGTAACTTTTGATTTATAGTGGATTCGCTTTATGCCGTGGTTTTTTCCCGTGAGGGTTTTTCCACGTAAAATTTGAATTGTCTTCTCTTGTATGTTGATTTGCTTGGTGTCTGCCGTTGTGATTATCTTGTTTCATTCTACTTTGTATTACCTGCGCTTCCTAACATATAACTCTCTCTATCTCTCTTTTTTTTTTTACAATTTTCCAAGAAAAGGACTCCACTGAACTCAGCTGAGTCATATCCAACTCAGAGAGTTGAACTTGGTTTCGGTCGTGGCTTAATTTCACAACTTTTTGCATCACGCTGGCTTATAATCCAACAGAAAAAGGAAAAAAAAGCTGACGGCTAAGCAAAGGATCGTGTGCTGCACTAAGTAGTTATCTGTAACAAAAGCTCACTGCATTTCTCCTACTTTCTGATGGAGAAAGACATTCCACAAACAGAACAAAGTTTAGCCACATGAGTGATACCATTCGATTGGTGGGCCACTCTCCGATTCCACATTCTCAGTTGCGATTGTCATACGAGCTTGTGGAGCTTTTTAGCTTTAGTCTGTATCGTCAACTGGTCATTCGGCTTTGCTATTTTTTTCTTCTTTCTTTTTCCCTTTTTCGCTTTAGTATCCATTTCTGTGCTGCCATTGGCTTGCATTTGTGTTTTTTTATCTACTGGTCGGGCACTCACCTCAGGTTCTGTTTCTTCCTTCGTGGGTGTCATCGATTGTTTGCCGATGAAGCCGATGAAGATGGGAAACTTAATATTCTCATTTGATCTTTACCATCTATTTTAATCAAAGGGATAAAATTCACGAGCTCTTGATAAATTTAGTCCTCCAAGTATATATAGTTTTAAAACTTGAAAACTCAGCGAGTGAATTTGAAATGAGTAACTTGGTTGAGTTCTCTTGAGTCAGACTCCGTAATGTTCAATATTTAAAGGGGAATGCTAATGTCCCAACCTCTCCAAAGCTTTTCTTAAGTGAGAAACTCACGCCTATCTGATAATCCTAATTAACAACATGATCAATAGCATAGAAATGGATGGCCAAGATTCAGTTGAGAAACAAAACAAGGGTCCAGTGAACGCTTAGGGCCTGTTTTGATGCCACTCAAAAATGAGTTCATCTCATTTTATTTAATCTCAACTACCTATTAGAGTTTTATTATCATCATCATCATTATCATCATCATCATTATTATTATTATTATTATTATTATTATTATTATGTAGAGAGTGTTAATATAACCAACAATTATATAAGATTGGTTGCACCAATAATTTCAGAATATTTGGTGCAATCAAAAGCACCCAAATGAGATGAACTCATATTTAAGTGGCAACCAAATGCGCCCTTATATGACTTATGGGATTGCCACCCTTTTGTTTTTTTTTTTTTTTATCAGTCATGCAACTCGTCCACCCAGTCAATCGTGCAACACACCCACCCAATCAGTCATGCAACGCACCCACTGGTGCTGTTTGTAGCGTGGATTTTCACTACTAATGGGTTTCGAAACCAAGACCCCCTGTTGAAACTCCGCAGAGTCTACCATTGAGGTTGTCACTGAGAAATGGTTTCAATTCATTTTAGTGAACTGTAATTATGTATTAGAAATCATAATTTAAGGTTCGTTTGGTTGCACCAAATATTATTGTGATAATAATTGTGGGTTGTGGAAGATTATTTTTAATACTCAGCAAAATCTTTAATACAAAACTACTATTAACTAAAATGAGATGAACTCATCTTTAAGAGGAAACCAAAAATGCCCTTAAGACCCTTTGTGTTGACACTTAAAAATGATTTCATCTCATTTTAGTTATAGAGATTATATATTAGAAATCATTATTTAAGGTTCGTTTGGTTGCACTGAGTTTTATAATGAAATATTATTATGAGAATATTTGTGCAATTAAATGCACCTTTTATTGATTATGGGTTGTTGAACTCATCTTTAAATTACTGAAACCAAACGTGCCATTACGACCTAATGGGTTGCCACATAAAAATGATTTCATCTCATTTTAGTTAATAATAATTATGAATTAAAAATCATAGTTTAAAGTAATTCGTTTAGTTGCACCAAATATTATTGTTATCGCTAGAAGCGGTAACAAATGTTGATCAGGGAGCCAACTAGTTTCTTCGCCATAAGATCTAGAGATTTACGATTAATGGATTGGATTGAGGATCTGTAATCACCACGAAAGATTAGGATGGCCATTGGGGATGTTGGCTAATGGCCCTTCGATGCCTAAGTTAGTTGATGATGGAGAGAAAAGCTTATAATAAGCTAATGGTGGATGATTGCGTACCTTAGACTGAAACATGAAAGGCTTTTTATAGATACTTAGAGAGCCGTTGAAGGCTGATAATCAGGATGTAATTCGGGATCACGTATGACTGTAATCACGATCAGGCCGATGGGTGGTATGACAATTGCTACCATGTAATGCTAGAATCGCAGCCGTCCGGAACGACCGTGCTAATAATACGAAAAACTAGCTGTTATATTTAATATCGTTCGGGTGCCGAATGAATACTCCGCATAATTGCACCTTTGAATACCAGTTGTATGCCGAGCCAACTGATGAGATGAGTACCTACTCGTCTTCTGATGTAAATTAACGAGCACGTGCATGTCACGTGCAAAAGGCGAGTGAGTTGTCAGAATGAGGAGTTCACGATTCTTTATCGTCTAAAAGAATGAGGAGTGATATATGTTGAGTATACACTTTGTCTTGATATAACGTACACAGATTTGCGGACTTCTCTCCTTCGGAATAGGCCTCTATAAAGACTACCTTCCTGCATGGGGAATTGGAAGAGCAGATTTAGATGGTGCAGCTAGAAGGTTATACAGTGTAAGGGGCCGAGAACAAGGTTTGCAGGTTGAGGAGATCATTGTATGGTCTCAAACAGTTGCATAGGCAGTGGTACAAGAAATTTGATTACTTCATGATGAGTTAGGGCTTTTCTAGGAGCGAGTACGATCATTGTGTCTATTTCAAGACACTGAATGATGAGAAGTTTCTCATACTGCTGTTGTACGTCGATGACATGCTTATTGCCAGTCATAGCATGTCTGACATCGATGTGTTGAATACTCAGCTTTCAGGGACATTCGAGATGAAGGATCGGGGGGCTGCAAAGAGGATTCTTGGCATAGATATTCATAGAGACAGGAAGATGAGTAGGTTGTGGTTATCTCAGGAAGAATACCTTGAGAAAGTGTTGAAAAAGTATAAGATGGACAAGTCTAAACCGGTTAGCGTTCCCCATGCGGCTCACTTCAAGCTTTCTTCTGAATAATGTCCCAAGATAGATGAAGAAAAGCATGTTATGTCCCATGTGTCCTATTCAAGTGCTGTGGGCAGTTTAATGTATGCCATGATATGTATAAGACCGGATATTTCACAGGCTATGGGTGTTGTTAGCCGATTCATGTCTAACCTGGGCAGACAACATTGAGAAGCTGTGAAATGGTTACTTCGATACATTCGGGGTACGTAGGACTACGTCTTGACGATTGAGAAGTCCAAGGATAAGTTGGTTGGGTATGTCGATTCTGATTACGTAGGTAATGTGGATTGTAGGAGATCAACTTCAGGGTACTTGTTTGTTCTAGCAGGTGGAACGATTAGTTGGATGTCTAAGCTTTGATCTGTTGTGACTCTTTCCACTACTGAAGCTGAGTATATGGCGGTGACAGAAGGTTTCAAGGAGGCCGTTTGGTTGAAAGAAATGATAAATCAGTTGGGGCTTCAGCAGGAGGCCGTGCTGATTAATTGTGACAGCTCTAGTGCTATCAATTTGGTTAAAATTATATTTATGACTCCTGTACTAAACACATTGATGTGCGTCACCATTTCATTCGACAGGTGCTTGAGGAAGGAGATGTGACTCTGGACAAGATTCACACTAGCGTGAATCCGGCGGATATGCTGACTAAGGTGGTCCTAATAGAGAAGTTTAAGTTATGCGTAACTTCTCTGGGATTAACAAGGACTTAATAAGACGTAGTGATGTAAGGGAAGCGATCATACTATGTTTGAAGACTGAGTTAATCGACAAAGCAAAGGGAAGATGGCTTCGATTTTTTAAGCCTCGGTAGAGTTTGTTGTCAGAGTCTCAAAAAATTGGAGTTTTGGGAGGCCGACCGGTCTTGACCGGTCTGACCGATCTGATGTCTTTATAGAGGAGAAACAGGCTTGCTGGACAGTATTGCCTGACCGGTCTTGACCGGTCGGTGGAGGCTGATTTTTTATGTTTTGGAAGGCAAAAACTCTCTAGACCTATTTTGCACTGGTCCGACCGGTCGGGACCAGTCGGGTGTATACGCGGTATTACGCTATTATGCGTTGCATGTTTTTAAATTGGGTTGGAGGCCTATAAAAGCATCTCTTAATCCATCTTAGAAGTATCCTAATCAATTCCAAGGAGTCCTAGCTCGAGATTAGGGCTTGGGGGAGAGATTATGAGGTTTGAGAATGCCTTGTTCTACTTTAGAATTTTCTTGAGGGTAGATTAGCTTTGTAATCTTCTAGAATTCATTGTAGATATGTCGCTTTGTGCCGTGGTTTTTTCCTGCAAGGTTTTTCCACGTAAAATTCGTTTGCCTTTGCGTTGATTGCTTGTGTGGCTGTGTGTTGATTGTTTGATCTTCTTTGGTGCTTCCGCAGACCGGATTTCCAACAAGTTGCTCCTCGCCCTCACCGGGAGGAAGAGGATCATCACCGACCAAGCGTGACCAAGCCGGGAGGTCCAAAAGATCAAGAAGAAAAATGACTCAGGAGCCTCCACGTCCACCCGCTCTATGACCAAATCCCTAGGTAGGTTCACCAAACGACCTGTAATCCTTAAGCGTCCGATGGTGGACCCAGTTTTCGACAACTACGATGCCTTGAATGTGCTGGCCTAGCTCGGGTGGACTCCAATCTTTGGGATGAAAAATTGAGCGGACGCGGAGCTAGCTAGTTCGCAGATGGTCCCCCTGGGCTTTGACATGCAGTGTGGCAACCAAACATGACATGTAGACGTCGAGGTCATTACACGAGAGCTCGAAGTGCTTCTTCAAGGGACAGAATACATCGACGAAGAAAAGTGTAAATCCGCATGGGGCAGGAGGAAGCAGACTGTCACTATATGTGGACGACTTGTCAAGCGGAGAGCGAATGGCAGATTATTGGTGTCCATGCATGATGACGTCGCAAAATTGGGTACTTCATAACATCTTCACCTACAATGTGTAGTCCCAAAAGGGAAATCACACCAAGTTAACCTCCTACATGGTGGAGGATCTCTACCAAATAGGGTGCGGCCGAAATGTGTGCCTCCCGACGATAGTGTTGTACGATATTGTGAAGGTGGTGGCTAGCATCCGCACCCTGCACCGGGCCTACCCTTTGGTCGTTTCATCTATAAGTTGGCCAGGCATTATCGGATCATTGGGTCAAGCGAGACGGCATAGCTGGTCAAAACCATTGATCTCGCCATTCTCAAGCGGATGGGTCTGGGGCCAGAGCGCCGAGATCTGGAAGAGGTCGTCGAAGAAGAAGAAGAAGAAGATGAGGATTTCCACGCGTCGTTGAACATTGAGGACTGCCTGGCAGCACTGGAGGCCGGGAGGATGAAGAAAATGTATGGCACCATAAAAGAGATAGCTTGCTACGTCCAGAAGGAAGACGCACCTCCCCCCTCGCCTGACTCACCAGACAAGTAGAGGCCGGCTAGAGGCTAGTAGTACTTCTGTGTTTGTTAGGTTTAGTGTGGAAGGGCCTTGGGTGAAGCTAGCTTCCCGAAGTAGGATGTGTGACCGAAACACTTTGGCTGGGCTATGTTTGTGATTGGCGGGATGTGTGAAGTTTTGAATGGATGGAATATGAATGCCTTGCTTGTTTTAGTTTTTGGTAAAATGGTTACTGGATTTTTGTTTGTTTACCCTTCCATGTGTGATTGTGTGCATAAATAGTTAAGCTAGACTAGCATATATGCTTAGCAATACTGAGTTGTGAATAGGATCCCAACGTAAACCCTTCTGCCAAAATCCAGATCATGTCGCCTAAGTAGGCCTGGCAAAATTCCACACCACCAGTTAACCCGCACGAAAAAATCAGTGTTCGGGTCCAGCCTTATTGTGTCGGGTTACTAACGGGTTGACCCGTTAAGACCCGTTAACAGAACGGGTCGGGTCAGTGTTTCACCCACGTTGAACCCGTTAACATAATGATCTAGATCACCAAACCATGGCCCACCTATGAACCTTGGCACTCCATCATATGCAATATTGCAATGTACAGGGTGATTTCTTCTCGTCTCACTAGTGAATCCTATTGTTTTCGGTGATAGAATGGGCCCATTAGGTGGACCACAGTTGTATGTTGGGTCAAACTGTCAGTTGTCCTCATCAACAGTGTGGCCATCTAATGAGTAGATTGGCCTAACGGGTTAAACGGGTCGGGTTATGGGTAACCCGTTAAATTAATGAATGGGTTTGGGTTTCTAGATTTCAACCTGTTAGTTAACGGGTCGGGTTTGGGTGAGCAAATTTTGACAAGACACGAACATGACACGACACGAACACGGTTTCAACACGACCCGTTGCCAGGCCTACGCCTTGGGCAAACAGAATGTACTCTCGGGCTCACAGGACAAGATGTACAATGATTCATGCAATCCCATTGAGGGCCAAGACGGTCCTAGTTTCACTATCGATCCCCCTGCCATACATGGGGAGTGGCCAACAATAGCTGAGGACCATATGACTCTGTCCGGAACCACAGACGGACCCTAACCAAAGGCCCACACTTCCACCTCCGCCACCCATGCCTCAGGCTGCAACTAACACTGACATTATGCAACAAATGTTGCATCTTTTGCAGCAACAGCAGCAAACCCTCACGGCGCTGATGGGTGTGGTTGCCCAGAACTCGAACAATGCCCAAATTGCACCACCAGCCCCACGGCTGGCCCCAACCTCTAGGGAAGGACTCTTTGAGTGCTTCCAAAAGTTACGGCCGCCCACATTCCCGGGACCACACAATCCCCTTGAGGCTGAATACTGGATGAATAGGATAACAAAGTTAATATGCCCGTGCGTCTCGATCGCCTGTAGCCCGGCTGGAAGACGCTTAGGCATTTCAACAGCAGGTCTTAGGGTTGAGTGCTAAGGAGACATACTAACCCCACCGGTGGGTGGGTGCATCGTGTGACTAACCATGTGGGTGTGTTGTGCAACTAACAGGGTGGGTGCATTGGATGACTAACAAAAAAAAAGTTAATTTGCCCTGCTTCACTGTACGGAGGTGGAGTAGGTGGTGTTGGTGACGTACACTTTAGAGAAGGAGGCAAACTTATGGTGGGACAATGTCCTCCACACTGTCCCGAGGGGACATGTGTGGACTTGGAGAGATTTTGAGGCCAGATTTTTGGACAAGTACTACCCAATCACTTACAAGCATGAGAGGGAGAATCAGTTCCCCTGGCTGCAGCACAGGAATATGAGCGTAGCGGAATATGAGACCCGTTTTGCCGAGCTGTTGCGTTATATATGCCCCGACGGTAGCAACAGACGAGGGGGCCAAATTGTGCCGATTCCTAGAAGGGTTGTGGCCCGGAATCCATACAAAGATGTGTTGTTCCGACATCACCACATATGCAACGACATTGAACAAAGCCCTGTGTTCCGAACAAGACATTATACGTTTATCAAGAGCTCGCCTTCAGATGAATGTTCGAGTTAAGCCAGAAACATCTACCCCCTCCATCACTAACAAGAAGCCCCACCTAGAACCTCAGCCATTGCGCGCCTTACCGCCGGCACCCATTACAGGAACATACCGAGCATGTACTTACTGTGGGAAGCCTGGCCACATTGATGCCTATTGCTATACCGAGATGAGGGACCACAACATCAAGCCTCTACCATCAGCACCCCATGCATCCTCAACCGCGTGCCATTGCAGTAGCCCCTAGACAAGTTAGACCATTAATGCAAATCGGGCGACCTCCATTGCAGCAAAACCACCCACACATGGGCTCCGTAGCGACAGGTGCAAATCGGGTTCAACATGCCCGAGTTCATGCGATGATCACAGAAGAACCAAAAACACCGGGTCCTCTCCCATGAGCATTTGAAGGTACCACTTATGTTTTAGATACTCCCGTGCATGTGTTAGTTGATACAGGAGTGACTACCTCCTTTGTCTCATGTTCTCTAGTCAAGCGGTTAGGGCTGGAAACCACGGTTGTGCCCAAGATTGTAGTTGTAACCGCCGTGGGCTCATATTCTGACACTACAAAGTCTTGCCTTCAATGCCTTGTGGTTATAGGAGGTTGGGAGGTGCGCATTAACTTGGTCATCGCCAGTATATACCACTATGACATCATCATTGGCATGGACTGACTGATTACAATAGAAGCTGAGATAGATTACGGAACTAGGAGGATGACGATGTGCTTGCCCGAAGTAAATTCCTTCATGTTTCCCGTTAGAATTAGCTACAAGTTTCGTGTCAAATTATATGCTACACGAGAAATAGGTTATTGTGACGGCATGGCAATAAGCGAAATTAATGACGAAGTATATGAGAATTTGACGATGTATTTATACCAATACCTGGACTCCCAACGCAGCGCGAGATCGATTTCACGATCTACCTCATGCCCGGCAGCACGACACCAATCGCATTGCCTGCATATAGAATGCCCCCATGTGAGATGGAGGAACTAAGACGTTAGATAGATAAGCTTTTGGACCACGGTTTCATCCAACCAAGCATGTCATCACGGAGAGCTCCAATCTTATTTGTGAAAAAGAAGGACGAGATACTATGGCTATGCATCGACTACTGAACAAATACCCCCTTCCTTGGATTGACGACCTATTTGACTAACTGCAAGGTGTCCGATACTTCTCAAAGATAGACTTACATTTCGAGTACCATCAACTGCATGTGAGGAAGGAAGATATGCCCAAAACAGCTTTTAAGACGAGCTTCGGGCACTACGAATTCTTCGTGATGCCCTTTGACTTCACCAACGCACCCGGTATTTATGGATATGAGGAATAGAGTGTAGACTGTACTTCCTTCTTCTTTTTTTTTCCTCTTCTTCCAAATGAATGTTTTGAATAGAAAAGGCATGAAGTTAAACCACGATGATGATTAATGAAAATTCCGATTAATGAAATTTATGTGTAGGGTCTTCTCCAAACACTCGACAAAAGGCAAATTTCTGCAATATTCTTAAAGTTTGAAGGTAAGCAAAGGAGATAATACATGTACAGATGCACATATGCATACATTGCACGTGCAAATGCTTAAAAACGTTTAAAGGTTTATATATATATTACAAACCACACAAATAACAGTCTGTAAGTTTACGTATTTATGTACCGATTATTTGTGGTTTAAAACTCAATTGAGTTGTCCAAGACAAATCCAAATTTCTGAGTCGCATCGATCTCAACTGTCAGGATGAGAATGCATTACCCATTCAATGCTAAGACAAATCGACAGTGTTTCGGGTCAATTTAGTGAAGTATGGCTACATAAATAGGCATGTAACTCTCTCTGTCTCTCTCTCTCTCCCTCTCATTTTCTTTCTTTCTTTCTTTCATTTTTTTTTTTCAATTTTTCAAGAAAAGGACTCCACCCAACTCAGCTGAGTCATATCCGACTCAGCGAGTTGAACTTGGTTTCCGTCATGGCTAAATTTTACAAGTTTTTGCATTATGCTGGCTTATAATCCAACAGAGAAAAAAAAGCTGATAGCTAAGCAAAGGAGTGTACTGCACTAAGTAGTTATCTGTAAAAAAACCTCACTGCACTTATCCAACTTTTTGATGGAGAAAGACATTACACAAACAGAACAAAGTTCAGCCACAAGAGTGATACCATTCGATTGGTGGGCCACTCTCCTGATTCCACCTTCTCAGTTGCGGTTGTCATACGAGCTCGTGGAGCTTTTTAGCTTTAGTCTGCATCGTCAACTGGTCATTCGGCTTTGCTCTTTTTTATTTCTTTCTTTTTCCCTTTTTCGCTTTAGTATCCATTTCTGTGCTGCCATTGGCTTGCATTGGTGTTTTTTTATCTACTGTCTGGGCACTCACCTGAGGTTCTGTTTCTTCCTTCGTGGGTGTCATCGATTGTCTGCCAATGAAGCCGATGAAGATGGGAAACAACTAATATTCTCATTAATTTAATCTTTACCATCCATTTTAATCAAAGGGATAGAATTCATGAGTTCTTGATAAATTCAGTCCTCCAAGCATAGTTTTAAAAGTTGAAAACTCAGCAAGTGAAGTTGAACTGAGTAACTTGGTTGAGTTCTCTTGAGTCAGACTCGGTAATATTCAGTATTTAAAGGGGAATGCTAATGTCCCAACCTCTCGATCCAAAGCTTTTCTTAAGTGAGAAACTCACGCCTATCTGATAATCCTAATTAACCACAAAATCAATAGCATAGAAATGGATGGCGAAGATTGAGTTGAGAAACAAAAAAAGGGTCCAGTCAAAGCTTAGGGCCTGTTTGGATGCCACTTAACAATCATGATTTCATCTCATTTTACTTAATCTTAACCACCTATTAGATTCCCCCCCCCTTATTTACTTTTTATTTAAGGTAGAGAGTGTTAATATAACCAACAATTATATAAGATTAGTTGCACCTATGATTTCAGAATATTTGGTGCAATCAAAAGCACCCAAATGAAACAAACTCACATTTAAGTGGCAACCAAACGTGCCCTTATGACTAGTGGGGTTGCCACTTAAAAATGGTTTCAACTCATTTTAGTTAACTGTAATTCTGTATTAGAAATCATAGTTTATGGTTCGTTTGGTTGCACCAAATATTATTATGATAATAATTGTGGGTTGTGGAAGATTATTTTTAATACTCACCAAAATCTTTAATACAGAACTACTCTTAACTAAAATGAGATGAACTCATCTTTAAGAGGAAACCAAACATGCCCTTAGGACCCTTCGTGTTGACACTTAAAAAATGATTTCATCTCATTTTAGTTATAGAGATTATATATTAGAAATCATAGTTTAAGGTTCGTTTGGTTGCATTGAGTTTTATAATGAAATATTATTATGAGAATATTTGTGCAACAAAATGCACTGACTATGGGTTGTTGAACTCATCTTTAAATTAGGACCTGTTGGGTTGCCACATAAAAACGATTTCATCTTATTTTAGTTAACAATAATTATGTATTAAAAGTCATAGTTTAAAGTTCGTTTGGTTGCACAAAATATTATCATGAAATATTTTGTGCAACCAACACCCTTTATTGATTATGGGTGGTAACCAAACACCACTCATTTTTAACTGGTAACCAAACGGCACCTTAGCTTTAATGTTAGAACTTGATAGGAAAGTAGATGAAAGAGTGCATGAGAGAGAAGGAGAAAATTGTGTGTTGGGTTTGTTATAAATCAATAAAATAATAAATGACCCTTTCTAAGTGAAGCCCTAACCCGAACAATAAATATTCCAAACTAGAAAGGTCCAAATCTAACATCCCACTTGTAAAGGTAGGTAGGATCTACCAGTTGGGCCCACCTAGAATGCATGTGCTTTATCTATTCCGTCCATATGTTTTTCCAGCTCATTTTACTGGTTGAGCCCGAAATTTAAGCATATCCAAATCTCAAGTGGACCATGCCACGGGAAACAGTGGGAATAATGATTTCCACCGTTGAAACCTTCCCAGGCCCTACAGTGATGTTTATTTGTCATCCAACCTGTTCATAAGATCACATGGATATGGATGAAGGGAAAACACAAATATCAACTTGATCCAAAACTTCAGTGTCCTCCAAGAAATTTTCAATGGTAGACATTCAGTTCACACAGTTCTTGTGGTGTGGTCCACTTTAGATTTTGATATGCTTCATTTTTTGGCACCATACCTAAAATTTTCTGTTAAGATGGATGGACGGAGTGGATAAAATACGTAAATCACTGTGGGCCACAGAGTTTACTCCGCACTTGCCGAGTTACTCAGTACGCATCTGCTTCCCGGGGACGGCGTGAATTAGGTGTTACCCCGGGAACAGCTTAGTGGGTGTTACCCCCACCGTATGGCCCACATGGATGATATTTTGTATATCCATGCCGTCCATCTGTTTCTACAGCCCATTTTAGGATAACGTTCCAAAAATTATGTAGATCCAAATTTCAAGTGGACCATAACACTAGAAATAGTGTGATTGAGTGCCCCACCATTAAAAATTCCAAAGAGCCCATTGTAAGGTTTTTGTAATGTTTATTTGCAATCCAAGCTCTTGATAATGTCAATAAAGTCTTGATGAAGGGAAAATATAAAGATCAGATTGATCCAAAACTTTTGTGGCCCACAAAACGTTTTTAATGGTTATACATCACTGTTTCTAGTGATATGGTCCACCTAAGATTTGGATCTTCTTAGGATTTTGGATCACATCCTAAAATGATATGAAAAAAGAGATAGACGGTGTTGATATATAAAAACCACATCAAGATGGGCCCCACACGGTTAGGGTAACACCCACTAAGCTGTTCCTGGGGTAACACCTAATTCGCACTATTTGGCTATTGATGCTTGGCCATTAGGCCACTGGCCGGTGCTTTGTGGGCCCCTCCATGACGTATGTGTTTTATCCACGCTGTCTAGCCATTTCTGAAGATCGTTTTAGTGCTTGATCCAATAAATGAGTCAAATCTAAATCTCAGGTGGACCACACCATAGGAAAATAGTATTGATTGAATGTCCACCATTAAAAACCTCATAGGGCCCACTATATTGTTTATTTGACATCGAACCTCTTGATTAGGTCATACAGACCTGGATGTAGGTAAAAAACAAATATCAGCTTGTTCCAAAACTTCCGTGGCCTCCAATAAGTTTTTAATAGTGGGTGTTCAATTAAAATTGTTTCTTGTGATGTGGTCCACTTGAGATTTGGATCTATCTCAAATTTGGCCTCATACCATAAAATGATCTACGAAAATGTATGGATAGAGTGGATGAAACACATTCATCGTAGTGGGGCCCACAGAGCACCGATCACTTGGCATTGACTAGTGGCAAGGTCACTAGCCAATCCGCATCCGTTATCCTAACGGTATGAGCCCAAGTTGATGTATTTTATGTATATCTAATCCATCCATCTGTTCTTTTATATCATTTTAGAATGCAATAGCAAATATTAGAAAGATTAAATTCTCAATGGCTAGATTAGAGTTTGGGGTCCAATGATTATACATTTATTAGGTTTTCACGAGGTCAACAAGTTACAGCGCAATTTTGACCTAAAAATTTGGCCTAATTTGGAAATCTAATACATTCACTCTATTCTATTCATCAATAACTTTGATTGGACTGGTCACTTGCCATGATCAAGTTTCAGATGAGAAAGATACCAATAGATAAAATTGATCAACAATATAATGGGCCATATCTTGTGACCTAACCGTTAGATTTGAGTGAAATTTAATCTAAACATCTAAAGTCATTTACTTTTCAATTTGGACCAATCAGATTGTCCAAAATTTTTCTAGCTCTAGACAAACTGATTGTGCACATTTAAAGAGTCTTTTGGACAGATATGATCCGCGCTGAATTTTGTTTTCAATAATAATTAGCACGTTCTAAATATATCTGACCATTCAGATCAAGTTTAGGATGAGTTGATCATAGAATTTGATCAATCTCATCATTATAAGTTTTCCTTGCAATTAATTGACATCATTATATTAGGGCCTTCATTTTTTGCGCCAATGAACATGTGTGTGTGCATAAACCATGCAATCTGATAGCCAGCTAACCGAATGAGTGTAATTTTTCATTTTCAACTATCCAATAAATGCCCACCAATAAATTTGGCCCACTCATTTCAAATTTCTCACTTTTGTTTAAATCACAATTTTTTCCAACTTTTTTTTTACTTTTTTTTTCAAAGTATAAAATCTCCTCTTCTTTTATCAAACTTCTCAACTTTTTTTTTTTCAAAATACAAAATCTCAAATCTTCATTTACTTTTCAAATCTATTTTTTTTCGAACTTTTTCAAACTTATCAAAAATTATTTTTTTAACCAAACTTATCAATTTTATTCAAACTTATCAATATTTTAAAAATGCTAATTCTTTTTTCCAAAACACTAATTTCTTTATGTCAATTTTTTTTCAAAAATGTCAATTTTATAAAAATATAATTTCTTTTCAAAAATTAATTTTTTTAAGCTTATCAATTTTATTTAAACATCTCAATTTTTTTTTTCAAAATGACCTTTTTTGTCTAAAAATGTTACTTTTTTTTTTTCTAAAATCCTATTTCTTTTTTAAATCTCAATTCTTTTTTTTTAATCCGAATTTTTATCAAACATTGTCGATTTCTTTCCAACTTCTCAACCTTTTTTTTTTAAATCACAATTTTTTTAAACTTGTTAATTTTTATTTTCAATTTTTCAATTTTTTTTTATCAAAATCCCATTTTTTTACATCACATTTTTTTCTTCAAAATTTCAATTTTATTTCAAACTTCTCTAACTTTTCAAAATGTCAGTTTTTTTAAAGCTTCTCAATTTCTTTTAAAATTGTAATTTTTTTTTATCAAACTTCTTAAGTTTTTCAAAATACAAAATCTTAATTTCTTTATAAAAATTTCAATATTTTTACAAACTTATCATTTTTATTCGAACCACTCAACTTTTTTGAAATGGCCAATTTTTTTGAAAAATCTCAATTTTTTTGAATCTTATTATTTTTCAAAATCTAAGTTTTACTAAAAAATTGTTAATTTATTTTCAAACCTCTCAACTTTTTTTGTTTGAAAATCGCAATTTTTTTTTAAACTTCACAATTTTCTTTTTCAAAGTGTTTAATTTTGTGAAAATTTAAAAAGAAATTTCAAACATATTAATTTTATTCAAATTTCTCAATTTTATTTTTAAAACCTCTTAACTTTTTTTTTCAAATTACAAAATCTATTATTTTAAATATCAAATTTTCTATTTTTTTTTTAAAATATCAGGCTTTTTCAAAATCTCTTTTTTCTTAAATTTTATTTTACAACGAACCTTATTCGTCGCTAATCTGTAAGGGGGGGGGGGGGGGGGGGGGGGGGGGGTGGGGGTTCTGGGGGATTTTTCCGGCTGGGATTAGCGACGAACCAAGTCCGTCGTTAAATAGCGACGATTTGGGTCCGTCGGAAATTATAATTTTGGGACGGACTGTTCGCCGCTAAATCCCACGACGAAATCCCGCCTTAATTTCGCAAAAGCGACGGAATATTTTCAAATACGACGAATAAGATTCGTCGTTAAACCAAGCAATTTTTGCGACGAATAATGTCCGTCGGAAAATCCGTCGCAAATTTGCTTCTTCAACGTAGTGATTGATAGGAAGCCATCATAGGCTTTAAGGGGTGGGCCCCACTACTGACACTTTTTTTTTCTCTTCGTGTGTTTACGTTTGATGTGGGATTCTCTTCTCTACCTGAAATGTTTGATTACTCATGTTGGTTGATAGTATTAATGTTTTGGGAGTCTTATCAGTCTTCATTGCTCACATGAGGTTTTCCCTTTGGCCCGCTGGATCCATATTGACCGTTCATCACCCAATACCTTACAAGTGCACAGTAGGTCATTGGACCTAAACCGTCCATCTATCAGCGTGCTATCCATATATGGCCGCAGTTCAAAATCACACGAAATGGACAATTCTATCTTTATGGACAGCGGTATTCAAATGGACGCCCCGCATGAGTTTGGATTAAGTGGAAGAGACAATGATGACTCGAGTTGTCAGTTTGGGGTAATTTCAGTAGAGGGACATCTAAGGATATATAGTGTCCACTAATTGGACGTCCAAATCCACTCGACCGACTTTTAAGTTTCAAATATTTGTGGGCAACTAAGGGCTCGATTGGCACCTTGTAATTGGAATGCATTAGAATTCAGTTCAGGCGTACACCAAAGTCATGTGAATTAGAATCTTCATATGTGGTTGGCATCTTGTTAAATGCATTGCAATCTAAGAATTGTTTGGATGCTTGTAATTGGAATGCATTGGATTTTTTAGTCATGGGACACACCCACCTAATGCACCCACATTGTTAGTCACACAATACACCCACCAGTACAATTAGTGTGACTCCTTAGCATTCGAACCTGAAACCTGTTGTTGAAACGCCCATGCATTGGAATTCATTAGTATATTCAGGAACCTAAATTCAATTGTATTACATATATGATACTTGACAAATGATTGTAATAAACCTATTGGGGAAATTCCAAGCCCTAGGTTGGTCACAAACATAAGGATTACAAATGATTGATTTGTCAATGTTTTTTAACTTTCTGTTTAGATGACAAACATTTGAACAATTTGGATCATTCTATAATTTCTATTGGTTTGATTTTAGTGATGCAGCCTATACTTGGAATATTCTTTGAGGATATCATTAGTGTGCCAAATATACTGTAGATTAGTAAATTGGTGACACCTTTGTTTTTGGTGCATCTCCCGTACCTTTAAAAAAGGAGCAAAGATGCCATTTAACATCAATTACCTTAGAACTCATAGGAAAACAATGGGATTTCAAATCGCATCAAAAATTTTGTTTGCATTTATCTCTGATTCCATTTATCTCATATTCAGGACATTAAACGGGATTTTGGGACATGAATTCAAGTGTTCGACCAGATCTATGTGAGGGGCGACCGTAATGTATTTGTTTATCCACGCAGTCCATCCTTTTCTAAGATCATGTTAAAGAATGGGCCAAAAATGAGACAGATCCAATGCTATAGTAGACCACACCAAATAGTAAACTTGGTTGCATTAAATGCAAGAGTCATCTCTGATGTGGTCATGGATAAACAGATACATCACGGTGGGACCCCAAACAGACGCTATACTAGTTTTTTTTTTTTTTGGTCAGTCATGCAACACACCCACCGGTGCATTAGTAGCGGGAATTTCACCCTGATGGGTTTCGAGACCTAGACCTCTGGTTGAAACTCCGCAGAGTCTACCAGCAAGGCAAGGCCCTGAACCCAATAATATATACTAGTTAAAAATATATAGTAGTGACTTATCCTCCTCACATATGGATCTGACATACAACCATCCTCACCACCTAAATTGTGGGTCCCATTATGGATGAAAAAAATCTCTAATATTATCACAACGATAAAGAAATCCTAGCCATCCTAATGACTATTGAATGGAAGGTTAAATGTAATATAGTAAGTGGTCCATATTCAAAGAGACAAGTTAGATGATTAATAAGATCTTTTCAATCCAATTTTCTGGTTATGCTCCACCACAGTTGGATGGGCCAATGATTATTACAGTTTTGATTTCCCTGCAACCATGCATGTGTACGTTTGAAGAGATCACTACCATCTAAAAAATGGTGCAAAGCTGACACGGCAACTAGCACGTACAAATCCATAACCTACAGTTCTTAAAAGACTGTACAAATCCACAAGAACAACTTTTGGATGGTGGCCATTTAGTGGCGAATTATATATGGTGTACTTTTATTTATTTATTTATTTAAGGAGCATTCGAATTAATTAAATAAAGGAGTGTGGCCCACTTTATCACCCGAACAACTAAAAACTCTTAAATATAAATTGTCATACGGTCAAATTGATAAGTGGATGGGATTTGCCCACGTGAGTAAAATCCGAATATGTGATCCACAATTGCTAGGGGTGGCAATAGGCCAGGTTTGTGTTTAACTAGGTTGGGATCGGGCCCGACTCGAAACTTAAGACCCAAGGCCTGAGCCCAGCCCGAGCTTGATCCTAACAAATTTTGGTTGGGCCAAATCAACGTGACCGTGCATGAAAATTGATAAAATCTTTATTTCTCCCTTGAATTTTCTTAATTTGTCCATTTATTAAGTAAGCCACATATGCACAAAAAGATACACATTTTTAGAAGAATGAAACCAACATTCCGCATTCAAGATTGATACATGCATTCAAGATTGATACATGGGTGCCTAAGGATTAAAATGGCATATTTGTAGGACACCACATATGTATGTGTATATGTGTGTTGATGTAGAGCGGATCACCAATGCATTTATGATGAAGATGGATAAGAGAAAGCCCGATCGGAGATAGGAACGATCTAGACCATCAAAACCTTAAATCAGTCGTATATTGCAAATCGGGATAATTTTTTCGACATATTATATATGATTTTGGTGTAGGAGAAGTTACTTAAGCCAACCAACTTGGCTATGCTAGATTTGCAAGATTCTATCAAATCAACAGTCAAAAGCCTAGTTTATTTTTATTATAAATAATAAGTTTTAGTTCGAGTATAACTCTTGATCTTTTGAGTTGTAGACGTTGTGCCCAACATGAAAAGGGCTTAGAAAAGTTAGGAGAATAACATGGTTGTGTCAGATCAGAAACTTACTATTTTTGGCTAACAACACGAAGTCTACTAAGAATAGAGGTCGTCTATTTATAGTAAGTTTACTATTTATAATAAGTCATGTTTTAAGGTTGTTTGAGTTGCAGTAGAAGTCTAAAACTCCTTCTTAGGTTTGAGTTTCTTATTTAAAGAGTTGCTATTACGTTTTTATTTTTATTTTTATAATCAATCAATTTATTTCGAATTTCTTAAGAGCTATTCATATTTTTCTCTTATCGATTCGAGGAACTCCAATTGACGAGTCTTGGAAGCTCCATAGATTCAGAGTAGTTATCCGATGGGAAAGATGGTGATTGACCTTACCACGTCCTATATATATATATATATATATACATATATATATATATATATACATATATATATATATATATATATATATATATATATATATATGGGAAATGGTACTATGAGGTCGACCTCATGGGAAGTTCCCATGAGGTCGAGCTGTGTGGGCCCCATTGTGATGTGGATAGGACATCTGCCCATCAGTTAGATGCACCATTGCATGGTAGACTAAGGGCTTAAAAATCAGGTCAATCCTTGAATTAGGTGAGCCACACCATATACAACAGTTGAGAGGGGTTATTCACCCATTAAAACATTCATGATAGATTATTGAGCCCACTGAGATGTGTTTGACAAATCCAGCCCATCCATTGTGTGAGTCCCAATCGGATGAGGGGTTGGACCAAGTTTCAACCGCATCCAAAACTCAGGTGGGCCCCACCAAGTGTTTTTAGATATTTTAGGCATATCTTCACATGGTTTTAGATGGTATGGCCCACCTGATTTTTGCATACAGCTCATTTTTGGGATATCCCATCACCTAAAGGGGACCCATCAAATGCACGGTGTTGATGCCCAATCCACATCATAGTGGGACCCACACAGCTCGACCTCATGGGAACCTCCCATGAGGTCGACCTCATAGTACCATTTCCATATATATATATATATATATATATATATATATATATATATGAGGAACTCTCAATTCCAACCGGACTGCACCTCAGGTCCAACAAGCTTGGATACCATCCATTTGAGGTTAGATTTTGTTGCATTTAATGTTGAAATAAATGGGAGAGAGAAGACTGATTTAATGTTTTAGAAAATATCATTCTTGCATTAAATGCGGTTTGCTAATTGTGCAAGGTGGATGTAGTAGATACAATCATTCTTCAACAAATCTTAGCCACCAATCTTTTTTCTTATATGAATGGAAAACACAAATATCAAAATGATCAAAAAACTTAAGTGGCGTCACCAACTTCTATGGGGCCCACATGATGTTTTTGTTGCATCCACACCGTCCATCCATTTGGAGAGAGAATTTTAAGGCATGAACCAAAGAATGAGGCATATCTAAAAAGCTCAAGTGGATCTCACCAAAGAAAACAGTGTGGATTGATCTCCTACCATTAGAAACTTATTGGGGCCACAAAAGTTTTTGATCAAGCTGAGATTTGTGTTTCCCTTCTTCCATGTATGTTTGAACTTATGAGCAGGTTGGATCTCAAATAAACATCATGGTGGGCCCTAGGAAGGTTTCAACAGTCGCATCACTGTCCCCACTATTTGCTTTGGTGGGGTCCACTTTTTCTTTGGATCTGTCTCATTCTTTAGATCATGCCAGAAAAGGATCTCTCCAAATAAATGGACAGTGTGGATACAACATATACATCACGGCAGGGCCCACATAAGTTGATGATGTCACTTCAGTAGCAAGATAGCTAATCAACCTGTCAGTAGCTAATCCGGGTCCCTACAAAACCCCTTCGCACTAATTAGCAAAGCTAGGTGGGGCCACCGTGATGCTTGTGAAAAACCCACCCATCCATCTACTTTGCCGGATCATGGCAAGACATGAGCCAAAAAATGAGGTAGATCTAAAACTCAAGTAGGCCGCACGATTCGATAGGGAAATGTCCACCGTTGAAAAACACCCCGGGGTCCACCGTGATGTTTGTCAATCATACCGTTTATAATGTCATTCCTAGTTTCCTATTAGGATGAACTGAAAATGCAAAAATATTAGCTGATCCAAAACTTCTGCCGCCCAACGAATGTTTAAATATTGGACGTTCAATCCTCCTTATTTCCTGTCGTACAGGACACTTAAGTTTTCGATCGGCCTCATTTGTGGCCACGCCCTAACTAATCTTACAAAAATGAATGGGTGGGTTGGATTTCTCATAAACAATGGTGGCCCCACCTAACTTTCTGTCAGAGGAAGCCCTACTAAAGGCTTTCCAGGCAATCTGTCGTCCCTCGTCATCGTTAATGACAGACAAGGGCCACCAAGTTGAGTGGATCCCTTACTATGGGATCTGCGATAATATATATTTCTTATATCCATGCCTTTCATCTGTTTTTGTAAATCATTTTAGGGCATGAGCCCAAAAATACAGCAAATCCAAATCTCAAGTGGACCACACCATAGGAAGCAATTCTGATTGGACGCTGAACATTAAAAGCTTTTCGGAGGCTACAAAGTTTTTGATCAAGATGATATTTGTGTGGTCCCTTCATTCAGGTCTGTGTGACCTTATCATCTATTTAGATGGAAAATAAATATTCGGGTGGCTCCCAAAATTTTTTTAATGGTGTGCATTTAATCATCACTCTTTACTCTATAGCATGGTCCACATGAGATTTAGATCTATTTCCATTTCAGATCATGCCCCAAAACTAGATGTAACTGGTGGACGATGTGGATATCAAGGTACATCCATCACAATGGCTCCACAAGGATCCACAGCAACCTCTGTCGAGAGATCTTTGAACTCCTTGAGTAATGGATTCTCTTATTCCTTAATTAAAACAGGGTGATTTTTTAGACGTTACACCATTAGCAAACCGATTTAAATATATTGTTATTTTCTAAAGCATTAAATCAATCTTCTCTCTCCCATTTATTTTGACATTAAATGCCACAAAATCTGACCTCAGATGAACGGTATCCAAGCTGGTTGGACCTGAGGTGCAGTCCAATTGGTTGGACTTAGAGTGCCTATATATATATATATATATATATATATATATATATATATATATATATATATATATGATCTCACACACACTATCGCGCAAGGTGCTATCTCCGCACCTAGCTTTTTAGCCTTCGGATTAGTTTAGCGGCTAAGATTAGATGTTACTTTCGGAGTGAAAAAGAACAGACACTCGCGTGCAAGGCTACACGAGAGACTCTCGCCCGAATCTCATGCTCCCTCCCTGTTTAGGAAAGCTCACCGCGATGTGTGCCAACGTCACCAAGTTATGTAGCTCCACTATGATACATGTATATCATAATATCCACACCACCCATCCATTTAAAGAGATCACTTTAGGGAAAAAAAAGAAGATGCAAATCCAAATTTTCCGTGGACCACACTATTGAAAGCATGGGACAATGATGCCCACCATTGAAAACTTCCAAAGGCCCACCATGATGTTTATTTTCCATCCAACCTATTCATAAGGTGTCTCAGACTTGGATTAAGGGAATAAATAAATAACAGATTTAACCAAAACCTTAGCAGCCCCATGAAGTTTTCAATGGTAGTTGTTCACTCCCCACTTTTTTTTTTAGTGTGGTTCACAAGAGATTTGGATCTACCTCGTTGTTGGGCTCGTTCCCTAAAATGATCTTGCAAAATAGATGGACGGCTTAGATATGACATTCACATCATAGTGAGGTCTATGGTGGCCTGCACACCACGCAGTCTGCTTTCACTGTCCCTTCATTCCGCTCGCCGCTCCCTTTCTCACGCTAGCGTAGGGGATTGCCTCCGAGACTTTTTCATGAACTTTCTATGGGAACTAAGGTGGGGCCCACCGTCATGTCGGTGAGAAATCCATCTCACCCATCCCTTTTGCCACCTAGTGTTAGGACATTGGCAAAAAATGAGGTAGATCCAAAACGCAATAAGCTGCACAACAAGAAAAAGTGAGGATTGAACTTCCACCATTGAAAATTTTGTGAGGCTACATAAGTTTTGGATGAGGCTAATATTTTTATTTTTTCAGTTCATCCCAGTAGGAATGATCTTAAGAACGGCATGGATGGCATGTAAACATCACGGTGGCCTAGGGAGGTTTCAACGGTAGGCATTTCCCCATCCACTTTTTCCTATCTTGCAAGTTTTGGATTGCCTCATTTTTGGGCCAATGTCATGACATGATGTGGGAAATCAGGGGATCGGATGGATTTCTCAAAAACATCACGGCCGGCCCCAACTAGCTTACTGGCACATGAGGTCCCGGAGAAAGGCTTTCAGATGGAATCCGCGTCCCTCACGCTACCTTCTCCCCCTTCCTGTCTCTAACTCTAGCTCTCATGCACCGACTCGATGCACCACTATTTAGAGACATCAAAGCCCATCCCTCCCTCTCACGCCCTCTCTACAACACGGGTCTTCTCTCAGATCTTTCTCTCTAACCGAGTTTGCAACGCCAGACATCCCTATGTGGCTCTCTCTGATCCTTTGCTCTGTAGAGGGTGAGATTAATTTACTTCTTAGGTTTAATTTCTTTTAACTGCAATGTATTTTTTTTCTCAGTTTATATAAGTGGGGTGCCTTTTCATATTTTTAGCACTACGTGAACCAATTTTTTTTTTTTTTTTAATTTGTAAAAGTGGGACCCCCTCTTTAGATTTTTGGGTGCATGGACCATAAAAAAACAAGTGGGTCAGATTCTTTATAGCTGCTACTCATTTGTTTCATGAACACAGTTCCTGATGATAGGTGGATAAGCTTAATTTTTAGTCCAAGGAATGTAACACGACCCACCCGATGAGCAGCTTGGATTTACACTTGTGTATCAGGCTAGCACATATGATGGCATGTTGAGGATCTATCACCCACCACAAGCAACACTACTCCTAAGGATCAATACACTTTTGACGGGTGAATTTGGACCCACCATCTTTTTAACTAAACAAATCGGATGGTTGGGATTGATTGCCAAATCTCATTTACAAATAGACCTCCGTGGACATTTAACATGCAGGTCCACATGTAACATATAGTACGGTCTAGTGTAATCATCATAACCTTATTACTTTATTTTTCCAGTGGGCCACCTTGTTATTGGTGGGGTAGATATCAAGATTAAAGTTTAGACGGATGTAGCGGAACGAGAACTACCAAGGTTGGTGGATCCCTGATTGTTGGGCCTACCATGCCGTATGTGTCTTAGCCATGTTGTCTATAGGTTTCACCATATCACTTTATGTTGTGATCACTAAGTACAATCTAAAAAAATGAAAATAGTATGTTTATGCAACACTAAAAATCTGAGAAAGGACCCCATGCCACTAGTACAAATTTAATAAATAAAAAAATATGGTCTATGCAGCAATAACTTAATTATTAATTTTTTCTATTGTTTCTTCAAATTTGTCAAAAATTCTATTTTAATTTTAGGTCTGTTGGGCGTGTTTCACACAAACCTTAGGATCTCGCCCTCCATGCATTAGAATTATGGACTATGATAATGCAATAATCAAGAATAAAACATCAACCGCACAACACAAGGAGTTTTTTATGTGGAAAACCCTCGAAAGAGGCAAAAACCACGGGACCTAGTCCATATCAACAATTCACTATCTCAGAGAATCGTTTACAACCGATCACAAACACACACCACTTGGATCAAACCTTCTTCACCCACATAGGGATGGATAAACAATAACAGAACTATGAAAATATGATGATATCATCGATCAAGAGGATGTAGAAGCGCTGAGACGACGGTTGCACAGAAGAACCCCTCTTCAAGCAACTTCTCCCTTTTACAAGCTTCCTCTCTCTCTCTCTCTCTCTCTCTCTCTCTCTCTCACCTTGGACGTGAAAAACAACTTAATGGGATCACCTAATCCCGATTTGGAACCCTAATCCCGATTTGGAACCCCTTAAGTAGGAAACCGGAGGAATTAGAACCCAAATAGGAAACTACATATAAGCAGTCCACGCAGGGTCGGGTGCTCGCCCAAGCTAAAAAACGTTCCAGCGAGCTTTATAAGAAAAAATCCAAATATCGGGCACCCGGTCACCTGACCCGTCGGGGCGCCCGACTGTTGAAAAACAGTCCAGCAGTAAAACTGTTTCATCTGGTGGAATTTCGGTCACCCGACCAGAATTTGGTCCTGGCGCTCGACCATACCCAGGCTTCACATCTCTCCTCTGACTTTAAGGAGGAAAACCCCATCAAATCTCCCCCTTTCCAACTCAGGAGAAATTCGCTATCTTCAAGCCAACCAGGTTTCTACAAACCTCAAATTTGCCCTTGAGTAAAGCCTTGGTCATCATGTCTGACCCATTATCATCCGTGTGGACCTTCTCACGCTGTAGCACCTTCTGTTCCAAAGTATTCCTGATCCAGTGATACCGAATCTCTATGTGCTTCAACTTGGAGTGCTGACTTGGAGTTTTGCTCAAGTGTATAGCACTTTGGCTATCGCAATAGACCACGTACTCCTCTTGCTTCAGGCTGAGTTCCTGTAGGAACCTCTTCATCCAAAGCATCTCTTTATATGCCTCTATAACCACAATGTACTCGGCCTCTATCGTCGACAATGGAACGACTTTCTGTAGCTTGCTCTGCCAAGAGACCGCTCCCCCTGCAAATGTGAACATGAACCCCGATGTAGACTTCCTAGAGTCTATGTCACTTGCCATATTTGCATCTGTGTAGCCTTTTAACATAAGTTTTCCGTCACCATAGCATAGGCTCAACCTGGATGAGCCTCTCAGATACCGTAGTATCCACTTCACCGTTGCCCAATGTTCTTTGCCAAGATTGGCAAGATACCGGCTGACAACCCCAACCGCATATGCTATGTCTCGGCGCGTACACATCATAGCATATATCAAACTTCCTACTGGTGACGCGTAGGATATCTTCCGCATCTCTTCCACTTCCACCTTCGTCTTGGGACATTGCTTGTCCCTCAATTTGAAGTGACCATCCAGTGAAGTACTGAACGGCTTCACTGCATTCATGTTGAACCCTCTAGGACTTTCTTAATGTACCTGTGGACGCTCGCCTTCCTGCGCTCACGACCCTCCCTTTTGAAAAAAGGGGTGCGTGCGCGTGAATCGCCGTTTGTGCCACTGGCTCGCCTCATTTTCGAGAGCTTTTTCTCAGTTGTCGTGTTAAATTGGATATGTTTGGGTGAGTTCGTATAAGACCAGAGTCACCACTAGCCAGTTACTTCGAATCTACAGTCGACTAGACCCCGTAGAAACGTTATAAAAGGGAATCCGGAGATTCCTTCCTCTAAAATGACTCATTTTGATATGCGGTCAGAGATTCGAGGTAAGGGATCACGGTTACAGAGTGGGAAGATGTTAAGCACCCTACTCTGCCCGTACCGAAGTACGGTCTCTACTTCACATAATCGAACTAATACTTGAAAGTCTGATTTAATCCTCGTACACTCTCATGAATGATATGATGCATAAATGTAGGTCTAAACAGTAAGAGTTTCTGATGGGCAGGTTTCCATTAACAAGCAAGCCCAGAGCATACGCTCGAACTGATAGGGGCTTTATGCATGCTGTGTATTTGAAGAATCAAAGTGTTTGCAGTGATATGATAAGCAGGGGGGTTGGAAGAATAGTAAATGTTGCACTTATGCTAGATGCGAATGAGATGATGCTAGTCAAGAGTAGCTGGATGGACGGAGGTGTCGCAAGGGTTTGCTTCGAGTGGCTAGATCAGTACTTGGGTAGCTTGGGAGACTTGGACTAGGGTCAGGCTTGGCTAGACCAGGGTTAGGCTCTTCTCACTCGGGCTCTCCTTGGTGGAGTAATGGACTAGAGGGGGTAGATATGAACTCAGAATTTATGGGATTTCTCTAAGAGTTGAGGGATGCTAAAACAGGAGAGGAGCAGGGGTATTTATAGCTGTGAGCAGTGGTAGCTAATGTAATTAGGCTTGGGCGGCACCCTGGGGGCCGCCTGTACGGCCTTGGTGCTCAAGCTTCGGAGCGTACGGCCCCGGTGCTCAAGCTTCTGAGCGTACGGCTCCCAAACCTGAAGCTACAAAGCCTGAGGTTCGAGGTTCGGACCTGCTCCGAAGCTGTGGCTCGGAACCAGGTGAGTTGACTGGGTTTGAAGGATGGGTTAACACAGTGAGTTGATTTGGTGCATGGGCTAGACTGACCTGGTGAGTCGACTCGGTGATTTGACTCAGCGGGTTGACTCACCAATTTTGACTTTTTTGAAATTTTTTTACTGGTTTTTCTTATGGAGGGTTTTTCAGGCTGATGTTTAGGGGTGAGTTGACTAGGTTCAGGCTTGAGCTGGGCTATGGATTGAGGCTTACAAGGGTGAGCTTGGCTGGGTTTGGATATGGAGTTTGGGGGTATGGTCCTACATTCATTCAGCTATCTCTACCAACATTGTAGCCGAATGTGGGGTGTCTGCAGTAACGCTTTTGTGACAGCCAAAGCTTTCTGCTGCTTCTGTCACGAGTTATCTCCATTCCTAGGATCTGTTTATCTGGGCCCAAGTCTTTTATCGCAAATGACTTGCCCAACTCCTGTTTCAGCCTGTCAATCTTCTTGATGTCTTTTCCCATGATGAGCATGTCATCAACGTACAATATGAGAACTAAGAAGTACCATTTGAGAACTTGTGTGTGAACACAAAGTGGTCCGACTCCATTCTGTCATATTCATGCTTTAACATGAACGAGTTGAACTTCTTGTACCATTGCCTAGGAGCTTGTTTCAGCCCATACAAGCTCTTCCTAAGCCTACACACCATATGCTCTTTCTCCAGGTTCGAAGTTAAGGTACAAGCTCTTGTACCTTAACTTCGAACCCCTCAGGTTGGCGCATGTAGATCTCTTCTTCCAGGTCACCATGGAAAAAGGCATTTTTGACATCTAACTGCTCTATCTTCATATCCATGCTAGCCACTAACCCAAGCAACACCCGTATGGATGTCATTTTCACCACCGATGAGAATATCTCCTCGAAGTCCATTCCTTTTCTCTGACCAAACCCTTTCACCACAAGTCTGGCCTTATACCTTGTCTGTGAATTCTTCTGCTAATTCTTCTTTCTGAATACCCACTTGTTGCTCAGAGCTTTCTTGCCCTTAGGCAATTTCACCATATCATAGGTGTGGTTCTTATGCAAAGATTCCATCTCTTGCATAACTTTCAACCACTCCCCCTTATGCTCGTCGACTAGAGCCTCAGAACAGTCTTCTGGCTCTCCCCCATTAGTGAGCATAATGTACTCATGTGGCGAGTACTTCTTGGATAAATGTCTGTCCCTTGATGTCCTCCTCACTCGTGGCTCAACAGGTGGATCAGGTGGGGGCTGCTCCCCATGTCCATCTTATGTAGGGACTCCTTCATCCTCTACACCTTGCTGTACTCCCCTGTCATCAGGAATCATGGGAGGAATAATCGGATCCATGTCTTCCAGTTCACCTGAACTGGGTTGGGTCTTTTCTGGCTTTTCAATGTCTTTTATACACTGATCTTCAATGAAAACCACATCTCTGCTCCTGACAAGCTTCTTCTTGGTCGGATCCCATAACCTGTAACCGAACTTTTCATCACCGTACCCTAAGAATACACAGTGCCTGATCTTCATATCGAGCTTGGACCTCTCATCCTTTGGTACGTGAACGGATGCCCTGCATGCAAACACCCTGAGATGACTGTATGACGGATCTCGTCCAGTCCATACTTTCTCAGGTACTTGTCCATTCAATGGGGCTGATGGAGACCTATTTATCAAATACACCGCTGTGTGCATTGCTTCTCCCCAAAACGTCTTGAGTAACTTTGCATGGGATAACATGCATCTGATTTTCTCTACAATGGTGTGATTCATTCGCTCAGCCACACCATTATGCTAGGGGGTCTTGGGAACCGTCTGTTCATGTCGTATACCTAGTGACTTGTAATACTCATGGAAGTCACCAATGTATTCACCACCATTGTCAGTGTGGATACACTTCAATGATCTGCTTGTCTCTCTCTCGACCATAACATAAAACAATTTAAACACACCAAAGACCTCATCATTGGATTTCAAAGCATAAACCCAAACCCTCCTAGATGCATTATCATTTATAAAAGTGACAAAATACAATACCCCACCCAAGGTTTTTGTCCTCATAAGACCACAAACATCAGAATAAACCAAATCTAATGCATGTACTTTATTAATATGAGAAGCAGTTTTAACAAAAGAAACTCTATGATGTTTTCTAGATAAACAGTCAATACAGGTTTTGAGAGGTATACCTGTCACGTCTAGAAGGAGCCGCTTCTTTGCTAGTAGCTAAAGCCATTTTTCACTCATGTGGCTTAGACGCCTGTGCCACATGTCAGTAGCTGAATCTTCCGCTGCGTTCAACCCACCCTTACACACACTGACACTTGCCTTTTAAAGGGTGCAACACTTCTTTCCTCTAGCAGCAATCAACAAACCCTTGATGAGCTTCCAGCGCCCACCAACAAACCGGCTTTCATAGCCATCATCATCCAACCTTCCCGTCGACATCAAGTTGAGGCGAAGGTCTGGAATGTGTCTCACATCCCTGAGAACCAATGTGCAGCCCACATCGGTCTTCACACAAATATCACCAACCCCTACGATCTTTGAAACACCAGAATTTCCCATCTTCACTGTCTCATAATCACCTGACTTGTAACTTGTGAAGAAATCCCTACATGGAGTCGCATGAAACAAGGGTCCTGAGTCTATCACCCAGTCGGTGTCCTTACTCGAAGCTGAGAGACAAACACTATGATCTGCCGAAAGAATAACAACAACATCACCATCTGAGGCGACCGCAATAGAATTCAATTCATCTTCCTTGTCCTTTCCTTTACCCTTCTTGTCACCATTCTTCTTGTGACATTCATGCTTATAGTGGCCCTTCTTGCCACAATTCCAACATTCAACATCTTTCCTGGCAACCGACTTGCCTCTTGATTTATCTCGGGCCTTTCCGCCCTTTCTGTTCTTTCCTCTCCCCCGATCTTGTGTCATAAGGGCCTCTTGTTAAGCAGGCCCCAGAGACTTCCTCCTTATCTCCTCATTGAAGAGACAACTTGTTACCTGTTCTATGGATACTTTTTCGTCTGGCGCAGAGTTACTCAGAGAGACCACCAATGTCTCCCAACTGTCAGGCAATGAGCTAAGCAGTAGCAAAGCCTAAAGTTCATCATCCAGGATCATCTTCATGACGGAGAGCTAGTTCACTATGTTGCTGACCTCATTCATGTGTTCAGCCACAGAACCACCATCTTTGAACTTGAGATTCACAAGTCATCTTATCAGGAATATCTTATTGTCGGCTGTCTTCCTCTCATATAGCCCTTGCAATTTCTGCCATAGGCTAGCGGCTGAGGTTTTCGTAGACACATGGTGGAATACGGAATCATCTAACCATTGTCTAATAAACCCCACTGCCTTCTGGTCCAACTTCTTCCAATCATCATCAGGCATATCCTTGATCTTCACTGATATGCCTAAGATCGGAGCATATAGGTCCTTGCAATAGAGCAAGTCCTCCATCTTAGCCTTCCATATGGTCCAGTTAGAACCATTGAGGCTGATCATACTTGATGAGCCACCTTTTATAATTCAGAACTGATCCCACTCCGTTCAACCAACCTGAACTCTCTAATACCACTTTGTTGGGTGCGTTTCACACAAACCTCAGGATCTCGCCCCCCAATACACTAGAATTATGGACTAAGATAATGCAATAATCAAGAATAAAACATCAACCACACGACACAATGAGTTTTTATGTGCAAAACCCTCGAAAGAGGTGAAAACCACAGGACCTAGTCCAGATCAATAATCCACTATCTCAAAGAATTGTTTACAACCAACCACAAGCACACACCACTTGGATCAAACCTTCGTCACCCACACAGGGATGGATAAATAACAAGAGAACTATGAAAATAGGAGGATCTCACCGATCACGAGGACGTAGAAGCGCTAAGACGACGGTAGCGCAAAAGAACTCTTCAAGCAACTTCTCCCTTCTATAAGCTTCCTCTCTCTCTCTCTCTCTCTTTTCTCTTTCTCTTTTCCTCTTTTTCTATCTCTCTCACCTTGGACGTGAAAAATACCTTAATAGGATCACCTAATCCCGATTTGAAACCCCTTAAGTAGGAAACTGGAGGAATTAGAACCCAAATAGAAAATTGCGTATAAGCAGTCCGCGCAGGGTCGCGCGCCCGGTCACCAGACCGTCGGACGCTCGCCCAAGTCAAAAAATGTTCCAGCGAGCTTTATAAGAAAAAACTTGAATATCGGGCGCCCGGTCACCTAACCCATCCGGCGCCCGACTGTTGAAAAACAGTCCAGCAATAAAATTGCTTCATCTAGTGGAATTTCGGTAGCCCAACCAGAATTTGGTCCGGGCACCCGACCATACCCAGGCTTCACATCTCTCCTCTAACTTTGAGGAGGAAAACCCCATCAGGGTCAGCCTAATTTTGTTATACGAAGGTGAACACGAGGCTGTGCACCTAAGGGAAGGTTTAAGCCCTACAATTTTACACGATTAGAGAATTAGAGGCAGTCCCAAATTTGAACAGCCCTCGTACTAGAATTTAAGAACTGCAGTTTTTTTATTTGTTCAATTTAATAATGTTTTATTATTATCTTTACTATAATAGGTGACGTTCTATTATTCGATTGAAAATAAGTCTGGATGGAAATAATTCTGACAGTTCGCATAATATAAGTACATCCACCATAAAAAAGGACTTGAGTCTAAATGTAGAAGATTGTCGAAAGCCAAAAGTGGGGGAAACCACTTTGTTCTCATTGAAGGAAGCATATAAATTTTATAATGAATATGCAAGATGTACGGGATTTAGCGTACGTCATGACTCATGTAAGTATGAAAAGAATACTAAGGCAGAAAATAAAGTGCAATGTAAAAAGGATTGTACGGTGATTTGGAAACGATTCGTATGTTCAAAACAGGGAAAGACAAATAAAAGGGTACAAGGTGGAGCAAAAAGAAAACGAACTGAAACGTGGGATGATTGTCCCGCTCTTATGACCATCACTTTACAAAAGTCAACTTCAACTTATGTAGTTAAAAAGTTTATTGAAGAGCATAGTCATGAGCTAACAACTCCACATAAAAGGCACTTGTTGAAGTCACATTGCAAGATGACAAAAGCAAAAAAAAGTTTGAGAGATAACTTCGATGCTATTGGGGTAAGAACGTCGCAAACAATGGGAATACTTGGTGCAGAAATGGGCGGGTAAGAAAATATTGGGTGCATTGAACGAAATATGAGAAATTATGATAGAGATAAGAGAAAAAAATCTAAGGGCCATGACGCACAGTTGTTATATGAGCATTTTGAAGAAATGAAAGAGATACAACCCACATTTGCTTATGAAGTGAAGATTGACGATAAAGACAAGTTGACACATTATTTTTGGGCTGATTCATTTGCATATAAAGCATACTTTCATTTTGGTGATGTTATTGTCTTTGACACAACACATAACACAAACCAGTACGAGATGATATTCACACCATTTACTGGAGTAAATCACCATGGTCAGTCCATTACACTTGGGTGTGGTTTCTTACAAAATGAAACAATTGAGTCATTTATTTGGCTGTTTGAATTGAGGTTACGAGCTATGGAAGGGAAGCATCCAAAAGTAATCATAACCGATCAAGATCTAGCTATGACCAAAGCTATAGCTATTGTTTTTCCAAACACTTTTCATCGGTATTGTATATGGCACATCATGCAAAAGATGCCCATAAAGTTAGGCACCATTGTACATCAAAAAGAATTTTCTGACCCTTTTAACAACTGCATATGGAAGTCTGAAACGCCATAAGAGTTTGAGCTTTCATGGGAGAAGATCATTATAAACAATGGTTTACAGGATAATGAATGGTTGACCTCGATATATGACATCCGCCATAAATGGATACCTGCATTTGTAAAACACATATTCTTTGCAGGTATGTCTAGCAATCAACGTAATGAAAGTATGAATTCCTTCCGTAAGTACGTTTCAAAGCGTAACATGGGTCGTGTTACATTCCTTGGACTAAAAATTAAGCCTATCCACGTATCATCAGGAATTGTGTTCATGAAACAAATGAGTAGCAGCTATAAAGAATCTGACCCACTTGTTTTTTATGGTCCATGCACCCAAAAATCTGAAGAGGGGGTCCCACTTCTACAAACTAAAAAAAAAAAGTTGGTTCAGTACCAAAAATATGAAAAGGCACCCCGCTTATATAAACTGAGAAAAAAATACGTTGCAGTTAAAAGAAATTAAACTTAAGAAGTAAATTAATCTCACCTCTGATGGAGTTTTCCTCCTCAGCAAAGGAGGAGAGAGAGTGTTTCTGGGTGAGGCCGGGCGCCCGGGCCCTTAAGTGGCCGGGCGACCGAAATTCCCCACAAATATCAGCTTGGCTCCTGGAAGGTTTTGGCCTAAGCTGGGCGCCCGACGGTCTTGTGACCGGGCGCCCGATGATCCGGCCGGGCGCCCGACCATGTTTGGTCCGGGCGCCCGAAATTCAATTTTCTCTTGGTTTTTCTCGCTGGACTAATTTTGAGTTGGCCGGGCGCCCGATGGTCTGGTGACCGGGCGCCCGACCCGACGCGGACTGCTTGTACGCAGTTTCCTAATATGGCTCTAATTCTTTCGTTTTTGGTACTTAAGCGCTCCAAAACGGGATTAGGGCATCCCATTGGGTTGCTAACACGTCCAAGGTGAGAAAGAGAGAAAAAGAGGAAGAGAGAAAGAGAAGAGAGAGAAAGAGGAAGCTTGTAGAAGGGAGAAGTTGCTTGAAGAAGGATTCTTCTGCGCAACGGTCATCTCAGCGCTTCTACGTCCTCGGGATCGGTGAGATCGTTTCTCTTTTACTATTCTCTTGTAGTTTATCCATCCCTGCGTGGGTGAAGAAGTTTGATCCAAGCGGTGTGTGCTTGTGATCGGTTGTAACAGTTCCCTGAGATAGTGGATTGTTGATCTGGACTAGGTCCCGTGGTTTTTACCTCTTTGGAGGGTTTTCCACGTAAAAACTCCTTATGTTCGTGTGGTTGATGTTTATTCTTGATTATTGCATTAGCATAGTCCATAATTCTAGTGTATTGGGGGGCGAGATCCGAAGGTTTGTGTGAAACGCACCCAACAACCTCTACAAAGCAAAGGATCAGAGAGAGCCACAAAGGGATGTTTGGCGTTGCAAACTCCGTTAGAGAGAAAGATCTGAGGGAAGACCCGTGTTGTAGAGAGGGCGTGAGAGGGAGGGACGGGCTTTGATGTCTCTAAATAGTGGTGCATCGAGTCAGTGCATGAGAGTTAGAGTTAAGAGTTAGAGACAAGAAAGGGGAGAGAGTAGCGTGAGGGATGCGGATTCCATCCGAAAGCCTTTCTCCGAGACCTCATGCGCCAGTAAGCTAGTTGGGGCCGACCATGATGTTTTTGAGAAATCCATCCGATCCACTTCCCACATCATGTCATGACATTGGCCCAAAAATGAGGCAATCCAAAACTTGCAAGATAGGAAAAAGTGGATGGGGAAATGCCTACCGTTGAAACATCCCTGGTCCACCGTGATGTTTACATGCCATCCATGCCGTTCTTAAGATCGTTCCTATTGGGATGAACTAAAAACACAAAAATATGGCCTGATCCAAAACTTATGTAGCCTCACAAAATTTTCAACGGTGGAAGTTCAATCCTCAATTTTTCTTATTGTGCAACTTAATGAGTTTTGGATCTACCTCATTTTTTGCCAATGTCCTAACACTATGTGGCAAAAGGGATGGATGAGATGGATATCTTATAAACATGACGGTGGGCCCCACCTTAGTTCCCATAGAAAGTTCATGAAAAAGTCTCGGAGGCAATCCCCTATGCTAGCGTGAGAAAGGGAGCGACGAGCGGAATGAAGGGACAGTGAAAGCAGACTGCGTGGTGTGCAGGCCACCATAGACCTTACTATGATGTGAATGTCATATCTAAGCCGTCCATCCATTTTGCAAGATCATTTTAGGGAACGAGCCCAACGATGAGGTAGATCTAAATCTCTTGTGGACCACACCAAAAAAAAAAAAAAAAGTGGGAAGTGAACAACTACCATTGAAAACTTCTTGGGGCTGCTAAAGTTTTGGTTCAATCTGATTTTTATTTATTCCCTTAATCCAGGTCTAAGACACCTTATGAATAGGATGGATGGAAAATAAACATCATGGTGGGCCTTTGGAAGTTTTCAACGGTGGGCATCATTGTCCCATGCTTTCAATAGTGTGGTCCACAGAAAATTTGAATTTGCATCTTTTTTTTTTCTTTTTTTCCTAAAATGATCTCTTTAAATGGATGGGTGGTGTGGATATTATGATATACATGTATCATAGTGAGGCTACATAACTTGGTGACGTTGGCACACATCGCGGTGAGCTTTCCTAAACAGGGAGGGAGCGTGAGATTTGGGCGAGAGTCTCTCGTGCGGCCTTGCACACGAGTGTCTGTTCTTGTTCACTCCGAAAGCAACATCTAATCTTAGCCGCTAAACTAATCCGAAGGCTAAAAAGCTAGGTGCGGAGATAGCACCTTGTGCGCTAGTGCGCATGAGATCATATATATATATATATATATATATATATATATATATATATATATATATATATATATATATATATAGTCACTCTCAAGTCCAACCAATTGGACTGCACCTCAGGTCCAACCAGCTTGGATACCATTCATCTGAGGTCGGATTTTGTGGCATTTAATGTCAAAATAAATGGGAGAGAGAAGATTAATTTAATGCTTTAGAAAATAACAATATATTTAAATCGGTTTGCTAATTGTGCAACGTCTAAAAAATCACCCTATTTTAATTAAGGAATAAGAGAATCCATTACTCAAGGAGTTCAAAGATCTCTCGACAGAGGTTGTTGTGGATCCTTGTGGAGCCATTGTGATGGATGTACCTTAATATCCACATCGTCCACCAGTTACATCTAGTTTTGGGGCATGATCTGAAATGGAAATAGATCTAAATCTCATGTGGACCATACTATAGAGTAAAGAGTGATGATTAAATGCACACCATTAAAAAAAATTTGGGAGCCACCCGAATATTTATTTTCCATCTAAATAGATGATAAGGTCACACAGACCTGAATGAAGGGACCACACAAATATCATCTTGATCAAAAACTTTGTAGCCTCCGAAAAGCTTTTAATGTTCAGCGTCCAATCAGAATTGCTTCCTATGGTGTGGTCCACTTGAGATTTGGATTTGCTGTATTTTTGGGCTCATGCCCTAAAATGATTTACAAAAATAGATGAAAGGCATGGATATAAGAAATATATATTATCGCAGATCCCATAGTAAGGGATCCACTCAACTTGGTGGCCCTTGTCTGTCATTAACGATGAAGAGGGACGGCAGATTGCCTGGAAAGCCTTTAGTAGGGCTTCCTCTGACAGAAAGTTAGGTGGGGCCACCATTGTTTATGAGAAATCCAACCCACCCATTCATTTTTGTAAGATTAGTTAGGGCGTGGCCACAAATGAGGCCGATCGAAAACTTAAGTGGCCTGTACGACAGGAAATAGGGAGGATTGAACGTCCAATATTTAAACATTCGTTGGGCGGCAGAAGTTTTGGATCAGCTAATATTTTTGCATTTTCAGTTCATCCTAATAGGAAACTAGGAATGACATTATAAACGGTATGATTGACAAACATCACGGTGGACCCCAGGGTGTTTTTCAACGGTGGACATTTCCCTATCGAATCGTGCGGCCCACTTGAGTTTTAGATCTACCTCATTTTTTGGCTCATGTCTTGCCATGATCCGGCAAAGCAGATGGATGGGTGGGTTTTTCACAAGCATCACGGTGGCCCCACCTCGCTTCGCTAATTAGTGCGAAGGGGTTTTGTAGGGACCCGGATTAGCTACTGACAGGTTGATTAGCTATCTTGCTACTGAAGTGACATCATCAACTTATGTGGGCCCTGCCGTGATGTATATGTTGTATCCACATTGTCTATTTATTTGGAGAGATCCTTTTCTGGCATGATCTAAAGAATGAGACAGATCCAAAGAACAAGTGGACCCCACCAAAGCAAATAGTGGGAACAATGACGCGACTGTTGAAACCTTCCTAGGGCCCACCATGATGTTTATTTGAGATCCAACCTGCTCATAAGTTCAAACATACATGGAAGAAGGGAAAACACAAATCTCAGCTTGATCGAAAACTTTTGTGGCCCCAATAAGTTTCTAATGGTAGGAGATCAATCCACACTGTTTTCTTTGGTGAGATCCACTTGAGCTTTTTAGATATGCCTCATTCTTTGGTTCATGCCTTAAAATTCTCTCTCCAAATGGATGGACGGTGTGGATGCAACACAAACATCATGTGGGCCCCATAGAAGTTGGTGACGCCACTTAAGTTTTTTGATCATTTTGATATTTGTGTTTTCCATTCATATAAGAAAAAAGATTGGTGGCTAAGATTTGTAGAAGAATGATTGTATCTACTACATCCACCTTGCACAATTAGCAAACCGCATTTAATGCAAAGAATGATATTTTCTAAAACATTAAATCAGTCTTCTCTCTCCCATTTATTTCAACATTAAATGCAACAAAATCTAACCTCAAATGGATGGTATCCAAGCTGGTTGGACCTGAGGTGCAGTCCGATTGGAATTGAGAGTTCATATATATATATATATATATATATATATATATATATATATATATATATATATATATAGAGGACGTGGTAAGGTCGATCACCATCTTTCCCATCGGATAACTACTCTGAATCTATGGAGCTTCCAGGACTCGTCAATTGGACTTCCTCGAATCGATAAGAGAAAAATATGAATAGCTCTTAAGAAATTCAAAATAAATTGATTGATTATAAAAATAAAAATAAAAACGTAATAGCAACTCTTTAAATAAGAAACTCAAACCTAAGAAGGAGTTTTAGACTTCTACTGCAACTCAAACAACCTTAAAACATGACTTATTATAAATAGTAAACTTACTATAAATAGACGACCTCTATTCCTAGTAGACTTCGTGTTGTTAGCCAAAAATAGTAAGTGTCTGATCTGACACAACCATGTTATTCTCCTAACTTTTCTAAGCCCTTTTCATGTTGGGCACAACGTCTACAACTCAAAAGATCAAGAGTTATACTCGAACTAAAACTTACTATTTATAATAAAAATAAACTAGGCTTTTGACTGTTGATTTGATAGAATCTTGCAAATCTAGCATAGCCAAGTTGGTTGGCTTAAGTAACTTCTCCTACACCAAAATCATATATAATATGTCGAAAAAATTATCCCGATTTGCAATATACGACTGATTTAAGGTTTTGATGGTCTAGATCGTTCCTATCTCCGATCGGGCTTTCTCTGATCCATCTTCATCATAAATGCATTGGTGATCCGCTCTACATCAACACACATATACACATACATATGTGGTGTCCTACAAATATGCCATTTTAATCCTTAGGCACCCATGTATCAATCTTGAATGCATGTATCAATCTTGAATGCGGAATGTTGGTTTCATTCTTCTAAAAATGTGTATCTTTTTGTGCATGTGTGGCTCACTTAATAAATGGACAAATTAAGAAAATTCAAGGGAGAAATAAAGATTTTATCAATTTTCATGCACGGTCACGTTGATTTGGCCCAACCAAAATTTGTTAGGATCAAGCTCGGGCTGGGCTCAGGCCTTGGGTCTTAAGTTTCGAGTCGGGCCCGATCCCAACCTAGTTAAACCCAAACCTGGCCTATTACCACCCCTAGCAATTGTGGATCACATGTTCGGATTTTACTCACGTGGGCAAATCCCATCCACTTATCAATTTGACCGTATGACAATTTATATTTAAGAGTTTTTAGTTGTTCGGGTGATAAAGTGGGCCACACTTCTTTATTTAATTAATTCGAATGCTCCTTAAATAAATAAATAAATAAAAGTACACCATATATAATTCGCCACTAAATGGCCACCATCCAAAAGTTGTTCTTGTGGATTTGTACAGTCTTTTAAGAACTGTAGGTTATGGATTTGTACGTGCTAGTTGCCGTGTCAGCTTTGCACCATTTTTTAGATGGTGGTGATCTCTTCAAACGTACACACGCATGGTTGCAGGGAAATCAAAACTGTAATAATCATTGGCCCATCCAACTGTGGTGGAGCATAACCAGAAAATTGGATTGAAAAGATCTTATTAATCATCTAACTTGTCTCTTTGAATATGGACCACTTACTATATTACATTTAACCTTCCATTCAATAGTCATTAATTAGGATGGCTAGGATTTCTTTATTGTTGTGATAATATCAGAGATTTTTTTCATCCATAATGGGACCCACAATTTAGGTGGTGAGGATGGTTGTATGTCAGATCCATATGTGAGGAGGATAAGTCACTACTATATATTTTTAACTAGTATATATTATTGGGTTCAGGGCCTTGCCTTGTTGGTAGACTCTGCGGAGTTTCAACCAGAGGTCTAGGTCTCGAAACCCATCAGGGTGAAATTCCCGCTACTAATGCACCGGTGGGTGTGTTGCATGACTGACCAAAAAAAAAAAAAAACTAGTATAGCGTCTGTTTGGGGTCCCACCGTGATGTATCTGTTTATCCATGACCACATCAAAGATGACTCTTGCATTTAATGCAACCAAGTTTACTATTTGGTGTGGTCTACTATAGCGTTGGATCTGTCTCATTTTTGGCCCATTCTTTAACATGATCTTAGAAAAGGATGGACTGCGTGGATAAACAAATACATTACGGTCGCCCCTCACATAGATCTGGTCGAACACTTGAATTCATGTCCCAAAATCCCGTTGAATATGAGATAAATGGAATCAGAGATAAATGCAAACAAACTTTTTGATGCGATTTGAAATCCCATTGTTTTCCTATGAGTTCTAAGGTAATTGATGTTAAATGGCATTTTTGCTCCTTTTTTAAAGGTACGGGAGATGCACCAAAAACAAAGGTGTCACCAATTTACTAATCTACAGTATATTTGGCACACTAATGATATCCTCAAAGAATATTCCAAGTATAGGCTGCATCACTAAAATCAAACCAATAGAAATTATAGAATGATCCAAATTGTTCAAATGTTTGTCATCTAAACAGAAAGTTAAAAAACATTGACAAATCAGTCATTTGTAATCCTTATGTTTGTGACCAACCTAGGGCTTGGAATTTCCCCAATAGGTTTATTACAATCATTTGTCAAGTATCATATATGTAATACAATTGAATTTAGGTTCCTGAATATACTAATGAATTCCAATGCATGGGCGTTTCAACAACAGGTTTCAGGTTCGAATGCTAAGGAGTCACACTAATTGTACTGGTGGGTGCATTGTGTGACTAACAATGTGGGTGCATTAGGTGGGTGCGTCCCATGACTAAAAAAAAAAAAAAATCCAATGCATTCCAATTACAAGCATCCAAACACAATTCTTAGATTGCAATGCATTTAACAAGATGCCAACCACATATGAAGATTCTAATTCACATGACTTTGGTGTACGCCTGAACTGAATTCTAATGCATTCCAATTACAAGGTGCCAATCGAGCCCTTAGTTGCCCACAAATATTTGAAACTTAAAAGTGGGTCGAGTGGATTTGGACGTCCAATTAGTGGACACTATATATCCTTAGATGTCCCTCTATTGAAATTACCCCAAACCGACAACTCGAGTCATCATTGTCTCTTCCACTTAATCCAAACTCATGCTGGGCGTCCATTTGAATACCGCTGTCCATAAAGATAGAATTGTCCATTTCGTGTGATTTTGAACTGCGGCCATATATGGATAGCACGCTGATAGATGGATGGTTTAGGTCCAATGACCTACTGTGCACTTGTAAGGTATTGGGTGATGAACGGTCAATATGGATCCAGCGGGCCAAAGGGAAAACCTCATGTGAGCAATGAAGACTGATAAGACTCCCAAAACATTAATACTATCAACCAACATGAGTAATCAAACATTTCAGGTAGAGAAGAGAATCCCACATCAAACGTAAACACACAAAGAAAAAAAAAAAGTGTCAGTAGTGGGGCCCACCCCTTAAAGCCTATGATGGCTTCCTATCAATCACTACGTTGAAGAAGCAAATTTGCGACGGAGTCTCCGACGGACATTATTCGTCGCAAAAATTGCTTGGTTTAACGACGAATCTTATTCGTCGTATTTGAAAATATTCCGTCGCTTTTGCGAAATTAAGGCGGGATTTCGTCGTGGGATTTAGCGGCGGACACAGTCCATCCCAAAATTATAATTTCCGACGAACCCAATTCGTCGCTATTTAACGACGGACTTGGTTCGTCGCTAATCCCAGCCGGAAAAATTCCCCAGAGCCCCCATACAGATTAGCGACGGATAAGGTTCGTCGTAAAATAAAATTTAAGAAAAAGAGATTTTGAAAAAGCCTGATATTTTTTAAAAAAATAGAAAATTTGATATTTAAAATAATAGATTTTGTAATTTGAAAAAAAAAGTTTAGAGGTTTTAAAATTAAAATTCAAAAATTTGAATAAAATTAATATGTTTGAAATTTCTTTTTAAATTTTCACAAAATTAAACACTTTGAAAAAGAAAATTGTGAAGTTTAAAAAAAATTGTGATTTTCAAACAAAAAAGTTGAGAGGTTTGAAAATAAATTAACAATTTTTTTAGTAAAACTGAGATCTTGAAAAATAATAAGATTAAAAAAAATTGAGATTTTTCAAAAAAATTGGCCATTTCAAAAAAGTTGAGTGGTTCGAATAAAAGTGATAAGTTTGTAAAAATATTGAAATTTTTATAAAGAAATTAAGATTTTGTAGTTTGGAAAACTTAAGAAGTTTGATAAAAAAAAAATTACAATTTTAAAAGAAATTGAGAAGCTTTAAAAAAACTGACATTTTGAAAAGTTAGAGAAGTTTGAAATAAAATTAAAATTTTGAAGAAAAAAATGTGATGTAAAAAAATGGAGATTTTGATAAAAACAAATTGAAAAATTGAAAATAAAAATTAACAAGTTTAAAAAAATTGTGATTTAAAAAAAAAAGGTTGAGAAGTTGGAAAGAAATCGACAATGTTTGATAAAAATTCGGATTAAAAAAAAAAAAGAATTGAGATTTACAAAAGAAATAGGATTTTAGAAAAAAAAAAAAAAGTAACATTTTTAGACAAAAAAGGTCATTTTGAAAAAAAAAATTGAGATGTTTAAATAAAATTGATAAGCTTAAAAAAATTAATTTTTGAAAAGAAATTATATTTTTATAAAATTGACATTTTGGAAAAAAAATTGACATAAAGAAATTAGTGTTTTGAAAAAAAGAATTAGCATTTTTAAAATATTGAGAAGTTTGAATAAAATTGATAAGTTTGGTTAAAAAAATAAATTTTTGATAAGTTTGAAAAAGTTCGAAAAAAAATAGATTTGAAAAGTAAATGTAGCTATGAGATTTTGTATTTTGAAAAAAAAAAAGTTGAGAAGTTTGATAAAAGAAGAGGAGATTTTATATTTTGAAAAAAAAAGTTGGAAAAAATTATGATTTAAACAAAAGTGAGAAATTTGAAATGAGTGGGCCAAATTTATTGGTGGGCATTTATTGGATAGTTGAAAATGAAAAATTACACTCATTCGGTTAGCTGGCTATCAGGATTGCATGGTTTATGCACACACACATGTTCATTGGCGCAAAAAATGAAGGCCCTAATATAATGATGTCAATTAATTGCAAGGAAAACTTATAATGATGAGATTGATCAAATTCTATGATCAAGTCATCCTAAACTTGATCTGAATGGTCAGATATTTAGAACGTGCTAATTATTATTGAAAACAAAATTCAGCGCAGATCATATCCGTCCAAAAGACTCTTTAAATGTGCACAATCAGTTTGTCTAGAGCTAGAAAAATTTTGGACAATCTGATTGGTCCAAATTGAAAAGTAAATGACTTTAGATGTTTAGATTAAATTTCACTCAAATCTAACGGTTAGGTCACAAGATATGGCCCATCATATTGTTGATCAATTTTATCTATTTGGTATCTTTCTCATCTGAAACTTGATCATGGCAAGTGACCAGTCCAATCAAAGTTATTGATGAATAGAATAGAGTGAATGAATTAGATTTCCAAATTAGGCCAAATTTTTAGGTCAAAATTGCGCTATAACTTGTTGACCTCGTGAAAACCTAATAAATGTATAGTCATTGGACCCCAAACTCTAATCTAGCCATTGAGAATTTAATCTTTCTAATATTTGCTATTGCATTCTAAAATGATATAAAAAACAGATGGATGGATTAGATATACATAAAATACATCAACTTGGGCTCATACCGTTAGGATAACGGATGCGGATTGGCTAGTGACCCTGCCACCAATTAATGCTAAGTGATTGGTGCTCTGTGGGCCCCACTACGATGAATGTGTTTCAGCCACTCTATCCATACATTTTCATAGATCATTTTATGGTATGAGGCCAAATTTGAGATAGATCCAAATCTCAAGTGGACCACATCACAAGAAACAATTTTAATTGAACACCCACTATTAAAAACTTATTGGAGGCCACGGAAGTTTTGGAACAAGCTGATATTTTTTTTTAATCTACATCCAGGTCTGTATGACCTAATCAAGAGGTTCGATGTCAAATAAACAATATAGTGGGCCCTATGAGGTGTTTAATGGTGGACATTCAATCAATACTATTTTCCTATGGTGTGGTCCACCTGAGATTTAGATTTGACTCATTTATTGGATCAAGCACTAAAACGATCTTCAGAAATGGCTAGACAGCGTGGATAAAACACATACGTCATGGAGGGGCCCACAAAGCACCGGCCAGTGGCCTAATAGCCAAGCATCAATAGCCAAATAGTGCGAATTAGGTGTTACCCCAGGAACAGCTTAGTGCGTGTTACCCTAACCGTGTGGGGCCCATCTTGATGTGGTTTTTATATATCAACACCGTCTATCTCTTTTTTCATATCATTTTAGGATGTGATCCAAAATCCTAAGAAGATCCAAATCTTAGGTGGACCATATCACTAGAAACATTGATGTATAATCATTAAAAACGTTTTGTGGGCCACAAAAGTTTTGGATCAATCTGATCTTTATATTTTCCCTTCATCAAGACTTTATTGACATTATCAAGAGCTTGGATTGCAAATAAACATTACAAAAACCTTACAATGGGCTCTTTGGAATTTTTAATGGTGGGGCACTCAATCACACTATTTCTAGTGTTATGGTCCACTTGAAATTTGGATCTACATAATTTTTGGAACGTTATCCTAAAATGGGCTGTAGAAACAGATGGACGGCATGGATATACAAAATATCATCCATGTGGGCCATACGGTGGGGGTAACACCCACTAAGCTGTTCCCGGGGTAACACCTAATTCACGCCGTCCCCGGGAAGCAGATGCGTACTAAGTAACTCGGCACGTGCGGAGTAAACTCTGTGGGCCCACAGTGATTTACCTATTTTATCCACTCCGTCCATCCATCTTAATAGAAAATTTTAGGTATGGTGCCAAAAAATGAAGCATATCAAAATCTAAAGTGGACCACACCACAAGAACTGTGTGAACTGAATGTCTACCATTGAAAATTTCTTGGAGGACATTGAAGTTTTGGATCAAGTTGATATTTGTGTTTTCCCTTCATCCATATCCATGTGATCTTATGAACAGGTTGGATGACAAATAAACATCACTGTAGGGCCTGGGAAGGTTTCAACGGTGGAAATCATTATTCCCACTGTTTCTTGTGGCATGGTCCACTTGAGATTTGGATATGCTTAAATTTCAGGCTCAACCAGTAAAATGAGCTGGAAAAACATATGGACGGAATAGATAAAGCACATGCATTCTAGGTGGGCCCAATTGGTAGGTAGGATCATTAATGATCCTACCTACCTTTACAAGTGGGATGTTAGATTTGGACCTTTCTAGTTTGGAATATTTATTGTTCGGGTTAGGGCTTCACTTAGAAAGGGTCATTTATTATTTTATTGATTTATAACAAACCCAACACATAATTTTCTCCTTCTCTCTCATGCACTCTTTCATCTACTTTCCTATCAAGTTCTAACATTAAAGCTAAGGTGCCGTTTGGTTACCAGTTAAAAATGAGTGGTGTTTGGTTACCACCCATAATCAATAAAGGGTGTTGGTTGCACAAAATATTTCATGATAATATTTTGTGCAACCAAACGAACTTTAAACTATGACTTTTAATACATAATTATTGTTAACTAAAATAAGATGAAATCGTTTTTATGTGGCAACCCAACAGGTCCTAATTTAAAGATGAGTTCAACAACCCATAGTCAGTGCATTTTGTTGCACAAATATTCTCATAATAATATTTCATTATAAAACTCAATGCAACCAAACGAACCTTAAACTATGATTTCTAATATATAATCTCTATAACTAAAATGAGATGAAATCATTTTTTAAGTGTCAACACGAAGGGTCCTAAGGGCATGTTTGGTTTCCTCTTAAAGATGAGTTCATCTCATTTTAGTTAAGAGTAGTTCTGTATTAAAGATTTTGGTGAGTATTAAAAATAATCTTCCACAACCCACAATTATTATCATAATAATATTTGGTGCAACCAAACGAACCATAAACTATGATTTCTAATACAGAATTACAGTTAACTAAAATGAGTTGAAACCATTTTTAAGTGGCAACCCCACTAGTCATAAGGGCACGTTTGGTTGCCACTTAAATGTGAGTTTGTTTCATTTGGGTGCTTTTGATTGCACCAAATATTCTGAAATCATAGGTGCAACTAATCTTATATAATTGTTGGTTATATTAACACTCTACCTTAAATAAAAAATAAATAAAGGAGGGGGGGGGGGGGGGGGGGGGGGGGGGGGAATCTAATAGGTGGTTAAGATTAAGTAAAATGAGATGAAATCATGATTGTTAAGTGGCATCCAAACAGGGCCTAAGCTTTGACTGGACCCTTTTTTTGTTTCTCAACTCAATCTTCGCCATCCATTTCTATGCTATTGATTTTGTGGTTAATTAGGATTATCAGATAGGCGTGAGTTTCTCACTTAAGAAAAGCTTTGGATCAAGAGGTTGGGACATTAGCATTCCCCTTTAAATACTGAATATTACCGAGTCTGACTCAAGAGAACTCAACCAAGTTACTCAGTTCAACTTCACTTGCTGAGTTTTCAACTTTTAAAACTATGCTTGGAGGACTGAATTTATCAAGAACTCATGAATTCTATCCCTTTGATTAAAATGGATGGTAAAGATTAAATTAATGAGAATATTAGTTGTTTCCCATCTTCATCGGCTTCATTGGCAGACAATCGATGACACCCACGAAGGAAGAAACAGAACCTCAGGTGAGTGCCCAGACAGTAGATAAAAAAACACCAATGCAAGCCAATGGCAGCACAGAAATGGATACTAAAGCGAAAAAGGGAAAAAGAAAGAAATAAAAAAGAGCAAAGCCGAATGACCAGTTGACGATGCAGACTAAAGCTAAAAAGCTCCACGAGCTCGTATGACAACCGCAACTGAGAAGGTGGAATCGGAGAGTGGCCCACCAATTGAATGGTATCACTCTTGTGGCTGAACTTTGTTCTGTTTGTGTAATGTCTTTCTCCATCAAAAAGTTGGATAAGTGCAGTGAGGTTTTTTTACAGATAACTACTTAGTGCAGTACACTCCTTTGCTTAGCTATCAGCTTTTTTTTCTGTTGGATTATAAGCCAGCATAATGCAAAAACTTGTAAAATTTAGCCATGACGGAAACCAAGTTCAACTCGCTGAGTCGGATATGACTCAGCTGAGTTGGGTGGAGTCCTTTTCTTGAAAAATTGAAAAAAAAAAAGAAAGAAAGAAAGAAAGAAAATGAGAGGGAGAGAGAGAGAGAGAGAGTTACATGCCTATTTATGTAGCCATACTTCACTAAATTGACCCGAAACACTGTCGATTTGTCTTAGCATTGAATGGGTAATGCATTCTCATCCTGACAGTTGAGATCGATGCGACTCAGAAATTTGGATTTGTCTTGGACAACTCAATTGAGTTTTAAACCACAAATAATCGGTACATAAATACGTAAACTTACAGACTGTTATTTGTGTGGTTTGTAATATATATATATAAACCTTTAAACGTTTTTAAGCATTTGCACGTGCAATGTATGCATATGTGCATCTGTACATGTATTATCTCCTTTGCTTACATTCAAACTTTAAGAATATTGCAGAAATTTGCCTTTTGTCGAGTGTTTGGAGAAGACCCTACACATAAATTTCATTAATCGGAATTTTCATTAATCATCATCGTGGTTTAACTTCATGCCTTTTCTATTCAAAACATTCATTTGGAAGAAGAGGAAAAAAAGAAGAAGAAGGTAGTACAGTCTAAACACTCTATTCCTCATATCCATAAATACCGTGGGTGCGTTGGTGAAGTCAAAGGGCATCACGAAGAATTCGTAGTGCCCGAAGCTCGTCTTAAAAGCTGTTTTGGGCATATCTTCCTTCCTAACATGCAGTTGATGGTACTCGAAATGTAAGTCTATCTTTGAGAAGTATCGGACACCTTGCAGTTAGTCAAATAGGTCGTCAATCCAAGGAAGGGGGTATTTGTTCAGTAGTCGATGCATAGCCGTAGTATCTCGTCCTTCTTTTTCACAAATAAGATTGGAGCTCTCCGTGATGACATGCTTGGTTGGATGAAACCGTGGTCCAAAAGCTTATCTATCTAACGTCTTAGTTCCTCCATCTCACATGGGGGCATTCTATATGCAGGCAATGCGATTGGTGTCGTGCCGCCGGGCATGAGGTAGATCGTGAAATCGATCTCGCGCTGCGTTGGGAGTCCAGGTATTGGTATAAATACATCATCAAATTCTCATATACTTCGTCATTAATTTCGCTTATTGCCATGCCGTCACAATAACCTATTTCTCGTGTAGCATACAATTTGACACGAAACTTGTAGCTAATTCTAATGGGAAACATGAAGGAATTTACTTCGGGCAAGCACATCGTCATCCTCCTAGTTCCGTAATCTATCTCAGCTTCTATTGTAATCAATCAGTCCATGCCAATGATGATGTCATAGTGGTATATACTGGCGATGACCAAGTTAATGCACACCTCCCAACCTCCTATAACCACAAGGCATTGAAGGCAAGACTTTGTAGTGTCAGAATATGAGCCCACGGCGGTTACAACTACAATCTTGGGCACAACGGTGGTTTCCAGCCTTAACCGCTTGACTAGAGAACATGAGACAAAGGAGGTAGTCACTCCTGTATCAACTAACACATGCACAGGAGTATCTAAAACATAAGTAGTACCTTCAAATGCTCATGGGAGAGGACCCGGTGTTTTTGGTTCTTCTGTGATCATCGCATGAACTCGGGCATGTTGAACCCGATTTGCACCTGTCGCTACGGAGCCCATGTGTGGGTGGTTTTTCTGCAACGGAGGTTGCCCGATTTGCATTGATGGTCTAACTTGTCCAGGGGCTACTGCAATGGCACGCGGTTGAGGATGCATGGGGTGCTGATGGTAGAGGCTTGATGTTGTGGTCCCTCATCTCGGTATAGCAATAGGCATCAATGTGGCCAGGCTTCCCACAGTAAGTACATGCTCGGTATGTTCCTGTAATGGGTGCCGGCGGTAAGGCGTGCAATGGCTGAGGTTCTAGGTGGGGCTTCTTGTTAGTGATGGAGGGGGTAGATGTTTCTGGCTTAACTGGAACATTCATCTGAAGGCGAGCTCTTGATAAACGTATAATGTCTTGTTCGGAACACAGGGCTTTGTTCAATGCCGTTGCATATGTGTGATGTCGGAACAACACATCTTTGTATGGATTCCGAGCCACAACCCTTCTAGGAATCGGCACAATTTGGCCCCCTCGTCTGTTGCTACCGTCGGGGCATATATAACGCAACAGCTCGGCAAAACAGGTCTCATATTCCGCTACGCTCATATTCCTGTGCTGCAGCCAGGGGAACTGATTCTCCCTCTCAAGCTTGTAAGTGATTGGGTAGTACTTGTCCAAAAATCTGGCCTCAAAATCTCTCCAAGTCCACACATGTCCCCTCGGGACAGTGTGGAGGACATTGTCCCACCATAAGTTTGCCTCCTTCTCTAAAGTGTACGTCACCAACACCACCTACTCCACCTCCGTACAGTGAAGCGGGCAAATTAACTCTTTTTTTTGTTAGTCATCCAATGCACCCACCCTGTTGTTAGTACATCTTTTGTTGTCAATTGGCGTGTTGTTTGGTCGCGTCTTGTTGTGTGAGCCCCGGTCGAAGTATTGAAGAATCAAGACTTGAAGATTTCGCTTCATCCATTGCTCAAGCTCATGTTGAAACAAGATCCCAGGTAAGTTGCATATAGATCGACCATAGGAAACCCAAAACATCAAAGAATGGCGTAAAGACTCACATATCTTATCCCCATTCCTCTCGACCCTTGCACAAGTTGATTAGACTTGTGAATCATGACTGGTGCGAAGTATATTGGAGATATGTCCATACATTGGACCCTATGCACCTCATCACTTGAAGTGATTCGTTGCTGTGTTGAGAATCTTGGTCCTGCAAGATCGCTATGACAAAACCATCTAGACAGCGGCCAGGCTTCTCAAACACTTCAGCAACCTTGCTGTAAAGGAAGAAGATGGACAGCTGACCGGTCTTCACCGGTCGGCTAGGCTTTTCAGTTTACAAACAGTGCCTTGCTGTGGATTTGTTGCTGGGACAGCCGACCGGTCTTGACCGGTCGGCCAAGCTAAACACTATCACCCCAGCAGCCTCTGCCTTATTTAGAAAGGTAGCCGACCGGTCAAGACCGGTCGGCCTTCACATTTTACTTGGTCCAGCAAGGGGGTCCGACCGGTCTTGACCGGTCGGCCTGTAGTATGGATATCTTACAGCAAGGGGGTTCGACCGGTCTTGACCGGTTGGCCTTCATCTTCCATTTACTCCAGCAAGGGGGTCCGACCGGTCTTGACCGGTCGGCCTATATTCTGAACTCCCTCCAGCAAGGGGGTCCGACCGGTCTTGACCGGTCGGCCAGTCCCAGATATGGCTTGAATTTCAAATGTCGACCGGTCCGTCCGACCGGTTAAGACCTTTCTCTGACAGGTCGGTCGTGACTGTTTTTGAACCGTTGGAGCCATCATTTGGGGCTCTATATAGCCAGGACTTGAGGTCTTTTATAGCATGCATTCAACACCCTTCAAGAGCTAAGAGAGAGAGCCTTTACTCACATCCTCCTACCCTCTTTGCTCTTGTTCCCCTTGAGTTCATCATTCAAACCTAGCCATTAATGGCTTTTCACTGAGTATTCAAAGCTCGGTTTGAAGTATGAACTCAAGACCTTCATTCATGGCTGACCTACCTTCGGAATATATTTATCAGGTCATTTATAGCCATTGAATATTGCTTGGAGTTTGGTAGTTCCCTCATTACCATTGCATTGAATAGGCAAGAGGAACTAAACCAACTCTCTCCCAACTACCCGGTATCAACATATCCTCATCATTTGCATCGGTAGCTGATCTTGGGAGCACAAAGAGAAGCTGAAGCACGTGGAGCTGAAGCTACTCATCAAAGGCATCAAATCGGGGCTCAAACGTCTAGGTATGTCTAGTTTTTTAGAGTCCATCTATTCATTCACTATTCCCTGGATTGGGAAACTCCGGCGGGAGGGTACGTGACCATCCTTGGATTAAGATTGGTGAGAGTTTAAGATCCAAACTCGTCAAGTCCCTGGATTGGGCCATCGACGGATGGTAAACGCGGTCCTAGATCAAATGATGTCAAGGTTGATGGTTAACCTGATTTAAAACCAAGACTATAGTGAAATCCGGTGGTCTCATAGGTTGAGATCGTGAACCGGGAGTGGAGTAGGGAAACCGAACCACTATAAATCGCTGTGCATTGTGAGATTGAATGATTGCTATATGTTGAATGGTTTAGTCAATCATGAATGCTAACTGTTTGATGAAATGCCTATGATAGTCCCTGCTTACAAACTGCTCATATAAATGCCTTGAATGCTATTGTGATTATCTTATTTGATAAGTTTGACTTGGTTAGTTTTTAATTGTAATTGGAATTTAAAAAGTCCTATTCACCCCCCCTCTAGGACATTAGGCATATCTCCAAGTATCTCTATAGGCAGTAAAATCGCAATTTCAATTGGTATCAGAGCGGGTTCCTCCGTTCAGGTTTAAAAATCCGGAGTGAGATCCTAAGAGAGCTTGAAAATATGTCTAGAGAGGATTCTTCATCGGTTACTAAGCCTCCCTTCTTTGATGGGTCTAACTATCCATATTGGAAAGCCCGAATGCGCATCTTTTTGGAATCTATTGATTCGGACGTTAGGGATATGATTGATATTGGATATAAACCCCCAATGGTCACTATATGTAAGGAAGGTGAATCGGATGTTCTCAAGCCTAAAGATAAGGCGATGTGGACCGATTATGATAAAGCTCAACGGGTCTGTAATGCCAAAGGGCTGAATGTCATCTTTTGTTTAGTATCTAAAGATGAATTTGGCCGGATTCAAAATTGCACAACCAGTAAGCAGGCATGGGACATCCTTGAAGTTACTCATGAAGGAACAAGCATTGTTAAAAACTCAAAACTTCAGCGCCTCTCCACACAATTTGAAAATATTACTATGGAGGAGCATGAAACATTTACAGACTTCTATACCAAGCTGAACAAGATTACAAATGAAATGTGGGGCTTGGGGGATCCCGTTCCGGAGCATAGACTATGTAGGAAAATTCTGAGATCCCTACCGGAATGGTTCTCTTCCAAAGTTACTACCATCGAAGAATGTAGGGACCTAAATACCATGAAAGTTGAAGAACTTCTCAGGTCCCTTCAAACCTATGAGCTAGGTTTCAAAACTCCCTCCAAATCCAAAAGTACAGCCCTGAAATCTTCTCACAAAAAATAAGAATCTGAATGTGGAAGTGAGGAAGATCCAGACTTAGAAGAAATGGCACTTATGGCCAAGAAATTTCAAAAATTCTTCAAAACTAAGGGAAATACTTCTAGAAGGAAACCCTACCAGAAGGGTAAACCTTTTGATTCTAAGAACAACAAAGGAAAATTTGTTAAGTCAAAAGACCCTCAATGCTACAAATGTAGAGGATTTGGTCACATTGCATCCGAGTGCACCAATAACAAAGCCAAGAAAAAGGCAATGGCGGCTACATGGGATGAGACTGAAGAATCTGAATCAGAATCAGTCCTATACCAAAGTGAGGAGGAGCAAGGTTCAATCAGAATTTTAATGGCCTCCATTACTGATATTGTGCCTCAAATTGAGCCCATTGCAAAGATCACCGGAGACATTGATGATCATGAATCCTCCAACACAGAAAATGATTCCTTGAGTGATGATGAGAATGAGGAGGAAGGCCTTCAGGAGGTTTACAACCAACTATACTTTGAAAATATAAATACCATCAACAAGTTGGGCCAAATGAAGGCTGAAAATGACAAACTGATGAAAAATCTTGACGGATTGAAAATAGAGAATCAAAAGATGAGTCAAGATTTAGAAAAGATGAAAAAGAAGAATGATGAGCTTGAACAAGAAAAGAAAAAGCTCATAAGTGGTGAATCTCTAGACAAGCATGCTAGACTTGAGAAAGAACTCAAAGAGGCGAACACTGAAATTGATTGTCTTAAGTGTCAAGTCGTTGACTCTAGAAGACGGTTCGCCCAAGGAGAAGAAAATCTTGAAAAACTCCTAGGTGTTGTAAGATCACCAAGGGACAAAAGAGGTTTGGGTTATGATAGTCACACTTCAAAAACAAACTCAGTCCATCCAATTGTAAGAAAAGATCATGGTGCATCAGGGAGTAAACTAGAGCATCTCCTGTCTGCCATGCTTGTGGAGACATTGGCCACTTAAAATTTGAGTGCTTGGTATTCAAAAATCCGGTCAGAAACTTGAAAGGTAAATTTGTACCGACCGGGAAAAATGTCCAAGCTAATTGGAATCCTCCCATGCATTCTTCACCTAAGAGGGGAAACATTCGAAAGAATTATCCTACTCTTTCTAGGAAGGACAAGAGGATGGATGAACTATTGGAGCAAGTTAAAATGCTGAATTTGAAAACTACTCTTCTCTTGCGTGAAAAAGAAAAATCAGATTCTCCCAAGAAAATCAGAGAATCTCACAATAAGAACACCTCTCATAAAAGGACAACAACTAAATGGGTTGTTAAGAACAAGTGCTTGGTCATTCATACAGCCTTAAAAGCTGGGAATACCCCTAGATGGTACTTGGATAGTGGTTGTTCTAGACACATGACAGGTGATAGATCTCAATTTTGTGCATATGACAAATTTGATGGTGGGTCTGTCACATTTGGTGATGGGAGCATAGCTAAAATCATTGGTAAAGGAACCATCACAGGGCCAAGTTTGCCCAAAATTGAAAATGTGCTGTATGTTGATGGCCTTAAACACAACTTACTGAGTATCTCACAGATTTGTGATGAAGAGCACTCAGTAAGCTTCTCCAAAGATATGTGCAAGATCTTGAACTCCACAGGAAAATTAGTCATGAAAGGTCTACGCACAGGAGACAACTGCTATGTCATTGAAAATCACAACAACTCAAGCTCCTCCACCATGTGTCACGTGGCCGTTCAGGATGAAACAGAATTATGGCACCATCGACTCGGTCATGTACATTATAGAAATCTGTTTAAACTGAGTCAGAAAAATTTAGTGAGAGGTCTACCCAAGATTGGTAAAAGACCAAATACTGTGTGCGCCGCATGCCAAAAAGGTAAACAAATCAAGGTTGCACACAAGAGAACCTCTATCCTGGTCACATCAAAACCATTTGAAATGCTACACATCGACCTAGTTGGTCCTACCAGGGTACTTAGCCAAGGTGGAAAATGATACTTCTTTGTAGTCATTGATGATTACTCCAGATTCACATGGGTCGCCTTCCTAAGAGAAAAATCTGACATTTTTTAGGAATTCAAAAAACTAGTGAAGCGACTTCAAAATGAGAAAGGATACATGGTAGCAAGAATCAGGAGTGCTCACGGCGGTGAATTTGAAGATCATCGCTTCAAGGCATTATGCGATGAATTGGGCATTCGTCATGAGTTCTCAGCACCCAAAACACCTCAACAAAATGGGGTTGCTGAAAGGAAAAACAGAGTGTTGTTGGATATGGCTACAGCTATGCTTAATAATAAAAAACTTGCTCAAAATCTGTGGGTCGAAGCTGTTAACACTGCTTGCTATATTATTAATCGAGTTTATTTAAGGGCAGGTCTAAACAAAACAGCTTATGAATTGCGGTGTGGAAAAACACTGAATGTTAAATACTTTAAGATCTTTGGTAGTACATGCTATATTCTGAGAGACCGAGAAAATTTGGGAAAGTTTGAATCCAAAAGTGATGAGGGTATCTTCTTGGGATACTCATTAAATAGTAGAGCTTTTCGTGTTTACAACCTTCGAACCTCATCAGTCCAAGAGTCAATCAATGTGACTGTGGATGATAGCTTGGATAAACCTGTGTCTCCAGGTGATGAAGAAGAAGATGAGGGCATATGCGAGATAGGTAAATCTGATAAACCACCCTCATCTCCAAATGCCCCTACTGCTCCTGGTGATGTACAAATCGTCAAGGATCACCCCCTCAATCAAATCATTGGGGATCCTAGCATTGGTGTCAAAACCAGGAGATAGTTGGAGGCAGTCAACAGTCACCTGTGTTTCACATCCAAAATAGAACCAAAAAATGCTGATGAAGCTCTAAATGATGAATTCTGGATTCTTGCAATGCAGGAAGAGCTTCAACAATTCATTAGAAATGAAGTGTGGTATATGGTCGACAGGCCGGAAAAGAAAAATGTTATTGGAACCAAATGGATTTTCAAGAATAAATCCGATGAATCTGGGAATGTAATACGAAATAAGGCTCGGTTAGTGGCTCAGGGTTATCCACAAATTGAAGGCATTGATTTTGATGAAACATTTGCCCCTGTAGCCAGACTCGAGTCTATTAGAATTCTTATGGCTGTTGCTTGTGCGTTAAAATTCAAACTATTTCAAATGGATGTAAAAAGCACCTTCTTGAATGGTATTCTTGATGAGGAAGTGTATATTGAATAACCAAAAGGATTCATTGATCCTAACTATCCTCATAAAGTGTACCGGTTGAAAAAGGCACTTTACGAACTCAAGCAAGCACCCCGTGCATGGTATGAACGCTTAACTCACTTTCTTATAGACCATGATTTTGTTAGGGGGAGCGTTGACAAGACTCTATTTATTAGAGAAGCCGAGAATTCTGTGTTGGTTGCCCAGATTTATGTGGATGACATTGTTTTTGGATCCACTTGTGAGAAAATGTCCATCTCCTTTGCTGAATTAATGACATCTGAATTTGAGATGAGTATGGTAGGAGAACTGAACATGTTTCTAGGGCTTCAAGTAAAACAACTCACTTCAGGTATATTCATTACTCAAGCCAAATATGCTAAAGACCTTGTTAAGAGATTTGGCTTAGATTCTGGTCGTTCTTACACTACACCTATGAGCATCACTGTTAAATTATCAAAAGACCTTGCAGGGAAAAGTGTAGATCAACATCTTTATAGAAGCATGATTGGCAGTCTCCTTTATCTCACTGCTAGTAGACCATATATTGCTTTTAGTGTAGGTGCTTGTGCTCGATTTCAGGCTGATCCCAAAGAATCTCACCTTACCGCTGTTAAGCGGATTATCCGGTTTGTTGGAAGCACCGCCGAATACGGTCTTTGGTACCCCTTTGATTCCTCTACAGATATTGCAGGGTATTCAGATGCCGACTGGGCTGGTAACATGGATGATCGTAAATCAACCAGTGGTAGGTGTTTTTATGTTGGAAATTGCCTTGTGGCATGGCACAGTAAGAAACAAAACTCTATCTCTTTATCCACAACCGAAGCAGAATACATTGCTGCTAGTAGTTGTTGTGCCCAGTTATTATGGATGAAACAAACTTTGACCGATTATGGGATCAAACAAGGCACAATGACTTTATTTTGCGACAATGCGAGTGCCATAAATATAAAAAAAAAATCCTGTTCAGCACTCTCGCACTAAGCACATAGACATTAGGCACCATTTTATTCGAGAATTGGTTGAAGATCAAATAATATCTCTCGAACATGTGCCTACCGAGAATCAGCTAGCTGACATCCTAACGAAACCTTTGGACGCGGTTCGCTTTGCGAACCTCCAGAAGTCCATCGGTGTTGGATGTATCTAGTATATCTAACAAGTGTTTGTTTTGCAGGAAAAATTTGAGGATTAAGCCTCTCTTTCTATTCTTTATAGGTGTATCTGAGGATCTTTGCCTCTTTTCATTGCTTTTCACGATAATCCGGGATCATAGTCCCAAATTCTTGCCCTTTATCAATATATCTAGACCATAAGGGTCCCTCATTTTGGGTTAAGGTGTACCTTGGTACACCATGACCATGGGTGTTGTATCCTTATTAAGGGTACCTGTGTTTAAAAGAAAATGGTCTGTCCAAAGGACAGACTTTCTTCTCCAGTCATAGTGCAGATATTGCAGAAATGCTCTGTTCAAAGTGCAGAAATTCTCTGCTATGGAAAAATTTTGCCAGCCGACCGGTCAGGACCGGTCGGCCTTCAGTTAAAATCAGCTGGGCTCCTTCAGATAAGCCAGCCGACCGGTCAAGACCGGTCGGCCTGTGGAAGTAACAAATCCTGGAGTCATTTCTCTTATCCCACGACCGGTCAAGACCGGTCGTGCGTCCCAGTCCAGCTAGCCGTGCGTGTGCCGACCGATTGGGGGGGGGGGGGGGGGGGGGGGGGGGGTCTATAAAACTGTTGGAGCTCATTTTAGGTCAGACTCTTCCAATTTTTTCACCTCCACGAGCTGCTCCAGCTCCCCCTCTTGCTCTCCAAGCTGATCTCTCGCTGATTCGTTGTAAGATTCGAGGTTCTAACTTCCTCTTCTTCACTCCACTTCTCTTTCACTCATTTGGTAAGGGATTCCTTCTCTTCACTCTCTATCTTCCTTGGTTCATCCCTTTCCTTCATCTCTTGGAGTGTTTTAGAGATTTTCTTGGTGTTTCCATGTCATCCCAAGAGAGCGAGGATGAGCTCCCTTTGAGGAGGAGCGATCGTCCCAAGGCAAAATCTAAGCCTCCTCCTCCTCGCCTTTTAAAGTCCAAGAAAGCAGCTTCCAAAGGGAAAGGGGCTGCCTCCTCTTCGGTTCCCCCTGTTAAATTTAAATCTTTGGGGAAAAATGTCTCATCCCATTCCACCCATTGGGATGATTTCAAAGATAAGGAGGTCGTCTGTGAAAAATCAGTCCATTTGGGTGACTTGTCTGACTACAACTTGCTTCCATGTTGGATGCCATCAATTGGGGCCCCGTACTCCACATGGGGGGCCCGGTCCAATTTGATGTTGTTAGCAAATTCTATGCATCCTGTGTTCATGTCACGTCTTCTCCCCCCTCCTTCAATGTCGGTGTTGGTGATCGGGAGTGCCTGTTCACTTTGAAGTACATATCAGAATTTGTTGGCGTTCCAAGGGTTGAGGAGCCTTCTTTTGATTTTTCATCCTTGGGTCCCAAACCCAACCTAGTCATCGCTCAATTCCTATGTGGTGAGGGGACACCCAAATGGGTGGGAGGTGCACTTCGAGCATCCTCAATGACCTAGGATTTCTGCCTTTTGCATAATCTCTTCTTCCGCAATGTCTACCCGCGGATGAGTAACAAAGCGAATGTCACCGAATCTATGTTTTGGTTGCTATATCGGGTTGGTAAAGGTCATCCGCTCTGCCTTCCCTCTCGGATTATGAATATCATCCACCAGGTCATCCTGCGCGACGATGGGAACTCCACTAGTCTGCCATTTGGGCATCTCATATGCAAAATGGCTGAGCATATTGGCATTATTGGTACCGATAAATTTCACAAACCGGTCATTATCAACCGTACCATCATTGCTCGTATGGAGCTTACCAGAGACGTTATCCAGCCTCGTCTGTAGGAGCAGCAACAAGAGCAGGCAGAGCCATCCCAGCTTGAGGTACCACCTATCTCTATTGGCCCTTCACACACTTCAGCTCCGTCATCAGATCCATCCCTCGATCCTCGCGACGCTTCAGGACGATTCAGCACGCCGCCTCGAGCTTTTTCTTGTCGGCACTCTCCTTCCGTGGATCCCCCTTCCTACATTGCGGAGCTTCACCAGCTTCGAGCGGATATATTTCAGCGGCTTGATAGACTTGAGCAGACCGGGGACCAGATCTTACAGGGTCAGGCCACCATATTGGTAAAGCAGGAGGCCCTAGTCACTCATCAGGCGCAGATAGAGAGGTGGATAGAGCGATGAGAGCGTGCGGCTCGTGGGGACGTTCCACCCCCTGATCTGGGAGATGGAACCGATTATTAGTCTTATGTCTTGGTCACAGTTACTGTTTGAATGACCAATGACATTGTCTAGATTTCATGCTATATCATTCTATGGTTGTCTGTATATTTTGGATTGATACATCTTTACATTGGGCTACTTGCCCATTTTGGTATATATGTGGATGCTTCTTTTTTTTTATATATGAGCTGTTTGTTTTTTTATTGAATATTCTTGGGAGGTTGGATGGTTTGGGCATATGTGCCCTTTTTTAGCTCATGCTTTGTGTTTTCTTTTAAGTCTAGATATACATCTGGAGGGGTGGTTGGTTGATTGGGCTATAAGCCCTCTGTGCTTTCATGTTTACTTGTATATCTGGCATGTGTTGTTCTTTAAATCTCCTCAGGCCTTAAATTTGTATATCTCTTCCCTATCTTATGTGATTGACATATTTTCGGCGCTAGCCTTGCAGCTTTATTAGGCATATCTTTTTGCTGGCTAACCCTTGTCAATTACTAACAAAAAGGGGGAGAATCATCCCACCTAGAAGGTCCGATTATATCTTTTTGCAGGACTTTGTAGGTGCAAGCATTGAGGGGGAGATTTTGAAGAAAATCGAGTTTGTACATGTCCTTTTGTAAAGATTATGTTGTATATCTGTATTGACATGTAAATGGGTGTATATTACTTTCTGTTTAAGGGTCAATCATGATAAGGAGTCATGATTAGTCTAGGTTAGATGTTTTGTCACGCAATTGACAAAGGGGGAGATTGTTAGTACATCTTTTATTGTCAATTGGCGTGTTGTTTGGTCGCATCTTGTTGTGTGAGCCCCGGTCGAAGTATTGAAGAATCAAGACCTGAAGATTTCGCTTCATCCATTGCTCAAGCTCATGTTGAAACAAGATCCCAGGTAAGTTGCATATAGATCGACCATAGGAAATCCAAAACATCAAAGAATGGCGTAAAGACTCACATATCTTATCCCCATTCCTCTCGACCCTTGCACAAGTTGATCAGACTTGTGAATCATGACTAGTGCGAAGCATATTGGAGATATGTCCATACATTGGACCCTATGCACCTCATCACTTGAAGTGATCCGTTGCTGTGTTGAGAATCTTGGTCCTGCAAGATTGCTATGACAAAACCATCTAGACAGCGGCCAGGCTTCTCAAACACTTCAGCAACCTTGCTGTAAAGGAAGAAGATGGACAGCCGACCGGTCTTCACCGGTCGTCCAGGCTTTTCAGTTTACAAACAGTGCCTTGCTGTGGATTTGTTGTTGGGACAGCCAACCGGTCTTGACCGGTCGGCCAGGCACTTCAAAGATATTAAGGAACCTTGCTGGAAGGTCTTCAAACGGACAGCTGACCCGTCTTGACCGGTCGGCCAAGCTAAACACTATCACCCCAGCAGCCTCTGCCTTATTTAGAAAGGTAACCGACCGGTCAAGACCGGTCGGCCTTCATATTTTACTTGGTCCAGCAAGGGGGTCCGACCGGTCTTGACCGGTCGGCTTATAGTATGGATATCTTACAGCAAGGGGGTTCGACCGGTCTTGACCGGTCGGCCTTCATCTTCCATTTACTCCAGCAAGGGGGTACGACCGGTCTTGACCGGTCGGCCTATATTCTGAACTCCCTCCAGCAAGGGGGTCCGACCGATCTTGACCGGTCGACCAGTCCCAGATATGGCTTGAATTTCAAATGTCGACCGGTCCGTCCGACCGATTAAGACCTTTCTCTGACAGGTCGGTCGTGACCGTTTTAAATCGTTGGGGCCATCATTTGGGGCTCTATATAACCAGGACTTGAGGTCTTTTATGGCATGCATTCAACACCCTTCAAGAGCTAAGAGAGAGAGCCTTTACTCACATCCTCCTACCCTCTTTGCTCTTGCTCCCCTTGAGTTCATCATTCAAACCTAGCCATTAATGACTTTTCACTGAGTATTCAAAGCTCGGTTTGAAGTATGAACTCAAGACCTTCATTCATGGCTGACCTACCTTCGGAATATATCTATCAGGTCATTTATAGCCATTGAATGCTTGGAGTTTGGTAGTTCCCTCATTACCATTGCATTGAATAGGCAAGAGGAACTAAACCAACTCTCTCCCAACTACCCGGCATCAACATATCCTCATCATTTGCATTGGTAGTTGATCTTGGGAGCACAAAGAGAAGCTGAAGCACGTGGAGCTGAAGCTACTCATCAAAGGCATCGAATCGGGGCTCAAACATCTAGGTATGTCTAGTTTTTGAGAGTCCATCTATTCATTCACTATTCCCTGGATTGGGAAACTCCGGCGGGAGGGTACATGACCATCCTTGGATTAGGATTGGTGAGAGTTTGAGATCCAAACTCGTCAAGTCCCTGGATTGGGCCATCGACGGATGGTAAACGCGGTCCTAGATCAAAGGATGTCAAGGTTGATGGTTAACCTGATTTAAAACCAAGACTATAGTGAAATCCGGTGGTCTCATAGGTTGAGATCGTGAACCGGGAGTGGAGTAGGGAAACCGAACCACTATAAATCGCTGTGCATTGTGAGATTGAATGATTGCTATGTGTTGAATGGTTTAGTCAATCATGAATGCTAACTGTTTGATGAAATGCCTATGATAGTCCTTGCTTACAAACTGCTCATATAAATGCCTTGAATGCTATTGTGATTATCTTATTTGATAAGTTTGACTTGGTTAGTTTTTAATTGTAATTGGAATTTAAAAAGTCCTATTCACCCCCCCTCTAGGACATTAGGCATATCTCCAAGTATCTCTATAGGCGGTAAAACCGCAATTTCACCTGTTAGTTGCACAACACACCCACATGGTTAGTCACACGATGCACCCACCCACCGGTGGGGTTAGTATGTCTCCTTAGCACTCAACCCTAAGACCTGCTGTTGAAATGCCTAAGCGTCTTCCAGCCGGGCTACAGGCGATCGAGACGCACGGGCATATTAACTTTGTTATCCTATTCATCCAGTATTCAGCCTCAAGGGGATTGTGTGGTCCCGGGAATGTGGGCGGCCGTAACTTTTGGAAGCGCTCAAAGAGTCCTTCCCTACAGGTTGGGGCCAGCCGTGGGGTTGGTGGTGCAATTTGGGCGTTGTTCGAGTTCTGGGCAACCACACCCATCAGCGCCGTGAGGGTTTGCTGCTGTTGCTGCAAAAGATGCAACATTTGTTGCATAATGTCAGTGTTAGTTGCAGCCTGAGGCATGGGTGGCGGAGGTGGAAGTGTGGGCCTTTGGTTAGGGTCCGTCTGTGGTTTCGGCAGAGTCATATGGTCCTCAGCTATTGTTGGCCACTCCCCATGTATGGCGGGGGGATCGATAGTGAAACTAGGACCGTCTTGGCCCTCAATGGGATTGCATGAATCATTGTACATCTTGTCCTGTGAGCCCGAGAGTACATTCTGTTTGCCTAAGGCGTAGGCCTGGCAACAGGTCGTGTTGAACCGTGTTCGTGTCGTGTCATGTTCGTGTCTTGTCAAAAATTTTCTCACCCAAACCCGACCCGTTAACTAACAGGTTGAAATCTAGAAACCCAAACCCATTCATTAATTTAACGGGTTACCCATAACCCGACCCGTTTAACCCGTTAGGCCAATCAACTCATTAGATGGCCACACTGTTGATGAGGACAACTGATAGTTTGACCCAACATACAACTGTGGTCCACCTAATGGGCCCATTCTATCACCGAAAACAATAGGATTCACTAGTGAGACAAGAAGAAATCACCTTGTACGTTGCAATATTGTATATGATGGAGTGCCAAGGTTCATAGGTGGGCCATGGTTTGGTGATCTAGATGATTATGTTAACGGGTTCAACGTGGGTGAAACACTGACCCGACCCATTCTGTTAACAGGTCTTAACGGGTCAACCCGTTAGTAACCCAACACAATAAGGCTGGACCCGAACACTGATTTTTTCGTGCGGGTTAACTGGTGGTGTGGAATTTTGCCAGGCCTACTTAGGCGACATGATCTGGATTTTGGCAGAAGGGTTTACGTTGGGATCCTATTCACAACTCAGTATTGCTAAGCATATATGCTAGTCTAGCTTAACTATTTATGCACACAATCACACATGGAAGGGTAAACAAACAAAAATCCAGTAACCATTTTACCAAAAACTAAAACAAGCAAGGCATTCATATTCCATCCATTCAAAACTTCACACATCCCGCCAATCACAAACATAGCCCAGCCAAAGTGTTTCTGTCACACATCCTACTTCGGGAAGCTAGCTTCACCCAAGGCCCTTCCACACTAAACCTAACAAACACAGAAGTACTAATAGCCTCTAGATGGCCTCTACTTGTCTGGTGAGTCAGGCGAGGGGGGAGGTGCGTCTTCCTTCTAGACGTAGCAAGCTATCTCTTTTATGGTGCCATACATTTTCTTCATCCTCCCGACCTCCAGTGCTGCCAGGCAGTCCTCAATGTTCAACGACGCATGGAAATCCTCACCTTCTTCTTCTTCTTCTTCGACGACCTCTTCCAGATCTTGGCACTCTGGCCCCAGACCCATCCGCTTGAGAATGGCGAGATCAATGGTTTTGACCAGCTATGCCGTCTCGCTTGACCCAATGATCCGATAATGCCTGGCCAACTTACAGATGAAACGACCAAAGGGTAGGCCCGGTGCAGGGTGCGGATGCTAGCCACCACCTTCACAATATCGTACAACACTATCGTCGGGAGGCACACATTTCGGCCGCACCCTATTTGGTAGAGATCCTCCACCATGTAGGAGGTTAACTTGGTGTGATTTCCCTTTTGGGACTACACATTGTAGGTGAAGATGTTATGAAGTACCCAATTTTGCGACGTCATCATGCATGGACACCAATAATCTACCATTCGCTCTCCGCTTGACAAGTCGTCCACATATAGTGACAGTCTGCTTCCTCCTGGCCCATGCGGATTTACACTTTTCTTCGTCGATGTATTCTGTCCCTTGAAGAAGCACTTCGAGCTCTCGTGTAATGACCTCGACGTCTACATGTCATGTTTGGTTGCCACACTGCATGTCAAAGCCCAGGGGGACCATCTGCGAACTAGCTAGCTCTGCGTTCGCTCAATTTTTCATCCCAAAGATTGGAGTCCACCCGAGCTAGGCCAGCACATTCAAGGCATCGTAGTTGTCAAAAACTGGGTCCACCATCGGACGCTTAAGGATTACAGGTCGTTTGGTGAACCTACCTAGGGATTTGGTCATAGAGCGGGTGGACGTGGAGGCTCCTGAGTCATTTTTCTTCTTGATCTTTTGGACCTCTCGGCTTGGTCACGCTTGGTCGGTGATGATCCTCTTCCTCCCGGTGAGGGCGAGGAGCAACTTGTTGGAAATCCGATCTGCGGAAGCACCAAAGAAGATTAAACAATCAACACACAGCCACACAAGCAATCAACGCAAAGGCAAACGAATTTTACGTGGAAAAACCTTGCAGGAAAAAACCACGGCACAAAGCGACATATCTACAATGAATTCTAGAAGATTACAAAGCTAATCTACCCTCAAGCAAATTCCAAAGTAGAACAAGGCATTCTCAAACCTCACAATCTCTCCCCCAAGCCCTAATCTAGAACTAGGACTCCTTGGTATTGATTACGATACTTCTAAGATGGATTAAGAGATGCTTTTATAGGCCTCCAACCCAATTTAGAAACATGCAACGCATAATAGCGCAATACCGCGTATACACCCGACTGGTCCCGACCGGTCAGACCAGTGCAAAATAGGTCTAGAGAGTTTTTGCCTTCAAAAACATAAAAAATCAACCTCCATCGACCGGTCAAGACCGGTCAGGCAATACTGTCCAGCAAGCCTGTTTCTTCTCTATAAAGACATCAGATCGATCAGACCGGTCAAGACCGGTCGGCCTCCTAAAACTCTAATTTTTTGAGACTCTGACAACAAACTCTACCGAGGCTTAAAAAATCGAACCATCTTCCCTTTGCTTTGTCGATTAACTCATCTTCAAACATAGTATGATTGCTTCCCTTACATCACTATGTCTTATTAAGTCCTTGTTAATCCCAAAGAAGTTACGCATAACTTAAACTTCTCTATTAGGACCACCTTAGTCAGCATATCCGCCGGATTCACGCTAGTGTGAATCTTGTCCAGAGTCATATCTCCTTCCTCAAGCACCTATCGAATGAAATGGTGACGCACATCAATGTGTTTAGTACAGGAGTCATAAATATAATTTTAACCAAATTGATAGCACTAGAGCTGTCACAATTAACTGGCACGGCCTCCTGCTGAAGCCCCAATTGATTTATCATTTCTTTCAACCAAACGGCCTCCTTGAAACCTTCTGTCACTGTCATATACTCAGCTTCAGTAGTGGAAAGAGTCACAACAGATCGAAGCTTAGACATCCAACTAATTGTTTCACCTGCTAGACCAAACGAGTACCCTGAAGTTGATCTCCTACAATCCACATTACCTACGTAATCAGAATCGACATACCCAACCAACTTATCCTTGGACTTCTCAATCGTCAAGACGTAGTCCTGCGTACCCCGAATGTATCGAAGTAACCATTTCACAGCTTCTTAATGTTGTCTACCCGGGTTAGACATGAATCGGCTAACAACACCCATAGCCTGTGAAATATCCGGTCTTGTACATATCATGGCATACATTAAACTGCCCACAGCACTTGAATAGAGCACATGGGACATAACATGCTTTTCTTCATCTATCTTGGGACATTATTCAGAAGAAAGCTTGAAGTGAGCCGCATGGGGAACGCTAACCGGTTTAGACTTATCCATCTTATACTTTTTCAACACTTTCTCGAGATATTCTTCCTGAGATAACCACAACCTACTCATCTTCATGTCTCTATGAATATCTATGCCAAGAACCCTCTTTGCAGCCCCCCGATCCTTCATCTCGAATGTCCCTAAAAGCTGAGTATTCAACACATCGATGTCAGACATGCAATGACTGGCAATAAGCATGTCATTGACGTACAACAGCAGTATGAGAAACTTCTCATCATTCAGTGTCTTGAAATAGACACAATGATCGTACTCGCTCCTGGAAAAGCCCTAACTCATCATGAAGTAATCAAATTTCTTGTACCACTGCCTATGCAACTGTTTGAGACCATACAATGATCTCCTCAACCTGCAAACCTTGTTCTCGGCCCCTTACACTGTATAACCTTCTGGTTGCACCATGTAAATCTGCTCTTCCAATTCCCCATGCAGGAAGGTAGTCTTTATAGAGGCCTATTCCGAAGGAGAGAAGTCCGCAAATCTGTGTACGTTATATCAAGACGAAGTGTATACTCAACATATATCACTCCTCATTCTTTTAGACGACAAAGAATCGTGAATCCTCATTCTGACAACTCACTCGCCTTTTGCGCGTGACATGCACGTGCTCGTTAATTTACATCAGAAGACGAGTAGGTACTCATCTCATCAGTTGGCTCGGCATATAACTGGTATTCAAAGGTGCAATTATGCAGAGTATTCATTCGGCACCCGAACGAGATTAAATATAACAGCTAGTTTTTCGTATTATTAGCACGGTCGTTCCGGACGGCTGCGATTCCAGCATTACATGGTAGCAATTGTCATACCACCCATCGGCCTGATCGTGATTACGGTCATACGTGATCCCGAATTACATCCTGATTATCAGCCTTCAACGGCTCTCTAAGTATCTATAAAAAGCCTTTCATGTTTCAGTCTAGGGTACGCAATCATCCACCATTAGCTTACTTATAAGCTTTTCTCTCCATCATCAACTAACTTAGGCATCGAAGGGCCATTAGCCGACATCCCCAATGGCCATCCTAATCTTTCGTGGTGATTACAGATCCTCAATCCAATCCATTAATCATAAATCTCTAGATCTTATGGCGAAGAAACTAGTTGGCTCCCTGATCAACATTTGTTACCGCTTCTAGCGATAACAATAATATTTGGTGCAACTAAACGAATTACTTTAAACTATGATTTTTAATTCAAAATTATTATTAACTAAAATGAGATGAAATCATTTTTATGTGGTAACCCATTAGGTCATAATGGCACGTTTGGTTTCAGTAATTTAAAGATGAGTTCAACAACCCATAATCAATAAAAGGTGCATTTGATTGCACAAATATTCTCATAATAATATTTCATTATAAAACTCAGTGCAACCAAACGAACCTTAAATAATGATTTCTAATATATAATCTCTATAACTAAAATGAGATGAAATCATTTTTAAGTGTCAACACAAAGGGTCTTAAGGGCATTTTTGGTTTCCTCTTAAAGATGAGTTCATCTCATTTTAGTTAATAGTAGTTTTGTATTAAAGATTTTGCTGAGTATTAAAAATAATCTTCCACAACCCACAATTATTATCACAATAATATTTGGTGCAACCAAACGAACCTTAAATTATGATTTCTAATACATAATTACAGTTCACTAAAATGAATTGAAACCATTTCTCAGTGACAACCTCGATGGTAGACTCTGCGGAGTTTCAACAGGGGGTCTTAGTTTCGAAACCCATTAGTAGTGAAAATCCACGCTGCAAACAGCACCAGTGGGTGCGTTGCATGACTGATTGGGTGGGTGTGTTGCACGATTGACTGGGTGGACGAGTTGCATGACTGACAAAAAAAACAAAAAACAAAAGGGTGGCAATCCCATAAGTCATATAAGGGCGCATTTGGTTGCCACTTAAATATGAGTTCGTCTCATTTGGGTGCTTTTGATTGCACCAAATATTCTGAAATTATTGGTGCAACCAATCTTATGTAATTGTTGGTTATATTAACACTCTCTACATAATAATAATAATAATAATGATGATGATGATGATGATGATGATGATGATGATGATAAAACTTTAATAGGTAGTTGAGATTAAATAAAATGAGATGAACTCATTTTTGAGTGGCATCAAAACAGGCCCTAAGCGTTCACTGGACCCTTGTTTTGTTTCTCAACTGAATCTTGGCCATCCATTTCTATGCTATTGATCATGTTGTTAATTAGGATTATCAGATAGGCGTGAGTTTCTCGCTTAAGAAAAGCTTTGGAGAGGTTGGGACATTAGCATTCCCCTTTAAATATTGAACATTACGGAGTCTGACTCAAGAGAACTCAACCAAGTTACTCATTTCAAATTCACTCGCTGAGTTTTCAAGTTTTAAAACTATATATACTTGGAGGACTAAATTTATCAAGAGCTCCTGAATTTTATCCCTTTGATTAAAATAGATGGTAAAGATCAAATGAGAATATTAAGTTTCCCATCTTCATCGGCTTCATCGGCAGACAATCGATGACCCCCACGAAGGAAGAAACAGAACCTGAGGTGAGTGCCCGGCTAGTAGATAAAAAAACACAAATGCAAGCCAATGGCAGCACAGAAATGGATACTAAAGCGAAAAAGGGAAAAAGAAAGAAGAAAAAAATAGCAAAGCCGAATGACTAGTTGACGATGCGGACTAAAGCTAAAAAGCTCCACGAGCTCATATGACAATCGCAATTGAGAATGTGGAATCGGAGAGTGGCCCACCAATCGAATGGTATCACTCATGTGGCTAAACTTTGTTCTGTTTGTGGAATGTCTTTCTCCATCAGAAAGTTGGAGAAATGCAGTGAGCTTTTGTTACAGATAACTACTTAGTGCAGTACACTCCTTTGCTGAGTCATCAGCTTTTTTTTCCTTTTTCTGTTGGATTATAAGCCAGCGTGATGCAAAAAGTTGTGAAATTAAGCCACGACTGAAACCAAGTTCAACTCGCTGAGTTGGATATGACTCAGCTGAGTTCAGTGGAGTCCTTTTCTTGGAAAATTGTAAAAAAAAAAAAAAAAAAAAAGAGATAGAGAGAGTTATATGTTAGGAAGCACAGGTAATACAAAGTATAATCAAACAAGATAATCACAACGGCAGACACCAAGAAAATCAACATACAAGAGAAGAGAATTCAAATTTTACGTGGAAAAACCCTCACGGGAAAAAACCACGGCATAAAGCGAATCCACTATAAATCAAAAGTTACAAGAGATGAAGAAAACTTACCCAGATCAAAGCCCTACAAGAGAAACCCAAGCTATCCCAAGCTCTTTCTCTCACCCTAGAACTATCTCAACCCCCTTGAACACTTAGAGGACTCACCGTGTTATCCTAATCCCGCGTTACACCCCTTTAAATAGTATGAAACTGGAATTAAAAACAAATTCTGTGCAGAACTGTGGAATTAACCTGAGCAGCGTACCGACCCATCGGGCGCCCGACCTGACCCCGTCTTGCGACCAAACTCGGCCAAGTATATCTAGAGAGTAACTAGTTTCATCCGGGGAGTTTCAGGCGCCCGACTCGACCCTGTCTGGCGATCAACAACCCCAGATCTAAAGATCAAGAAGTGCCTAGCAACCATTTGCTACATCCTGGGTATTTCTGGGCACCCGACCCGACCCCATGACAGGCGACTGACAACCCCTTCGTGTCAAGATTGAAGGCATCTCCAACAATCTCCATCGTGGCTTCAATCGTCAAGCTCCACTGCTCCAAACCTCAATCCTTCATCTCTACTTTGTCTTCATCATAGCTCCACCGCCTCTCGTGCCTCCACCATCTTCATTCCAGCACCTTCTCTCCCTACACACTCACATGGCCTATGCGTGCATGCCAAACACGTACAGAAGTGGAATTCGTTGCAGACACTACAACTCAACTGTCAGAAGTGCTCCCGATCAACTTGTAAAGATGGTTGCACCTCTGTGCTTTCATCATCACCACGAGTGCCCCCTTTGTCATTTTACAAAACTGATCAAAGTTGGTAAACTTGTACCCCATTGCCTCGAGTTCACCAAGAGAAATCAAATTCTTCATTAACCTAGGGACATGCTTCACATATGTCAGGACGCGTTCGATCCCATCGAACATCCTAATGCACACCGAGCCAATATCCACCACCTTACAGGCATAGTCATCGGCCAAGAAAACCGATCTACTATCATACTCGTTGTATGTCATGAATGAACTCCAGTCAAGATACATGTGATATGATGCACTTAAATCCAAGAGCCACTCATCGCAGAGGGACCTAAATCTAGATACAGTCAATACCTCACAATCATCACATTCGTCCTCTGTGAATTTCATAGTATTGGCCTCCCTAGAAGAATCTCCAGGCTTCTCTTGTGTCGACTTGGGATTCTAACAATCCATTTTCATGTGCCCTTCCTCTCCAGAATTCCAACAGTTCACCTTATCCTTCCCTTTTCCCTTAGATTTAGATCTCGATCGTGAATATCCCCCATCCCGTTCAAAATTTCTTCTCCTCATAACCAATACTTTCCTAAAAGAACGAGAACCAATGTCAACACTTTTCTTTATCATTATCTTTGATTGTAGGGCTGAGATAACGGTCTCAACATTAATGGTCTCTCTACCTGCGCACAAAGAGTCCTTAAACGATTCATATGAATCTGAAAAAGAATTTAACAAAATGCATACTTGATATTCATCTTTCATCTGTTTATCTACATCCAACAGTTTGTAAACGAGCCTATTGAAGTTGCTGATGTGGTTCTCAACATCGGCCCCCTCCATCACCTTCAGGTTAAACAATTGAAGCATCAGATACAGGCGATTTTTCAGAGATTTCTACGTGCATATATTCTCCAACTTTGCCCACGTATCAACTACAGTCTTCTCCCTCATGACATTATAGAGAACATCATCTGTTAGGCACAACTGGATTGAGATATTGACTTTTTAATTCATCATCTTCTTTCATAGATGTTGGTCGCTCTCCAAGGAGTGCGTCTTCCAATCCTTACTGAACTATGATGCCCTTCATCTTGACCTTCCATAATTCAAAGTTATTTTTTTCAGAATACTTTTCTATGTCGAATCTCATGCTAGACATCACTGATGCATCATCTTCGATTCTGTCTCCCTCTCAACATACTCTTTGATACCACTTGTTGGAAAAAAGCCCGACCACGCGGAAGAGAAGGCAACATAGAGTAAAATCAAACGAGATAATCACAACAGCACACACTAAGTAAATCAACATACAAGAGAAGACAATTCAAATTTTACGTGGAAAAACCCTCACAGGAAAAAATCATGGCATAAAGCAAATCCACCATGAATCAGAAGTTACAAGAGATAAAGAAAACTTACCCAGATCAAAGCGCCACAAGAGAAACCCAAGCTATCCCAAGCTCTGTCTCATCCTAGAACTCTCTCAACCCCTTTGAACACGTATAGGAGTCCCTGTGTTATCATAATCCTGCATTACACCCCTTTAAATAGCATAAAATCGGAATTATAAACAAATCTCACATAAAACCGCGCAACCGACCTATCGATTATCCGATAGGTGTGAGTTTCTCACTTAAGAAAAGCTTTGGAGAGGTTGGGACATTAGCATTCCCATTTAAATACTGAAGAAGCAAAGGGTGATAGACTCAGGACCCTGTGGAGATTGTCTTAAGTGAGAAACTCCCCATTGCTTTTCTTAAGTGAGAAACTCCCCATTGTCTTAAATACTTCAATCTCTCCATTGCTTTTCTTAAGTGAGAAACTCCCCAACAACATTAGCTTCGAGTAAGGACACCGACTGGGTGATAGACTCAGGACCCTCGTTTCATGCGACTCCACGTAGAGATTTCTTCACAAGCTACAAGTTAGGTGATTATGAGACAGTGAAGATGGGAAATTCTGGTGTTTCAAAGATCGTAGGGGTCGGTGATATTTGTGTGAAGACCGATGTGGGCTGCACATTGGTTCTCAGGGATGTGAGACACATTCCAGACCTTCACCTCAACTTGATGTCGACGGGAAGGTTGGATGATGATGGCTATGAAAGCCAGTTTGTTGGTGGGCGCTGGAAGCTCATCAAGGGTTCGTTGATTGCTACCAGAGGAAAGAAGTGTTGCACCCTTTAAAAGGCAAGTGTCACTGTGTGTAAGGGTGGGTTGAACGCAGCGGAAGATTCAGCTACTAACATGTGGCACAGGCGTCTAAGCCACATGAGTGAAAAATGACTTCAGCTACTAGCAAAGAAGTGGCTCCTTCTAGACGTGACAGGTATACCTCTCAAAACCTGTATTGACTATTTATCTAGAAAACATCATAGAGTTTCTTTTGTTAAAATTGCTTCTCATATTAATAAAGTACATGCATTAGATTTGGTTTATTCTGATGTTTGTGGTCTTATGAGGACAAAAACCTTGGGTGGGGCATTGTATTTTGTCACTTTTATAGATGATAATGCATCTATTTATGCTTTGAAATCCAATGATGAGGTCTTTGGTGTGTTTAAATTGTTTTATGTTATGGTCGAGAGAGTGATAGGCAGATCATTGAAGTGTATCCGCACTGACAATGGTGGTGAATACATTGGTGACTTCCATGAGTATTACAAGTCACTAGGTATACGGCATGAATAGACGGTTCCCAAGACCCCCTAGCATAATGGTGTGGCTGAGCGAATGAATCACACAATTGTAGAGAAAATCAGATGCATGTTATCCCATGCAAAGTTACCCAAGACGTTTTGGGGAGAAGCAATGCACGCAGCGGTGTATTTGATAAACAGGTCTCCATCATACAGTATGGACTGGACGAGATCCGTCATACAGTCATCTCAGGGTGTTTGGATGCAGGGCATCCGTTCATGTACCAAAGGATGAGAGGTCCAAGCTCGATATGAAGATCAGGCACTGTGTATTCTTAGGGTACGGTGATGAAAAGTTCGGTTACAGGTTGTGGGATCCGACCAAGAAGAAGCTTGTCAGGAGCAGAGATGTGGTTTTCATTGAAGATCAGTGTATAAAAGACATTAAAAAGCCAGAGAAGACCCAACCCAGTTCAGGTGAACTGGAAGACATGGATCCAATTATTCCTCCCATAATTCCTGATGACAGGGGAGTACAGCAAGGTGTAGAGGATGAAGGAGTCCCTACATAAGATGGACATGGGGAGCAGCCCCCACCTGATCCACCTGTTGAGCCACAAGTGAGGAGGACATCAAGGGACAGACATTTATCCAAGAAGTACTCGCCACATGAGTACATTATGCTCACTAATGGGGGAGAGCCAGAAGACTATTCTGAGGCCCTAGTCGACCAGCATAAGGGAGAGTGGTTGAAAGTTATGCAAGAGGAGATGGAATCTTTGCATAAGAACCACACCTATGATATGGTGAAATTGCCTAAGGGCAAGAAAGCTCTAAGCAACAAATGGGTATTCAGAAAGAAGAATTAGCAGAAGAATTCACAAACAAGGTACAAGGCCAGACTTGTGGTGAAAGGGTTTGGTCAGAGAAAAGGAATGGACTTCGAGGAGATATTCTCATCGGTGGTGAAGATGACATCCATACGGGTGTTGCTTGGGTTAGTGGCTAGCATGGATATGAAGATAGAGCAGTTAGATGTCAAAAATGCCTTTCTCCATGGTGACCTGGAAGAAGAGATCTACATGCGCCAACCTGAGGGGTTCGAAGTTAAGGTACAAGAGCTTGTACCTTAACTTCGAACCTGGAGAAAGAGCATATGGTGTGTAGGCTTAGGAAGAACTTGTATGGGCTGAAACAAGCTCCTAGGCAATGGTACAAGAAGTTCAACTCGTTCATGTTAAAGCATGAATATGACAGAATGGAGTCGGACCACTTTGTGTTCGCACACAAGTTCTCAAATGGTGACTTCTTAGTTCTCATATTGTACGTTGATGACCAGCTCATCATGGGAAAAGACATCAAGAAGATTGACAGGCTGAAACAGGAGTTGGGCAAGTCATTTGCGATGAAAGACTTGGGCCCGAATAAACAGATCCTAGGAATGGAGATAACTCATGACAGAAGCAGCAAAAAGCTTTGGCTGTCACAAGAGCGGTACTGCAGACACCCCACCTTCGGCTACAATGTTGGTAGAGATAGCTGAATGAATGTAAGACCATACCCCAAACTCCATGTCCAAACCCAGCCAAGCTCACCCTTGTAAGCCCCAATCCATAGCCCAGCTCAAGCCTGAACCTAGTCAACTCACCCCTAAACATCAGCCTGAAAAACCTTCCATAAGAAAAACCAGTAAAAAAATTCCAAAAAAGTCAAAATTGGTGAGTCAACCCGCTGAGTCAAATCACCGAGTCGACTCACTAAGTCAATCCAGCCCATGCACCCAGTCAACTCACCGTGTCAACCCATCCTTCAAACCCAGTCAACTCACCTGGTTCCGAGCCACAGCTTCGGAGCAGGTCCGAACCTCGAACCTCAGGCTTTGTAGCTTCAGGTTTGGGGGCCGTACGCTCAGAAGCTTGAGCACCGAGGCCGTACGCTCCGAAGCTTGAGCACCAAGGCCGTACGAGTGGCCCCCAGGGTGCCGCCCAAGCCTAATTACATTAGCTACCACTACTCACAACTATAAATACCCCTGCTCCTCTCCTGTTTTAGCATCCCTCAACTCTCAGAGAAATCCTGTAAATTCCGAGTTCATATCTACCCCCTCTAGTCCATTACTCCACCAAGGAGAGCCCGAGTGAGAAGAGCATAATCCTGGTCTAGCCAAGCCTGACCCTAGTCCAAGTCTCCCAAGCTACCCAAGTACTGATCTAGCCACTCGAAGCAAACCCTTGCGACACCTCTGTCCATCCAGCTACTCTTGACTAGCATCATCTCATTCGCATCTAGCATAAGTGCAACATTTACTATTCTTCCAACCCCCCTGCTTATCATATCACTGCAAACATAGCATGCACTTTGATTATCCAAATACACAGCATGCATAAAGCCCCTTTCAGTTCGAGCGTATGCTCTGGGCTTGCTTGTTAATGGAAACCTGCCCATCAGAAACTCTCACTGTTTAGACCTACATTTATGCATCATATCATTCATGAGAGTGTACGAGGATTAAATCAGACTTTCAAGTATTAGTTCGATTATGTGAAGTAGAGACCGTACTTCGGTACGGGCAGAGTAGGGTGCTTAACATCTTCCCACTCTGTAACCGTGATCACTTACCTTGAATCTCTAACCGCATATCAAAATGAGTCATTTTAGAGGAAGGAATCTCCGGATTCCCTTCTATAACGTTTCTACGGGGTCTAGTCGACTGTAGATTCGAAGTAACTGGCTAGTGGTGACTCTGGTCTTATACAAACTCACCCAAACATATCCAATTTAACACGACAACTGAGAAAAAGCTCTCGAAAACGAGGCGAGCCAGTGGCACAAACGGCAATTCGCCCGCACGCACCCCTTTTTTCAAAAGGGAGGGTCGGGAGCACGGAAAGGCGAGCGTCCACAGGTACATTAAGAAAGTCCTAGAGCGGTTCAACATGAATGCAGCGAAGCCGTTCAGTACTTCACTGGATGGTCACTTCAAATTGAGCGACAAGCAATGTCCCAAGACGAAGGCGGAAGTGGAAGAGATGCGGAAGATACCCTACGCATCACCAGAAGGAAGTTTGATATATGCTATGGTGTGTACGCGCCGAGACATAGCATATGCGGTTGGGGTTGTCAGCCCGTATCTCGCCAATCTTGGCAAAGAACATTGGGCAACGGTGAAGTGGATACTACGGTATCTGAGAGGCTCATCCAGATTGAGCCTATGCTGTGGTGACGGAAAACTTATGTTAAAAGGCTACACAGATGCAAATATGGCAGGTGACATAGACTCTAGGAAGTCTACATCGGGGTTCATGTTTACGTTTGCAGGGGGAGCGGTCTCTTGGCAGAGCAAGCTACAGAAAGTCGTTGCATTGTCGACGATAGAGGCCGAGTACATTGCGGTTATAGAGGCATATAAAGAGATGCTTTGGATGAAGAGGTTCCTACAGGAACTCAGCCTGAAGCAAGAGGAGTACGTGGTCTATTGCGATAGCCAAAGTACTATACACTTGAGCAAAAATCCAAGTCAGCACTCCAAGTTGAAGCACATAGAGATTCGGTATCACTGGATCAGGAATACTTTGGAACAGAAGGTGCTACAGCGTGAGAAGGTCCACACGGATGATAATGGGTCAGACATGATGACCAAGGCTTTGCTCAAGGGCAAGTTTGAGGTTTGTAGAAACCTGGTTGGCTTGAAGATAGCGAATTTCTCCTGAGTTGGAAAGGGGGAGATTTGATGGGGTTTTCCTCCTTAAAGTCAGAGGAGAGATGTAAAGCCTGGGTATGGTCGAGCGCCAGGACCAAATTCTGGTCGGGCGACCAAAATTCCACCAGATGAAACAGTTTTACTGCTGGACTGTTTTTCAACAGTCGGGCGCCCCGACGGGTCAGGTGACCGGGTGCCCGATATTCGGATTTTTTTCTTATAAAGCTCGCTGGAACGTTTTTTAGCTTAGGCGAGCGCCCGACCCTGGCGAGCGCCCGACCCTGCGTGGACTGCTTATATGTAGTTTCCTATTTGGGTTCTAATTCCTCCGGTTTCCTACTTAAGGGGTTCCAAATCGGGATTAGGTGATCCCATTAAGTTGTTTTTCACATTCAAGGTGAGAGAGAGAGAGAGAGAGAGAGAGAGAGAGAGAAAGAGAGAGAGAGAGGAAGCTTGTAAAAGGGAGAAGTTGCTTGAAGAGGGGTTCTTCTGTGCAACCGTCGTCTCAGCGCTTCTACATCCTCCTGATCGGTGATATCATCATATTTTCATAGTTCTCTTATTGTTTATCCATCTCTATGTGGGTGAAGAAGGTTTGATCCAAGTGGTGTGTGTTTGTGATCGGTTGTAAACGATTCTCTGAGATAGTGAATTGTTGATATGGACTAGGTCCCGTGGTTTTTACCTCTTTCGAGGGTTTTCCACGTAAAAAACTCCTTGTGTTGTGTGGTTGATGTTTTATTCTTGATTATTGCATTATCATAGTCCATAATTCTAATGCATGGGGGGCGAGATCCTAAGGTTTGTGTGAAACACACCCAACAGACCCAAAATTAAAATAGAAGTTTTGACAAATTTGAAGAAAAAAGAGAAAAAAATAATAATTAAGTTATTGCTGCATAGACCATATTTTTTTATTTATTAAATTTGTACTAGTGGCATGGGGTCCTTTCACAGAATTTTAGTGTTGCATAAACATACTATTTTCATTTTTTAAGATTGTACTTAGTGATCACAACATAAAGTGATATGGCGAAACCTATAGACAACATGGCTAAGACACATACGTGACGGTAGGCCCAACAATCAGGGATCCACCAACCTTGGTAGTTCTCGTTCCGCTTCATCCGTCTAAACTTTAATCTTGATATCTACCCCACCAATAACAAGGTGGCCCACTGGAAAAATAAAGTAACAAGGTTATGATGATTACACTAGACCGTACTATATGTTACATGTGGACCTGCATGTTAAATGTCCACGGAGGTCTATTTGTAAATGAGATTTGGCAATCAATCCCAACCATCCAATTTGTTTAGTTAAAAAGATGGTGGGTCCAAATTCACCCGTCAAAAGTGTATTGATCCTTAGGAGTAGTGTTGCTTGTGGTGGGTGATAGATCCTCAACATGCCATCATATGTGCTAGCCTGATACACAAGTGTAAATCCAAGCTGCTCATTGGGTGGGTCGTGTTACATTCCTTGGACTAAAAATTAAGCTTATCCACCTATCATCAGGAACTGTGTTCATGAAACAAATGAGTAGCAGCTATAAAGAATCTGACCCACTTGTTTTTTTATGGTCCATGCACCCAAAAATCTAAAGAGGGGGTCCCACTTTTACAAATTAAAAAAAAAATTTGGTTCACGTAGTGCTAAAAATATGAAAAGGCGCCCCACTTATATAAACTGAGAAAAAAAAATACATTGCAGTTAAAAGAAATTAAACCTAAGAAGTAAATTAATCTCACCCTCTACAGAGCAAAGGATCAGAGAGAGCCACAGAGGGATGTCTGGCGTTGCAAACTCGGTTAGAGAGAACGATCTGAGAGAAGACCCGTGTTGTAGAGAGGGCGTGAGAGGGAGGGACGGGCTTTGATGTCTCTAAATAGTGGTGCATCGAGTCGGTGCATGAGAGCTAGAGTTAGAGACAGGAAGGGGGAGAGGGTAGCGTGAGGGACGCGGATTCCATCTGAAAGCCCTTCTCCGGGACCTCATGCGCCAGTAAGCTAGTTGGGGCCGGCAGTGATGTTTTTGAGAAATCCATCCGATCCCCTGATTTCCCACATCATGTCATGACATTGGCCCAAAAATGAGGCAATTCAAAACTTGCAAGACAGGAAAAAGTGGATGGGGAAATGCCTACCGTTGAAACCTCCCTGGTCCACCGTGATGTTTACATGCCATCCATGCCGTTCTTAAGATCATTCCTATTGGGATGAACTGAAAACATAAACATATTAGCCTGATCCAAAACTTATGTAGCCTCACAAAATTTTCAATGGTGGAAGTTCAATCCTCACTTTTTCTTGTTGTGCAGCTTAATGAGTTTTGGATCTACCTCATTTTTTGCCAATGTCCTAACACTATGTGGCAAAAGGGATGGGTGAGATGGATTTCTCACCGACATGACGGTGGGCCCCACCTTAGTTCCCATAGAAAGTTCATGAAAAAGTCTCGGAGGCAATCCCCTACGCTAGCGTGAGAAAGGGAGCGGCGAGCGGAATGAAGGGACTGTGAAAGCAGACTGCGTGGTGTGCAGGCCACCGTAGACCTCACTATGATGTGAATGTCATATCTAAGCCGTCCATCTATTTTGCAAGATCATTTTAGGGAACGAGCCCAACAACGAGGTAGATCCAAATCTCTTGTGGACCACACTAAAAAAAAAAGTGGGGAGTGAACAGCTACCATTGAAAACTTCTTGGGGCTGCTAAAGTTTTGGTTAAATCTGATATTTATTTATTCCCTTAATCCAAGTCTGAGACACCTTATGAACAGGTTGGATGGAAAATAAACATCATGGTGGGCCTTTGGAAGTTTTCAATGGTGGGCATCATTGTCCCATGCTTTCAATAGTGTGGTCCACGGAAAATTTGGATTTGCATCTTCTTCTTTTTTTTTTCCTAAAGTGATCTCTTTAAATGGATGGGTGGTGTGGATATTATGATATACATGTATCATAGTGGAGCTACGTAACTTAGTGACGTTGGCACACATCGCAGTGAGCTTTCCTAAACAGGGAGGGAGCATGAGATTCGGGCGAGAGTCTCTCGTGTAGCCTTGCACGCGAGTGTCTGTTCTTTTTCACTCCGAAAGTAGCATCTAATCTTAGCCGCTAAACTAATCCGAAGGCTGAAAAACTAGGTGCGGAGATAGCACCTTGCGCGCTAGTGTGCGTGAGATCATCTCTCTCTCTCTCTCTCTCTCTCTCTCTATATATATATATATATAAGGGAGAGGAATGCTCACCTGCGCACCAGTTCTCAGTAGAACTCTTGACCACTTTTCAGAGCTCATCACATATGATGTGAGCCCTGAATTTGAGCTGTCCGTGTGACACAACACCTCAAAAAACCCTTAGGCCCCAACTTTTAACCTGATCCAAAGCTCTGGTGGGCCGTGGCAGAGAGAGAAAGGCAAATTAAGGGAGGAAACTGTTTCCTTTTGCCATCGCCCACCAAAGCTTTGGATCATGATAAAAGTTGGGCCCCTGAGGTTTTTTTGGGGTGTTGCATCATTGGACGGTTCAGATTCAGGTCTAACATCACATGTGATGAACTCTAAAAAAGTGCTCATATATATATATATATATATATATATATATATATATATATATATATATATATACACTGGTCACATTGGTCTGAAATGACTTGAGTCCAAACCCAACTCAAAAATTAACTAGGCCATGCATAAAAGGTTTCAGCCTAGCCCAGGCCAAGTTAGTAGTTTCAAGCCCACCCAAAGACGAGTCGGCCGTAGACTATATGGAGCCTATTGCAACCCTTAACAATGACTAGGGAAATAAATGGCCATCTGTTTGATCATTGATCTACACCATCCATGTGGTTCTTATCCTTCTTATCCTCAGTCGCTCATCCTTTAAAAATCACTTTCCTTACAAGATCCCAACCATCCATTTAACCATGAGTGAAATGGACACCCATATTAATCATACTACAAATTATATGATCATTGATCTAGACTATTCATCATATGGTTCAACCCTTATTACCCAGTCCTATAAAAAGTCACTTTTGTCATATGATTTACCATTCATTCAATAGTTAAGGAAATGGATAGTCCATATGTCATCCTCGCCCTTGTTTGTTCATCCCTCTAAAAAATAACTTACATTAGATGATTTTGACTATGACGTAGACTACCCGTCATGTCATCCCCGCCCTTGATTGTTGGGGCACTACCAGATGATTTGAAGACAAAGCTCAACATCAATGCTGAGATAGCATTAGGTCCCAAAATAAGCGGTGGGAATGGATTAGTTAGTGGGTGCTTTGACTGTCGGGCTCACCTTGTTATACGCATTGTATAGTGTTGTCTTTAAGTTTTTTCCTACTCATTTTAGGGCATGTTCCCAAAAATGAAGCAGATCTAAATCTCATGTGGATCACATAGTTGGTATTGAATGCCCCCCATTAAAAACTTCTTCCCTGCAACACAAGTTTTGGATCAAGTTGATATTTGTGTTTCCCCTTCTTCTAGGTCTGAATGACCTGACCAACAAGTTGGATGGCAGATAAACATTCCGGTGGGTCTTAGGCAGTTTTTAATGATGGGTGTTCAATGACCACTATTTCCTGTGGTGTGGTCTATTGATATTTGGATTTGCTTCATTTTTTGGACCATGTCCTAAAATGAGTTGGAAAAACTGATGGATGGTGTGGATATACAACACATTCATCAAGGTAGGCCCCGCGGTTAAGGTAACACCCGCTAACATGTTACCTAGGTAACACCTAATCCGCTCCCCAAAGAAGCACTTTCCCACACCTTTGTAGGCGTGATTGCCTCTCATCATCATCATCATTATCATCATCTAAGTCTTATTTTACCCCAATTAACTGGGATCAGCTACCTGAATCCCCTGCCACCATTCTACTCTACTACAGGATAGACCTTTCGTTAGACCATAGGTCATCAAATTTGTCTTGCTACCTCCATTTACATCCTTCTGGACTTTTCCCTTGCCCTTTTTGAACCTTCAACTTGTACCAATTGCTTACTCTTAACTAGCGCAATTCTTGGTCTCTACTTAAAATGACCAAACCATTTAAGTCTATTTTCCCTCATCTTATTATATTGGTGACTCTCTGAAGTTCCCTTGAATGCATTCATTACTAATTTTATCCTTATCTTATCATTCGTCCATCTCTACATATACTCATTTGAGCTAACCCAACCATCTAAGTCTACTTATCATCATCTTATTATATTAGTGCCTCCCTTAAGTTTACTTAACTGCATTGATTTCTAATTATATCTGTATCTTATCATTCGTCCATCTCTACATATACTCATTTGAGCTAACCAAACTATCTAAGTCTATTTTCCCTTTGTTGGGATAAAAGGCCGGTAGTGGAAGCAAAGCCGAACACACAGTAGCAAATTGAATCAAACAAGCAGCACAATGCAATCATAATGCATGCAACCAACCACACATAGACAATCCAAATTTAACGTGGAAAAACCCCTCACGGGTAAAAAACCACGGCACAAAGCGACACCAATCCACTATAATATCAGAAGAAACAATAAATGGAACCCAAAACCTCGATCACAAGCCTACAAGAGAAATCTCAAGCTTTCCCAAGAACAAAATCCTCTTCTCAAGCTCTTTCTCTCACCTAGAACCTCTCTCAATCCCTTTTCCAATCTAGGATTCTTCTAATCCCGTAATACACTCCTTAAATAGGAGAAAACCGATATTAGAAACTCATTGCGCAAAACAGCGCAAGAAACCTGATACAACAAGGAAACCTGTCGATTGGTCAAGGACCCCTGTCGGTCGATAATGCCCAAAAACAGTCCAGCAGCTTGCTGTCTTGACCTCCATCATGATCGACCAGTCAGTGGCCTTTGTTGCAAGATTTGAGTCGACCCTAATAATCTCCACCACGACTCCAATCTTCATGCAATGCCTTGCCACGCACAACCTCCACCTTTACTTCGTCATCATCATAGTCCTGTCACTTCTCGTGCCCCATCGACTTTATCCTTGCATCTTCACCCACTTTGTCGCTCTTCTCATGTGGCCCTTTTTCTCTTACCACATACGAGCAACCGTGGATCTCATTGTTGATCCTACAGCTCTACCATGAATTGTGCTCCCGATCACCTTGTAAAGATTATCGCACCTCCGTACCTTTATCATCACGAGGGCCCTCTTTACAACTTTACAATACTGATCACAGCTGATAAACATTCACCCTTTCGCCTTGAGTGCACCAAGAGATATCATATTCCTCTTCATCTCAAGAACATGCTTCACACTTTCAAGGATCTGTTCAACCCCGTCGAAAATCTTAATACACACCGAACCAATACCTACCACCTTGCAGGCGTAGCCATCATCTACAGCAACTGATCCACCATCATACTTCCTGTATGCCATGAATGAACTCCGGTCAGGACATACGTGACATGATGCACCTGAATCCAAGAGCCACTCTCCACCAAGAGACTTTATGCCGAATACAGTCAATACATCACAAACATCACCACCGTCCTTTGCGGTATTGGCCCCCTCCCTAGAAGAATTTTCAGATTTTTCCTACATTTTTTCAGGATTTGAACAATCCCTCTTCAGGTGCCTTTCTTCCCCACAATTCCAGCATCTCACCTTGTACTTCCACTTGCCCTTTGATATAAATCTCAATGACGGAGATCTTCCACCCCGCTCAGAATTCCTCCCCCTCATAACCAGTGCCTCATTCGTAAAGGGACCCACGCTGTCGCTTTTCCTTCTCATTGCCTTCGCCTGAAGGGCTGAGATAATGGTCTCCGTACCCGCACACAACGAGAGTCATTAAGCGAATCATATGATTTTGGAAGAGAATTCAATAGGATAAACACTTGATCCTCGTCTTTCATCGGTTCATCTACATCCATCAACTTACAAATAAGCCTATTGAAATTGCTGATGTGGCTCTTAACATCGACCCCTTCCGCTATCCTTAAATTATATAACTGAAGCTTCAAATATGTGCGATTTTTCAGAGATTTCTTCGCATAAATATTCTCCAACTTCGCCCATATTTCAGCTGCAATTTTCTCTTTCATGACGTTATATAGGACCGTATCTGCCAGGCACAATTGAATTGAGACATTGGTTTTTTCATCGATCTTCTTCCACTCTTCTTCTTTCATAGCCTCCGGTCGCTTTTCAAGGAGTGCATCTTGTAATCCTTGCTGAACTAGAAGGCTTTTCATCTTCACCTTCCAAAGTTCAAAATTATTTTTCCTTGAATACTTCACTATGTCGAATCTTATGCCCGATGCCATGCTCTTGTCTCAGGTCCGAATTTCTGCTACACCCCAACGATCGCTCTGATACCAGTTGTTGGGATAAAAGGCCGGTAGTAGAAGCAAAGCCGAACACACAGCAGCAAATTGAATTAAACAAGCAACATAATGCGTATAACCAACCATACATAGAATCCGAATTTAACATGGAAAAACCCCTCATGGGTAAAAAACCACGGCACAAATCGACACCAATCTACTATAATATCAGAAGTTACAAGAGATAGAAATACAAAACCCTGATCACAATCCTACAAGATGAATCTCAAGTTTTCCAAGAAGAGAACTCTTTTCTCAAGCTCTTTCTCTCACTTATAACCTCTCTCAATCCCCTTTCCAATCTGGGATTCCTTTAATCCCGCAACACACTCCTTAAATAGGAGAAAAACGAGATTAGAAACTCCTTGCGCAAAACCACACAAGAAACTCGATACAACAAGGAAACCTGTCAACTGGTCGAGGACCCCTGCCAACGGTCGACAATGCCTAAAAACAGTCCAACAGCTTGCTGTCTTGACCACTCAGTTGCAAGATTTAAGTCGACCATAACACTGTCATCTTATGATATTGGTGACCCTTTTAAGTTCCCTTAAATGCATTCATTTCTAATTCTATCCTTATCTTATCATTTGCCCATCTCTACATATACTCATTTGAGCAAACCAAACCATCTAAGTCTACTTTCCCTCATCTTATTATATTGGTGCCTCTCTTAAGTTCCCTTAGATGCATTTATTTCCAATTCTATCCTTATCTTATGATTCGTCCATCTCTACATATACTCATTTGAGCTAATCAAACCATCCAAGTCTATTTTTCCTCATCTTATTATATTGGTAACTCTTTTAAGTTTCATTAAATGCATTCATTTCTAATTCTATCGTTATCTTATCATTCGTCCATCTCTACATATACTCATTTGAGCTAACCAAACAATCTAAGTTTATTTTTTCTCATCTTATTATATTGCGACTCTCTTTAGTTTCCTTAAATGCATTCATTTCTAATTATATCCTTATCTTATCATTTGTCGGTCTCTACATATGCTCATTTGAGCTTACTAAACCATCTTAATTAGTCTACTTTCCCTCATCTTATTATATTGGCGACTCTCTTAAGTTTCCTTAAATGCATTCATTTCTAATACATATACTCATTTGAGCTAACCAAACCATCTAAGTCTATTTTCTCTCATCTTATTATATTGGCGACTCTCTTTAGTTCCCTTAAATGCATTCATTTCTAATTCTATCATTATCTTATCATTCATCCATCTCTACATATACTCATTTGAGCAAACCAAACCATCTAAGTCTACTTTCCCTCATCTTATTATATTGGTGTCTCTCTTAAGTTCCCTTAAATACATTCATTTCTAATTTTATCCTTATCTTATCATTCGTCCATCTCTACATATACTCATTTGAGCTAACCAAACCATCTAAGTCTATTTTCTTTCATCTTATTATATTGGTGCCTCTCTTAAGTTTCCTTAAATGCATTCATTTTTAATTCTATCCTTATCATTCATCCATCTCTACGTATAGTCATTTGAGCTACATTCAACTTATGAACATGCTATTCCTTAGTTGCTTCACATTCCATTCGATAAATCATGCCTATAAATTATACAAATCACATGAATGAACTTATTCATAGTTACTCGCACTTAACACCGATACTCAGGAGTCATATCTGGGCAATCTTTCAATCTTGACAAGTTCTATTTGAAACTGGGATAAAATGCCTATGGGTTTTACGGATCTTGTTTGCCATTGTAAAAAAATAATAATAATGACGGTTGTTCTCTCCGTCAATAAATTATATTTCATCCATTTAGCATAGATATTCAAATTTCTAAAAGATGACGCTCTCGTGAACTTTAGCCAGCTAGATTTACCAATTATTCATTCGAGTTTTGCATTTATCCCATGGAACTCCAAGATTGGAGGCATGGTAAGGTGTATGACAAAGGGTTGATTAGGTTTTATCTGGGCCCACCAACATTAGTGAATCTAATTTAGAAGAAATCATGGTGTGGTAAAAAAAATAATATAAGCCATTTTAAGGAGTTTTGTGGGCCATCTAATCTTTGGATGCGACTCTAATTGCAATGTAGATTGGGTTGCCCACTAGTGTTCTAATCCTTGGTAATTCTCATTCATTAATTAAATTAAGGTCAATTTCCTACTAAACTCCTTAGCTGAGGCTACCAGACCTGTACTTTTGACTGGTCATTGCCTTGATGGATGGGTCTCTCTCTCTCTCTCTCTCTCTCTCTCTCTCTCTCTCTCATTTTCTTTAGATCTCCCTTCTTTCTTTCTTTTTTTTTTCAATTTTCCAAGGGCTGAGTCCCACTGGACTCAGCAAGTTGAACTCAGTTTCGGTCATGACCAAATTTTACACCTTTTTGCATTATGTTGGAGTATAATCCAACTGAAAAAAGAAAGAGCTGACAGCTCAACAAAGGGGTGTACTGCACAAGTATCTATCTGTAACAAAAGCTCATTTCAGTACTTCTCCACTTTCTAATGGACAAAGACACATTTCACAAACAGAACAAAGTTCAGCCACATGAGTGGTACCATTCCATTGGTGGGGCCACTTTCCAATTCCACATTCTTGGGTGCGGTTGGCATTCGAGCGAGCTTTTTAGCTAGTCTGCATCGTCAACCGATCATTCATTTGGTTTTGATCTTTTCTTATCTCTTTTACTTTTTAGCTTTAGTATCCATATCTATGCTGCCATTGGCTTGCATTAGTGCTTTTTCATCTACTTGTCGAGCACTCGCTTCAGATTCTTTTTTCTTCCTTCGTGGGTGTCGTTGATGGTCTGCTGAAGAAGATGGGAAACCACTAATATTCTCATTTGATCTTGACCATACATTTTAATCAAAGGGAGTTGATAGAATTCATGAGATCTTGATAAAGTTCAGTCCTCCAAGCACAGTTTTAAAACTCAAACACTCAGTGAATCAAATGAACTGAGTTGAGTTCTCTTGAGTTAGATTCAGTAATATTCAGTCCGAAGCTTTTTTTAAGTGGCACGTAGCATAGCCAATCATCAATTTGAACAGTCCGGGGGTGAAAAAATCACCTGTCTGATAGTCATAACCATCTGATCAATAGCACAGAAATGGATGGTCAAGATTGAGTGGAGAAACAAAAGAGGTCCAATGAACAGTTACGGCCTGTTTGGATGCCACTTAAAAATGAGTTCCATCTATTTCATTTCATAGTAGCTATGTATTAGAGATGATTTTGTTGCTAGAGATTAAAAATATAACCAACAATTATATAAGATTGGTTTTACCAAAGAATTTCATGATATTTGATGCAATCAAAAGCATCACAATGAGATGAACTCATATTTCAGCAGCAACCAAACACATGCACTCTTAAAAATGATTTCATCTTATTTTAGTTAACAGTAATTATGTATTAAAAATCATAGTTTAAGATTTATTTGGTTCCACCAAATATTATCAGAAATTGTATTATAATAATATTTATTCAACCAAAGGTGCATTGTATACTGATTTTGGGCTGTCAAAGATTATTTTAATCCTTAACCAAATCTCTAAGACATAATTGTTGTTAACTAAAATGAGATGAACTCATCTTTAAGCAGGAACCAAACTTGCCTTTAGGCCCTGTTGGGTTGTAACTTAAAATAATTTCATCTCATTGAAGTTAACACTAATTATGTATTAGAAATCAAAGTTTAAGGGTTGTTGGTGATGTACCTTAAGAGAGGACCCCAACAGTCACCTTGAGCCCCTCTCCATTTAATGCTACTCTCTCTCTCACCCACCCCCATTTACTCTCTCTCTCTCTCTCTCTCTCTCTCTCTCTCTACAAATATCATTTTATGTGGAGAAAGGTCTTTGATCATCCTTGAAAGTGGGTAAATCTTTTTGTATTTGTATGAGTGAATCTCCAACCTTAGATGAGTGAATCCCCGAGCCATCTATAGTGTATTATCATCTTATTTTTCAATTAAATTAAAGCAATCATGTTCCTTTTTTTTTTTTTTACTTCTCTCCCTTGTGTCCTTTTTTCCTCTTTCTTGTGTGTTGGATCAACATTGTGCATTTTTTTATTTTCTTCCCTATTGGATCAATATCATTTTGTATCAAAGTTTGGTTCTTAAATCAAGTTTGATTTCTTATGACAAGAGGAAAAGGAAACCTTGCTGAACGAAAATTTTCACTTCAAGATGTCCACCTTCACAAAAAAATTGAAGAATTAATGAATGCCAACAATAAATTACAACACATGATGAATGTGGTTTTAAAAATATTTCCCATATAACCTCCACATGTATTTTGATTTGTGATGAAGATGCCCATTTAAGTGTTTGATGAAATGACCAAACCAAATAAAGGTGAAATGAATAAAGACCACATACAATGTAATGACGACAAGCCAATTTATAACAAAGTTGCTTATAAAGTGCTTGAAGAAATGACAAGACAAAATGAACATAGAATTCTTGTTATTCATAAAGTTTTGACCGTTCCTCAAATACCCAAAGATGATTGGTTATAGGCTAGTATCTTCTGTACACGTTGTATATGTGGTAGGAAGATATGTGATGTCATATAAATAGTGGAAATGTTGAAATTTTAGTCTTGAAAAAGATAGTGGACAGGCTTCTCTTGAAAGTAGAGGAGCACGCTAAGCCTTACAAGATTTCATAGTTCAAAAGGGACAATAAGATAAGCATTTCTAACCAATGTCTCATTTCTCTTATTATTGGAAAAACATATAAAGTATGGTGTGATGTTATACCCGTGGGTACATGCCATTTGTTGTTAGAAAGGCACTAGGAATATGTTAGAAAGTCCGAATATAATAGAGAAAAGAACACTTACACATTTTGGAAGGATGGCTATGTTGTATTGTATGATGGGTTCCTCCTCAAGGGGGTCCAAATTCAACAAGCTATTATTGTGTTATATGATGGGTTCCTCCTCGAGGGGGTCCTACACACAAAAACCAAATATATGCCCTGCATCGCAAGAGAAGCCCATTTTGATTGAATTGGAAGCAAACATTTCCAACAATCTGGCGGAAGCTCGTGCTTCGTTTGTGTATAGAATCTCCAACATTCAAATCGAGAGCGATTCAAAACTAATAGTGGACTTGCTTAAGTCAAAGGCCCCTCCCCTATCGGCCATATGGAATTGGTGGGTCTCTGCTAAGGCTAAACTTCACTCGGCTAATTTCTTTTTGAATCATGTGTTGCGGGAGGCCAATTCGATTACGGATGGAATCACGCAGTTGGGCAGCTCTAGCATTACCAATTCTCTCTTCTAACTAGAGGTGGAGCTCCCCCGAAGCATTAGAGGAGCCATCATGCTTAATAGTTCTAGCCTGAGCATGGTTAGAATTAGAAAATGATGAAATGGCGGCGGTAATAAACACTCAATTTAAGTTTTCTGTTATCCTTTCATTGTACAGTGACAGGCTGCATGTTCTCTTCCCTGTGTATAGAAAATTGTATAGTGTATCAAGAGCTATGGTGGTACGTTCAAATTAGAACTACTCTCTGCATGTTATTCAGTGGAGTCAAGTGGGTGGTGCATGTTATCAAGAGCTGTGGTTTGTATGAGTGGTGCATGGAAGTAGGTGGTTGATCTTTCTGAGAGATGTCCCCAGTAAGTTTGCATGGATGATTAACACAATGTGGCCCACTATGGTTGCTATTTGGTTGATGGTCAGTGGATGTTGGGGTTGTCTTGTTTTTTGTTTTTCAAAATGGTTGGACCGTGTGGATTTAAGGCACATACATCACTGTGAGCACCACAGTCAAGGGTCCCACCCACCTATTGGTTGTGGACCTATGGGGGCCCACTTGTGGATTGGGGCCCATAGGTTGTAACCGCATCCACTTGCATCCTTTTTCTTCTAGGAATTTGATTTTCAAATTCTGGAGGCGGTTAGATGAGATAAGGATAAACCCTATCTTATCTCATCGTCATATCCCTTTTATTCCTCGTATGTATGTTATAAAAGGGGTAACTTTCTCCCGTATTAACATAGAAAAAGAAAAAGAAAAAGAATTACTATGGAGAGAAAAAGAGGAAAGATCATTGAGTGTTTATTAGGCCTGTCCTTTTCAATCTAAGCCATAGATTATGATCCGGGGACCATTCTCACTGTAGGATCAAAGGGGTGATCAAACTCACTTGTTCCTGTAGCAAATAGACGAATCGCTGGACCGCACCTCATATCCTTGGCTTTGCGAAGGTTCTCATCGTGTAAACCGTCGGATCTTAGAGGCCTACATTTCCGCAAATAACTATCAGTGGTGTCAGAGCATTGAACGACGAATTGGCATCAGAGCCCGAACTCATACCTATGTATGAAGTGCATGAGACCATTACGGGGATCTAGGATGCACTGGCTAATGCCTATAAGCAGAAGTCAAATGCGAAGGTTCGGGCTATGAAATTAGAGTTCCAAGAATAACGATTCCAATAGGTTGCCCTATCAAGGATCATATTTGTAAGATGGGAAAAATGATAGACGTTCTGAGAAATGTATGGTGCAAACTTACTGAAAATCAAAAGATAATAGCAATGCACCGTTCCTTGCCCGAATCTCAGGCCCAAATTAAAACGATTCTGAACCATAATGATTCAATCACAACGTTCAGAGACTTTTCTGGCCATCTGGTACGAGAGGTTGAAATGAATGCAATTCAGACAGGTTCGGCTAAGGCCTTTACAGTAAAAACCCACAAGCGAAAAGCTAATAAGAAACAGTTCAAAGATCGCAAGAAGGCGAAGAAGAACAATCAGGAACAGAAGACCGCAACAGTACATCCTCCAAATCCCAAGAAGGGGAAAGAGAAAAGGAAACTGAAAAAGACAAATATAACATGTTTCGTCCGCAGGAATTTCGGCCACTATGCTCGACAATACGCCCATAAAAAGACGATAATTCCTAAGTCATTAGATACTTTGTTTGTAGGCGTTTCTTCTGAGATCCTTTCCACTGATATTTTATCTAATGAATGGATTTTGGATTTAGGTGCAACAAAGCACGTGACTTGAGATCGTCGAGGACTTGAGGAATTTCGGCCTGTAGCCACGGGGAGTTACAGGTTATACATAGGGAATAATGCTGCTGAAGACGTGCTAGGGATTTGCATTTACCATCTCTGTATACGCATAGGGCACACAATAACCCTCCATGATACTCTTTATGCACCGAGCATACGCCTGAATTTAATTTCTATTTCTAGGTTGTTAGTTAATGATTTTGACATTCGTTTTTTCGGGACAAGAGTTTCTTTAAAACTCAATAACTTCATCTTTGCATGGGAAAACTTGATTTCAGATTTATTTATTCTAAATGTAGATAATGATGATGCACCTATTGCTTTGTCTGCTATATCAAATGAACATGTAGTATTTGAATATTTGAAATGGCACGCGAGGTTAGGTCACATTGGAAAGGACCGCATGACAAGACTAGCATGTTCTGGTTTATTAGGTTCATTATCTAAAATTGATTTGTCATTTTGTGAACATTGTGTATCTGGAAAAACTTCTAAGAAATCATTCCCTAAAGCGACTAGCTCAAAGGGTTTGCTAGAGATAATCGGATATCTATGGACCCTTGAATGTACATGCTAGAAATGGATGCCAATACTTCGTCACTTTTATTGGCGATTACTCGCGCTATGAATATGTGTATCTCATCTCATATTAATCTGAGGCTTTTGATTGCTTTCTCAAATTCAAAGCTAAAGTAGAAAATCAGCTTGAAAAAAGATTAAAACCCTTAGATTTGATAGAAGTGACGAGTATACATCTGAAACGTTTAATACATATTGTGCAAACGTTGGCATCATCAGGCAGTACACTATGGCATATACTCTACAACAAAATGGAGTTGCAAAGAGAAGGAACAGGACACTATTAAACATGGTCAGGTCGATGATGGCACATGTCAATCTCTCTACCACATTCTGGGGAGACGCGCTTCTTACAGCTGTCTACGTCCTAAATAAAGTCCCAACTAAATTCGTTCCTAAGACCCCATATGAGATGTGGACGGTGAGGATTCCTTCTTTAGCCGACCAATGTCTTTGGGGATCTTTAGCATATGTTTTATTGCCTGCTTCATATAGAAGTAAACTTGATAGTAAAACTATTGAGTGCGTATTCATCAAGTACCCCATGCACTCAAAGGGATAAGTTCTAGTTTATAAGAATCGTGGAGGATGGACTGAGATAGAATCTTAGGACGTGACCTTCGTCGAAGACAGATACCCTAGCCAAAAGAAACAAAAGGTTTCCACAGAACTTTATAAAATTCTCAATGTATCTCAGGAGAGTGGGAGTTGTACTTTTGAAAATGGAGATGCTCCTATGGTTCATCAGGATACTGAGATCACATCTCAACAGGTTCTTGAGTTACGTCGAAGTGAAAGAGGTTTGATTCCCTGAAGATATTTCGATATCGATGGTTAATCTTTCTCTTGTATTGCGGTTGACGACGATGAACCTGATTCTTATCAGGATGCATTGTTATCTCTGAATTCGGCTGATTGGATAACTGTCATGGATGAAGAAATCGCCTCCGTGGAGAAGAACAAAGTTTGGGAACTTATAGATTTGCCTTTCAATCGCAAAGCAATTGGTAACAAGTGGGTACTTAAGATTAAAAGAAAAACAAATGGTACAGTGGACAAGTACAAAGTACGATTAATAGCTAAAGGTTTTACACAAAAAGGTGGTGTTGATTATGAGGAGACTTTTTTACCTGTTGCAAAATTCTCCTCAATCCACATGATCTTGTCCATTGTCGCAAGTTTAGACTTAGAGTTATATTAAATGGATATAAAGACCACATTCTTAAATGGTGATTTGGATGAAGAAATATACATGCAACAACCCATAGGTTATGTGGACAAAAAGTATCCAAAGAAAGTTCGCAAGTTGTTACGATCTATTTATAGGTTAAAGTAATCTTCAAGGTAGTAGTACGTGAGGTTGCACTTAGCCATCACCACTTTCGGATTCACGATGAGTCAAGAAGATCATTGTGTATACGTGAAACAGTCAGGAAGATCTTTTCTGATATTATCTCTATACGTAGACGATATCCTGTTAGCTGGTAATGACATTCAACTGTTGATGATGTCTAAAGATTGGCTTTTCTCGAACTTTAAAATGAAAGATTTTGGTGAAGCCAACTTTATTCTAGGGGTTAAAATCATCAGAAACCGTCCTAAAATATTCTTAGACTTGTCACAAGCTACTTACATACAGAAGATCTTAGAGCGGTTCAGGATGAAAAATTCAAAAGCTATTGAAACCCCTATGGACAAAGCTACCAAGTTAGACAAGAAATTGTGTCCCCAGACAGAAGTTGAAAAATCGGCAATGTCCTCAGTACCTTATGCAAGCACAGTAGGCAGCTTAATGTATACTATGCTTTGCACCAGACCGAATATTAGTTATGCAGTTGGCATAATCAGCCGTTACCAGAGCAACCCAGGATAGTCTCATTGACAAGCCATCAAACGTATATTCCGTTATCTCAGAGGAGCCAAAGACTTGATGCTGTGTTATAAAGATGCGAGTCTCGAACTTAAAAGAGGGAAAGTCTACTTCAGGATATGTCTTCTTACTTGAAGGGGGATCTATCTCTTGGTCGAGTAAGAAATAGACATCCACAACCCTTTCATCTATGGAGGCCGAGTACATTACATTTTGTGCTGTAATTCAGGAGTGTATTTGGGTTCGCAGATTCCTACTAGGACTGGGTGTTGTAACAGGCATTCATGAGCTTATATCGTTGAGGATAGACAACACCTCCGCCATTGACTTGGCAAAGGACCCCAAACACCACCAGAAATCTAAGCACATTGAGATAAAGTATCATTATGTTCGTGATCAAGTGAAAAATAAGAAGGTTACCTTAGCTACATTCCTACCAAGGAGATGATGGCGAATCCAATGACAAAACCTATAACTAGAGATCTATTTCAAGTTCACGTCAGGCATATGTGATTAAGGAAAGCTTGAATAATATACTTGAATAATATACTTGTATCATGTACCTTTGATCCTTCACGAATAATAAATTCTCTTTTATTCAGTATTGAGCACTTATTAGACTAGGTGTGTAGATCATCAGCATTCACCTTGAGATCATATAGGATTTCAACTTTTGTCGGCAAGCCGGTCACCCACTCGTACGGGCTGACGAACCCTAAATGTACAAGAAAGGTACACTTGGAGTGATGTTCATACACTGAGGTATGGACCACCCTTTATTGAGAATAATAAAGGATGAAGATGCAAATGAGTTGTATCCATCTTCAGTCCTAAAAGATTGAAGATGAGACTGATAAAGTCGAATAACATAATCGCACCATTGCTCTTCATGCGAATGTTATGGCCTGAATCACAGCCAAATCGTGAGATTATGAGATGAGTCATACCTCATGTAAGACGACTTGCGTATTGTAGACTCGACAGATACCTAGTATTGTCTACTTTACTACATGGATTGTAACCACGTGCTAGGACCTTTTACCTGCAGATTACTTTGATTTGATCTAATCATTGCAACGTGCGAGTAGCCAGTCCCGTAGGTGACTCTTTGTATCCTTAGCTACCCTCCTTTTGTGTACAAGAGGATAAGATTAAGTGTCGCTACTTTAGTATATGATGACGAAAGACCCTTAATTGGTCAAACTCAGTTATGTTAGGAAAGCGGCTTGAACGATTCCAAATTACACATCTGCGTGAGGAAGATCCTATGACAGCTACACCAAGTTTCTAGAACTATGAATATGCACTTGAAAACTTATCTGCCGGCAGTATCAAGTTTTCTATAGACTTTTGCAAACGATATTCTCTTTCAAAAGTGTGTGTGTGTGTGTGTGTGTGTGTGTGTGTGTCACTCTCAAGTCCAACCAGTTGGACCACAATTTGCAGTCCACCCATTAGATTTCTTCCAACCTGTTAAGTGCTTGTGAAATCCAATCCGCCTATTAAGTTGGCCCCACCACGAGGATCCCCTAATGTAAAAATCAGCCCTATCTAATCATTAAGTGAGCTACAATATAGAAAACAGTGTACAGCCATTAATTAACAGCAAAATACAAATGTGGTACATTGGGTCGATGGATGCAGCAGATTTTTGTATGAATTATTTCTTGTGGTGGGGCCAACGTATTAGGAGGATTGGATTTCACAAGCACCTAACAGGTTGGAAGCAATCCACTTGGTGGACTGCAAATTGTGGTCCAACCAGTTGGACTTGAGAGTGCCTATATATATATATATATATATATATATATATATATATATATATATATATAGAGAGAGAGAGAGAGATAGAGAGAGAGAGTAGAGGAATGCTTACCTGGGCACTTCTCTCATGAGAGACTCATGAGCACTTTTTCATGGCTCATCACACATGACGTGAGCCCAACATTTGAGCGGTCCATGTGATGAAGCTCCCTAAAAAACCCCTAAGGCCCATCTTTCAACCTGATCCAAAACTCTGGTGGGCCGCAGCAAAAAGCAAGAGGCAAATCAAGGGAGGAAACTATTTCCTTCTTTTATGGCCCACCAAAGTTCTAAAACAAGTTGAAAGATGGGCCCTAGGGGTTTTTTGGGGTGCTGCATTATGTGGACGGCTCAGATTTTAGGCTAACATCATGTGTGATGAGCCAAGAAAAAGTCCTCACGAGTTCTCGTGAGAGAAGTGCGCAGGTGAGCATTCTCGATAAGTAATATATATATATATATATATATATATATATATATATATATATATATATATATATATATATATATATATATTACTTTAAAAAGAATTCAAATTGATATTTGTAGAAAATCGAGTTTTCAGTTAAAACTCGATAAGTTGGATAAATGCGTATGTTGGCTGACTACTTCAGATCGGGAGTTGACTCTATCCGGTGTGGTCATGCGGACTAGGACAGGCATTGCAAAGCTTGGGTTATTGAGTGTTAGTTAGGTGGTCACTTAGTACTCAAATACTTGTGAGAAGATAACGATGTTCCAACTGGTCCCACGCCTCTGATTCTTTTGATTGTGATTCTTTAGTTTTAATTGTTATGTGATGAGCTAGATGGACAATTCATGATGTGCCTATCCCACAATGTGATTGAGTGGAAGATGTTGGTTGTGGACCTGTGGGGGCCCACTTGTGGATTGGGGCCCATAGGTTGTAACCGCATCCACTTGCATCATTTTCCTTCCAAGAATTTGATTTTCAAATTCCAGAGGTGGTTAGATGAGATAAGAATAAACCCTATCTCATCTCACCATCATATTACTTTTATGCCTCATATGTATGTTATAAAAGGGGCAACTCTCTCCCGTATTAACATAGAAAAAGAAAAAGAAAAACAATTACTACGGAGATCAGAAAAAGAGGAAAGATCATTGAGTGTCTATTAGGCCCGTCCTTTTCAATCTAAGTCATAGATTGTGATCCGGGGACCATCCTCACCATAGGGTCAGAGGGGTGATCAGACCCACTTGTTCCTGCAGCAAATAGGCGGATCGCTGGACCGCACCACACATCATCGGCTTTGCGAAGGTTCTCATCGTGTAGACCATCGAATCCTGAAGGCCCACACTTCCACAAATAACTATCACCACCTGAGTGGATACAGGGTAGCAGATTAGGTAAGACCCCAGATCCACCCACGTGGGTGGGACCCTGATTGTGGGGCCCACTTTGATGTATGTGACTACATCCACGCTGTCCATCCATATTAAAAGCTAGTTTTAGGGCATGGTCCTAAAAATGAAGCAGTTCCAAATCTCAAATGGACGATGGTACAGGAAACAATGGTGATTTAACTTCTTGTGGGCCACAAAAGCTTTGGATCAAGATGATATTTGTGTGGTCTCTTCATCTAGGTGTTTGTGATCTTATCAATAAGTTTGATGGAAAATAAACATTCTAGTAGAATCCATGAAGCTTTTAATGGTGGAGATTCAATCACAGCTGTTTCCTGTGGTGTGGTCCACCTAAGATTTGAGTCAGCTTCATTTTTGGGATCATACCATAAAATGAGCTTTCAAAATGGTTGGACCATGTAGATTTAAGGCACATACATCACTGTGAGTGCTACAGTCAGGGGTCCCATCCACCCTGTGTTACATTATAGGTGAGGCTTCTTCATTTTTGTGGAGCCCAACCCGAATGTCTGTTTATCCTTTTGCCACTTTAACTAAGTTTCAGGTGGTGTACTCCCACCTTTCTCCAGGAAAAAAATGAAAAAAAGAAAAAGAAAAAAAGAGCGCCCTTTACTGATTATGGGTTATCAAATATTATTTTTAATCATCGACAAAATCTCTAATACATAACTGAAGTTAACTAAAATGAGATAAACTCATGTTTTTAGCAGAAACCAAACATGCCCTTGGGACTTGTTAGGTCGCCAATTAAAAATGATTTCATCTGATTTTAGTTAACAGTAATTATATATTAAAAATCGTAGTTTAAGGTTTGTTTGGTTGCACCGAATATTATCATGAAATATTTGTCTAAACAAAAACACCCTTGCACGCTCGGTTGTTTTGAAGATAGACTAACATCGCAATCTTTTGAAGCAGCAAGCAGAACTTCAAAAGCGAAGCAAGCCAGAGTAGCGCGAGCGCCCTATTAGTGACGGCCCGCAACTCTTTCTTGATGAGCAAGACTCAATTACTATTAATTAAAATAACATTATTTTTAAATAGCGACCAAATATTTGTGTGTTCTGTTTCTTACTCAAAGCAACAAAACAATAAATATTTCTTCCTAAGTGACGCCCTAACCCTAGAAATAAATATTCCAGACTAAAATTGTCCATATCCAACATCCCACTTGTTAAGGGTAGGTAGGATCATTGATAGAGGGCCATGATAGTCTTCAAGGGGTGGGCCCCACAGCAACACTTCTTCTTCTTCTTCTTCTTCTTCTTCTTGTTTTTTTCCTTTTTTTTTTTTTTTCATGTGTTAGGTTTGGTGGGACATTCCCTTCTCTGCCTCAAATGTTTTACACATGTTTGTTGAATGTACTAAATGTTTTGGAGTCTTATCAGTCTTCATTGCTCAAGAGGTTTTTTTGCCTTTGGCCCGCTGGATCCATATGGACCGCTCATCACCCAATACCTTAAAAGTGCATGGTGGATCATTGGATCTAGACCGTCCATCTAGCAGTGTTCTATTCATAAATGGCCCCTAGTTGAAAATCACACAAAATGGACAATTCTATCCATATGGACATCGGCATTCAAATGGACGACCACCACGAATTTGGATTCAGCGGAAGAGCAAATGAGGAGTAGAATTGTCGGCTTGGTGCAATTTTCAGTAGAGGAACATCTAAGGACAGATTCCACTAGTTGGACGGTCCAAATCTACCGATCCACTTGTCACGTTTCAGACTGGGTTGTGGGGTCCACTGGGTTATGCATACGCTATCCAACCCAATCAGCAGGTGCATTCCACTAGGGTTAAGGGACACAACGAAACTCGAAACATTCCAAATTTTAGGTGGGCCACAACAAGTGAATATGTAGGCTGTATGCATGATTGTGCACTTCTCCTGAGTCCCACCTTAGTTTTTATAAGGGATTATTCTTGGGATGTACAGTGCCCATGAGGAGTCTCACCTGATGAACTGTTTAGATTGTACATACATATCGCAGGTGAAAATGGTCAGTCAGATTGGGGGCCCACTAACAGCTAGTTGGGCTTGTCAATAGGCCATGCTTGGACCACCTTATGGTTAGATTTTTGAATTGGCCCACCTATTCAATGGCTCGGGTCGTGACCCGTGCTAGGGAAGTATAAAGCCCACCAAGAAGACCCACACCTCCGAACCGCTCGATCAGTGCGATCAAGATTCAATGGCGACTTTTACACTAGACACGACGATCCGATCCATTCTTCGTGTCCCACTTTGAGAAATGGAAAACCCAATCCGCCCCAAAGATCCATCTCCAGTTCGTCTTTATGCAAATCTGGGCTCAGGTAGCCAAAGCCCATCCGAACGATACAGCAACCCTTTTGGGTTTTCAGCATGCACATGTAGGGAACCCACAGTTAATTGATCAAAATAGTCGATGTTGTTGCCATTGTGGATGGGCCCACACACCAAAATCCGTTAAACAGAAGAATCGTAGCCCTTCGATCAAGGGAGAATACACAGTAAATGCTTCACATTCAACCAAGGAAGACTCTTAAATTAAACAGCCAGGATCTTCCTATACATAAGAGAATCATGTCCATATGCCATCCGGATGAGGCCCTTCATATCAACGATCAGGGTCGGTCGTCGAAACATGGGCCAACTCGTACAAAAATGAAAACTTGAACATAACCAGGGTCTTAAATATCGTCTCAAACCTCTACTTTCTGCCCCATACGTACCAGCTTCTGGCCAGACCCGCTGCTGAATCATCCATGTCGAGCCAACTTGGATGGAGGTCGGATCGAGTAGCCAATCTGCAACTTACCAGAGTGCACAGATGATGTATGGGGTGTGTGAGGAAAAACAGAAAATGTTGTGTGGGCCAACCATTGAGAGTATATGACATCCAACCCATTTATAAAATGTGCCTAGCCATGCACCAAAAATCAAGCCAATCCAAAACACAGGTGAGCCACACCACTTGGAGGTTGGGCCTCTTTTCGCACTCGTTTCCTTACGGTGTGGCTGGTCCAACACCATGAATTTCGCCTCAAACCTGATTTCAGAGGTCAAATTTTCACAGTGGGCCCCACCTGAAGCACAGTTTGGATACCACACCAACATCACACTCGGTCAAAAATTCACTCGACCATATGGTTACCAATATACTTCATCCGAAGGTGAGCTATTTGATGCTCTAGTAGAGTACAAAGCTTGATACTCTGGTAGAGAACAAAGTATGCACATGTTAAATCAAACCAATTAAATTGTGGATAACCCACTGTCACGAATCTTCATCCCAAAATCAGATTGGCTAAGCAATCCCGGGCGGCATGAGCCCAAAAGGGAGACAGATCCAAATCTCAAGTGGGCCACACCACAGGAAGCAATGGTAATCATGGTGCCCCGTTGAAACCTTCCTAGGGCCCATCGTGATGTTTATTTGCCATCCAACCTGTTCATAAGGTCAGATAGACCTGGATGTAAGGGAAAACACAAATATCAGTTTGATCAAAAACTTCTTGTGGGTAGGCATTCAATCCCCACTGTTTCCTGTGGTGTGGTCCACTTGAGCTTTGGATCCCCTCATGTTTGGGTTCATGACCTAAAATGATCTGCAAAAATGGATGGACGGCGTGGATAAAACACATACATTACGGTGAGCCCCACGGAGTCCGTCCCAGGAGGGGTAGGACATGATCTGGACCAAACGAGCCTGTCCAAGTCACTGAGTCAGAAAGAAAAATCATGGTTTCCAGTCCTGTTTGTCACCAACCCAACCCATTATGCGAGAGCCACGGCCAATCCCACTGCCGAATGCCATTGCTCCGATGTAAATTTTTGTAGATGACATGGGAGACGAGAACCTTAATTCAGGTGATAAACAAATCAGATATCAATCACATCCACATGCGCATTCAATCGCCCATTCATGTTATCTGCTTCTTGAAATAATATACAAAAGCCTTCCGACTATGAATGATTTCCCATCCTGACCATTTTCATGGATTCAAACTGGGTGTGCTCCAAAATGGGAGCCGTTTGACCTCAGCATGAAATCTTTGGTTGAGGTTATCCGCGGGGAGAATACATTGGATGGATCTCCATACCTGACTTGTATAACCAGAACGCCCGAGATTGCGGAAGAAATACAAACAAATGATAGTGCTAATGAGATGTGATGCAGTTTGAGATTTTGAACCCCTCGCGGCATCCATACAACGTGTAGAAACCTCCAATCTTGTTCACCAATCAATCATCATGTTCATCTTCGCCTTCGGAGTCTACACAAGAAAATCCAAGCGTTTCAGAATCAAAATAACTCACCAACGGTCCATAACAGATTCCCATTCAAACTTGAAACTTCGATGAGTTAAACAACTAAAATTCTTCATTTTTTCCATCTTTAAAATGACCCAACGAGGTTTCCTAAGTTCAAGTGTGGAGAGAAGGCATCCCATCTACACACCATACATATGCCCGTGTGGCAGAAGGAAGCATGATCCAAGCCGTCCATAAGATGGCTTTCGCCATTTATGTAATATCATATGATCCCAAGATTCAGCTGATCCACACTTTAGGTGGGACACAATATCTGAAATAGGTAAATCGGGCAAGAAATATAATAAAGTTTTTTTCCCCCTTTCTCCAGCCATCCATTTGTTTCATAAACTGTGTCCGACCTGACAAGTAGGCCAGCCTGATTATTGGGCCAAGGCATCTTCATAGTGGGACCCATTCAATGGATGGCTTGGATCATGCACCCATGTACCATGACAGCGTGCATGGTGGCCTGTACATGGTCCACCTTTTTACATGCATGTAGGCTTAACAAAGCATTCAACCAATATGATGCTTCATTTCTGTCCACATAAGTTTACCATCTGCTAATGTTGTTTTCTTCACTATTTTTTTTTAAAGAAGAATGATCACCTAACCAGTTGTACTTAAACCTACAACCCTTTTCTACAAGCATTTTCCCCCTCATGGGCGTAAATGGAAACCAAATTCTGAAGGCATTAAAAATTGGGTTGTACCATACAACTGATTTTTATAAATGACCAGACCTTGATAATATATGATATTCCAAGGGCAAATTCAAAACAAAAAAAATTTACAGGCAAAATAGTGCACAACTGATTGTAGGCATGGTGAGCCATAAAGGCCGTTATGGGGCCGTAAAGGCCGTTACGTAAAGATAATGGTGGTGACCGTTACACGTTACAGGGTCGCAAAGGCCGTTACAAAAAAAAAAAAAAAACCCTATAAAGGCCATAACAGTCCATTACGGGGCTGATACAGGTTTTCCAGATTTTTTTTTCCAACAAAAGAAAAAGAGACCGTGACGGCCGTTACAGCCCCATAACGGCCATTACATCCCATATCGTAAAGGTAACAGTGGTGGGCATTACAGCCACCGTTACCATTACGGAACACCTTGATTGTAGGTGATCAGTTACGACTGTTCATGCCCTATCGTTTCTCCCACCCTCGATCGATCCACACTACAAGTCAATTTTGCGTTGCTAGAAGAATGAAGTCGAAGCCCAATCCTGCAATAAGGTCATGGGTTGACAACTCGTCCGATTAAACTCAAATGAGGTTGAGTCTGATCTTGTTCAGCACCCTGAGTCAGTGTTGAGAATAGAGGGTGACTCAGCCAAGTCGCCCCCAAGTTGGACGAGTCGTGACTGGACTCAGCACAGAATGAGTTGGTCCAAGTCACTGAGTCAAAAAACCATGTACAAGACTGATGCTAGCGAATCCAGCTGAACATTACCAAACGAAAGGCTTCCTAGTAGCACCATGTTGGGAAGTTCTATCTATTTCCATGGAATTGGAGACTGCAGTAACTTGCCTCGCGACATTTTTCAAAGGGGGAAAATATTAATGTCTGATCATGCATTCGTCTGGCCCAACAAATTGCACATGTGGGGCTCACTGTTTTCGCAATCCAAATTGCTCGTACAATGATCCCCATGGCCCACGGCAGATGGGAGATGGGCCTGTTTGGATTGGTGGAAACCAAAGCACGGATATGAAAATCCGCTGTGGAAAACTAAGAGCAGGAAAATGTGTGGAAAAAAATCCACGTTAACAAGTTTGTTTTGGCACACTTTTTTTTTTTTACCCAGACACACCCACTCACACCACATGGGCACTCAATCCCTGGTCTCAGTGTTGAAACTCTTGTGAGTCTACCACTGAGCCATGAATGGAGACCCTGTTTTAGCACACATGATTTTCATAGACATGCTAAAATGTCAACAGCCAAATAGCTAGAGTTGTCTCTCATAACCACAAAAAGCTAGATTTAACAGGTTAAAGGCCAAACCGATTTTGCTACTTTCGAGGAAAACCATGGAAATGGAAATCAATTACCACACTACTTATGTTTTCGCAAACATGGGAAAATGTCAAATCCATGGAATTCATTTCATTTCCATGGTTTTTCATTGTTTTTCACCAATAAAAACACACCATTCCCCATCCGATAATCCAAACAGTCAACTTGGACTCTCGTTTAGTGGGGACCATTGCCTGTTAATGCCCATCTTTTCATTGGATGGCCTGGATCACCTCATCTACAGCTATATTAACAGTTTTAAAAAAATAAAAAATAAAAAAAGCATTTATTTCAATTGACCAACATGAGCTTTGCTAAGCGCACACACACGTGCAGCAAAGCTCACGTACATGTCGCGCATGTCCCAGCATGGCTAATAGGTGCGAGATCCAATCCAATCCATCAGGTTGGTCCGATCTTGTGCATGTTTTCCCAAAAATAAATATGGTCCACTCAGCACGTAGGGCCCAATAACAGAAACAGGCGGATGTGTTAGAAACCTTCAGCTAAGATTTTCAGTGCCATACATCCTTTTGCTTTGGCTCACCTAATCAGTGGATTAACCTGATTCTTGGGCTAAGGCATCAATAGTAGTGGTGCCTTTTCATGGATGGATTGGATCTTGGAGCTATCATGCCATGGTGGGACATGTGTGGTGTACATGAGCTACGTTGCACATGCATGTGGGCTTAGCAAAGCTTGAGCAACATATATTAGCAGCTTATATACTAACAAGCTAGTGCTTGGGTGCGTGCCTGTAAACAAGTGCAAGTTAGAAAACCATTTATACAACTTTGGAGGCATACCTGATCGAACATCATCCCCGAGCTGGCCTCTTGCTTTGATTTGTTTCACGAGCATCCGATACATTAACACCCACCAATAGATGTGAATCACTAGCAAGCTGAAGAGAAGCGTATTGAACACATAATAGTATATGGGTCCGTCCACCTTGTGCTCCTCCTTGTTCAAGGTCAAAAGCACTTCATAGCTGCCAGAAAAATGACCGAAGGAAAAAAAAAATACACATGTTATATACCTTAAACCAACCATGGAATTCCCACGACAATACGTCCCAACCCTAAAGCTAAGCATAGTTCCAAAACTCGGTGACTCAACTAGAAACTTGGCTGAGTCAACTCGACTCAACCAGATTTCAAGCCAAGTCACAGTGAAACTCGCTGTCCGATTCGGGCTTGACTTGTCAAGTGGGCTTGCCTACTCGTTTGACTCAATACGACTCAGCTTGATTTGAACCGAGTCACTTGCTTGAGTCAAAAGTTTTAATGTAAAAAAATGTGGGTGGTGTGGAGTGATTTGAATTCATGACTTCAACTAAGCTGGCAAACAGCATTTACCAATTGATCACATATTGCGCGCGCGCACACGCACACACACGCGCGCGCGCGCGCGCGCACGCACGCACACACACGCACGCACACACACACACACACATTCTTACTATTTTAAGTGTCTACTATTAATGTAATTAGATTCCTAGTTTAGTTATTAAATATTGAGCCAAGTCGAATCTAGTCTTTGAGTCAACCCGACCCAGATGTATATCGAGCTGAGTTGAGTTTTTTAGCTCTTAAACTATGATGTCACAAAGTTATTCTGAATATCTTTGATCTGAAACTACGTATAAGTGGGAACTTCAACCACGTCGATGACTTCAAAATGTTTTGTGGTAACTTTAACACATTGCTTATGCAGGTTGTAATTGTATACGACACCAATGTATTTTTGATGAGGCATAGGATTCTATAGATATCTTAAACATGGTTCAGCAAAATCTGAACCACTGATCTAGTGGGTACCTCTCCATGGATGGGGATATGCCAAGACATTTTGGAGATTGGAAGATCCCGACTCTTTGACCTCAGCTGTTTTTTTTTTTTTTAAAGATAACGGAAATTCATTAAAGGAAAAGGAAAACTACAAAAGGGAAGCCGAACCGCTGAGGAAGCGATCCAGACTAAGCTCCCAGAAAATTAAAATTACATCCCTTGAAAACATCAACGTTGCTAGCCCACTCAATCACTAGAAACCTCGCCCTCTGAGAAGTTGCATCTGCAGATTTACTTTCCCCTCAAAACATTCTGCTGTTTCTCTCTTCCCACACTGACCACCAAACAGCTAGAATGGACAATCTCCATAAACCAGTCCTTTGCTTTCCTAATCTCACTCCATGCCAAGCTTTAAGAAGATCTCTCGCTGAATAGGGGAAAGCCCAAGTTAATCCGAATCTCGATAAAAGCTCTATCCAAATCCCCCTGATAAAATCACAGTGAACAATAGATGATCTACTGTTTCCTCATCTCCCATACAACAAAGGCAAACATTGGGAGGGACCATTCCTCTTTTGCGCAAGTTGTCCACTGTTAAAACCTTCTTCTTTCCTACCAGCCAACCGGAAGCGGCGATTTTTGGAGGAGCCTTGTATCTCCACTCATGACCAGCCTCACCCTTTCCACAAAACATAGGATCCCTACTAAGGAAATCATAGAATGACTTAACCGAGAAAGAGCTAGACTTAAGATATCTCCAAATTAAGCTGTCTGTGGAGTTTGGATCCGGTTGACACAGGAAAATACGAATTTGAAGAGCCACAAACTCTTCTATCTCCTCATCTCGGAGATATCTTCTACAAGGAGGATTCCACACAACCTCTCCCCCCAGCAAACAGAAGCAATTGGCTACCACCACCGACTGATCTGGAGCAAGACAATAAATCCGAGGGAAGGCATCTTTGAGCTCAGCTGTTAAGACGAAAACATGGAAGACTGCTCACATTCTAAGATCGAAGGGTAGGAGTAGGACCTCCCAATCTCTGAGATTTTTTGTGCATCCCCTATCCAAATTGGGGTAGATAAGATGAACAGTCACCATGGGCATTTCATGTACGGAATATTACACATCAGAAACTATACATTGATTGACGTTCAAGACCCATTAATTCCTCTAAGAAATTCTGTTTTTGCATTCAGCAATTCTATGAGTGGCAAGACGAGGAAAGATGGATGCATTTGAGGGAATTTAGGAGTAGCATTAATAGGTAATAAGGTTAGGTAAGGTAGACTTGGATGGTTTGGTCATGTGCAACGGAGAGCAAGAACCCCGCCAGTTAGGAGTGAGTTGGTACAAGTTGAAGGTTCTAAAAGGGCAGGGGTAAGGCCCATAAGGATGTCGATGGAGGTAGTAAGAAATGACTAGATGACCTATGGATTAACTGAAGATATGACCCTTGATAGTGGAATGGCAAAATAGGACTCATGTAGCTGACTGCAATTAATTGGAATAAGGCTTAGATGATAGTGATAATTCTACTCTTCAAGCAACAGATCAACAGCACATGAAGACCGACCTCAACCATACTTCCAAGAGAGTGATGTTACTTGAGTACAGTATGAGCATGAAAAGGACTGTGTTTGCGGATCCTCAAAATCTGAATTCTTATAATATGGGTACAGCAAGCCCATAAGCATGTGGATGGAGGTAGTAAGAAATGACTAGATGACCTATGGATTAACCGAAGATATGACCCTTAATAGTGGAATGGTAAAATAGGACTCATGTAGCTGCCTGCAATTAATTGGAATAAGGCTTAGATGATAGTGATGATTCTACTCTTCAAGCAACAGATCAACAGCACATGAAGACCGACCTCAACCATACTTCCAAGAGAGTGATGTTACTCGAGTACAGTATGATCATGAAAAGGATTGTTTTTGTAGATCCTCAAAATCTGAATTCTTATAATATGGGTACAGCAAGAATTAGCCACCACACAGCCCTGAGTTTAACATTTGTGTTTGCGGATCCTCAAAATCTGATTCTTATAATATGGGTACAGCAAGAATTAGCCACCACACAGCCCCTGAGTTTAACCTCTCTCTCTCTCTCTCTCTCTCTCTCTCTCTCTCTCTCTCTCTCTCTCTCTGCAAGGAAGGAAGCAATTTACACACCATGCATGTGTCAAAGTGGCACATGAGTGCATGATCTAAAGCCATCCATCAAGTGGGCCCGACATGCTCTTATTTGACCCAAATCAACTACAAATTGAGATCTAAAGACCCAATGGGTACCCAACGGATACCTAGACCTAATCAGATCTCTATCCGGGTCTTCAAGAACGAGACTCGGACCTTGCAAGACAAAACCTTGTTAGCCCAAGCACAAGTACTATAGGTCCTAACCTATTGACAGCACAAGGTCTGGCTCAGGCTTGGCAAACATTTAGAGAGTTGGGACCCAGGCTTCAAAAAGTCAGCATGTACTAGGCCCTAGTTGGGCTTGAGCCTCGTATTATCAGGCCGGACTCAAGCTGACCCTGACTTGGCCCAGACCCAGCCCATTAATATCCCGATTTGTAGAGACAAAAGGAAGGATGTGCAAAAACAAAGAACAATTAATGCCAATCAACAACTTCCTACACAAGGCGGCTTATACCCACCTCGTGCTGCGGAGAATCCAGAACGGGTAGTATGTAAGGCGAAGAATGACCCATGATGCAACAAATAAAATGAACGAAAAGCTAGCAATCCCTTCATAGCCACTGTACTTGGACATCTTCCCCACTTCCAAAAACGCATCGCTTGCATCATGAAGAGCTAGAACAACAGAACCGACACGAGCAAACCTGCAAGAAAAGGCAGACAGAGAATGTTAGGATACAGTATAATTTCTGCAGGCTCACCGACAACATCTGGAGAAACTAATATCTGCATACCAGCAAAAGTGCTCGTTGGCAGTTAATGAGTTAATGCCAATGTCTTCCGTTAAGAGGAACTGTATGGTCCTGATGCGCTAGGATGCACGGTCCATAAAAGTGGGACCCATGTTTCAGTGATCCAAACTCTAGAACACTCATCTGATGGGCCCACTGTGGATGAGGGATGCCCAAGAAATCTTCCAGATTGGAATATTGAAGGGTTTGGTACTTCCAACCCTGAAGATTTTTGGGACATGCCCCATCCACAGCGAGGCCTATCAGATCAATGGTCCAGATCATGAAATCATGGACGCATCAGGATGCCATTCACGTCCTTATACATCATGATCCTGTGGCTCCCCTTTATTTAACACTGTAGATGTGATTGTCCCCATTGCAAGCCTTTTAAGCCTCCACAGGTCAGGAACAGGACCCTACAATACACTTTCATTTAATAGACTTACATTTTATGGTCCCCGCAGCAAGCCTTAAAGAGTTAAAGCTGCAGTCTGATTTCATATGTCCATGCATCAACCTGACTTTATATATCCGTGCATTAATTTTCAACTGATACTGATACCAGACTCACAAGGAAGAGAGGTTCACTAGCCCCACGCTTGCCTCTACATGTGGCCATACATGCCAACCTGGCATTTTTGCAGGATATCTGAACATTTATCAGTTGGGGGCCCACTATGGAGGTGACCAGGTCTAAAGATCAGGTTGTTAAACTCATTGGGCAGGAGAGATGTGTGAAACAGCAGACGATTCTGAGTTTTCGAAGTCAGTCCTTTTTTGTACACATATTTGCCTCCCTGATGAGTTGACTGGCCTGATTTGCCATGTCATCTACACAGCAGGTCTGACTGATGCATGGCTCAGATGTCCTACAAGATGCCAGCTTGGCATGCACAGTCATGTGTAGAGGTGTGAGTAGAGAGTACAGTGGGGCCCGCAATCTGCCACCAGGAACTCCCTCTGGCTTTCTTAACTGCTTCAAAGAATCATGTGTAAGCAAAAAAAAAATCGGTGTTTCAGTTTATGAGAAATATGTTTTGTGCTTAAGATAAAGCACAAGATGCCAGAGTACAGATATAAATAGACAGAGACATGCATACTGGGTGCTATAGGGAAACTCATTTAACCATGTTATGGGGCATGAAACATCATTCGACATGTGGAGGGGCCATTCATCAAAATCTTGACTGTCCATCTGGTGGACCCCAACTTTGGTTTGCAAACAAGTCCATGAAAAAAAAAAAAAAGAATCTGAGCAGATGATCCTAACCATCCAATCAGTGACCTACAAACAAACAATTAAAAAGCTGAGGTGCAGTCGACTGGCACTAGGAAAATGTGGGGCCAACATGATGTCTTCTGGAAATCCAACCTGTCCATCAGATGCTTGAACTCATGTTACCCCAGGTATTTAAAATCAGCCCACTCAAACGCTCAGGTTGGCCACATCACAGGGTACAAGACAGGACAGAACATCCACCCTTAATTTGAACCAGGATCCACCAGAGTTGCAAAACAGCTTGATTTGGGGTCTGGCCCTTCATCCAGGGCAGATGAAGGGTCTGAATGGACTGGATTGCAGATACAAAAAGCTGTAGGCCTCTTATTCAAATCAAAGGCAAGTGCACACTGATGTAGGACGGCCTAAACTTTCATGCATGTATGAGACATAAAATTCAGCGGAATAAATCAAGCAATCTAAATTAAACATTCAACAACTATCATCATAATCAAGAAAATCATAAACGAAACATGCAATAAAAGGGGTCATCATCACAATCTCACAGTGAGGATTTCAAATCATGCGTGGATTAGATCCAGCGAGGAATGAAACCTCCCGATCTTGCATAGTTATGATCCAATGCTCGATAAGGTTCACTAATCCAGGGAATCAAGGGATTTCTTAGATTAGAGACTGAAAATCTGAGAAAAATAGGTTTAGGGATTAATTCTTAGATTTTAGGGTTGCGGATAATGGGAGAAAATAAGTTTAAAAGAACGAAGGAAGAAAAAGAATTACCTTAGAAGAAAGTTGGAAGGAGGGAAGAAGATGAAGATCCACAAAGAGAAGGAGAGGAGGAGAGAGATAAGCCACCAAAGCTTTTTCTTCTTTTATCAAATCAATAGCATAATAAAAAAGGTTTAGGGCAACACCCTTATAAAATTCGGAATTAGCATAATTACCAAAATACCCCTACTAACAAAATTTCAAAAAAAAAAAGAAATTTGCACGAAGAAAAAAAACGTGCGCACACTAACCTAAAACTCAAATAAATAAAAGTGCATAAAATAAACTCAAATCTAAGATGCCCGATGGGCTCCGATGATGGTGTGATGAAAGTGGGCCACGACGAATCAATGGTCCAATCACATCATCATTGCGATCCAACGGTCTAATCATCTCCTTCAAGCAACTTACACATGTCTTCCCAAGGTGGGGTCTTCTCAAATGTCTCGGACTACATGTGTAAGGTCTTCGATGCTCCTCAAGTCGTCACGAACGATCCAAGCCCGTCATCATCGAGCAATAAAGATATAAGTGTCACTTGTCTCCTACACTAATAAATCCTAAAGGGCCTGATGTCCGCATCACACTCTCAACTTGTTGCCTGTGGTGTGGCCCACCTGAGTTCTGGATTAGGCTGATTTTTGGTTAAAAGGGGGAACTTGAGGTCATGCATCTGACAGAAGGTTCGAATGTCATGAATACATCTTGTTGGCTCCACTTCTGTCTAGTACGACCGTAGCATACGCTGGTACCATCAAAGCGTGCCCCGTAAAACGCTAGGTGGCCAGATGAAAATCACCATCCAATCAGTGTCACATAGAAACAACTAAGATCACCATCAGATCAGGGTCACATGAAGATTAGCTTAGCATGCACTGGGCCGCAGGTTATCATTCCTCTATTTCATGAAATCGCATATGTTTTCATCCACTTCATGAAGTCTTTTAAATCAAATAGCCCCACAATTCAATGTCAAAAGGACCCTCACTACCAAATTTAATCAATGTTGCTAAGCCCACATGCATGTGCAATAAAGCTTAGGTACTTGCCCACACATATGTTAGCATGGATCGATAGGTCTGAGATCCAAACCATCCACAGAATGTGTACCACTGTATTAATGCACCAGACCAAAAATCAATTTGATCCACTAGTCAAGTGGACCACAGTTTGTAGAACAAATGTATTGCTCTGACAAACTTGGCTGAAATTTTCCAACCCATCCACCCGTTTCTATTATTGGGGCCCACATGCTGATTGAACCAGATTTTTTTTTTTTGGGAAAACATGTAGAAGGTTGGACCAATCTGATGGATAGATTAGATCTCGCACCCATGTGCCATGCTAGCATTACAGCAAAAGCATAAATCTAAAGGTTCCACCATCTAAAATACATGGATGCAGTTGAATAATTCCAGTTCTGAACGAAGACATGAAAATAAGTTTGGAGATCAAAAGGTCAATGAGGAAACCTGAGTATGTAGGACAACATGATGAGAACGAGAGTCGCAAGATGATGACCCATCGATACTCCAAAGTCTGACCGCCTTGTCTCCCAGAAAACCAAGGCAAATATCGAGTACATGTAGAATCCAGCAACATAAATATACAATCCCTTCAGTTTCAATCTGGGCAACAGAAAGCAGTCAGTCAATTCACTCCATAGCTACATAACAATGACATTTCTTCTCTCTCTCTCTCTCTCTCTCTCTCTCTCTCTCTCTCCTCTCCCTCTCTCTCTGTAATATAACAGATCATATATGCCAACATGCTTAACAGAAAGAACTTCAGTCTGCATTTGTTATTGTTTAATCCATTTCCCAGAATGTGTGTGTGTGTGTGTGTGTGTGTGTGTGTGTGTGTGTGTGAAATAATCCAGTGCTCCAACAGCAGTACAAGTTACAGTGCTCCTAGTTGCATCAGGACTATTGGAAGTCCAACCAATCAATCTGGACAATCCATTGGATTCAGCACATATTTCTTGGGCTACCATGCAAAAATCACGGCAATTTAAGAATTCTAACCATATGATCAATGGCCTATAAAATAGAGGGTCAAGATCATTTACAAAAATTGGAACATCTATTCTGTTGGGATTCATTGTGGATCCCTTATGGTACTAAAGAATTGCCTCTACCAGACTATTCTAAGCATCCCGTCCATGGCTTGGAAAAATAGATGGATATAAAAAGAAGGCCAACCTATTCGGACAATCTGATTGGTGGAACTTCTAATTTTAGACATTTTTCGGGAATGGGCCATCCAAGGTAGTCCCATCAGATCCAAGATCCCAATCGTAACCATGGGCCACACTTGGAGAAACTGACAATGCAGGTCAAGGATCATATAATTCCTCCTGTATGGACATACATTTTGATGTTTTATACATGCATGAAATAACAAAGCATAATGAAACTAATAGAGATGGTGTTCAGCAAGCTTGCCCATGATCTAGACATTTGTCCGGTAAGACCCATCATGGATTAGCCATACCACGAAAAAGGCAAATCTAACCATCCAACCTGAGGACTTTTCTTTTTTATCCCTTTTTTTTTTTTTTTGAAAGATGACTTTTACCTATCGAATTTAGATAGTTGCTCAATTTTGCTTTTAACCATCCATTGGCAGGCAGGCAATCAGATAGTCAGGATTGTTTGTTCAGTGCATTTTTGCGCCCATGCTAATCAATGGTGGGGCCTGCCATATAAACTGCAAAAGTTACAGGCCAGCCTGCTGAAATGCGCGAATTGCACTAGTTTCATTTTCTTTTTTGGGCTTTTGACATATAAACCCCTAACTTTTGCGCCCCCCCCCCCTAAATAAGCCTAAATAAAGCCTTTCAAACTACGCTAAAATACACCCCACAGTAGTATTTTCATCAAACTAGCTTGACAGAAAGGACAAAAAGCAACCATCAGCAACAGGCTAAAGGATTTATAGATTATGTCCAACCTTATCAACGGATCAGATCTCATGCACATGTACCATATTTACTTGTGTGCCTGCATGTGCATGTGTACGCATTTATACATGTGGCACTGGCAAAGGGATTAGGAAACAATTGCAAAGACATCTAATGATGGGTGGTAATAGCTATGGTAAAAGTTGTAATCACCCATACGTAAATACAAGGTGGTTTTGAATTTTTGGAATATGGTAATTGTACATACAGCTATTGACAGCAAGGATTTTTTTTTTTTTATTGTTATTTATTAACATTTGCAAAGATAGGGGTTTATATAGGAAACATAAAAGGTAGGGTCGTATTTAAGTAAAGGCCAAAAGCAGAGGTTTATATGTCAAAAGCCCTTCTCTCTCTTTTTGTTTTTCTCAATAATAGTCTCACAGTACCGGTTCTCAGAGAACTCTTGTATAGTAATATATCTTTTTACATTATCAATTAACTGCATAAGACATCTGCATATCAGTTCTGAAAAGTGCCAGCACTGATACCAACACGCATGTATAAGTTAAATGGTTTATGTCTACTGATCAAATAGTAGATAAAATCAACAACAGAGTTATGCGAGTAGGATCTGCTGAATTCTAACAATAAACATTGAAGATTTAATACAGTAAACTTACTTGGTCTTTTGAACGGGCCAGACTTGTTCTCCAGGTCCTACCCAAAAGTATTTGGTGTTTGTGAACCATGGCTCGTTATATGTAACAGACAGAGCCAGAATCTCTGCTGAAAGAAAATAAACAAATTTCCATGCAGACTCCTTGAATTTATTGAGCTTCCTCCTTTCTTCTGCATCGACAATGAGCTTGCCTTTCCCCTTTCCAAGAATAGATCGCCTTGCGCACTTCTGCAACAAGCACATACATCTTGTTCAAGCTAAGCTATAAATCCCAAAAGAGAAGTTGCCAAGGTGTGCTGTAACAGCAACGATGCAACCATTACACATTATACGGTCGTAACAGTCATCACCGAAAAAAATCACAAATAACGGGGTTGATAAAGGGTTTTTGTTTTTTTTAAGACTGGAATGGTCGTTACAACCCGTATCGCAACGGTAACAATAGTGGTAACGGCCACCATTACAATTACAGAATACAATGGTTTAGAACACTCATTTATTTCAATAGAGGCCATATACAGTGCTCAGGTCAGTAAAGTGCATAGCTAGCTCTAGTTTTCAGTTTGTACAGGTGGTGGCCCATTGTTTGCTGATCCAACACGTATGATGGACTTTAATGTAGATAGTTGATGAGGACATCAGATCCTTCAAAGCCTATCAGCGAAGAAAGCGCACACCACAAGCATCTTCCTTGTGGCTAGGCGATCATTAAGGAGAATTGAAGACCCTACACACGTGGCTTGGTACATAGAAGACCCTACATTGGGAACACACGTGTGTAGGATGAAAAAGACACGACTGGAAAGCTGGACAGTTGCTGGACAGTTTTCACCGTCTTCAAGCGCCTGAACTATTCATCGGGCGCCCGATCGAGCCCCCGAAATTCATCCATTTTCACTGTTTTAGTCGCTGGACGTTTTTGGCCATGTTCGGGCGACCGATTGGGCGCCCGACGCCCGCGCGAACTATTTTTTAAAGTTGTTTTTTTTACTTAAGTATTAGGGGTATTTTAGTCTTTTCTTTCTTTCTTAGTGATTATTTAAGAGGGCTAAGCCCTAAACTCGAATTTTAACTATTGATTATTGAATGAAGGCCTTTGGGTTGCCTAATCTTCTCTCTCTCCCTGTGGAACTTCATCCTTTCTTCCCCAATCTTCTTTTTCTTTCTTCTTCTTTTCTCCTCCAACTTTCTTCAAGGTGATCTCTTATCTTTCCTCTTTATTCTAAGCTTACTTTTGTTGATTCCTACAACCCTAAATCTAAGATTTGATCCAAACCCTAGTATCTCATATTTTCAAATCCCTAATCCGAGAAAATCCTTTGATCTCTCGGACTAGTGATTCCCATTGGGCGATTAGGTTATGACAATGCAAGATCGAGAGGTTCCATTCCTCGCCAAATCCATTACACGCATTAATTGAATCCCACACAGCGTGATTGTGATGATGGCCCGCATTGTTGCATGATTCTTCCTAGATTTTCTTAGATTATGATGATAAATGTTGAAGTTTTTACTGTTATTCTTTTATTATTCCACTGGATTAATTGTGCTCATGAACATGAATCATAATTAGGGCATGCCTGCATCAAATTTTGGTAACAGAGATTAGAGTTTGCATGGTTATGTTTATATTGAGTTACCAAATTAGGGTTTCAACTTTAGGTCTGTTTTAGGAAACTTCCAAATTTTGAAACTTTTCAATTTTAGAAGGTTTCCTAATTTGGAGGATTTCCATATTTGAGTCGTCTTCTGATTAAAATCAGTAATTGTCAGTTCATTGTAGGTTTAAATTCATCGCATTCATCTTGTGAGTCATATAACCTGTAGGGGCAAGTTGGGTAGAACTTAGTTCGAATCTTTATTTGCATGCCCACGAGAAGAGGAAGAGGTTTTGGACTTCAATCAGTCATGAACAACAAGCAGTTATCTGAGCAACTTGCTCAATTGATACAAAAGACAACCGCCTTAAAAACGAGCCAAAGGCGTGAATTCGCTCGCATAGACAACCAAATCGCCACCACCATGACTAAGGTCGAGCAATTAGAGGCATCCCAAAGGGAGAACCCCACTGTTGGGGATGATGCGCAATCCCAAACAGGAGGAATCGTTGAAGAACGCGCTCCCGCATGTGAAGATAATGGTGGTAGAGATCGTAGAGCTGGTCATGGTGTTGTGCGGGAGGCACAAGGCACATATGATTACCCAGACCGCTACGATCCAGATGAGCGTGTGATGAAAAATGTGAGGGTAGAAGCCCCAAGTTTTTATGGGCGTTTGGATCCTAAGGCATTCCTTGATTGATTAGCTGACATGAATCACTACTTTGAGTGGTATGGCATGTCAGAAAACCGAAAAGTGCGGTTTACTAAGATGAAGCTTGTGGGCCAAGCTAAATTATTTTGGACTAACACCAAGCGTAGGATTGATAGAGTTGGAAGAGCCCCTATCACACATTGGAATGAGATGAAGGAGAAATTGAAGGAGAAGTATCTCCCGCTCTCATACTGACATAAGCTCCTTGACCAATGGCAATCATTGCGCCAAGGGTCAATGTTTGTTGCTGACTCCATTACTAAATTCAAGGAGTATATGATGCGATGTGACATCCAAGAGGACCCTCAAGTAATGCTTTCACGTTTCAAAACGGGCCTTCGAACAGATCTTCAACGAGAGCTTTTGACTCGGCCCATAACAAACTTAGATGAAGCGTACCAAGTTGTGCAGGAGTTGGAACAATATCTAAGGCCTCCTGTCATTCGACACTTTGAATCCCGAGACTCTAATGCTAGATCTGGATCCCAGAGAACTACACCTAACATTCGTAGTCAACCTAAGGCACAGGTGACTGTTCCGCCTATGCCTGGGGATGATAAAGGCAAAGGTGTCCTTGGTGCCTGCCCTATTGGGGGTAATCAAGTAAGGTGCTATGAGTGTGAGAATATCGGTCACATGTCCAATCAATGTCACACGAAGAACCATGGAAAAGCCTTAGTTATAGGCCAGTCCCACGAGGGTATAGATAGCCAGGGTGATTGTGAAGTGAAAGAATATCACCCTGAATGAGGTCTTAGTGATGAAGATGAAGCAGTCGACGAAGCAGCGCTTGCAGTAGTCAGACGTGTGCTAGCTCAGTCTAGGAGTAGTGTTGATTGGCGTCGAAACACTATCTTCTATACTCTCGCCAAGTGTAGAGAGAGATTGCAGAGTGATAGTGGACAGTGGAAGTTGTCAAAATGTGATTTCCGCTAACACCTTAGACCGTTTGAAATTGAAATCCACACCTCATCCTGACCTGTACAAAGTCTCTTGGGTTGATAAGACCTCCCTTCCTGTCACCCATCAATGCTTAGTTCCCATTGAGTTCGGATCATACAAGGAGTCCCTATAGTGTGATGTGATACCTATGGATGTTGGACATATTATCCTAGGTAGACCGTGGCTATTCGACAATAACGTCACGATATTTGGCCGTTCGAATGCATGTACTTTCATACATAACGGTAAGAAGATCAAACTTAATCCTATGCCACCAGAGAACACATCAGGGAAAAAGAAGGGTGAGAAGGCGAGTGAACCTAAGGAAGTGAGGAAATCCAAACCTAAGTTTCTTCATATAATCAATGTGAGAGAGTTCGAGAAAGAGACTAAGGAGGATTCCATGGTGTATGTCCTTGTAACAAGAGAAATTACACCAGAGGTGCCATCGGAGTTACCCCATGAGATAACATCGGTTTTGAAGGAATACAGTGATGCGTTCCCTGATGATTTACCAAATGAGTTGCCACCTATGCAGGACATCCAACATGCCATTGATCTCGTCCCGGGGTCGACTTTGCCGAACCTCCCTCACTACAGGATGAACCCTGCTGAGCATGCAGAATTGAAAAGACAGATTGATGAGTTTCTATAAAAGGGTTTTATCCAGGAAAGCATAAGCCCGTGTGCTATACCCGCATTGTTGACGCAAAAGAAAGACGGTACGTGGCGCATGTGTGTGGATAGCCGTGCCATAAACAAAATTACCGACAAGTACAGGTTTCCTATACCTAAACTTGATGATATGCTTGACATGATGGCCACGTCCACCATTTTCTCCAAAATTGATCTCAAGAATAAATATCACCAAATCCGCATACGCCCAGGAGACGAGTGGAAGACCGCATTCAAAACGAAAAGATGGTTTGTACGAGTGGATGGTCATGCCCTTCGGCTTGACTAATGCACCCAGTACTTTTATGCAGGTGATGACACAGGTCTTAAGACCGATCATGGGTAAATTCCTAATGGTTTACTTCGATGATATTTTTATTTATAGTACCACTAAGGAATCACACCTTGAACATCTGAAGCAAGTCTGTAGCGTCCTTAGGACAAAAAAGTTATATGCCAATCGTAAGAAGTGTGCGTTCATGTCTAGTAAAGTCGTGTTCTTAGGATTTATCGTGTCATCAGAAGGAATACGCGCAGACCTTGAAAAGGTCAGGGCTATAGTTGAATGGCCAAAACCGAAGGACATTCATGAGGTGCGAAGCTTTCACGGCTTAGCAACTTTTTATCGTCGGTTCATTAGGGGATTTAGCACGATCATGGCTCCCATTACTGAATGCATGAAAAAGGGAGAGCTTCGTGCGGTCGAAAGCCGTAGTCAAGACTTTTAAGGAAATTAAGGGCAAAATGGTAGAAGTTTCTGTCATGCGTCTACCTGACTTTTCTAAAGTTTTTGAGGTGGCGTGTGATAAGTCAAGTGTTGGTATAGGTGGAGTATTGAGCCAGGAGGGCCACCCAGTAGCCTATTTCACTAAGAAACTGAATGAAGCAAAGCAGAAGTACTCCACTTATGACAAAGAATTTTATGTGGTAGTGCAGTCTCTCAGACATTGGCGTCACTATCTCCTACCGCAAGAATTCTTCTTGTTTTCTGACCACGAGACCTTAAGATATTTACATTCCCAAAAGAAACTGAACCCTAGGCATACGAAATGGGTTGCATTTCTTCAAAAATATTCGTTTGTCCTGAAACATAAAGTTGGGGTTGAAAACAAACCAATGGATGCCCTTAGTAGAAGAGTGACGTTGCTCAACTCCTTGGGTGTAGAAGTAGTTGGGTTTGAGCAACTGAAGAATAAGTATCCCATATGTCCTGATTTTGGGAATACTTATGCGTCATTATCTAGTGACCAGCGTAGCACAGGTGATTATGTTTTTAAAGAAGGCTTCCTTTTTCAAAGGAGACTGACTTTACATTCCCCGTATGTCCCTTCATGAATTCCTCGTCTGTGAGGTTCATTCAGGAGGAATAGCTGACCACTTTGGTAGAGACAAGACCATTGCCCTCGTTGAGGATTGTTTTTATTGGCTAAGTCTCAAGTGAGACATAGCCAAAATTTTATGGCAATGTTGTACGTGTCAACTGGTAAAACAACGAAAGCAAAATACTGGGCTACATACGCCATTGCCAATGCCACATGCTCCGTAGAAAGACATTAGCATGGATTTCGTGCTGAGACTTCCCAAGACAATAAAAAAGCACGATTCCATCTTTGTTGTTGCGGATCGCTTCTCTAAAATGGCGTATTTTCTCCCATGTTCAAAAACGTCGGATGCGCCTCATATTGCTCATGCCTTTTTTGATGGTGTGGTGCATCTCCATGGTTTGCCTAAAACTATAGTATCTAACCGTGATGTCAGATTTACCGGTTACTTTTGGAAGACACTATGGCACATTATGGGTACTTGTTTACAATTTTCTACTGCATACCACCCTTAAACAGATGAACAAACTGAGGTGGTAAATGAAGTCTCAGAAACCTATTACGTTGTCTAGTGGGTGAGCATGTTAAGACTTGGGACTTAATTCTACCTGTCGCTGAATTTGCTTATAATGGGTCTGTCAATAGATCGACAGGAATAACTCCTTTTGAAATTGTCAGTGGTTACAAACCTAGAATGCCCATTGATCTTTTACCTATGCCTGTCACCCAAAGATCTTCAGAGTCGGCCGATGCATTTGTACGACACATTCATGAATTGCATACATATATTAGACAGCGGATTAATAGAAGCAATGATAATTATAAATATTCAGCTGACTCTCATCGTAAATCACAAGACTTTCAGGAAGGAGACTATGTAATGGTGAGGGTAAGGCCAGAGCAGTTCTCACTGGGTACCGCTAAGAAATTACAAGCGCGCAGTGTTGGACTATTCACGAAATACCCCTCGGGCTGGAAGATCTTGGCCATAGAATATTTCGCCCTCTTCAGATGAATGTGGCTGATTGCTGTATTTTCTTTCTTAACCATCAATTGAAGATTTAGGTCTTTCCCCATCTAGGAAGATTTTTGGTTCGTGGACATCCATCTTGGGGCCCATAAATAGCAACATTTATCTTGAATGGTTTTTGGTTCATGGACATCCATGGTGGGGCCCAAAAATATCAACATTTTGGATGCCTACAAACTAAAAACCCAAGCCTGTTGTCTCAGCATGAGTACTGTCTAATAACTGATGATCGTCCTAGCTTCTTTCAATACAAGGCATCCCAACGCATTCTTCCAAGATAAGTCAGGACAGTGGGCAATGGATATGGGGTCATATTCGGTGATCCAAACCATTGATTTTTTATCAGACAGAGCTGATGGTGGCTGAATTGGAAATATTGAAGATTTGGAAGATTCTACGTATTGGATCACTGATGGAAAAATTAAAAAGTAAAAAAAATAACAGTTAAGAAGACAGTCCATATTCAAGCAGGAGTAAAATGATCAAAGGGTTGAAATATTCGAATATAAGAGATTTTCTCTCTCCCCCGATGATTTGTGAGGCTCACCCTATAAACAGTTTGGATTATTGAAAATAACCCAATATCCAAAAGCTACAGTTGTGACATATCCTATAACAATGAAGTCAAGGGATATTGTGGCAAACCTAATAAATACAACAACAACCTGATCGACATGCACATATTTATTAAGGACAGCAACTGTGGTATGACCCACCCAACCATTAGTCCGGTGGGGCCCTATGAATGGGTGATGACACCAAAAAGAGTTTAACATTGACCAATGGAGGAGACTTTGGGATCTGTCCTTATCCATAATGTGGGAACTTCAAGAAGAGTGGTTGAGATCACCGAGAGGTGGGCCACCCATGCAGTTGCTAGGCCAAAAAATAAATGCCTCATTAGTTCAGGCATCATTTAATGAAAATCTTTGTGAAAAAAATTAGAACTCAATTTCCCTGACAAATGCTGTCGGATTCCAACGACGACAACAAATAGCCACGCATTTCGTTGAAAAGAAAATGGTGCATTAGATGATCCTAGACCTGAGATATGCAATATCCTCAGAATTCTGTTTGAATATGTGGGTCCCACTGTTAGGCGATCCAAGTCACTGATCTGATGGACCCCAACACGATGGATCACACCCCAGAATTTTCATGACATATAAAAACCCAACTCCTAAAGTCAATGTTTGACTCTAATGGTAGCATTATCAACTAACAAAGTCAATGGAATTTCATTCAAACAAATGGGGCCTGTGTTTTGTGATCTGAGTCATTGATCTGATGTGCCTTACCACAGATGGATCACGTCACAATTTTTGAAAAGCATACAAAGACCTGATTCTCTAAAATTCAATGTTTGATTATTGTGATACAAATTTGAAATTTTTTATCTAAATTTTAAATTTAAGAAGAAAAAAAGAAACCATTTTCATCAATCAATCAACCGAACAAGAAAAACCAACCGAATCCCACCAAGAAAATCAAAACATCAGAGACGAATTCGACAATCTTTCATCCAAACAAGATCCACAACTTAAAAAACAAAGAAAAAATTAAAAATAAAAACGCACTCCATGAAACAAGCTAGCAAGACAAAAACCCCACCAAAAGACCCAACAAAAAAGCGAGAAATCAGAGGCAAACCCGATCATTCTCCATCCAAACAAGACCCAAATTTCGACAAATAAAAACCCAATTCAGAAAACAAAAAACCAACAAAAACCCACCAAGAAAAAAGAAGGAAATGAAGTGAATCGGATGGAGATTTACCTCGAATATAAAGCGGTCGAGGAAGAAGCGTACGGAAGGGAAGAAGACTGCCAAGAAGGGGATAAAGACGAAATCTTCGTAGAGAGGATAGGATTCCTTCTCCCAATCGATGGCAGATATTGCATCCGTCAAACCCATTTTCAGTTTCTGAGGATTTCAAGGAGAGGTGATGAAAGATTATAGGGATTTTTACTGCAAAACTCCTCACATATTTGGATATTACCAAATAGGGATTTTTACTGCAAAACTCCTCACAGATTTGGATATTACCAAATAGTCCCTAGAATAACGAATATGCCTGGGCGACCTCTCTCAGAAAGGAAATTACATTACCACCCTCCCTTATGTTTTCTTTACAGCAAAGAAGGAGAAGCGGATTCCGTACTGAGTAACTCAGTATGCTAAGCGTATTGAGTAAACTCTGTGGGGCCCACCGTGATTTAGTGTTTTATCGACTCCGTTAATCCATTTTAACAGATAATTTTAGTGGTTGATCTCAAAAATTAAGCATATCCAAGGCTCAAATAGACCACACAATAGGAAACAGTGTGAATTGAACGTCTACCGTTGAAAAATTCTTGGGCCCACATAAGTTTTTTTTTATCAATATGATATTTGTTTTTTTCCCTTCATCCATGTCTATGTGATCTTAGTGTGATCTTATGGACAGGTGGGATGACAAAAAAACATCATTGTGGGCCCTAGAAAGGTTTCAACGGTGAAAATCATTATTACAACTGTTTATTGTGGTATGGTCCACTTGAGCTTTGGATGTGCTTCAATTTTGGACTCAAGACCTAAAATTATCTGAAAAAACGGATGTACGGTGTGGATAAACCACACACATCCACTATGAGCCCGACATAGTTTACTCAATACAACCAGTGAGCAACTAGTACGTAATCCGATTTCCAAAGAGTCTGGATCGTCTGATCACCTCAGGATTTTTCAGTTTGCTTGACGACCTTATTGGTCCAGTTAATTACTAATGTTGTTAGCCCTGCAGCATTTAATGCAGTCAGCGCTGATGTTTGCTGAGCTAAACCAATCAGGCGTCCTCAAACAGGAAAATCCTATTGAGGGTGAGCAGACGATCTGGATTCATTTCGAAAATAGGGAATCAGAATTATGAAGCCCGCATGCAATGCATCTCGCATGATGAATGGAGTCGGATTGCGTCCTTCTTCAATAAGGCTCTAGCAGCAATGAAGTTGCCCATGCGGAAGTCAAAAAGCATCCATATCGAGCTGTGGAGGGGGCCCACCATGATGTATCTGTTTATCCACTCTATCCATTCCGTTTCTAAGATCAGGCTAACCACATAAGCCCAAGAATGAAGCAGATCCAATGGTCAGGTTGACCACACCAAATACTGAGCTCGAGTTGCATTAAATGCAAGAGTTAATTTCTGGTGTGGTCGATCTGACCGTTAGACCTGCCTTATTCTTGGTCTCATGTGGTAGGCCTAATCTTAGAAACGGAATGGACAGAGTGGATAAATAGATACATCATGGTTGGCCCCTCCACAACTCGGTATGAACACTATCCAACTCCTGCATGGACAACTTCATTGCTGCCAAAGGAAAAAAAAAAAAAAATAGGAACGTTGGTTAGCTGGCTAGTGTCAAATCTTTGTGAGTGCCACCATGATGTATTTGTTTTATCCACGCCATATGTCCATTTGTACAGCTCATTACAAAGCATGAGAACAAAATGAAGCAAATAAAAAGCTTAAACATTGGGATTGAACATTCATTGTATACTTTTTTTTGAAAAACTACAATAGAGCAGGGTTTTAAAAGTCGGGCAAATCTAAAACCCATGCAGACCATACCACGTGAAACAATATGGATTGAACGCTTGGCAGTGATAGAAGTTTTGTATCAGGATGATATTTGTTTCTACAGCTTGTCTAAGAGGTCATAAGTCTATGAACAGTTTGGATGGCGTATAAACATCATGGTCAGCTTCAAAAAGGTTTCAATGGTGGATATTGCCATTCCCACTGTTTTCTTAGTGTGGCCCACCTAAGTTTAGGATCTGTCTGATTTTTAAATTTCTATCGTATTGTGATCTTTCAAAACAAATGGATGGAGTGGATTTGTAGACCCCGAGAGTCTCTGTGCCCCCGAGGTCACCACCAATCCAGACATCTAGTCACAAGGTTAGCAATCTATAAAAAAGAATATACACCATTCAAAATATCCAAATTTAAGGGTAGCCCATCTATGATCTCAGAGGCTACATCATTCAAAATATCTCTATGGAGCCACATAACCCCGGGCACATAGATATCTCTGTGCCTAAGGTCAAAGACAATCCACTCCCCTAAAAACATAGTGAATCCAATCATAAAGTGGGCCAATATATAAAAAATAATATACACCATTCTCAATTCAAGGGTAGCCCATCTGATCATCTCATCAGCCTGTTATAACCGAGAGTGGATTAGGTGAGACCCCGAATCTATGGGGCTGCTGTGAAGTATGTGACTACATCCACAGGGTTCGTCCATATTGAAAGCTCATGCCTTATTACATCCACAGGGTTCGTCCATATTGAAAGCTCATGCCTTATTACATCCACAGGGTTCGTCCATATTGAAAGCTCATTTTAAAGCATGGTCCAAAAAATGAAGTAGTTTCAAATCCCAGATGAACTTACAGTAAGCAATGGGGATTAAAAACTTCCTGGAGGCCACAAAAGCTTTGGCTCAGGATGATATTTGTGTCGTCTCTTCATCTAGGTGTTTGTGACCTTATCAACAGGTTGGATGGCAAATAAACATTCCAGTGGAATCCATGCAGCTTTTAATGGTGGGGATTCAATCAGGACTGTTTCCTGTGGTGTGGTCCACCTAAGATTTGCATCATTTTTGTTTTTTATCATACCCTAAAATAAGCTGTCAAAATGGTTGGACGGTATGGATTTAAGGCACATACATCACTGTGAGCCCCGCAGTCAGGGGTCCCACCCACCTCGGTGGATCCAGGGTCTCACCTAATCCACTCCCGTTATAACCATGGTGGCGTCCATAGGTTGGATGGCTGAACGTGATACACATATCAGTAGTGCCCGGGTGCAGAGATATGTTTGGGCTGTGTGGGGTCCACAGAGATATCCGTGACAAATCCACTCCGTCCATCTGTTTTGAAAGACCACAGTAGGACAGGATTCTAAAAATAAGATCTAAAACTCAAGTGGGCCATACCAACAACAGTGGGAACAGCAACATCCATCGTTGAACCACCAGCATTCAATCTCCACTGTTTGGTGTGGTATGGCCCACCCGAGTTTTACATCAGCCTGATTTTTAGATTCATGTCCTACTGTGGTCTTTCAAAACAGATGAACCGAGTGGATTTGTCATGGAAATTCTGTGAGCCCCACAAAGCCCCAGGCATATGGATATATGTGCGTGGCCCACATGTAATCTGCTCTCTTCAACTTTCATCATTTTTAAAGAAAAATTAAATAAAGGTATTTTTGTAATTTCATTCTACAAGAAGCACCTCGAAATCATTTTTTAATAGTAGAGGCTTGTTTGGTAAAATAGACATTCCTTGGAATTCAGCATTAAAAACTCCCATGATCTGTACGGCCTTTTGTTTTTTATGTTGGAAAGTGCATTTTCCACTCGGTGGGCCCCCTTCCGCGTGCGGCTTCAGTGGATCCCCATATCTACATAGGGGAAGCGGATTGCGTACTGAGTAAACTCTGTGGAGCCCACAGTAATTTACCTATTTTATCCACTCCATCCATCCATCTTAATATAACATTTTAGGTATCAAGCCAAAAAATGAGGCATATCAAAATCTAAAGTGGACCACACCACAAGAAAAGTGTGAACTGAATGTCTACCATTGAAATATTCTTGGAGGACACAGAAGCTTTGGATCAAGCTGATATTTGTGTTTTCCCTTCATCCATATCCATGTGATCTTATGAACAAGTTGGATGACAAATAAACATCACTGTAGGGCCTGGGAAGGTTTCAGCGGTGGAAATCATTATTCCCACTGTTTCCCGTGGCATGGTCTACTTGAGATTTGGATATGCTTAAATTTTGGGCTCAACGACTAAAATGAGTGGGAAAAACATATGGACGGAATAGATAGAGCACATACATTCTAGGTGGGCACAATCAGAGTTTACGCAATCCGATTCCCTACACAGGTCAGTGGACTCCTTACTGTATGGCCTACCATGATATATGTGTGCTTTACATCCACACAATCCATATATTTTGGCAACTTGTTTTAGGGCATGATAAAAAAAATGAAGTAGATTCAAATCTCGGGTGGACCACACCATAGTTCATTGGTGATTGAATACCTACCATTAAAATCTTCTTGAGTCCACCAAAATGTTTATTTGTCATCCCATGCCTATTAGGTCACAAAGACTGAATGAAGAGACCACACAAATATCATCTTAATTCAAAGCATATGTAGCCTATAAGGAGTTTTTGATGGCCAATCATCGCTTTTTCTTGTGGTATGGTCCGCCCAGTTTGACCTCATGGCTTATTTAAGAGTATGTATTTGGAGTTCATGTGATTTAGCTGCTCATAATTGAAATCCACTAATTTTTTTTTTTTTTCTGTCTTATTATTGAAATGCAGTAGAATTCTTATTATTGTTTGCCGGAATCTAAATTTGATTTTAACTAATATGCATTAATATCCCAAATCAGTGTACACATATGATAGTTGACATAATGATCATATTAAAACCATTAAAATATATGCTTTGGCAAAATATGAGAAAATTTCAAGCATTAGGTGGATCACAAACATAAGCATTAAGAATGAGTGATTTACCAACGTTTTTCAACCATCGATTTAAATGACCAATGTTTTGACGGCTTAGATCATTATTGCTATAATTTTAACGATGCACACTGATAATTGAATTGTTTAGCCTGGCAACACCCTTGTTACTCATGTGCGGTAAAATTGTTTCATATAGTGGCTAGTCTATGGAGTCCACAAAAGTTTTTGATCAAGCTAATATATATATACTTTTCCCCTTAATAAATGTTGCATGATCCTGAGAATAGGCTGGATGACAAATAAACATTACTACGGGTCCTAGAAAGGTTTCAACGGTGGAAGTCATCATACCCACTCTTTCGTGTGTTATGGTCCACCTAATTTCTGGATATGCTTCAATTTTGGTCTCAGCCTCTTAAATGAGCTGGAAAAATGGATGGACGATGTAGATAAACCACTTACATTTACAGTGGGCCCAAATGAGTTTGCTCGATATAATAATAAGAGCGTACCAAGTACTTGAGGACACACTTCGATTTCAACTCGACCCAACTTCGACTTTAATCGGTGAACCCGACTCGAACCCAACTTCAACTTTAACCGGTGGACCCAACTCGAACCCAACAAGACTAGGTTTTTAACCGCATCCAGAAGGACTTGGACCTGACTTGATTTTTCGAGGGTCCAAATTAGGCCTGCACACAAGTCGGGTTAGGGTCGTGTCGGGCCCAATCTTGGACCGAACCTAAACATATTTTAAAGGTTCGGGTTTCAATTCAGTTGTGATCGGGTTGGGCAGACCCAACCCTAACCCTAACCCTACCCTACTTGCAAAAGGCTCAACCCTAATCCTACCCATCCCTATATGCTGAATAAGGTCGGGTTAGGACTAAGTTCTACTTACAATCTTCCAATTTGAGACATTTTTTGGAGAGATGGTGTACTTATGATCTAGCATCAGATCAATGGCTTGGATAACCCAACCATGAGCCCCACAGAAATGAACTTGAGTTCCCTATTGAGCCTCATGAAAAAGTACCCCAAGATAAGGGTGGAAAAGTCAGGTGTGTTTACCACCTTAACATCTAGAGTTTCAATTTCTAAACAAGTTGAAGAAGGGCATGCTTGAAGTTTATGTTTTTTTTCTTCTTCTTCTTCATAATACTCTAACAATACTCAGGGCGGTTTGGGTCGAGCGAAACGGGTCAAGTTGGTCAAGTTTGGCATGTATCTTAAACTGTATATAGATTAAAAACGGTCCAGCCGCATTCACCTAGGAGCAAACCACTTTCTCAGTCGGGTCGGATCGGACGGGTTAAACCGGCAGATGTGCAGCCCTAGTCCAAATGATGGGATCAGACCCATTAAATCAGGTGGTGTCGAATGGTGCCTGATGTCGATTAACAGCTCTGGATTGGCCACAGCCCATCCATCCACTTCACGAAAACAGAACGGGAGCGAATTAGCTGTTACCCGAGGAAGAGCTTAGTGGGTGTCACCATAACTGTGTGGGGCTCACCTTGATGCATGTTTTGTATATCTACGCCCTACATATGGTTTCCTTTATCATTTTAGCACATGATTACAAACCCCAAGAAGATCCAAAACTATAGTAAATCATACAACTAGAAATAGTGATGAATGACCATTACCATTAAAAACATTTTATGGGCCACAAAAGTTTTAGATGAAGTTGATATTTGTATTTTCCCTTCATCCAGATTTTTTGACATTATCAACGGGTTGGATGGAAAATAAACATTATGAAAAACTTACTACGAGCCTTATGAAAATTTTAATGATGAGGCACTCAATCACAACTGTTTACTTGTGTTATGGTCCACCTGAGATTTGGATTTGGTCAATTTCTTCAACCCCCTCCTAAAATCATCTGTAGAAACGGATGGACGGTGTGGATATACAATACATCATCAAGGTGGGCCCCATGGTAGGGGTAACACCCACTAAGTTGTTACCCGAGTAACAGCCAAGTCGCGCCCGCACTCACGGAACATGTATGAGCCTGACTTGTTTGTTAACTGCATGCCATTAGGCAAGTGGGCCACAATGTGGATGTGCCAGGGCCTGAAATCAGGCGCGAGTGCTCACCTGGTCACATGTTTATTCCATCAGGATGGATGAGCCCCACCTGGATTTTTCAACTCCACGGTGGGGCCTGCTTGTTGAATGGCAGGGATCACTCACACATGTGGCTAATCAATGAGTGGACCTTGTTGTGGAAAATCCGATCGTGGTTCAAAAGATGCGCAACCGTCGATATGTCTCCCGCAAAGGCCAACTCATCATGCATGGCATAGAAGGACCCAAGCTTGTTGAGGCAAAGAGTTTCCATATTTGATATGGAGTCACGGATATAGTCTTGAGGCCTCGGCTAGGCACGTAGCAAATAGAGTCCTGAGGCCTCGGCTAGGCACGTAGCAAATAGAGTCCTGAGGCCTCGACTTTGACTCTGGATAAAGGACATAGCTGTGAAGACTCAGCCTCGCCGGTACTGAGACCTTGGCAGCATTGCCTAGCATCAGCCTTAGGTAGGCGTCACATTGTAACCATCCCATCCTAACAGCTCAACTGAAAATGCCAAGCGCTATCCTCACCAGACGCCCTTGGAATTGAGCACACCCTGCACCGCCATACGAAGATAACAACTAGTAACCGAAATCTGAGGGATTCAGACATGAGAAAGATTATCTTGTCGCGGACGTGATAATACCTGCTGGACTTAATAAGGATTATTCTGAATAATCTGGGCATCGTACCCATATACGAGATCTATGAATCCATCGACTTGAATCATCATCTATAAAATGATACCTCCCATCATCTCAAGGTACGCAATCCTAGACGTAACACAAAGTCTTTAATCTAAACCAAATCTCATACCGATTTAAGCATCGGAGGGTCCTTAGTTGGCACGGCTCACGCCCCTCACAATTTTCTTTTGTAATCACAAGTCAGTCAGTCAGCATTGTCCATCATTGTGCGGCCACCGAAAGACGAAGATCCACCGTTGATCCTTGATCTTCATCTGTTGACCATTTTCGAACATTAACAGATATGGCTTGAACAATTTCTATGGTATGCTCGTGGTAGTCACACTAGAGGAATGGCCGGGCTTGATCACACGTATGATATCTCCCACGTCTTTCATCAGGGCATGTATGACTCTTTAGAGTCCAATGACTCCAATCCCGTGATAGTCAAAACACTAACACACAGATACTGGGCCCAGGAACGGACAGCCCATGCCAAGGATATGGACCCGTCTCACTTGCCATACAGAGGCGAGATCCATGAAATGGACCCGGCCCAACCCAGCTGCCATAGAGAGGCCAGCCCAGAAATGGAGCCGACCCGACCCACTGGGATACATAAGCCCGGTCCAGAATCGGACCGGGCCCAAACCGCATTCACGGGTTTTCAATTCTTACAAGTGAGACCTAGTGATCAGCAATCTTGACCATTGATCTGGTGAGGCCCACTCTTCATAGAGAATTCCCGAAAAATCTGCATCGTTGGTAGATCCCATCAACAAATATTTGAGCACTTTCAGTTGATTGTGGACCGTTGCTGTCTTCTCTTCCAAACCATTGAGAATGCTCCAAAAATCTTCTGGATTGAAGATTCCAGTGACTAATATTAGGACCCGTTTTAGTGAAATGTGGACCGTTGTTATTAAATTTCTCTTCTTCGATGGCTGGATTGACATTGGCACCTGTATGGAAAGGTGGGGGCCACTCATCATACAATCAGTTACCAAATATTCAATCCTTATAATCACCAAGTGTCAAATATCATGTACCAGTGGGCCCTACAATGGACATTTGCTCAACCATTTTGATGGTCCAGACCGTTCATCTAGAAGCTCATGAACTACACAATCAATACGTGGGAAATGTTAGATGAACGGTCTGGATGAAAAGGATTAAACAGATTACTTACGGGCCATCACAATCTGGATGGGCCTAGAAAGATAAGGATGTTGAGAACATGCCCAGCCTGGCTAGCCTAGCCCACTTACAGACAGCTATCCAAGCATCCAACCAACTAGCTTGGGATCAAACCAAGCTGGGGGCTATAGGAAGATTCAAGCCTTGTCTCAGCTTGATTATTTCTTGAACCTGAATTCTCATTCAAGGTCCAGCTCATAGGCCTCAGTCCCAGAGACAACTTAGAGAAGGGAGGAAGTCTACTTATCTAATGATCCAGACGATCCGGACCGATCCAATCATTAGAACTGATGTGGATGGGACACTAAATAAATAAATAGAAAAAAAAAAAACAATCCAACAATCATGGTCTCTATAGAGTGGAAAAATGAAAAGAAAAATCAATAAACGGTCCAACTACGACAACACAAAAAAGAACTAATAAGCCTAAGATCTAGATGTGATTGGGAAGAGAGCGCCGGTAATGGGGTTTGTGGGTGGTAATGAACTGGACCACAGAAGGATGGAGGAGTTCAAGCAAGCCATAGAAGAGGCAGACATTATTAATTAGGCATTATTAATTAGAGTTACAAAGGCTCAAAATCAAAGGGCCTTTATGCAAAGACAGAACATAGTGAAGAATATCGCCTTATCATATGAGATGGTTAGGAAGATGATCACAAAGTGAGGAAAGGAAATATTATTGTAAAGCTTGATATAGAAAAAGCATATGATCATATGGAATGGAGCTTTATTCATTATTTATTGAGAGATTAATTAGGATAGTATGGAATGGAGCTTTATTCACTATTTATTGGAAGATTTGGCTTTTCGCTCCTTCGGATTGGCATCATAAGGAAATGTTGGATAAGTAATGATTTTTCATTTTGCGAAATGGGAAATGATCTCACCAAGCATCTTTATCCCTGCCACTAAAGTCCTAAGGGGCATTAAGTAGCTTGTGATAATTGAAAATTATTAACCATATCACTAGCCTCACTTATATTTTAAGCATAAAACACTTCTTACATATGATACTATTCTCGTCACGCCTGAGCGTAGCACCCAAATACCTCGATACCACCTCGAAAGAGGGACTAAGAATTTTAAGTGCACATTCTCATGAATCTAAGGGTATAAACATCATCACTCTACACAATAATTAAGAAAATGAACGTTATTTTATTCCACCACATGATAAATTGACTAGTCATGCTTGCATTCTTATTACAAGGGTTTCAAAAATTAATTGTAAATATAATATTTATCCAGGTAATGAAGAAAACTATTCAAGAAAATCACAACTTCATTCACGTATACTTCTAATGGTGTCTTCATCATGATCAGTGGCTGAAAGATCAAAGCCTGCTACCCAATTGTAGGCTTTGACTTGGTTGTTGTAAGTGGGCCAATTTGGCCCATTAGTTGTCTAGTAGGCATGTTTTCAACTGTGTATGTATCCTGATTGAGGGTTAAAGGAAGTCAATAGCCCACTTAGCCATCGCTCAAACATGGGATGTTTATAGTAAACGACATCATTACCACAGGAAGTGACGAAAGAGGTATATTGGAAGTCAAGCATCATGTTCAGGACTAATTTCAAACAAAGGATCTTGGAACCTAAGGTATTTTATGGAGAATGAAGTGGCCTGGTTAGCTATTGTGATTATTTTATCTTAAGGAAATATGTAATAAATTTGTTAGAACAGATTGGGTTGATGGGGTGTTAACCATGCGACACACCAATAGACCCAAATGGTAAATTATCCAATGAACAAGATGAATTATTTGAAGATCTTAAGGGGTACAAAAGACTTATTAGCAAACTTATCTACTTGATTGTCACCCTTCGTAGTGGGAAAGGTGACCATGTTTATGCATCAACTAAGAGTATAACATTAAGATGGTGTCCTTTGCACCCTTTGTTTCCTGAAAAGAACATGAGGACAGGGACGTACTTACAGATTGTATGGACATCTTCGGGTCAAGTCATATGTTGATGCAGATTAAGCAAGTTCAGTAATAGATAAGAAGTTTACCTTTAGGTATTGCTTGCTTATTGGAGGGAACTAAGTGATTTGGAGAAGTAAAAAACAAATTGTAGTCGCTAGCTCAAGTGTAGGGACAAATTATTGAGCTATGGGCCACGCAGTTTGCAAATTATTATGAGCCAGATTGCTTCTTTAAGAACTCCAACTATTCGGTGAAAGGATAATGGTCATTTGTTCTTATAACCAAGCACCAATTCACATAGCCAATAATCCAAATTTTCATGAAAGAAGGAGATATATAGAAATGGATTGTCATTTTATTACAAAAATAATAATAATAATAATAACATGAAGGAGATCACTACCAAACATGCGCATTCTAAAGCTCAATTGGTTAATATTTTCACTAAGCCTCTACCTCACCTATTAAGGCATTCTATTTAGCAGCAAGCTAGGCATTATATATTAATAAAAATCATGTTAAGCTGTATGAGCTATTGATATTGGGCCTAGTTTGGCTGGTTGTGTAATGCCGATTTTGTCTGTCCTATGTTAGTAAAATAAGAGTGAGGCCGTGAAAACCCTAACATGTCCTCTCTCTCTCTCTTTCTCTCTCTCTCTCTCTCTCTCTCTGCATTCAACGCCTATGTCTTACCTTCCACCCACAAGCATATATATATATATATATATATATATATATATATATATATATATATATATATATATATATATATAATTGTTAACTATTAAGATATTAAGATATCCAATAGATCTCTATGTATCTCCCTTCCCTTCAAACAAAATCATCTATTGATCTCCTGCTTTAATCTGCAAAATGTCTTTAGAAGATAATCAGTTCAATGTTGAATGATGAGGAAAGAAAGGAGTTTATCTCCGGGAAGGGAAGTCTGCTTTATGGGAGAAAGGAGGAAAAGTATGCCAGACGATAAGCCCCTTCGGGGGGTGGGGGCTATGTATGTAGAAAGGGATCAGTCTCTATCCATCCATCCGGATACTAACGTAGGCTGCCAAGTAAGTCAATTCAGGTAGTGTATAAATAACAATGAAGCAAGCCAACAAGCTCAAACATGAACAGTTGGTTGGCGAGCTAACTGCATTTCTTGTGAGTCGGCGCGCACGGGCAGGCAGCGAAGGTAAGATCGACGCGAGGGCCACATACGTTAATCAGCCGCGTGTGTATGGTGCTGTTAGCAAGTGGGGGCAGCATAGTTGTTCATAGTCTCTGTTAGCAGCGAGCCTACTAAGTTCCCGGGGTCGGGCTGAGGCAGCCTGCGGGGCCTGCATGGTGCAGCAGCCTAACCCCAACCCCAGGGTGGGAACTCATAGGAGCCGGTCACTGAGGTTGGTAAACTCTGGGTGCCTACCGTACTTGTTCCTCTATCCATCCACGGCCTTTACGAGTAAGGGGACGGAATTCTGTCTTTCGGGAGGAGGGGGGCGCTTTGGGGGGGGGGGGGGGGGGGGGGGCCTACGCGTCGCTGCTCCCGCGCACCATCACTATTGACGGGCCGGAACAACCTGCGGGCTTCGGCCCCCCCTTTTGGGGGGGGGGGGGCTAGGTTTGCTTCATTTGCTCGCCCCCCCTTCAAAACGCTTATATAGTCAAAGGCCAACGCGCGTTTTACTAATAAGCTTTGAAGCCAGCAAGCACTTGGGCGGAGTAAAGTCAAGCCTATAGGTGTCTAGATCCCCTAGTGGTGAAAGGAATAAGATCGATCGTCTCGTCTGCTGGAATGGAATACGCTGGTGGAAGTGATGAGGGATGATCGCGAGAAGAAGGCAAGGTTAAGGCGGGAGAAAGGGATAATGAATCAGCAAATCATACGCTTTTGGACTTGCGACTTCCGGCAGGGAGGTGGGTCATGAAAAAGCCTATCTTCCCGCTTCGGTCGAGTTACCAACATTTGATACAGATCTTTCATAACCTGCTGAGGATGCCCTACCCGCCAATGATCTTTATGCATCCCTCGTCCGAAGCGATGAACTCCTCCTGCCTTCCGAATCAACAGTTGGGCCTCCGAATGCCCCTAACCAGGCCTCCCTTTGAATCTGATGTTGGTCATTCGATCGATGCACGATCAATAGTGGAAGCACGATCCATGGTGGAGCACCCGCCACCGGGGAAAGGATACTCCAGAGTTGTTGTTCGGTCGGCAGCATCCGCAATGGAACCTCTTCTTCTCGTACCGCCTTTCCAATCAAGAGGGGGAGGTGACCTCTTCCCCCCCCCCAAAAAAAAAAAAATCTTTTCTTCAATCCCCGCCCGGCTAATGAACGTTGAAACGGATGAACTTCAAACATCGCCTATCCACAACCAATACTATCTATCCCTCAATTAGAGGAGTCTATTATGGATAGAGACTCCTACTTCTTCTTATTTCTATTCTTCCCCCGATTCGGCATCTAGTTTAGAGGAAAATGATGAATTAGGGGATTCTTAGCAGAAGGTCGAACTAGAAAAGGAGTCACCTACTTGAGAGAGGGTCTGGGACAGGTTATTCAATATTTGGGGCGGAGCCACTCGACCTTATGAAGGGAGAGGGTTTGTCGAGAGTCTTTCCCCCTCTCCCAGTGATTCTTGCCCGTGCTAGTTCCACCTTCTCTCCATCCCACCTCTACATGAATAGCTTGAATCCTCGGGTCGGGTTTAACATTTGAGTTCTAAACGTGCTTAAAGGATTTTGGGAGAAGAAAAGCTAAGGTTTTTCTTTCTGGATGATTTTGTAAGTGCTTTCCATCTCTTGTATTTTTGTTATTCATAATGATTTGTTTTGTATTGTGGTTTTTTTTCCACAAGAGTTTTTTTAATTTTTCCACATAAATTCATTTATCTTCTGTGGTTGGATTTGCTTGGTGTGATTGTGATTACTTTGTTCGATTCTACTTTGAGTTGCTTCTATCATCCCAATAAATGATACATTGGTATCAACCATAGTTTAAAAACCCAGAACTCAACTAAGCCATAGTTTAAAAACCTTGAAACTCAATTGGAAGACCCTCGACCTTATGAAGGGAGAGGGTTTGTCGAGAGTCTTTCCCCCTCTCCCAGTGATTCTTGCCCGTGCTAGTTCCACCTTCTCTCCATCCCACCTCTACATGAATAGCTTGAATCCTCGGGTCGGGTTTAACATTTGAGTTCTAAACGTGCTTAAAGGATTTTGGGAGAAGAAAAGCTAAGGTTTTTCTTTCTGGATGATTTTGTAAGTGCTTTCCATCTCTTGTATTTTTGTTATTCATAATGATTTGTTTTGTATTGTGGTTTTTTTTCCACAAGAGTTTTTTTAATTTTTCCACATAAATTCATTTATCTTCTGTGGTTGGATTTGCTTGGTGTGATTGTGATTACTTTGTTCGATTCTACTTTGAGTTGCTTCTATCATCCCAATAAATGATACATTGGTATCAACCATAGTTTAAAAACCCAGAACTCAACTAAGCCATAGTTTAAAAACCTTGAAACTCAATTGGAAGACTTGACTCAACTCGATTAGATAATAAATAATTATAAATTAAAATAGTAAAATTTAAATTAGTTATCTTTCTTATATGTATTATAAAATAAGTAGAAAGTAATTACTCAATGCATAGCACAATTAGACAGACTTACCGAGTCAATTCGGTGAGTCACTGCCGAGTCCTCAAATTCGAGTTTCCAAGTGACCTGGCTCGAAATCTCGCCATGTCAAGTTCGTGGGCTGGTTAGATTGATCATTGTATGAAGAAGTGGGCCTCATCTATGCAATTGGACGTCAATCTTGTCTGGATATATGGGTGTGTATGGCCCAGATTACTGTGATTTTTTTTATTATAATTCATTTGATTGCTGAAGTTTTTGTGCCTTGTCGTTATGAGCTAACTTTCTTCATCAAGCTTGATTATAAATTCTTAAATCCGAGATCTAAGCCACATGATTTGAACATTGTGGGCCCTTCATGGTTCCGGTCCGTTGATCAATGTGCTTCACATGATGGACGATGCTCCGGATTGAATGATCTGAGCCATCTAGGGTTTAGCCCTTTGCAGGTGCGCATGATTGAAGGGTTAGGATCCAGGGTTTAGCCTTTTAAAGGTGCATGATTGAAGCGTTAGGATCTTCTGACCTATTAGATCTTTGGGTATGTTCCATCAGTGATGGGCTCAGCAGATTATATAGAACCCAGGAGGAAGTGCATCGAACGAGGGAAGTATGTCGCACGATGGTGGATCATTCTACATATAGATACGTTTTTTTTTGGCCGTTCAAATTGCGGGGCCCACCGTGGATGGCACATTATGGTGGATCATTCAGAAGATGTGTTATTATTGACCATCGAAATTGTGAGGTATGGCTATGGGCTAGACATGACCAAGAAATCACAACAAGAGACTGATCCTCACCGTTTGATTGATGGCTATCCAATGAACGGTTGAGAAGAAAGGGTGAAAAGGGATTTTCCCGGACGAATGTGATTAGAGGCTATGCCCCAGCTAGAGGGATGTTCATGGTGGGCCCCACATCATAAATGGGACGGATCTTGATCACGCACACCATAATGGCACGTGGGTAGTTTTCTAAACTCGGACCGAGTCACTCCCATCTGGTCACGACTCGGTCAAAACTCGACAAAAAACAGGTCCGAGTTTTTTACTCGACTCGTCTGAGTTTCAAGTCGATCGTGTGGTTAGGATGATCGTCATGTGACACGTTTGAGCTTTTGATCTGTTTCATTTTTGTCTCATGCTCTAAAATGAGCTGGAAAAACAAATGTACGGCATGGATAAAACACATACATTAATGTGGGGCCCACATAGCTTTTCTAGCACCGACAAGCACTAGTGGTGTCACTACCGAGTTAAAGTCTACATGACGGGTCCATGGGCCCCATATTTCAACGGCCAGCAGGAGGCCGTAGTCCTGATGAGAACTGTCTGTAAGTGAGTAAATGCACTGATCCACATTGGAAATAAGTGCAAAAACTGTCGGTTGATCGGACAAGAACGCTGCTGGGCCATCAAATCAAAGTTCAAAGCATGTGTCCATTCTTCCATTTATAGACATTTTCTCTTGGATGGCTGTCCAACGTATGTTGACCGTCCAAAAAATAGCCGGTTCAGATCCATCACCAAGTGCACCATCCACCTATGTGGATTGAGTATTATCCCGAGGGGCCACCGTTACGTATGGATTTTATCCATACCGTTCATCCATTTTTCCATATCATTTTATGGTACATCCCAAAACTTGAGTCTGATCAAAGGCTCAAGTGGACCACACCACAGGAAGCAGCGGTTATGATGACACCCACCGTTGAAACCTACATAGGGCCCACCGTGATGGTTAATTACCATCCAACCTGTTCATAAGGTCACATAGAGCTGGATGAAGGGAAAACACAAATATCAGCTTGATCCAAAACTTCTGTGACCCTCAAAAAATTTTAAACGTTAAGCGTTTAATCCCCACCGTGTGCTCCACTTAAACCTTGGAACTACCTCATTTTTGGGCTTGTGTACTAACTTGATATGGAAAAATGGATGGACGGTGTGGATAAACCCATACATCACTGTGGCTCCTCATATACCCTGTCTTAGTACCCAATCCCCATCCACCATCTACGGCCAGTTTACTCAATGGTACGGATCACCTACAACCGGCTGTAGCCGGTAGATTAACTTTACCTACAGCTCATTTTTACAAACACACTCCCTAGGTGAGACCCCAGATCCACTTAGATGGGTGGGGGCTCACACTGATGTATGTGCCTTAAATCCACACCGTCCAAGTATTTTGAAAGCTCATTTTAGGGAATGATACCAAAAATGAAGCTGACTCAACTCTTATGTGGACCACACCACAGGAAACAGTCGTGATTGAATCCCCACCATTAAAAACTTTATGGATTCCACCCGAATGTTTATTTGCCATCCAACCTGTTGATAAGGTCGCAAACACCTAGATTAAGAGACCAAACATATATCATCTTGATACAAAGCTTTTGTAGCCCACCTGAAGTTTTTAATGATCAATCACCCTAGTTTCTGTACTACAGTCCATCTGAGATTTGGAACTGCTTCATTTTTTGGATCATGCCATAAAATGAGTTTTCAATAGGGATGGACGGCGTGGATGTAGTCATATCCATCACAGTGGGCCCTATAGTTAGGGGTCCCACCCACCTCGGGTGGATATGGGGTCTCACATAATCCGCTCCCTGGTTTAGATGCCTGACTGTGAAGCTTAAATCACATCGTCTAACCATTTTGAGAGCTCATTTCAGGGCATTATCTAAAAAATGAAGCTGACTCAAATCTTAGGTGAAGCACACCACAAGAATAATAATAATAATAAATAAATAAATAAATTACACTGTGCATTCAATATATACTTGTGCATTCAATATATACTTGTTCGACTATGCCTTAGGCCGATGGAAAATTATTTTGTGGCTCAAAGTCATCCCCTCCGTCTAAATACTTAGCATTAAAAAAAAAAAAAAACTTAGCATTAAATTCGACCAAAATATATAGTACATTTATCTTATAAATTCATATACTTCTAATTTTTTTAATAATTTTTATTTTAAAATTAAAATTTACTTTAAAAATAAATAAATGAACATGTGTAATGTTAAGATTAATATACGGTCATAAATACATAAATATTAGGCATAAATAACAACTGATCACAACTGGTCAAATCATTTTTTAAATATATTTTTATATATTATTTAAGGTTTTTTATTGCGAAATTCTTGAGAAATTTATATTTTATCAAATAATGTCTCTAAAATTTGATATGACTATTAGGTTTTTTTTTAGGGATGAAATTACAAAAATGTCCTCTCTTTTTTACCCTTTAATAAATAGTGAAACTTGAGTTTCATGGGGTCTACATAGTACGTGTATAACATCCAACCACATAGTATGCACCGCATTATAGTGATAACATGACCAAAAAATCAAGTCAATCAGATCATCAAATGGGCTATACTTGAATTGGGATATTTTGAATGGTGTACATCATTTTTTTTTACAAATTAGCCTACATTATGATTGGATCAACTATATTTTTTGTTCATCTAATAATAATGTTGGTGTGTACTTGTTGCAAAAATTAGATTTTTTTTTAGGGATGAAATTACAAAAATGCCTCTCTTTTTACCCTTTAATAAATAGTGAAACTTGAGTTTCATGGGGTCTACATAGTACGTGTATAGCATCCAACCACATAGAATGCACCGCATTATAGTGATAACATGACCAAAATATCAAGTCAATCAGATCATCAAATGGGCTATACTTGAATTGGGATATTTTGAATGGTGTACATCATTTTTTTTACAAATTAGCCTACATTATGATTGGATCAACTATATTTTTTGTTCATCTAATAATAATGTTGGTGTGCACTTGTTGGACGAGTCAGATGTGAGCCACATACCACATGGGCTCCACAACTTTTGAATAATTTAATTTCTCCACTTTGGAGGCACTATTTAGTAAATCCCAATTCCTGAAGAAATTTTATAGTAAAAATCCCCGCTTTTTTATTTAAACTTTTCTTTTTCAAAAGGTTTCGTCAATCTATAGATCAGACTCTAAAAACTCCACACTCTAATTAAAGCATCTTGCCAACAATTGGGCTTATAAGACTTAATGATCAATTTTCATAAATCAACAATCTGGATCTATTAAGAGTATGAGCGGTCCAGATCCGGCATGTTAATGGATGAACAAGTTCAGGTCACAATAATAATGTTCATAGATGAACAGTTTGAATATTATGGCACAAATTTGATGGTCATGACATCCAACAAGCGTCTCAAGTCCATCAATCATGATGTCCAAATGGATAGCTTAGATCGGATATTAATGACATCTATTGGGACAACAGAGATCCAACGGCTAGATGTATAGATAGATGCATCGAGCATGATGGTTGTATCATTTAGACAATTGACCAAAAAATGATGATGATGACCCAGGATAAGATGGTTTGGCGTCAAAATGGATCACTCAAATATAATGGTATGATGTCCACACGAATGATTCAAGGTTTATTAATTCAGCATATTTAGATGGACAATACAGATTTGACTATGATAACTTTTATATATACAAGCCCATATCTGACCTTGATGGCTTCACCAAGGATGGCCAATGATCCTACAAGGATGGCATCCCTATGGATGATTGTTTACATTGATTTTCCACATACATTCACAAATATTTTCAAAATACACATAAAAAGAAGGGAGTGCGCCCATAGTTAAAATGCTTTTATTAATGTAGATTAGTATTACATTTTGAGTTGTGGTATAGTACATGCCCTTTATTATATTCTAGTAGAAATACCCTAACTTTAGATAATATGATTATTTCATAAGTAAATACCAGCTTCTGGGTCATATTGTGTTCTTCCTTGTCGAGTAGTGAGTATAAGATACATAGCTGAGAGCAACATGAGCCGACTATAAATTATGAATATGATTATTGAGTATTCGTACCTCGTGTTATGTTATGTGTGAGGAAAGTATGATGAATTTACAAAATATGATTATTTCATAGAACTTTCAGGTCATACTGTGTTCTTGCTTGTCAAGTAGTGAGCATAAAATAGCCAACTGAGAGCAACATGAGCTGGTTGTTAATTATAAATGTAAGAAATGTCTATAAGATTCCATTAGGTGGGCCTCATATGATCAGCGGTCTTGATATGACCATTGGATTATTCAGATTGAGTGATTTAATGGGCTTTACTACAACTGTGATCATTACTTCCAGGTTTGGGGCGGTACACTTGAACCGTAGTGCCTATACACGGTTATTAAGTTGGATATAAAAACTTATGGTGTGAAGACTTTAGAGGGGAGAAGTGTGATGGGTAAGCTTCTTCGAACCTCTACTCTATAAATACATATATGTCTTGGTCCCCTCATCCATAAAAATAGAAAACCCTAGTCTCATTGAGAGGTTTTTCCTTAAGGGTGTAAGGTGCAGAAGATCAAGACCTCCTCTGGTGATATTGGGAATATCTTTGTACACAAGTACGCATTTAAGATTATAGTTTGGAATCTCCATTATTGAAGCATAGACGATCATTTTATTCCGCTATTCAGATTACAGTTGGTATTAGAGATTACTATGTATAAATTTTTGAGATTTTAGTAGTTTAGATTTACCACATCCTAACACCATTAAGATCCTTGCCAAATCCTATTTGTTGGCATCGATTGCAGTCACACAGGACAACAACCTTATACGTATGTTAGCTGCCATGACAGACCACCTTTCAGAGGGTGGATTTTTTTTAAAAGCCCCTTTCCTCCTTCGTTGGACTGGTGGATTCAACAGCCATGAAAGATAATTGTTGATCACCTAAGGTTGGATTTACTTAACCTGAAACCCATCAAAGTCTAATCAGGTGTCCCTTCAATTGTCGTAGCCGTCGTCTTCTATTCATGAAAGCCGTCATTGTCGGCTGTGAAAAAAAGGGGTAAAACCCCATCGTCAGTATTTAGATTTAACAAAAAAGGGAGGAATTTAGGCATCGTTGTTGGACGATAGCTGTAAGAAATACATGGTTGGCATCTCCATTCAGAGCCATAACCGATTGTAACCATGGCTCGATGTCACTTGTCGCGTGGGCAAATGGGTGATTTTGAAACAAACAGTTAAATGGTCTTAGAATTATGAAAAAAGCGATCCATAGTTTCAAGCATGAGGAGTAGATAAATGGTCAGATCTACAAATTGATGGTTAAATCAAAATTAAATGGTTGAATAACTTAATTAGTTCATAAATATTGTTCTCGATGATTTAGATTGATAATCAATCAAATGGCTAATGATATGTAAGTTTGGGATGCATAAAAGGGTGTGTATGTACATTACTCATGAGTGGGGTCATTAATAACAATTTTGACTGGTTAGATATGCTTAAACAAGAGTAATAGGTAAGATGACTATGTGATCTTATGGACAGGTGGGATGACAAAAAAACATCACTGTGGGCCTTAGAAAGGTTTCAACGTGAAAATCATTATTACAATTGTTTATTGTGGTATGGTCCACTTGAGCTTTGGATGTGCTTCAATTTTGGACTTAAGACCTAAAATTATCTGAAAAAACGGATGTACGGTGTGGATAAACCACACACATCCACTATGGGCCCGACATAGTTTACTTAGTACAGCGTAGTGAGTAACTAGTACGTAATCCAATTTCCAAAGAGTCCGGATCGTCTGTTCACCTTTAACAAAATTTTCCCCTTTGCTGACGACCTTATCGGTCCAGCTAAGCAACATTGTCAGCCTTGCAGCATTTAATGCAGTTAGTGCTGACGTTTGAACCAATCAGACGTCCTCAAACAGTAAAATCCTGTTGAGGGTGAGTAGACGATCTCGATTCATTTCGAAAACGGGGAATCAGAATTATGAGGCCCGCATGCAATGCATCTCGCATGATGAACGGAGTGGATTGCAGTCCTTCCTCAATATGGACACAAATCGATCTGTGGAGGGGCCCACCATGATGTATCTGTTTATCCACTCTGTCCATTCCATTTTTAAGATCATGCTAACCACACGAGCCCAAGAATGAAGCAGATCCAATTGTCAGGTCGACCACACCAAATACTGAGCTCGGGTTGCATTAAATGCAAGAGTCATTTCTGGTGTGGTCGATCTGACCAGTTGGACCTGCCTCATTCTTGGTCTCATGTGGTAGGCCTGATCTTAGAAATGGAATGGACAGAGTGGATAAATAGATACATCACTGGTGGGCCCCTCCACAGCTTAGTATGAACACAATCCAACTCCCGCATGGACAACTTCATTGCTGCTAGAGCCAAAACAAAAAAATAGGGACGTAGGTTGGCTGGCTGGTGTCAATTTTTTTTGAGTGCCACCCTGATGTATTTGTTTTATCCGCCGTCGGTCCATTTGTATAGCTCATTTCAAGGCATGAGAACAAAATGAGGTAGATAAAAAGCTTAAACATTGGGATTGAACATTCACTGTATAATTTTTTTTGAAAAACTACAATAGAACAGGGTTTTAAAAATCAATCAGATTTAAAACCCATGCGGACCATACCACATGAAACAGTATGGATTGAACGCTTGGTAGTAACAGAAGTTTTGTATCAAGATGATATTTGTACCTATAGTTTATTTAAGAGGTCATAAGTCTATGAACAATTTGGATGGTGTATAAACATCATGGTCAGCTTCAGAAAGGTTTTAACGGTGGATGTTGTCATTCCCACTGTTTTATAAGTGTGGCCCACCCGAGTTTAGGATCTGTCTGATTTTTAGAATTCTATCATATTGTGATCTTTCAAAACAAATGGATGGAGAGGATTTGCAGACCCCGAGAGTCTCTGTGCCCTCAGGTCACTGGCCAATCCAGTCACAAGGTTAGCAATCTATAAAAAAGAATATACACCATTCAAGATATACAAATTCAAGGGTAGCCCATCCGATGATCTGATAGGCTACATCATTTAAAATACCTCTATGGACCCACACAGCCCCGGGCACAGATATCTCTGTGCCTGAGGTCAAAGACAATCCACTCCCCTAAAAATATGGTGAATCCAATCATAAAGTGAGCCAACATATAAAAAATAATATACACCATTCAAAATATCTCAATTCAAGGGTAGCCCATCTGACCATCTCATCAGCCTTTTATAACCCGGAGCAGATTAGGTGAGACCCCGGATCCATGGGGCTGTTGTGATGTATGTGACTACATCCATAGGGTTCGTCCATATTGAAAACTCATTTTAAGGCATGATCCAAAAAATGAAGCAGTTCCAAATCCCAGATGAACCATATTACAGGAAGCAGTGGGGATTGACCATTAAAAACTTCTTCTAGGCCATAGAAGCTTTGGCTTAGGATGATATTTGTGTGGTCTCTTCATCTAGGTGTTTGTGACCTATCCGTTGGGTGCGTTACACTAAAACCTTCGGATCTCGCCCCCCCAAACACTAGAATTATGGGCTATGATAATGCAATAATCAAAAGCAAATCAACAATCTTACGACACAAAAGGTTTTTACGTGGAAAACCCTCAAAGTGGTAAAAACCACGGGACCTAGTCCAGATCAACAATTCACTATCTTAGGGAACTGTTACAACCGATCACAAGCACACACCGCTTGGATCAAACCTTCTTCACTCACGTAAGGATGGATAAACAATAAGAGAACTATGAAAGTAGGAGGATCTCACTGATTACGAGGACATAGAAGCGCTGAGATGACGGTTGCGTAGAAGAACTCTTCTTCAAGCAACTTCTCCCTTCTACAAGCTTCTCTCTCTCTTCTTTTATCTTTCTCTCTTCCTCTCTCTCTCTCTCTCTCTCTCTCTCTCACCTTGAACGTGAAAACACCTTAATGGGATACCCTAATCACAATTTGGAACCTCTTAAATAGGAAATCGGAGGAATTAGAACCTGTTCGTGCACTGATTTGTGCATTGTATTGTCAATTACGTGATCGTATGAGTCAGTCAAGTCTTGTGAGCCCCGACGAAGATTGAAGACTCAATACTTGAAGACCAAAGCAGCTTTCCGCACTCAAGTTCAAGCCAAATCAAGCTCGGAAGGTAAGTTGCATATAGACAGCCTATAGGATCCCAAAACACCCAAGTACATGGCATTCGAATCGCATTTTATGTTTGCCAATTGATCCACGGACTTAAGGTCAAGATGATCAGTCTTGGACCTCCATTATGTAGGTGCCAATCAGTTGAAAAAGATAGGAAAACCATCTCTGTGTGCACCATTAAAATCAAGGGAGTTCACCCCATTTTAGGCAATGAAATTGAGCCTGACGACCGGTCAGGCGACCGGTCGGCTGCAACAGATGTTCAGACAGAAAGCTTTTCAAAGAAAAATAAAATCATCTGTCTGACTGAGAACCGGTCGTTGGTCTCCTAGGACCGGTCACACGACCGGTCGCATATGGACGAAAAATGTCCAGCAACATTTGGAGAAAATTGTTCAAAAGGAAAGACCGGTCACTGACATCCAAGACCGATCGTACGACCAGTCGCAAATGGTAAAAAACCGTCCAGAGACTTTAGGCTGTTTTTCATTAAGGAAGACCGGTGTCAAGACCGGTCGTGCGACCGGTCGTCAGACCAGTCGGAGGCACAATCAAGACCGGTCGTTGGGCTTCTTAGACAGGTCGCACGTGACCGTTTTATATCCGTTGGAGCCCGATTCTTAGGAGCCTATAAAGGCATATTTCGAGGGCTTTGAGGGGATCACTTGCACACCCATTTAGAGCATTAAGAGAGGCTATTAAGACCTTCATCTAATCTCTTTTGCTCATCCTTATCTTGAGTTCATCCTTCAAACCTAGACATTTTATGGCACTACATTGAGTATTCAAAGCTCGGTTTGAACAATGAACTCAAGCATGGCATTCATGGCTGTCCCTATCATTGAATCTTCATCTTGAAGTCATTTATAGCATTGAATGATCCGATTAATGGTTCCTTCATTAACCATTGCATTGTAATAGGCATATGGAACATCAATACTTTCTCCCACCTACCTGACACTAGTCTAGGAACATCATATGCATTGGTAGCTGATCGTGGGAGCTTGGATAGGAGCTAAAGCATTCGTGGAAGCTGAAGCCACTCATCAACAACGCTGAATCGGGGCTCATCTCTTGTAAGTGTTTACGCTTATAGAGTCCATTGTTTGATTCCCCATTCTTATTGAGATTGAGGTCTAGAGATTGTGACCCAATCTCGGAGTTGTCCTTGAGTAGGACGTGGAAGTCCTTGCGTAGGCCTCCGACACGGGAGAATACGTGCGTAGGAGTTGAGAAGTCCTTGTGTAGGCATTTACCTTGTGTAGGTTGTAAAGGTTGAGAGGTGAACCTCATTTAAAACCTCCGATAGTGAATGCCGGTTACTCAAAGGAGTTGGGTACTTGAACCGGGAGTGGAGTAGACTTATCGTCGAACTACTATACATCGTGTGCAATGTGGTGAATGCATTTTATCTATTATTGTTCCTTGTTGATCAATCTTATAAGTGCTTAACTGTATGCCCATCTTGTGTTCGACAAAATGCTCATATGCCATCTTTGAATGATTAATACAAGCATGCATATGAATTGTTTGACTAAATGCTTCTCTCAGAATAATTGTCAAATCAAGTTGGATCTTGGGTGATCAATTGCTATCATTTACTTGTACTTAATTGTCAAATTGTAGTGTAAATGCAATTGAGTTTTTGAGGTTGCAAGAAATATCAAAAAGTCCTATTCACCCCTCCTCTAGGACATAAGCATACCTTTAAGCTTATCTCACTAGCGGTAAAACCTGCAATTTCAGAACCCAAATAGTAAACTGTGTATAAGCAATCTGTGTTGGGTCAAGCGCCCGATCAAAAGGGCCGTCAGGCGCCCGCCCAACCCAAAAACTGTCCAGAGGCCTTTTTAAAGAAACTGCCCAATTTCGGGCGCCTGGTCATCAGACCGCCAGGTGCTCGACTGTTATAAAAACAGTTTAGCGACTAAACGCCTCATCTGAGTGAATTTCGGTCACCCGACCACACCAGGGTGCACCATCTCTCCTCTTGATTGAGGAGGAAAATTCCATCATTATCAGAAGGTTGGATGGCAAATAAACATTCCAGTGGAATCCATGTAGCTTTTAATGGTGGGGATTCAATCAGGACTGTTTCCTGTGGTGTGGTCCACCTAAGATTTGCATCATTTTCAGTTTTTTTATCATACCCTAAAATAAGCTGTCAAAATGGCTGGACGGTATGGATTTAAGGCACATACATCACTGTGAGCCCCGCAGTCAGAGGTCCCACCTACATCGGTGGATCCAGGGTCTCACCTAATCCACTCCCATTATAACCATGGTGGCGTCCATAGGTTGGATGGGTTGAACGTGATACACATGTCACGTAGTGCCAGGTGTAGATATATCTTTGGGCTGTGTGGGGTCCACTGAGATGTCCGTGACAAATTCACTTTGTCCATCTGTTTTGAAAGACCACAGCAGGATAAGATTCTAAAAATAAGCAGATCTAAAACTCAAGTGGGCCATACCAACAACAGTGGGAAACAGCAACATCCATCGTTGAACTGTCAGGCATTCAATCTCCACTGTTTGGTGTGGTATGGCTCACCTGAGTTTTACATCTGCCTGATTTTTAGATTCATATCCTACTGTGGTCTTTCAAAACAGGTGAATGGAGTGGATTTGTCATGGAAATTCTGTGAGCCCCACAAAGCCCCAGGCACATAGATATATGTGCGTGGCCCACATGTAATCTGCTCTTTTCAACTTTCATTATTTTTAAAGAAAAATTAAATAAAGGTATTTTTGTAATTTCATTTCACAAAAAACACTTCTAAATCATTTTTTAATAGTAGAGGTTTATTTGGTAAAATAGAGATTCCTTGGAATTTTGCATTAAAAACTCCCATGGTCTGCATGGCTTTTTGTTTTTTTATGTTGGAAAGTGCATTTTCCACTCGGTGGGCCCCCTTCCGCGTGTGGCTTCAGTGGATCCCCATATCTACACAGGTCAGTGGACTCCTTACTGTATGGCCCACCATGATATATGTGTGCTTTACATCCACACCATCCATATATTTTGGCAACTTATTTTAGGGCATGATCCAAAAAATGAAGTAGATCCACATCTTGGGTGGACCACACCATAGGAAAAACATTGGTGATTGAATACCTACCATTAAAATCTTCTTGAGCCCACCAGAATGTTTATTTGTCCTCCTATTCCTACCTATTGATTAGGTCACAAAGACTTGGATGAAGGGACCACACAAATATCATCTTAAATCAAAACATATGTAGCCCATAAGAAGTTTTTGATGGCCAATCATCGCTTTTTCTTGCGATCCACCCAGGGCATGGTCCTGGGTGGACCATGCCCTGGGTATGGTTTTTGACCATGGCCAAACTTTTTCTTGTGGCATGGTCCACCCAGGGCATGGTTGACCTCATGGCTTATTTAAGAGTTTGTAATTGGAGTTCATGTGATTTGGCTGCTCATAATTGAAATCCACTAAAATTGATTTTTTTTTTTTTTGCTGTCTTATTATTATTGAATTCTTATTATTGTTTGCCAGAATCTAAATTTGATTAACTAAAATGCTTTAATATCCCAAATCAGTGTATGTAGATGATATTTGACATAATGATTATATTAAAACCATTAAAATATATGCTTTGGCAAAAAATAAGAAAATTTCAAGCATCCGAGTGGATCATAAACATAAGCATTAAGAATGAGTGATTCACCAATGTTTTTTAACCATCCATTTAAATGACCAATGTTTTGATGGCTTAAATCATTATATTGCTATGATTTGAACGATGCAACTGATAATTGAATTGTTTCCGTGTATCATTAATGCGACAAAATTAGTAGCCTAGCAACACCCTTGTTACTCATGTGCAGTAAAATTGTTTCATATGGTGGCTAGTCTATGGATAGGTAGGTATGGAGTCAACGAAAGTTTTGGATCAAGGTGATATTTGTTTTTTCCCTTAATAAATGTTGCATGATCCTGTGAATAGGTTGAATGACAAATAAACATCACTATGGGCCCTAGAAAGGCTTTCAACAGTGGAAATCATCATACCCACTATTTCCTGTGTTATGGTCCACCTGATTTCTGGATATGCTTCAATTTTGGTCTCAGCCTCTTAAATGAGCTAGAAAAATGGATGGACGACGTAGATAAACCACTTACATTTATAGTGGGCCCAAATGAGTCCCACAGAAATGAGCCCCATCATCTAAATTTGAGCTCCCACATAAATGAACTTGAGCTCCCTATTGAGCCTCATGAAAAAGTACCCCCAAAATAAGGGTGGAAAAGCTAGGTGTGTTTACCACCTCATCATCTAAAGTTTCAATTTCCAAACAAGTTGAAGAAGGGCATGCTCGAAGGGATTTATTTATTTATTTCTAGAATACTATAACAATTCTCAGGGTGGTTCAAGTCGAGCAGAACGGCTCAGGTATACACAGTCGGGTTGGTCAAGTTTGGCATGTATCTTAAACTATACCTAGATTAAAAACGGTCCAACCGCATTCACCTAGGACTGAACCCTTTTCTCTGCCGGGTTGGATCAGACGGGTTTAACCGACAGATATGCAGCCCTAGTCCAAATGATGGGATTAGACCCGTTAAATCAGGTAGTGTTGAACGTTGCTTGATGCCCATTAACAGCTCTGGATTGGCCACAGCCTATCCATCCACTTCACGAAAATGGAACGGGAGCGAATTAGTTGTTACCCAAGGAAGAGCTTAGTGGGTGTTACCATAACCGTGTGAGGTTCACCTTGATGTATGTTCTGTATATCTATGCCATACATATGGTTTCCTCTATCATTTTAGGACATGATTCCAAACCCCAAGAAGATCAAAAACTCGGGTAATCCATACCACTAGAAACAGTGATGAATGACCATTACCATTAAAAACATTTTATGGGCCGCAAAAGTTTTGGATGAAGCTGATATTTGTATTTTCCCTTCATCCAGATTTTTTGACATTATCAACGGGTTGGATGGAAAATAAACATTATGAAAAACTTACCATGAGCCTTATGAAAATTTTAATGGTGAGGCACTTAATCACAACTGTTTACTTGTGTTATGGTCCACCTGAGATTTGGATCTGGTCAATTTCTTCAACCCCTCCTAAAATGATCTGTAGAAATGGATGGACGATGTGGATATGCAATACATCATCAAGGTGGGCCCCATGGTAGGGGTAACATGCACCTAGAGGTGGACAACGATCCGATCCGAGTCGAACAAGAACCAGATTGGATTGTTCGGCTGCTTGAGTGGGTGTGTTCGAACAAACATTCGAACAATGTTCGAACAAACATTCGAACAAGATGGCTCTGTTTGAACTCAATTTGGTCTTAGCCCAATCATGTTCGAACATGTTCGTACATATGAATTTCGAACAATTTTTACGAGTTCGAACAAGTTTGAACAATTTCGCTTTTTTCGCTTGAAAATATTTTTTCTACTACTGAATAGTAAGTACCGATTTTTTCATTCGGTGTGTCCCACCATGATGTATTTGTTTTATCCACTCCGTCTATCCATTTGTACAGCTTATTTTAAGGCATTAAATAAGAAATGAGGTAAATATAAAACTCAAATGGACCACACCACAGGAAACAGTGAGGAGAATGATGTCCACCATTGAAACCTTCCTGGGCTCACGGTCACTTTTATTTGTCATCCACCTCTCTCTCTCTCTCTCTCTCTCTCTATATATATATATATATATATATATATATATATATATATATATATATATATATATATATAATCGAGTCGAACGAACGAGTCGAGTTGATCAATATTCGAGTCGAGTCAAAAAGGACTGTTTTGAAATTGAATTGAATTTTTTTCGAACACACATGGTGTGTTCGAACAAAGTTCGAACAATAAGACTTTCTGTTCAAATAGGGTTTTATCGAGTCGATCCAAACGGTTAAACTCAGTTCGTGTCCAGCTCTAGTAACACCTACTAAGTTGTTACCCAAGTAACAGCCAAGTCACGCCCGCACTCACGGAACATGTATGAGCCCGACTTGTTTGTTAGTTACATGCCATTAGGCAAGTGGGCCACGATGTGGATGTGCCAGGGCTTGAAAATTAGGTGCGAGTACTCACCTGGTCACATGTTTATTCCATCAGATGGATGAGCCCCACCTGGATTTTTCAACTCCACGGTGGGGCCTGCTTGTTGAATGGCAAGGATCACTCACACATGTGGCTAATCAATGAGTGGACCTTGTTGTGGAAAATCCGATCGTGGTTCAGAAGATGCGCAACCGTCGATATGTCTCCCGCAAAGGCCAACTCATCATGCATGACATAGAAGGACCCAAGCTTGTCGAGGTAAAGAGTTTCCATATTTGACATGGAGTCACGGATATAGTCGTGAGCCCTCGGCTAGGCACGTAGCAGATAGAGTCCTGAGGCCTTGGCTTTGACCTCGGATAACAGGCATAGCTCTGAAGCCTCAGCCTCGCCGGTACTGAGACCTTGGCAGCATTGCCTAGCATCAGCCTTAGGTAGGCATCACATTGTAACCATCCCATCCTAACAACTCAACTGAGAATGCCAAGTGCTATCCTCACTAGACTTCCTCGGAACTGAGCACACCCTACACCACCATACGAAGATAACAACTAGTAACCGAAATTTGGGGGATTCGGACGTGAGAAAGATTACCCTGCCGGACATGATAATACCGCCAGACTTGATAAGGATTATCCCGAATAATCCGAGCATCGTACCAGTATACGAGATCTATGAATCCAGCCACTTGAATCATCATCTATAAGATGATACCTCCCATCATCTCAAGGTACGCAATCCTAGACGCAACCCAAAGTCCTTAAGCTAAACCAAATCTCATAATGATTTAAGCATCGGAGGGTCCTTAGTCGGCACGGCCGACGCTCCTTACAATCTTCTTTTGTAATCGCAAGTGTCAGTCAGCATTGTCCATCGTTGTGCAGGCCACCGAAAGACGTAGATCCACCGTTGATCCTCGATCTTCATCTGTTGACCATTTTCGAACATTAACAGACATGGCTTGAACAATTTCCATGGTATGCTCGTGGTAGTCACACTAGAGGAATGGCCGGGCTTGATCACACGTATGATATCTCCCACGTCTTTCATCAGGGCATGTATGACTCTTTAGGGTCCAATGACTCTAATCCCGTGATAGTCAAAACACTATCACACAGATACTGGGCCCAGGAACGGCCACGCCAAGGATTTGGACCCGTGTCACTTGCCATACAGAGGCGAGATCCAGGAAATGGACCTGGTCCAACCCAGTTGCCATAGAGGGGCCAGCCCAGAAATGGAGCCGACCCGACTCATTGGGATACATACACCCGGTCCAGAATCAGACCGGGTCCAAACCGCATTCACGGGTTTTCAATTCTTACAAGTGAGACCTAGTGATCAGCAATCCAGACCATTGATCTGGTGAGGCCCACTCTTCATAGAGAATTCCCGAAAAATCTGCATCGTTGGTAGATCCCATCAACCAATATTTGAGCCCTTTCAGTTGATTGTGGACCGTTGCTGTCTTCTCTTCCAAACCATTGAGAATGATCCAAAAATCTTCTGGATTAATTGAAGATTCCATTAGGACCCGTTTTAGTGAAATGTGGACCGTTGTTATTAAATTTCTCTTCTTAGATGGCTGGATTGACATTGGCACCTGTATGGAAAGGTGGGGGCCACTCATCATACAATCAGTTACCAAATATTCAATCCTTTTATACTCACCAAGTGTCAAATATCATGTACCAGTGGGCCCTACAATGGACATTTGCTCCAACGTTTTGATGGTCCAGACCGTTCATCTAGAAGCTCATGAACGGTCTGGATGAAAAGGATTAAACAGATTACCTACGGGCCATCACAATCTGGGTGGGCCTAGAAAGATAAGGATGTTGAGAACAGGCCCAGCCTGGCTAGCCTAGCCCACTTACAGACAGCTATCCAAGCATCCAACCAATAGCTTGGGATCAAACCAATCTGGGGCTATAGAAATGTTAGATGAGTACCTTGTTTTCCATTTTACAAAATGGAAGGATCTTTATACTTGCCACTAAAGTCCTAAGAAGGGGCATTAAGTAGCTTGTGATAATCAGAAAATGTGAACCATATCACTTGCCTTATATTTAAGCATAACACACTTACTTTTCACAGATGATGCTATTCTTGTCACGCCCTAAGCCTAGCACCCATGTATACTTGACCTTGATACCACCTTGAGAGAGGGACTAAGAATTTTAAGTGTACATTCTCATGAATCTAAGGGTATAAACATCATCACTCTACACAATAATTAAGAAAATGAACATTCTTTTATTCCACCACATGATAAATTGACTAGTCATGCTTGCATTCTTATTACAAGGGTTTCAAAAATTAATTGTAAATATAATATTTATCCAGCTAATGAAGAAAACTATTCAAGAAAATCACAACTCCATTCACGTATACTTCAAATGGTGTCTTCATCATGATGAGTGGTTAAAAGATCAAAGCCGGCTACCCAATGATAGGCTTTGAGCTGGTTGTTGTAAGTGGGCCAATCTGGCCCATTAGTTGTCTAGTAGGCATGTTTTCAACCGTGTATGTATCCTGATTGAGGGTTAAAGGAGGTGAATATATAGCCCACTTAGCCAGTCGCTCAAATATGGGATGTTTATAGTAGACGACGTCATTATCACAGGAAGTGATGAAAGAGGTATATCGGAAGTCAAGCATCATGTTCAGGACTAATTTCAAACAAAGGATCTTGGAACCTAAGGTATTTTATGGGGAATGAAGTGGCCTAGGTTAGCTATTGTGATTATGTTATCTTAAAGGAAATATGTAATAAATTTGTTAGAAGAGATTGGGTTGATGGGCTGTTAACCATGTGACACACCAATAGACCCAAATACTAAATTATCTAATGAACAAGATGAATTATTTGAAGATCTTAAGAGGTACAAAGGACTTATTAGCAAACTTATCTACTTGATTGTCAGTATCCTTTATAGTGGGAAAGGTGACCATGTTTATGCATCATCAACTAAGAGTATAACATTAAGATGGTGTCCTTTGCATCCTTTGTTTCCTGAAAAGAGCTTGAGGACCGGGATGTTCCGTATGGACAACTTCGGGTCAAGTCATATGTTGATGCAGATTAAGCAAGCTTAGTAATAGATAAGAAGTTTACCTTTAGGTATTGCTTGCTTGTTGGAGGGAACTTAGTGACTTGGAGAAGTAAAAAATAAATTGTAGTCGCTAGGTTAAGTGTAGAAACGAATCATCGAGCTATGGGCCACATAGTTTGCAAATTATTATGAGCCAAATTGATTCTTTAAGAACTCCAACTATTCGATGAAAAGATAATGGTCATTTATTCTTATAACCAAGCACCAATTCACATAGCCATAATCCAAATTTTCATGAAAGAATGAAACATATAGAAATGGATTGCCATTTTATTACAAAAAAATAAAAAATAATAATAATAACATAAAGGAGATCACTACCGAACATGTGCATTCTAAAGCTCAATTGGCTAATATTTTCACTAAGCCTCTACCTCATGTATACGGTTTTTTATTTGGCAGCAAGCTAGGCATTATATATTAATAAAAATCATGTTAAGCTGTATGAACTATTGATATTATTGGGCCTAGTGTGGCTGGTTGTGTAATGCCGAATTTGTCTGTTCTATGTTAATAAAATAAGGGTGAGGCCATGAAAACCCTAACACATCCTTCTCTCTCTCTCTCTCTCTCTCTCTCTCTCTCTCTCTGCATTCAACATCCCATGTCTCACCTTCCACCCATGAGCACATATATATATATATATATATATATATATATATATATATATATATATATATATATATATATAGTTGTTAACTATTAAGATATTAAGATATCCGATAGATCTCTATGTATCTCCCCTCCCTTCAATATATATACAAGTGTTAACTATTAAGGTATTAAGATATCCGATAGATCTCTATGTATCTCTCCTCCCTTCAAACAAAATCATCTATTGATCTCTTGCTTTAATCAGCAAAATGTCTGTAGAAGATAAAAGGTTAGGATCATAATCGGGATAATCAGGATTATGGTTTAACATTTGAGTTCTAAACTGTGCTTAAAAGATTTTGGGAGAAGAAAAGCTAAGGTTTTTCTTTCCGGGTGATTTTGTAAGTATTCTCTATCTCTTGTATTTTTGTTATTCATAATGATTTATTTTGTATAATGATTTTTTTTTACAAGAATTTTTTTAATTTTTCCACATAAATTCATTTATCTTCTGTGGTTGGATTTGCTTGGTGTGATTGTGATTACTTTATTCGATTCTACTTTGAGTTGCTTCTGTCATCCCAATAAATGATACATTGGTATCAACCATAGTTTAAAAACCTAGAACTCATCTAAGCCATAGTTTAAAAACCTTGAAACTCAACTGGAAGACTTGACTCAACTCGATTAGATAATAAATAACTATACATTAAAATAATAAAATTTAAATTAGTTATCTTTCTTATATGTATTATAAAATAAGTAGAAAGCAATTACTCAATGCATAGCACAATTAGATAGACTTACCGAGTCAATTCGGTGAGTCACTGCCGAGTCCTCAAATTCGAGTTTCGAAGTGACCTGGCTCGAAATCTCGCCATGTCAAGTTCGTGGGCTGGTTGGATTGATCATTGTATGAAGAAGTGGGCCTCATCTATGCAATTGGACATCAATCTTGTCTAGATATATGGGTGTGTATGGCCCAGATTATTGTGATTTTTTATTACAATTCATTTGATTGCTGAATTTTTTGTGCCATGACGCTATGAGCTAACTTTCTTCATCTAGCTTGATTATAAATTCTTAAATCCGAGATCTAAACCACATGATCTAAACATTGTGGACCGCAAAACCATATCAAATGCTTAGAAGTCTAGCCATTGGATCATTAGCACTGAACAATATCGCTGGAGCCTACATATAATGCAATCATATGGTGGGACCCACCAATTAGATACCCTGGACTAACAATCAGGATAGCTTGCTCATTAGGGTGGGACAGACCTGTACAGAAAAAAATGCATACTAAGAGAAGCAACCTAATCGTCCACATTCAATATTTGTTTGCAGCCTGCTCAAAGAGCAGATAAGCGTAGTGAGTGTTTGAATCTTGCAAACATGACACTTGCACCTATACACCTCAAGGGATCAAATCCGTTGAAATGGTACATGTTTGAGTCCCCTTGGAATTCGCAAGAATGGAGTGATCCATCTTACCCCTGAACAATAGAATCCTCGACAGAATTCTGCAAGTGCTAAGAAGAGCATCATCTAGCACCTTGTGTCAATTTCACTATTTAGTAAGGCTAATACTAACGTCTATATGGTATTTTAGACAACTAATGCTGTTCTTCAGTGCTTAATCAAGGTAACTAAAATAAAATTTCATGGAGCTAAGAGATATTCTTAGATATAGTACATGGGTCATATGCAGGGAATGGAAGTGCTGCAAGCAGTGGTGCCCCAGATTAAGTAGCCACACACCATATATTGTCAATGTCGGTGCCATAGCTGTCTCCTCCACAGGATTTGATGCGATGCCATTAAAATAAATAAAGAAAGAGGAGAAGACAGAAGACCAAGAATCAGATTCATCCACTGGTGAGCCCAATGTTGCAAAACAAAACGTATGTTTATGGAAAGCTTGGCTGAAGTTTTCGGATCCATTCATCTGTTTTCAATTTTGGGACTCACATATTGAGCGGACCAGATTAATTTATTTTTCGCAAAACATGTATGAAGATTTAACCAACCATATGGATGGATTGGATGTCGCACCTATGTGTTATAATTGCACATGTGAATGAGATTTATTGCACACATGTAGCTGAGTAAAGCTCAAGCAGAGACATAAAAATTGAAATTAAATAAGAAAAAACACTACCTGCTTAATATACCTGTTTCCACGGCACATTTTCTTTTGTCTTCTTCTGATATATTAAGTAATAAACATAACCTACTATGGAACAACCTGAGGGATATAAAATCATAGGACAAGAAAACAAAGTATGTAAACTTGTTAAGTCTTTGTATGGTTTAAAACAAGTCCCTAAATAGTGGAATGAAAAGTTTGATAATGTCTTAAAATCAAACGGTTATATTGTAAATGATGTAGATAGATGTATTTACAGTAAATTTTCTGATAACGAAGGTGTCATTATATGTTTATATGTACATGATATGCTAATCTTTAGAACCAACGTAAAACTTGTGAATAATACTAAACAACTCATGTCTTCTAACTTTGATATGAAAGATTTAGGAGAAGCAAGTGTGATTCCTAGGTATTCAGGTAATCAGGAAGATGATAATATTACATTATCTCAGTCACATTATATTGAAAAGATATTAAAGAAGTTTGACCACTTCAATTGCTTACCTGTCAGTACACCATATGATCATTCTGTGCAACTCAAGAAGAATACAGAAAGTAGTGTATCTCAACATGCTTATTCTCAAGTAATTGGTAGTTTAGTGTATCTGATGAACTGTACAAGACCAGATATTGCTTTTGCTATAAATAGGCTGAGTAGATATAGGCTGAGTAGATATACTCATAACCCTAGTTATGATCACTGGAATGCTCCAAATAGAATATTAAGATATTTAAAAGGTACTGCTACATATGATATATGCTATACAGGTTATCCACAAGTATTAGAAGGTTATACTGATGTTAATTGGATAACTGAGTCTGATGAAACTAAATCCACAAGTAACTATGTATTCACAATTGGTGGAGGAGCAGTATCTTGGAAATCTACAAAACAAACGTGCATTGCTAAATCGACAATGGAGTCGAAATTTATTGCACTAGAAAAGGCAGGTTCAGAAGCTGAATGGCTAAGAAATCTCTTGGTAGATATACTTATTTGATCAAAACCTGTATCAGCTGTATCTATTCATTGTGATTGCCAGGACAGCTATAGTCAGGGCTAATAGTAAGATCTACAATGGTAAAAGTAGACATATCAGACTCCGACATAATATTATTAGACACCTGTTGACTGATGGTGTTATTACTATTGATTTCATACGATCGGAAAAGAATCTGGCAGATCCTCTGACCAAAGGACTGTCTAAAGGTTTAGTCATAGAAACATCGAATGGAATGGGGTTGAGCTTAATATTATGAGCTACCAGTGTTGGCAACCCAACCTATACAAGTAGAGATCCCATGTGATAGGTTCAATGGGTAAACAACAAGACACTAGGAGACTGGGAAGCACTGCAGTGAGTTACCACTTCCTGAGATGTATGCAATGTAAACAGCAATGTTCGGGAGGATGAGTTTGAACTCTTAATGAATCCATAACTAAGATTGGTAGTATATCAATTTGTAGTGTACACTTGATGGAATTCACCTATATGAGTGTGGAAGTTAAGGCCGCTTCCTATGAGATATTAGGTTATTCTCTAGAGTGCTCATGAAAATTCAGGTAAAGGTGCATGGCCGAAACGCACCAAACCGCAAAACCAGTAGTATCGGAATACTTGTGTGAGTGGCATGTATGGCTGTTTACGCTAAAGGGTTAGGTTAAAGACCAATAGTCACCTAATTCCTGTAAACCTGTCTTGCTTACTTTAAATGTTGATTAAAGTCCGATAGACATCAACACTATTACACAACTGTTCTACTCTAAACTCGAAATGTTTTGAAATTTGAAACATATGGGGGATTGTTGTATTTTAAAATCTTTTAAAATATTTTATTTCAAATTTTTCCTTTGAAAGAGGTTTCCCTCCACTAGTTTGTTTTTGGAGTTTTGTGCATTTTCTTTGTCCCACATCGGAAAGAACTAAGGAAAAAAGCAAGTATATAAGTAGAGGCTTTACACATGGGTTAAGCCCTCAGGGTGCAAGTGAATTTTGTAGTTTGTGGGGAGCTATGCACATTGAACCACACCATGTCAAAAACCACACACGCGTGCCCCCGCCCTGCCTGCCTGCCGGTCAGGCCAAGCCAAGCCGCACCAAGCCGGGCCGCGCCGCGCCGCGCCGACGCTGACGCCGAGCTCGGGCTCGAGGTCCGGGTCCTGGTCTGGATCTGGGTCTACCGTCAGTATACTTACGCACCTTCCTTTTGTTCTAACGGACACTGAAAGTGTACTCGCACCAACGGTCTTTTCTTTTAAACGTCCAAAGAAGCATCTGTTCGGGTGGTCGCATCAGTTGGGTTTAAACCCAACGGACCTAATCCAATTCAAACTGGTGCATTAAGCATCCTAATCAAGTCTATATATAGAATTGATTAGTCCATTTTTAAATATCCGAAAAAATCATCTTCTTTCTCAACTTTGCTAAAACTTTGGACTGGTTTTTCTGTTTCTATTTTCTTTGACTCACTGAGTCACTGCATCTCGAGTTTGCGGTATACTTGCTGGTTCGAGCCCTGTACGGCAAGTACACAGCCGGGACTAGGGTGATAGTCGTTGTATCCTGGAGGCCAACTATCTGTGACTCCTGTTGCATTTGGAAAGCGGTCCAAGAATGGCAGATTTAGTTTCAAGCCCAGTGACTCGTTACGCCTCACCTCAGTGTTCTTCAAAACAATAAGTTATTTAAATTTCGTTTTAATTTTCATTTAATTTTATTATTTGTCAATTGTTTTCAACATCTACTTCCAACACCTTCCACGTACGAGGGAAACCACAGCCCGCAAGAGAGAAGCAACTAGCCCCTGGCCTCTCTCAATTGGTCGAACTGGCCTAGGCCCACTCTATCGAAACAAGGGCTTTTAAAGATGAATTGCTACGTTAAAGGCTTGGTCTGTGTGGCAAATCTCCTCCAATTTTCTTGCTTTACATCTTATGCTTCAGTATCGCTTAAAGTATTATTCTTTAATAATAAAAGTGCAAGGATTATCATTATTTATTTAATGGGCCACCATAGATCAATAGATTTGAACAAACTGGATCAAGTATAGCCATTGGATCATCAGCAATGGACAATGCTAGCTGCTGGTAAGCTACTTATGCATGCTATGGGTTAACATGCCATCTACTTAATCATATGGTGTAATCCTTGTATGCTTGGACCTACCAAGCATTGAGACTTGAGACAACGATTATGGGTGGGTGTAAGGGTCCTGTTGCCTCTCATGTTTTGCATTTCTGTGACGTCTTAAGAGTGCCTTGAACATAGGAAGCCCTCAACATGGTACATTAATGGAAGTTGCTCTAGCTATACACACTCCATCTAAACCACATGAAATGCTTTGAAAAAATAATAATAATAATAAAACACCATAGGATGGGTATATTCCAATTACATAAGGATGCTAATTGCCTGTGCCCTCACCTGCAGGAAGTTCCTGCTGAACTTGAAGACTCAACCTGACTCAAATCAATATTTAATAATTAAAAACTGAAATTTCCATAATTACTAATAGATAATTATAATAGTTATTGAAGGATAAGAAAAATACAAGGACAGAAATTGTCAAGAGATCATTGAATAGGGCACTGGCTAAGATCACCACAGCACAACCTAGAGGTCGATAGTTCAATTCCTTCCTTCATCTTATGTTTTACATGCTAAACCAGGTGACTCAGTTTGAGTTGCATCAAGTCAACTCGATGACGTGATTTGAGTCCACGATGGTTGGTGTCAAGTCAACTGAGTGGTAAAGTTGAGTTAACATGTCTTGCCGAGTCACGCTCGAGTTGACTCGGCTGAGTTTCGAATTAAGTCAGTCCATTAATGACAGAACAGCTATAAGAAATCCTACCACAGTAAGGAATTCATACAACATTCTCGTATGATTCTCGGTAGCAAAATAACAGCAATTGCTGTTATTATACATATGCAGCAATTGGCTTTCTGTTCAAATCAAAGCAAGCAGTTCTTGTATGATTACAAGAATCAGATACTTGTAAGCTTTTTGGATTTGCTGAACTTCCAGCAATTGACTACTGCAGTAATTGCTAGAAACTCATCCAAAGAGAATTCTCTCACAGTGCAAAACCCAACAGACATTTCAATATAAACTAACCATTTGCATTTATATCCCTAGCTCTAAACACCAAGGGGAAAAAAAGGCAGAGAGGTGAAGATGTTTCCCTATTTCTTAGGCAAAGAGAGCTAGGCAACCATGGCCTCATCAAAGAACTAGTTCATGCTTACATTCTCCCTCATACTCTGCGATCATTAAAAACAACACAACAATCATCGCTCACCATCCGTTGAAGTCTTCTTTGGGTGCATAGGAAATGCAGAAAGAAGCAAAGATCTGCATTTGCTGGCCTTAAAAAGAAATTTTACAAAGACTCACCTTCTGACGCCTTTCTTTTACAATGAACTCGCGAGCAAGGTGTTGGATGGGTGCAGGTTCGATCAGCCAGAGGACCATGCTTTTGTCTAGAGGGCCGCCAGGAACAATGGCCAAGTGATCAAACACCGAGAGGCAAAATGCCAGCCCCTGAGTATGGTATTGCATGTCCATCTCAGAACCTAACAATTCTATCACCAGTAAAATTGCCTGAAATTTCAAAGAAAGAGATCTCAGGAATTTGGGTGATTGCCAAAAATAAAAAATAAATAATAAATAAATGTGAGATAAGATGAATTTGAAAAACTGTGAAATTTTTTAACATTAAGATCATATACTTGAAGGATTGCTGTACCTTAACAATATACTCAGGGGTGCTTGGCTTGGGAACATCAGCTGTCACATGCCATGTCTTATTGCTCTTTCACCAGTAAAGGCATGAAATGCCACCACTGCATAGTATTCTGGTTCCTTTGGCTGCGGGTTGCCATGAGGATCTGACCGCCTGCATTGAGAATTTTGAATTTCACATTTCTGATGGGTTCAATGCAAAGGGGTCCTTCTCAGGCACCCCACTAGAATCTAAGCACAAGAACATGTAATAATTTAGTTATCAAATATGTATAAGAAAGTGTCAACAAAGAGGGGAACAGTTACACAAATAGCACCATGCTAGTTTCACTTCAAGGGACTCACTATCAAGCATGTAGGTAGTGGCACTTGCAAGATCCCAAACGTTCTACACATGCTCGAATGTGGCAGTTACCTCATTGGGCGGGACCAACCATGTAGATACCATGGACTAACAATCAGGCTAGTATGCTCATTGGGTGGGCCAGACCTGTACAGAAGAAATGCAAGTTTAGAAAAGCAACCCAACTGTCCAGATTCAACATCCATCTAAAGTCATGGAAGCATGGCACCTCTTGAATCTCAGCCTAACAGCAAAAAGGGCTGTAAACATCATTAGCGCTAAGGACACATGACATCATGGACCAGCAGAGCTGTGGCACCATTTCACAGCACCCAGTTGAACAACACAGCAGATTAGCATCGACAATGAGCAAATCAGCACAGATGGACTCGATAAAACAGAGCAAAGGCAGAGCAGATCGAACATATGGAGAGCCAGAGCTTGAAACAATATTCCAATTCCTATAAGCATGACAACAAAAACCATACTCTTCCTTCAAGCAGTTAAAATGGATGGCATGAAGTATAAGAGGGTTCCTTGACTTCTTCTGCAGACTAGAGCTCTCTAATGTCCTCCATGATAGAATCCAAATAAATATCCTGTCCTTAATGTCGTGTTCCCCTGACTCCTCACCTTTGTTAATGCCCAAAGGGTAACTCTTACTAAGACCTTCCACCATTTTGGCAACTCGCTAGGATGAAATTGGTTTGGTTGCCATCTTGACGACAGGCAGAGTATTGAATAAAAGAGGTGGTAAGATTTACACTGCTTCATCCAAATCCAGGGGATGAAGGGTCATGGTCTTGGTGATTGCAGCATCCACACCTTTAATAAGAACCCAGGAATCTGTTAGGACTACGGCACTGAGGTTGATAAACCTACAACTTGGGTTAAAGCAAACTTTTCCAAAAGCATCTAAGAAGCTACAATCCGACTTTTGGAAAATCTTGTTAACATTAACCATGCACAGGCTGGAAGGATCACAATCTTTCATAGCCTCGACAAGAGTCTAGCGGCCCTGTGTATATGTGCTCTATCTTCCTAACTGCAGTTTTCGTAGCCAAAGGGATGTGCTTGACCAACATGTCAGTGAAGCCAGTAGCAGACCCAAAAACCAAGCTACCAGCCAGCCCCAGTAATGTTCTGACATTCAGTCTCATCTTCACTCTTTGTTTGCTTTTGGAGTGGATGGACTATCTATTGCCTCTGCAATCACATCTTCTGCCAGCTTAAGGTTGTTTAAGGTGGTGGATCTTGAAAACATCTCCATGGATAGCTTTCCCGATGATCTGACCAGTTTGTTCTACTCAAGATATCTGAGCTTGGAGAATACAAAGATGAAGCATCTTCCCAAATCTCTCTGAATCTTAAGGGCACATTTGTATGTGAATTGCCAATTGAGATTGATCTCAAGCTCTAACGCCTACACCACCTTCTGGTTTATCACCATGCTAGAAAATGTTTGAGGTGGTCTAGATTAAGGGACAACCCCTTATAGCCCTTCAATCACTGCTCAATCTAGCAGAATTCTTTCATGAGCGAGCCTTTGATGGAGAAGAGTTTTGCTGTCTGGCAGGAGCATATCCAAGACTCAAGGTTTCAAGCCTTCTTGATTCGAGGAGCAATGTATTGCCTTGAAAAAGCTAAGAATTACATGCTGTGAAGAGTTAGGACAGGTACCTTCCAGGCCCCAACATCTCACTACTAGCCTCAAAATGCAATACCTGGTGGATTTGAAATATGCTTTCTTGAGGGAGCTAACAATAGACGAGTTCAAAGAATTAGTCGATTCCATTAAGCACATTCCACTTTTCATGATTCTACAGAGTACCATCAGTTGATATTTGTATTTTGAATTTATCCTAGTAGAAATAACCATATGAATGGTTTAGATGGCATATAAAAATCACAGTCAGAACGGCCGGGACAGTTTTGACGTCAGGAGTTTCTGCCCTTTGACAGAGTGGCTGTAACAAGGTTTCTTTACCCATGCAGTACATCCGTTTTTCCACAGGGCATTATCATAAAAATTACCATGGTAATTAACAATGGTGATTGATAATTAATGGCAACAAAAAGTGCTTTTGGATCAAGTTAATATTTATTTTTTACCTTCTTCCAGTGATCTTATATGACCTTATTAATAGATTGAATGGCAAATAAACACTACAACAAACATCAAGGTACGCACTGAGAAGTTTTTAATAGTAGGGCGTTCAATCATGTTTCCAATGGTATGGTTCACCTGATAATTGGATCTACTTCATTTTTTTGGATAATGCCCTAAAGTGATCTGGAAAAAATGAATGGATGGCATTCATACATAATATATACATTAAGGTGGCCCCACGTTAATTCTCTCACCCAATCCACTCCCCAAATAAAAACCCAAAATAGGTTTTTTGGGAAGTGTCAAGAGGAGAGAATAAAAAAGGCAGCAATATCTTGATTAGTCAGCCCATGAATCAAGATAGTCCACTGGTCCAGTGGGTCACATGTTGGAAAACGAATATTAAGGCCGAAATTTTTTAACTCATTCATCTGTTATCAATATTAGCGCTCATAAGATGAGTGGACCGGATCTATTTTGGGAAAATATATGGAAGGTTAGACCGACCTTATGGACAACGATTGGATGTCGCGCTAACGCATGTGTAGCGGGCGCGGTTTGGCTAGTGACCAGCCAGGTAGCTGGTTTCAAAGCTCCATGGGACCCACCATGTTGTATCCGTTTCATCCACGCCATCCATCCGTTTCTCCAGCTCATTTTAGTGTATTCATCCAAACATGAGGTAGATCCAAATTTCAGGTGGACCATACCACAGGAAAACGGTAGGGATTGAACACTTACTGTTGAAAATGTTTTGGGCGCCACAGAAGTTTTGGAGCAAGTTGATATTTGTGTTTTCCCTTTATAGAGGTTTGTGTGATCTTCTCAACAGGTTGGATGGCAAATATGGCCCTAGGAAGTTTTTAATGGTGGACATTCAGTCAACACTGTTTTCCTTTGGTGTGGTCCGCCTGAGATTTGGATCTACCTCATCTTTTGAGTCAAGTCATGCATTCAAATGGATCTACCGTGTGGATAATGCAGATACATTATAGAGGGACCACATAGCTTCGACACCAGCTAACTAGCTTAGCTGGTGTATATGAGCTTTATTCCACACGTGTGATGTTCTGCACGTGCCCAAGATCCAACCCTGAATAAAACCCTAAGTAGGTTTCCGTGCCCAAGATCCAACCCTGAATAAAAACCCTAAGTTGGTTTTCATTGACAAACCATAAGAGAAAGTAGAGAGCAGAGAAGAAGAAGAGCAAGCAGCAAACCAATAAAAAAGAAAGAGAAGAAGAAGAGAGAAGAAGAAGAAGAGAAGTAAGAAAAGAAAAGAAATATGGAAGTTCCAAGACTGGAGAATTCAAGCAAGGACCCTCAAGGATGTATCCATTCATGTGATAATCTCATAAACATATTCTCAAGAATTCCAGCAAAGTCTCTAATACAATTCAGGTGCGTATGCAAGCTTTGGTGCTCTTTAATCTCTGATCCGCATTTAATCAACGCACACTTCGACTGGGCCATGAAAGAATCCCATAATCATATTTTCCCCCCGGATTTCATTCTCATCAACTTGCACCCTCCCATGAACAGATTCTCCCATGGTTTTAGTATTGGTTTTGTAACAATCCACTTACCTCATATGGATGAGACTTGGGTATCAAAGTACATGTTAACACCGATGGATATCAGCACAGAAATGGCCCATCCTTGCAATGGTCTAGTTGTCCTCTATAGCAAATGCAATATTCATGTGTGCAATCCCACTACCAAAGAATTTATTACTCTTCCTGATGCTAGTTTAACGAAAGAAGTCCTTTTCCACCATTGTGCTTTAGGCTTCAATCAGTCCAGTAAGGAATACAAAGTAGTCAGATTGTTTCAACGCACCAACCATATAAGGGGAAGTCCGGAGGTGGAATGTGAAGTCTTTACTCTGGGATCTGCATCATGGAGACGGGTCGGCAACATGGGCCACATTTCATGGGTTGTAAGTTGGAACAACTTCTACAGTGCGATGCATACTTCTATATTTTTTAATGGGACGATGTATTGGATAGCCATGTCTGATGGGTATGAATGTCAATTTGTGCTTTCATTCACTGTTGGAGATGAGAAATTCAGTGTAATTCCTTGTCGAAAGTCTGATTTTGCGCTGGCTGAGTTGGTAGGGGAACTTTGTGCAGCGAGCCATATACAATTTGAATGGGAGCAAATGGACGTATGGGTTCTAAAGGACCATACAAAGCATGTCTGGGTGAAGATGTATAGAATCGACTTGAGGCCCATTCATGAGAGGTTTGCCTTTCCCATTTGCATTTGGAATGGGAAGATTTTATTACAAGTTAAGAATGACAGGTTGTATTACTATGATTTAGATAATAAAAATATCGGGCAGATTTATCAAGGCATGAATTTTTTCCGGAATTATGTCACACACGTTGAGAGCTTGGTCCAATCATAAGCATGTAATTATTTTATAATCTTGACATTACGATGCAATTACTATAATCTTGACATTACGAAGCAATTATTTCTCTAGAATTTTCTTTATTCGATGTAATGGGCATGTTTCTTTTAATATTTTTTAAGTAAAGAGGGATTTTTCCCTCTCTCTCATCTCTTTTCTCTTTAAGCATGCAATGGATGGTGTTTTCTAGTGACTTTCATTCCCATTGTTTTTGTGATGGATTTATTCCTAGGATAACTCTGTACAATGTGTGGTTGTATGCTGGGAATAGCATGATATTACTCTAGCCAATCTCACCTAAAAGAGTAACTTAGTCCCCCCCTCAACCAGTAATAAATTTGAATCATCACCATGTATATTTTGCACTCACCTCTCTTAAAACCAAGCATGGCATTCCATTTAGTCATTGAATACTTTCTTGTTGTTTTTATCCTCTCTTTTAAAAAAAAAAAAAATTATTAAAGGAGAAAAACTGAACAAGGAAAAAAGAACTTTTGAAAACTGTCTAATGAGCAATGTTTTGATTCCTACAGTCTTGAGTGGAGAAACAGTGAGTCCCCCTTTTCCATTGAAGTAGGGAGGGCCTCCATTGATCTAGTTTCAACCGCAACTTGTTGACATGCAGGTCTGAAGCCTTCATCCATTACTGAAAATCCTATTTCAATTCTTTGTTCCCTGCAAGGGATGCAAATTAACATGGGACAAAGTGGGCCATCATGGATTGCATATGGTCTCAATCTCATCCTATTCTCTTGAGGACAAGATAGAAACAAGCTACTTCAAAATGAACAGGTGATATCATGTTTCTCTCTTCCTCTATCTTCTATCTTGCAGGACCTCCTAGGGCTATGATCGATGATGAAATCATGGTTATTTTCTAAACATGTGCAATCTAATTACGGAGACTTCTCTTTACCATCCTGCTGATTGTAGGTAGGTTCACATATATGCTAAGGAAAGAATCCGGTGTGGGGCTTAATATGCTATTACCAAATTAGGAATCCGTGCTGGATCATAGCTCAATAGGGACGAAGTTGCTGTTTTTGAGACCAGTTAGACCATTAATTATCGTCCACCTGAATAACTCTATGCAAAAACAACCCTATCTAATCCTCAGGTAGATCACACGTAGAAAACATTGTCCAGTCATTGATAATATCAAAATGGAGGGGTCATCCACTTAATTAGTGGATGTGACTGATTAATTTTGCAGAAAGCAGCAAGTGGTGAAGACAGAATACGGTGAGTTTGTATTAAAAAAAATTCTGAAAATAACAACTTTTTCGCTTTGAAACAACTTTTGGTAAAGCCTAATGGGGTTGATATTGTGTTGATGTGGCAAAGATCACTACAGCAAGTATGCGATATAGCGGTAAATCGCAGTCGGTAAATCTCAGTCGGCTAATGGGGTTGATATTTAATTATCCACTGCTATATTCTGAGTCGGTAAATCCGCCGCTATATGTTATTACCGCGGCATAAAGTTTATCCGCTGCTAGTTACAACGACGGCCCATTTATTTGCCGCTGGATCTACACCGACAGCACACTTAGTGTCAGATACAACATCCGCCACTACACCATCGCTATATGTTATAGCGGCCGATATGGTACCTATAACGGTGGATAATTCCGCCGCTATAAGTGCTAACTGTTGTAGTGGATCTATGACCCACCATAATGCATGCTTATATCCACATTATCCATTCATTTCACCAAATCATTATACAGGGAATGAGCCAAAAACTGAGGCACGCCCAGAGCTTAAGTGGGCCACTCCACATAAAGCAGTGGGGTAATGAGGCTCACCGTTGAAACCTTCCTAGGCACCATCATGATGTTTATTTGCCATCCCACCTCTTCATGAGGTCACACAGAACTGGATGAAGGGAAAACCCAAATATCAGGTTGATCGAAACTCTTTTGGCCCCTAAGAAGTTTTCAATGGTGGTGTTCAATCCGCACTGTTTTCCATAGTGTGGTCTAATTGAGATTTTGATCTGTCTCATTTTGGACTAATTTCCTAAAATGATCTGAATTTTTTAATGGATGGTAGGGATCTAATTCATATATCGTGATGGGTCCAAATAAGTTCAACATGTTAAAATTGTGAATAACGACGATATTCCTTGCAGAGAAAAGCGGGCGTGTTTTGTGAGGGAGCGCCCGCACCTAGCATATAGATGTCTCTGTGCTCGGGTTTGTGGGGTCCATAGAGATATCGGTGACAAAAATATTCCGTCTATCTGTTTTGAAAGACCATAATAAGACAGGGTTTTAAAAATCAGGTAGCTCCAAAACTAATGTGGGCTATACCACACGAAATAGTGGTGATGGAACACTCGGCAGTGACATAATTTTGTATCAGGATGATAATTGTTCCTACTAATTTTGTATCAAGATGATATTTGTTCCTACAATTTATCTAAGAGGTAATAATTCTATGAACGGTTTAGATGGCCTATAAACTATATGTACATTCCCAGGAAAGTTTCAATGATAGATGTTGTTGTTCCAATTGTTTTGTTTGTACAACCCACATGAGTCTTGGATCTGCTTGATTTTTAGAATCTTGTCCTAATATGGTCTTTCAAAATAGATGGATGGAGTGGATTTGTCATAGACATTTTTTACTTGGTCTGATGGGGTTAACACCCAATTCAAGGTCTTTTTGAGAGCTAATGTATTTTTAGCTCATATTTTGAAATGATATTAAAAAGGAAATATGCAGATATGGCATGGATAAAACTAGGGTTGAAAGCCGGGCAGGTTGGGTCAGGTTGGTGCTCATCCAGTATACAATGATATTAAGTACACAATGCATCCAGTACTTAAATTAATTTCAGACTTCTTTTATTCGATTTACCAAGCGCAAACTTAGCTTCGGATCCATCTTGTATATTGGACCATCTAAAATGATCTCGTAAAATTGTTAACACACCCGGTATAACAAATACATCATGAATGGCCTATAGAGCTTGGTGATGACGACACACGAAGGAGGTCAGGAACACCATGCAATCCGTTTCCAATCTGGTATCCACCCACATCGGTGGATCTTGAACTATGGGGCCAGCTTTAATCCACACCGGCTATCCATTTTGAAAGCGCATTATAAGGTATGTTTTAAAAATGATGCAGGTCCAAATCCCATGCCACATGATACAATGGTGATTGAATCCCACCCACCTCAGTGGATGCGTAGATCCACCAAACGCCCGAATTCTGTTAGGTGCTATGTGTTTGGTGAGTTCGGTCCGCTAGCCATTGGAAGCGGACTGCGTGGTGTGACTTGTGTTGACCTCATCTAATTATGGGCCCACCATGACGTATGTGTTATATTCATACGATCCATCCATTTTGAGAGAGAATTTTAGGGCATAGGCCTAAAAATGAGGAGATATTCCAAAGCTCAAGTTGTCCACACCTCAAAAAGCAGTGGGATTGAATGTCAGTCATTGAAAACTTCTTTGGGCCACGAAAGTTTTGGATCAAGCAAGTTTAACATGTGCTTAAGGTAGACTTTAGCGTAGGCTGCCCATTTTCTATCAAGTGACAAGTGGCCATATGAATGAGTTAAGTTTTAGGTGTAATTCTATGAGGTGGCCCACCTGTGTTGAATCAGAATACCTTAGGACTATGGCCAAATAATGTGCCTCATTTGCAAACGGTTACAATTTCCAACATTAGAGGATGGATGAGAATGGTTGGGTGTCACCCCAACTGTGTAGGGCCCACCTTAATGGGTTTATTTTATATCCACTCCATCCAAATGTTTTTCCATCACATTTTAGGATGATTACTCAAACCTTAAGAATGTCAAAATCTTAGGTGGACCCTACCATGAGAAAAAGTGATGAATGACCATTAAAAACTTTCTTTGAGCCATAAAAGTTTTAGTTGGAGATGATATTTGTATTTTCCCTTAATCCAGCTATTTTTAACATTATCAATATGTCGGATGGGAAATAAACATTAAAAAAAAAAAAAAAAACCTTATGTTGGTCCCTTTGGATTTTTCATGGTGAGACACACAGTCATCACTCTTTCTTGTGGTGTGGTCCACCTTGAGATTTGGATTTTCTTTAATTTTGGGAGGGAGCCCTAAAATAGGATTTAGAAACGGGTGGACAGAGTGGATATACAAAATATCATTAATGTGGGATAACACCTAATCCGGTGTTACCGGATAACACCTAATCCGCACCCAAATTTTCTTTTGTACAATTACACCGGGCACAGAGATATATATGTGCCCGGAGATGTGTGGGATCCACATAGACGTCATGAAAAATCCACACTGTGCATCTGTTTTGAAAGACCAAAGTAGAGTAGGATTCTAAAAAACATGCAGATTCAAAACTCGTGTGGGCCACACGACAAGAAACAGTGGGGATCAAATACCTAACTATGAAAGGAAGTTTTGTATCGGGATGATATTTGCTCTACAGTTTATCTGAGTGTTGATAACCTTATATACAGTTTGGATGGAACATTTCAATGGTGAATGTTGTTGTTCCCACTGTTTTACTGGTGTGGCTCACATGAATTTTGAATCTTTCTGATTTTAACCCATACCCTAAAATAATCTCCTAAAGTGGATAGATGGTATGGATATAAAACATGTAACTCACCAGCGAGGTAGGTAGCGTGTGGCGCACCACACAATCCGTTTCCGTACCCAACGAGGATTTCCCACATGCGACGTAAAGCTTTTTATGTTTTCACTTCATGATAGGTCCGATGAAGGTTTTAGTATACTCTTTCCCCAGTTTTTACCTCTGGCATGGTCCACTTGAGTTTTGGATCCACCTCATTTTTTGTTCTAAAACGATCCCTCAAAACGAATAAATGGGATGGATTTCTCACAAACATCACGGTGGGCCCCACCTAGCATCCCACCACAGTAACTTCCTGCGAAAGACATCCACGTCCGCATGGGAACAAGATCCACCCGCTTGAATAAAAACCCTGAGTGGGTTTTCTTTGACAAACCATAAAAGGAAAGAAGAAAGGAGAAAAACAAGAAGAAAGAAGAGGGGAAGAAGAAGAAAGAAGAAGAGACATGAAAGTCCGAAGACTAGAGAATCCGAGCAAAGACGCTCGAGAGTGTATACATTCCACGCATGATATTCTCATAAACATACTCTCAAGAATTCCCACAGAGTCTCTAAAAAGATTCAGGTTCGTATGCAAGCTCTGGTTCTCTTTAATGTCTGATCCATATTTCATCAGCACCCACTCCACGAAACAATCCCATAATCATATTTTCCTCTTGGATCGGAATCTCATCAACTGGTACCCTCCGGTAAACGAACCATCACTTGATCATAGCATATTTCCAGAAACACTCCACCTATCTTGCATCGAAAAGAGCTGGGTATCGAATTACATGTCGACAACGACCGACTTCGGCATAGGAATTTCTCAATCTTGCAATGGTCTGGTCGTCCTCTATAACAAATGTAGTGTTCATGTCTGTAATCCCACTACCAAAGAATTTATAACTCTTCCCCATGCCGGCTACACGAAAGGAGTCTGCTACTACCTTTGTTCTTTAGGGTTCCATCAGTTGAGTAATGAATATAAAGTGGTAAGATTGTTTCATCACACCAACTATCTGAGCCAAAATCCCGAAGTGGAATGTGAAGTCTTTATTCTAGGATCTACATCATGGAGACGTGTCCAGGGCATGTGCCCCATTTCATGGATTGTAGGTTGGGGCAACTCATATACTTGTGTGTTTTTTAATGGGATTGTGTATTGGATGGCTGTGTCCAACGAGGCTAGATCTCAAGTTGTGCTTTCATTCGCTGTTGGAGACGAAAAATTCAGCATAATTCCTTGTCGATCTTCCGATTTTGCACTGGCTGAGATGGCTGGGAATCTCTGTGTGGCAAGCCACGACGAATCTCCTTTGGGGCAAGTGGACTTGTGGTTTCTAAAGGACTACAACAAGCATGTCTGGGTCAATATGTACAGAATCAACTTGATGCCCATTAATGAGATGCTTGCCTTTCCCATTTGCATTCGGAATGGGAAGATCTTATTGGCTAAGGATGCCAAGTTGTATTGCTATGATTTACACAGCGAAAATTTGATGGAGATTTATCAGGGGACAGGATTACTCCGGATTTACAGTGCACACATTGAAAGCTTGGTCTGCATTGCAGACATGTAACTCTTTCATAATCTTGATATTTCGATGCAATTAGTTTTCTACAATTTTCCCTATTCTTGCTTAATTATGTATCCAAGGGATTTTTCCATGTAAAAATGACTGTCTTTTTGTGGACCATGAGAAATAGAGAAAATTAGGCTGATTTACTTGTGCAATTTCAATGAGGGTTTGTAAAGAAGAAAAAGCAGATAAATTGCTACATCGAAGGCTTGGTCCGTGTGGCAAATTCTCTGCAATTATCCCACTTTACATCAAAGGCTTCAGTATTGCTTGAAGTATTATTCTTTGATAATAAAATTGTACGGATTTTTTAAATCTAATGGGCCATCATAGATCAATGGTTTTGATCAAATTGGATCGAGTGTAGCCATTAAATCATCTGCAATGAGCAATGTAGCTAGAGCCTGCTTATGATGCAATCATATATTGCATGATATGGGCTAACATGCCATCTACTTGATCAGATGGTGGAATCCTAGTATGCTTGAACTAACCAAGCACTGAAACTTCATACAATGATTATGAGCTGGTTTAGTATCCTTAACAGGCCTTGCTTTTTGGAAGTCTTCAAGAGTGCCTTAAATAGAGAAGCCCTCAACAAAGTATATTATATGAAACAATTACGTAATTAAGGATGCTAATTGCCTGTGCTTCCTGTTGTTAGAAGCCATGTGGGCCACACAGAGACTCCCATGAGAAATCCATTCCATCCATCAGATTCTTAAGCTCACACAAAGAAAGTCAAAAAATCAAGCAGATTCAAAACTCAGGTAGGCCAATAGGGAATTTCCATTGGAAACTTTGTGGGGGCCATAAAGTTTTAGATAGGATGATATTTATGCAGAGAGTTTATCCCAGCGATAATAACCTTATGAACAGTTTGGATGGCCTTTAAACATCCTGGTTTGTTGCAAAAACTAGATTTGGTGATCTGTCTTTCATTTCTTGCGACTGGTGCAAATACAATGAAACCTTCATCGCCACTGCCTCAAATTTTGATAACTGCATAAAGGTTTGGGGGCGTCAGGCACACTGCTAACCCTTACACGGTCCGTGGCATTAAGCCTGCCGAAGTCATCCACACAGGCAGTAGCCTGCAGAAGGTGAAGTTCTTGCCTTACTCGGATGAGAGCCTGATCGCATCATGTTCAGAAAATCCGGTGGCGCTGTGGAACTATCGGATGGATGACCCACTGATTAAAAAGATTGTTCATCATGAAGGGCTTGTGCATGGATTGGATATGACTAAGAGCCTCATGGCCAGCACCGGTCCGAACGGCTTCGTTCATGTCTGGAAAAGGTCAGGGAATGCGACAAGGCTTTGAATTTGAAGACCCTTTCTTGTTTCATTGGATGGTGCAGACCTTACCAGGTGTGGTCTGCTTGGGAGCCAAATCTCCTTGTGTTTGCTATTCTTGTTCATGTTCTTGAACTAATCCCTGTACCGATTTGTGACATTATCCATTGATGTTTCTTCTTCTTAAGGAAAAAAAAAAAAAAAAAGAATTCTTTTCTTTCTTGTCTTCATCATACTGCGAGCATTATCCGTCTACATTCTAGCGAGCATTCCTTGTAGGCGTGGGCCACCTTTCTATGATCTAGATGGTGTAAGACTCCATTAAGTGGGCCACACATGATCATCGGTTTAGATCATGACCGTTGGATTATTCAGATTGAGCGATTCAGTGGGCCCCACTATAGTTGTGATCATTGCAAATAGGTTTGGGGCGGGACGCTTGAACCGTGTTCCCTATACGCGGTTATTAAGCCAGATATGGAAACCTACGGTGTGGAGACTCTAGAGGAGAGAAGTGTGATGGGTAAGCTTCTCTGGCCCTCTTTCCTATAAATATATGTCTTGGTCCCCTCACCAACACATAAGAGAAAACCCTAGTCCCATTGAGTGATTCTCCTAAAGGTGTAAGGTGCGGAAGACCAAGAGTTCTTCTCGCTAACATGGCGGCATCGGGAATGTCTTCCCAATCAGGTATAGCTTTAAGATTACAGTATGGAATCTCCATTATTCGATGCATAGAGATCCGATTATTCCGCATTAAGTTTAAGTTTCACAGTTGGTATCAGAGCCGACTATGTATCGATCATGGTAGATTGTTTGAAACCCTATTAAGATATTCAAGGCCAGGATCAGATCTCCCGTCAATCCCAGCCGAGATGAAAAGGGGTTTTCACTCTAGCATTGTTAATTCAAAGAACCGAAATCCATCTCCCAATTAGGACAGATCGGGCGACCGAATCTCATTGGCGTAACATCGCTGTTTAGAGATCCTTGCAATAAAAAAAAAAACCCCTTTGTAGGGTACCTTTGTGTTGAGGTTCAGATGGCCATGGAGATCAACGATCACTGGACCGTCGGCAGTCATGCTCATATTTAGACCACTTGAAACCCTAATGTCGGCCATGATTCCATGGCTGTCACACCTCTCATAGCCGCGGTCACTACCTCCATGTGAGAATCGGGCGTGTGCTAGGGCGGCCATTGAAAAAAAAAAAAAAAAAAAACTCATCTACCGCGGCAGCGGCAGCGGACTCTGCTAACTCCTCCATCAGCGGCAGAGGCAGCGGTTGGTCCGTCAGTGACCATCGTCTCCAGCTGCAACTATTTTTGGGGTGTCGATGGAGATCGGACGACAGCGGCGGACGACGATGGTTAATGGTGAGCTCGGCTGTCACCATTGCCGGATTCGACAGCAGTCAAGGCCGGCAATGGCCATCCACCTTTCCAGCGGCGCCGTTGACGGTGCTGATGGAGATTCGAGGGAGGGAGAGGGGTCCGATTGCTGCTGCTGCACAGGGGCTGTGGAAGAGGAAGCCAGTCGGATTGCTGCTGCTGCTAAGGGGCTGTGGAAGATGCAAGCCGGCTGCCCCTGCTCACCTCTTCTTTAGCCATGAAAACCGGCCGTTGCAGCCGGATTTGGGTTGCCCAGATTTGCGGTGGCTAGGGTTTGGAGAGGTCTCGTGCGGCTAAGGTTTTGGAGAGGAGAGATGAGGCAGATGCTGTTTTTGGGTATTAACAGCGGGTTTTGCTGTCTTGACGAGCGGGCCTCATCAGGCCCTGTTTTCAAATTCACAGGCCCAGTCCAATTGACGGGTCCAACGACCCAATTCATAGGCCCGTTTCCAGCAGGTTATGGGCCAATTTTGGGAGGTCCGTTTGGGCAAATCTCAGGCCCTCTTCAGGGCCTACTTTGGCGATTTTTTTGGGCAATTAGATGGGCTCCATGAATGGCTAGAAAATGGGCAGAAGTTTGGGCCCGTTTTTAAATATATTTTAGGCCAAGCCTGAAAAGCCCAATCCAGTGGGTCAGGCCCACCAGCCTGGCCCAAGCCCAAATCAATCTAGCCCATGCCCTGTTGAATCTAGCCCAATTTAGGGTCCATTGGATGTTTGTTATGAGCTCAACCCTTGGACATATTGTCCATTCATTCTTTGGACCTTAAGTAGCCCACTTTAATTTTACTTGGGCCATCAATTTAAGTAAAACCTAAATAAAGTAATTGATGGTTGGTAGGCGGCCCTAGTAATTCTATAAATGTGAATTATATATTACTCTGATTTGACCCAAAATAGGGCCATTACCCATTTGTTTGAGGCTGATATTTAGTTGTTGGCCATTAAGAATTTAATCCAACCATCACTTTAGAATATGTTTGTACATATGAGCGGTCAACATCAGTCGTATTTTAGGCCGAATCAGAATTTTTGCAGTATGGTTCGTTGTGGGCAGAACCATATAGCAATCCTTGAGTTTGGAAGTGGAGATTGGAACTAGTTGTGTTAGCCACCAAAGTGACCGCAATTGGCAAAGATTTCTACTTCTAGACTTCTGTACTTGGAATTCAGTGACCCTCCATTATAGGATTGCATTAAGTTGCGTTCATACCCAGGCGAGCGGTGGTCAGAACAAAGAAGTATCATTGTTTGGCTGGGTGTGAGCGGGATGAAGTGATTGGTGATGGTGATATAGGTCTGAGAGATTCATTTCACCCAAAGGTGATGGGCGTCTTAGATTTATTTTACCAACATTGGTCAGCTTCATGTTCAGAAGAGCCTCCTGTATGTTACAATTTCGCCCAAATGAGGAATTGTGATGATACGCTGGGCTCTTACCAGATTTTGATGATTATGGCCCATCATCATTCTGGGTCATTTGATTGAAGGCCCAAATCAATCGAATGTTCATACATGCATGATATTTGTGGTTTATGTTTATGCATTGTTATATGGGACTTGTTTATTAATGTGAGTTTTATGCTTTGAATGTCCAGCTAGCTATGACTGTTTCCAATATTCCAACACAATTCAATTTCATACCTTTGCTTACTGGGTCCAACTATTCCAAATGGAAGTCATCCGTTGAAATAGTCCTAAGTTGCATAGACTTGGACTTGGCCCTGGAGGAAGTAGAGCATCCTATTCCAACTGACTCTAGTATGGAATCAGCAAAGGTACACTATAAGGCCTGGACCAAGTCAAATAAGATGTGTCTTAAGATCATAAAGAACTCGATTTCTGAGACCATGCAGGGTGTCATGCCCGACACTGAGAAAGCTAAAGATTTCTTGACTGAAATAGGAAAACGATTTCAGAAATCGGATAAAGCTGAGCTGAGTTCACTTTTACATAAATTGACTCAAGCCACCTATAACGGTCAAGGAAATATCAGGGAGTACATTGGTGGATTGTCTGATGTGGTGGCTAAAATCCGCGCATTAGACCTTAAGATTGAGGATGAACTCCTAATTTTCTTGGTTCTGAACTCCCTCCCTCCACAATTCAGTCAATTCCAAATCAGCTATAATACCCAAAAGAAAAATTGGACATTGAACGAACTGATATCTCAGTGCGTTCAGGAGGAAGAGAAACTCAGAAGGTCGAGCAAGACACAAAGTGCACACCTAGTAACATCTGGTCAAGGACGAAAAGGAAATAAGAAAAGAAAGCACACTTCAGGGAAAAGTTCTACGGGTCCTGGCAATCAGCCTAATCTGGAAAGACATTTAAGAAGAAAAGGAAGGGTCCTAATGATGGCTGCTTCTTCTGTAAGAAGCCTGGTCATCAGAAGAAGGATTGTGAAGATTTTAAAGCATCGTTTCTAAGGGTAAAGACCATATTTTAGTCTGTTTTGAATCAAATTTAGCTGATATGTCCACAGACTCCTGGTGGATAGATTCTGGTGCAACTATTCACATTTGTAATTCCATGCAGGATATGCTCCAAAGCCGGACGCCAACTGATGCAGAGAGATCAGTCTATATGGGGAATGGCATTAGAGCAAACGTGGAAGCTATTGGAGTCTATAGGCTTAGGTTATCGTCAGGACACTTTCTTGATCTAGTAGATACTGTTTGTGTGCCTTCTATAAGGCGCAATTTGGTTTCCATTTCTCGTTTGGACAAATTTGGTTATGATTTTAAATTTGCAAATGGAAAATTAAGCATTTACTATGATTCAGTTGTGATTGGTTTTGGCACTTTAGTTAATAACCTTTATCAGCTAGATTTGGATGTTTCAAATGTATGCGGCGTTAACACCTCACATGGAAATACTAAAGGCATCAAACGAAGTTTAGATTGTGAGAATTCTTCCATGCTATGGCACAGACGATTAGGCCATATCTCTCGTGAGAGATTGGAAAGGCTTGTGCGTGAAGGAATTCTTCACTCCCTGAACTTCTCAGACTTTGGGGTTTGTATTGATTGCATTAAAAGTAAACAGACTAGAATAAGGAAAAAGGGTGCCACTAGGAGCGTAGGACTCTTAGAAGTGATTATACAGACATCTGCGGACCGTTTCCTATAGCATCTTGGAATGGGCAGAAGTATTTTATCACTTTTATAGATGACTACTCTCGTTATGGGTACTTATACCTTATTAACGAAAAATCAGACGCCCTGGATACATTTAAGATCTATAAGGCTGAAGTCGAGAATCAACTCGACAGGAAGATCAAAGTCGTTAGATCCGACCGTGGTGGTGAGTACTACGGAAGGTATGACGAATTTGGGCGTAATCCAGGTCCATTCGCTAGATACCTACAAGATTGTGGCATCATCGCCCAGTACACCATGCCTGGTATTCCAGAGCAGAATGGTGTATCAGAGAGGCGTAATCGCACCCTAAAGGACATGGTGCGATCTATGATTAGTAATTCTACGTTGCCAGAATCTTTGTGGGGTGATGCGTTGAAAACAGCTATGCATATCCTTAATAAGGTCCCAAGTAAGGCTGTAATGAAAACTCCATATGAATTGTGGACAGGGCGAAAGCCTAGTCTACGATATTTTCATGTATGGGGTTGTCCTGTAGAAGCCAAACCATATAACCCACATGAAAGAAAACTTCACCCTAGAATTATTAGTTGCTTCTTTATTGGATACCCAGAAAGATCAAAAGGATTCAGATTTTATTGTCTATCATATTCCATGAGAGTCATTGAGACTGGGAATGCTAGGTTTATTGAGAACACTGAAGATAGTGGGAGCACAAATTTAAGAGATATTGTATTTGAGGAAGAGCGGATTGTGATTCCCACCACAATCATTCAGAGTAGCATGGTTGTCCGTCCAGTAGTGGACCCTGAGATCCCTATGGACGACCATGCACAACCTCAAATACAACCCACTGATGAGGAAATAAAAAATCCAATTCAGAATAATGAGCCATTAAGACGATCACATAGAGAGAAGATCTGTAATACCAGATGATTACGTCGTCTATTTACAGGAGCATGAGTTTGACATTGGGGTTGAAAAGGATCCTGTATCCCTTTCACAAGTCGAACAAAGTGTGGATTCTTCTCATTGGTTCGATGCCATGAAGGATGAATTGAAATCCATGAAGGACAACAAAGTTTGGGACCTTGTTGAATTGCCTGAAGGGATTATGCCGATTGGTTGCATATGGGTATTTAAAACCAAACGGGACTCTAAGGGCAATATCGAAAGTATAACGTCAGGCTAGTTGCAAAGGGTTTCACTCAGCGTGAGGGCATTGACTTTAAGGAGACTTTCTCACCTGTATCTAAGAAAGACTCCTTTAGGATCATTATGGCTCTTATGGCTCATATGGATCTGGAGCTACATCAAATGGACATGAAAATTGCGTTTCTCAATGGAGATCTAGTGGAGAACGTATATATGTTGCAACCAGAAGGTTTTAAAGCCAAAGGCTCAGAACATCTGGTCTGCAAACTTAAGAAGTCCATTTATGGGTTGAAACAGGCATCACAACAGTGGTACCTAAAGTTTCATGAAGTTGTTTCCTCATATGGTGTCATTGAAAACACTGCGGATGAGTGCATATATGTGAAAATCAGTGGGAGTAAGTTTATCATTTTGGTCTTGTATGTTAACGACATTTTATTGGCCAGTAGTGATATTGGATTATTGCGTGAGACTAAGAAATTTCTATATCAAAATTTTGAGATGAAAGATCATGGTGATGCTTCCTTTGTCATCGGCATTTAGATTAGTCGGGACAGATCACGTGGATTACTTGGCTTATCGCAGAGGGCCTATATTGATAGGGTTCTCGAAAGGTTTGGCGTGCAAGGTTGTGCTCCTGGCCAAACACCTATTGTAAAAGGTGACAAATTTGGTCAATTTCAGTGTCCTAAGAATGACCTAGAAAAGGATAAGATGAAAGCTATTCCGTATACGTCAGCAGTAGGGAGCATCATGTATGCTCAAGTCTGTACGCGTCCAGATATTGCTTTTGTGGAGGGAATGTTGGGCAGGTATCTTAGCAATCCAGGAATGAATCACTGGATAGCTGTAAAGAAAGTGTTGCGCTACCTGCAAAGGACAAAGGACTTCGAACTCACATACAGGAGATCCGACCATTTGGAGTTGGTAGGATATACAGATGCAGATTTTGCTGGTTGTCTCGACAGCAAGAAGTCCACCTCGGGCTATGTATTCATGATGGTTGATGGAGCCGTATCATGGAAGAGTGTGAAACAGACGATTACGGCATCATCTACCATGGAAGCAGAGTATGTAACTTGTCATGAAGGCACGAATCAGGCAGTCTGGCTTTAGAGTTTTTTCTCTGGTTTACGGGTTGTACAGATGATCCCGAAACCATTGAAAATCTATTGTGATAGTTCAGCTGCAGTTAACTTCTCCAACAACAACAAGCATTCATCGATGTCAAAGCACATTAACATCAAATACCTTGTTGTAAAGGAGAGAGTTCAGAATTGTCAAGTGTCTGTGGAACTCATCGGCACAAGGCTGATGATAGCGGATCCTCTCACTAAAGGCCTTTCTATCACGCTCTTTAAGGAGCATGTGACGTCTATGGGAGTTGTTGATCCCAATGATGTATTTCAGTAGTAGGAGTTTTCATGTATGATCCGATTATGTCCAGACATTTTTAGAGATATCTTTTATGCATTGATGATTCTGTTTTTCAGTTTATATCTTGTTTCTCCTTCAGTGTGCACATTCAGTTTTGAGTAAGCAAGACTTTGGTTTGTGTCTTGGAGACACGTTCAGTAGGACCACTTGAAGATAAACACGTATGATCACATAAGACGTGTAATCTTCATACCACACCCCATATCAGTGATCCATGTCGTTAAGGCTATTGGTATTTGTGATTGTAACTCGTCACACTTCGAACAAATATGAAATGTTGTGTTGACTACCATGATTCAATATCAGTGGTCTTGATGAACCGGATCTGACAAGCGTTACTCATAATTATCCAACGGTATTGTTTTGAAATCAGTAGGGCGCCCATTAGTAACTTTTGAAACAAATGCGTTTTATAACATTATTTTTTCACAAAATAAAATAAAATGTTTTGTTTTCTTTCAGAGATCAGTGTAGCCCAAGTGGGAGAATGTAAGACTCCATTAAGTGGGCCATACATGATCATCGGTTTAGATCATGACCGTTGGATTATTCAGATTGAGCGATTCAGTGGGCCCCACTATAGTTGTGATCATTGCAAATAGGTTTGGGGCGGGACGCTTGAACCGTGTTCCCTATACGCGGTTATTAAGCCAGATATGGAAACCTACGGTGCGGAGACTCTAGAGGAGAGAAGTGTGATGGGTAAGCTTCTCTGGCCCTCTTTCCTATAAATATATGTCTTGGTCCCCTCACCAACACATAAGAGAAAACCCTAGTCCCATTGAGTGATTCTCCTAAAGGTGTAAGGTGCAGAAGACCAAGAGTTCTTCTCGGCAACACGGCGGCATCGGGAATGTCTTCCCAATCAGGTATGGCTTTAAGATTACAGTATGGAATCTCCATTATTCGATGCATAGAGATCCGATTATTCCGCATTAAGTTTAAGTTTCACAGATGGTACATCGAGTGGGTGGCTGCACCATGGATACCAAATGATACGAACCATTCTCCAATAATCAAGAACTCCTTGACATCCCAAAATGACTTCAAATCAGCAGATCACGTGTGAGGGTGTAGTGGCAGGCTCAGCTTTGGACAGGGCGTGGGCCCTACTTGTTTGATCCGTAGGTTGGGCTTGAACATCTCATGTGTGGCCCGATCAGTTTTTAGTCTGGCCTGGCCTCTAGGCATTCTGACTAGGGCTGTACATTGAGCCGAGTCGAGTCGAGGTGGGCCAAGCTTGGCTTGACTCGTCTGTGCTCTCCTCGAGTTCAAACTTGAGCTCGAGCTCACCCTTGAGCTTACCATTGGAGCTTGCCTTGTTTACCAAAACTATCGAGGCGAGCTCTGCTCCCACCTCAATTTAATATATTTTTTGCTACAAAATACAAATTAAAAGTCAACAACATTAAGTTCAAGAAGTCACACATATATTAGGGGAGAATAGTATTTCTGCAGGTGGGACCCCACCATTTAAATGGCCTAGCTCTTGTCGGTTTTTTCTTTGGTAAGTCACACACACATTGAATGCAAACCACTAGTAACATATTATGAACCTTAAATTAACACAGTACAGGCATAGCTCACCACATGAATGGACTGCCTTGATTATTATGTGGACCATCTTCATGATGAGGCCCAATGTGTGTGCGTGTGTGTGTGTGTGCGCGCGCGCATGCGTGCGTGTGCCGGGGGGGGGGGGGGGGGGGGGGGGGGTGGGGGATGGGGGATTAAGGTTTTTTTGTTTTTTTTTTTTAATTTTTATACAAATATCTATATGAAACGAGTCGAGTCGAGGTCGAGCTGAGTCGAGCTTGAATCTAGTCGAGTTTTGAGCCGAGTCGAGTCGAGTGACCTACTGGTCGAACTTGACTTGATTTCTAACTCGAGCTCTTAAATGAAGCTTGACTTGACTTATTCTACTAAGTCGGGGCGAGTTTTTTCGAGTCGAGTTGATCAAGTTTCTCGCTGACTCAGCTCATGACCAGCCCTAATTCTGACCCAACCAGCCATCCCGGACTTCATATGTACACTTGTCATATCTTAGAAATATGCATTCCAATCCTCAGCTAGACAAATTAACTTTAGCAGTACTGGATGACTTGGGAACATTCAAGTCAGGAATGAGTTTCAGCAACTTTCTAGCTTGGGCCTGATGTGGTAGGCTCATACAGGCCTTGGGCCCTTGGGTCTTTTATATGGTAGTCTATGAATTGTGTGCCAATTGGGCTTGGGCCATGACCAGGCATTGGGTCTTTAACATGGTGGCTCGTCAATTGCACCTAATGGGTAGTATATATGATTGAACAAATGTTGCGGACCTAGGGTTTAGGCTGGAATCCTAGTTCCGGAGCCAGGCCATTCCTCAACTTTATGCTCATTTACTGATGGGGAATGCACCGGCTCCGTCCAAACCCAGTCTGGCCTGGCCCATTATTGGTTTAGAGGCATTTTTGTCACATATCTTGGCACACCTAATGAACAGTCCAGATCATTTAGGAAGTGAGTTGGCAAGGGCGAACTCGAGCTAAAACTGGGCGTGTGCATCATGGTCTGGACTAGGTCCTGTTGGTTTTGGCCGGGCACGAGCCTGATCTGGACTTCGGCTTAGGTTTTACTTTAATGGGGGACTTGGACACACCCAGGCCTGTTGATAGCCCTTGCCTTGGTTGTAAAATACATTCTAGCCTACCGTAAGGACCTATTAACGATTCCAAAACTCAGACCGCGCAAACAGCAGACCCACTATAGAAGGACTCAGATTGCCTGATGAACCAACTCAGTGTGGTTTGCCCTGAGTATTTTATCTACTCGGTCGATTCATTCTACCAACTCAATTCGGGTATGAATCCAAAAATGAGACAGATCCAAAGATCTAGAGGATCACACTACAGGAAATGGTGGGGATGGAACGCCCACCGTTGAAAGCTTCCTAGGGCCACAGAAGTTTTGGATCAAGCTGATATTTGGGCTTTTCCTTCATCGAGATCTGTATGGCCTCATGAGGAGGTTAGATGGCAAATAAACATCATGGTGGGCCCTAGGAAGGTTTCGTGTCATTATCCTCATTGTTTCCTGTGGTGTGGTCTCTTGAGCTTTGGAGAGTCACATTTTTGGACTCTTTACCTGAAGTGAGCAAGCAACAAGGATGGATGGTGGGGATGAAACACATACATCATGGTGGGCCCCACAGAGTCGGGTCGTCAACTGGCAATCCGGGACCGTAGAAAGAGTAGATACCGAAAATCAGATTTACATCCCTGAACTCTGATCAGTAATAGATATACAGTCAAATATTTTATTATTTTTCATTTTAAGTGTGCGGCAGATGTCCGCCAATGGATGCGAGTCGCCGCCCCTTCCAGTTATCGGAAGCTATGTGGGGCCCACCCAGATATCCCGTGAGACATCCCCCATTCATCAGTTTCCACCGATTATGTTAGGGCATGATCCAAAAATGAGGCAGATCTAAAATTCAAGTGGACAACCTACAGGAGACAATGGAGATGGAAATGCCCACCATTGGATCCATCCTAGGGCCCACCATGATGATTAATTATATGCCATCCAAACAGTTTATAAGTTCATTCTAACTGGGATTATTAACGGAAACTACAAATATTAAGCCGATCCAAAATTTCTGTGCCCCATAAAGGTTTTGACGGTGCCATCATGCCCTAACATGAGCTGGAGAAACTAAGGGCCCGTTTGGATACCACCAAATAAGTTGCTTTTCTTGCTGATGGCAAAAGTTAAGTAACTTATCTGAGATAAGTTAGTTTGGTTAATAAATAATGATTCTCATTTACTGGCCGAAAATCAGTTAATTATTTCAACATTTTTATTTTGCTTTTCTACTTTTTCACCATCCACTGAATCAAGAGGGTGCTTGTCCATAGTTGTAAAAGTGCTGATTATTGTGGCAACCGCCTAGCCCAATTTGACCATCTAGCTTGCTGGGCCCACTGCAATATATTTGATCCATGCCGTCCATCTAGTTTGGATGTGAGTGGGCCTAGCATGTGAGGCAGATCTAAACCTCAAGTAGGCCCCATGTCAGGAAGCAACAATGATAATAATGACACCATTGAAACCTCCTTGGGCCCAGCGCAATGTGTTTTACTCATAACATTCATCTGTTTTTCCAACTAATTTTGAGTGACCCACTGGGTAGTGGGGCCACTTGCTGTGCACATGAAATCCACGCCGTCCACCCTTGTTGCTCTATCCAAAAAATGAAACAGAATACAATCTCAAATAGATTGCACCTCAGGAAACAATGGTCATTGATGCCCACCATTGGTTGGCCCTAATGATGAGTTGCCCATATTCAAGGCTAACCCTACGAGATGAACGACCCACATTAGAGGTGGGCCCCAAATTTGGGACGATCAGCATTAAAGATGGCTCCATATGATGGGCAATAGCTATTGATGGTGGGCCCACTTGATGGATGACCAACATCAAAGGTGGGCCCTATATAAAGAACGGTGCAAATGGCCCACATGTATTTCCCACTTCAAAGGTGGGGCCCGCACAATGAACAATCCACACCAAAGGTTGGCCCCAAATGATATATGGTGGATATGCAGGGACCAAACACAAACATGCTTTTCTACCTTTTGGTTGATAAGCATGTTGTTTACCAAATATTCTTATTTGCTAATTAAGTAGAAACTAAGATAAATTACTTATCTGATTAGTAGCTTATCTTAAGTAACTTACAATCCAAATGGGCCCTAATTGACAGGGTGGATTTGTCATGGACATATCGGTGGGGCCCACATAGGCAGCCAACTCGCGATCGACCTCTACTAATAAATATTTTAGGACAATATTAGATTATTGGCTTCTGATCAATCTACACTGTGCAATGATTTCGATAGTTGAGGTTTGAGAAACATTTTTGTCATGTTGACGATGACTGTGTTCGTGTGCATGGATCATCTCCCCGGCCCCTACAATATCACTCTTTTTATATAATGGTGAGTGGTCCAGATTCAAATAGCGAGATCACATTGTGTTAATATAATCTCCTTAGCTAGACAAACACCTGGCATTTTGTGTATATACTGTCTATCTCTTTGTGCATGCATATAGATAGCTTAATCAATGGATGTATTACCAATATTCAAGTGGGAAATATGGATTTTGCCAATTTTTGGACCAAGCCGGCTCAGGCCAAGCCCAACCAATTTGGGGTTCAAGGTTGGGCCTGATGTGCTGTGCCCAATCTGGGCTTAGGCTGGGCCCATGCCTCCCATCTTAAGGGTTAGCAGGCTGGGCCTATCCTGTCCCTTTCCATTGATAAAGTTGGCCCATTGACACCCCTGGTCATGTGTAGATATGCATGCCACGCAGTGTTTTGATTGGTTTTGGGTTCCCTACATCACAGCTACCATGCAAGGACTGGTCTCAACATTGGATGGTATATCGTGTGGTGAATTGGTGATTTTTTTATTTTATTTTTTTTTTTTTAAATACGGGCCAATCAATCCGTATGTGGAATATTCATCAAGTGAGCCACACATGTACAAACAATTCGTACTATAGGTAAACCACCCATTTTTCTCATGAAAGTGTGATCTGCCTCTGTTTTTCTAGGTCAAGGCATGGTCAAAGCGTCCACCATCTGATGAGTGGCCGGGATCTATAACATGCATGTCATCCCTGATGGACTCTTTTGAAGGCACTTTACCCTATTCAAAAGATAGGTCGGGTCTTGAATCCTCAGGTGGACCACCGTTGAAAGTATATGCCCACCTATTGAAACATTCCCAATTATTTATAAGGCCGCAGAGATGAGGTTCAGAGGTCCGACCCAGCCATTGTGTGTGCCCCACTTGACTGAGGGATCACTCCAAATTTCAGGCCATTCCAAAACTTAAGTAGGCTCCACCAAGAGGCCTGTTTGGATTACCAATTATCAAGATATGTAAAGTAAAAGTGCAATGATTATAAATTCTTTACATGCATGTTTTTTTTATAACATTTGCATATGACTATGGTTTTTGGCTCATCGGGGTAAAATCTTAATGATGACACTTTCTTTTTTATAATTGGTAATCCAAATAGGCCTTTAGATGTTTTAGGCATGGTTGCATATGGCGTGGCCCACCTGAGTTCTGGCTATGGCTGATCTTTAGGACATCCCCCAACTTAGAGGGACCTACCAAACACACAATGTGGATGTTTGATACACATCAAGGTGGGGTCTACACACTGATGTAGGACATGACACAAGTACATTCCTATAATGGTTGGACTAAAAGAAGGTGATCCGAGTATCATTGCGGGACGCACAACCTATCAATCTTTACCGTTAAGGGCTATTTGGGATCATCTAACCCACAAAGTGGGTCACATCAGTCCGTTTCATAACGAACGTGCACTTACAACTCAAAAATGAGATTTTATGAGAAATTTACTATTTTTAGTAAATTATGATTTTTGTCACATTTCTTTATTTTTTTAGAGTTCTAGGAGTTTTTGTCTTTTTAAAAATTTCTCCTAATTATGCTAGGACTCCTCTAGTAAAGATTAATGTAGAATTTTTTATTTTTGAAAAAACTTAGTGTTTTTTGTTAGTACAATTTTAGTTGGATTATGACTTTTATTATGATTAGAATTTTGTTATTTTTAATAATTACAAATTTTGGTTTATTTTTCTTTATTAATTCTGCAATCGAGAATGATACAAAGGATATATATTATTCAATAAAATTATTCAATTTTTATCTTCTTCTTTTTTCTTGTGCATTCAAGAAAAACCATTGTGTATTCAAGATTTTACATATTTGAAGAAGACGGTTAATCTTCCTCCTCATTGGTATAAGAGCAAGGTTTTTTTCTCAGTTTGATGGCATTTAGCGATGGTACAGGTAACAATCTCAGTCCTATAGAAAGCAATTCTATAATGACGACGTTTGAAACTTTTCGGCAAGAGAATCTGTAACGCCCCAAAATTTCGGCTCTCGTGGACAACACAATAGGCCGAGTTTTCAGGTGTTATCTGGAATGTGTTAAGAATATATTTCCACACATTCATCTTTATTCCCCATATTCATGGCATTCTTAGCAAAATGACAAAATTCAAGGTTCTTATTCGAAGTTTTTCTACTCTACGTTATCAAGATAATGTCCTTAAATCATACAAATTACATAATATTTTACTTTCTAGTCTCAATGAGAGGCTTATTACAAGTTACATGAAAATAAATTTACTCTACAAAGATAATAAATGTAATCCATCTTCAAACCGCTTCGGTTTCATCGTCTGTCACTTACTGCCACGAGCCTTCGAGCACCTCGTCATAGTGTTCGATTCACTTACTAGATCTTCACCTGGATTATCTGAGATGTGGCTGGATCTTCACCTGGATCTTCAATCAATGGGCCGCCTCTGGGATATCCCAATGCAGACCATTTTTTCGCAACTTTCGCTAACCAACCAAATGCCAACTGAAAGGATACTTAAGAAAATCCAAATTCCAAACAGTGCGGTTTTAGGACAATGGTCCATGCATGCGATGGCCTGTGAAATCGATAGTCTGATTCATAGATCAGACGGTGGACCGGAAGATATAGAAATTTATCATGCACTAAAAAATGCCTACTTAGTATTAGTAACTCTTGCTTAAATATCTTTTTAAAATAAAGAGTTTTGAGGCACAATACTGTGTGTCTTCTTACAATCTATTCCAACCGTAAGGTATTACAGATCTGCTGCTTCCTCATGTGTGTGAAGCTCTTCCCATCCACAAGCAGGCAAACATGACAATATGGAACATACCTGCAGATCTGTGCAAACATGACAATATGGAACATACCTGTAGATCTGCGCTTCCCATCTGACAGCAAATAATGCTTAGATCTTCTGCGTAAAAAATCAGGCCATTTCATTACTCAGGTGGGCCACATAATGAAATCACAACTAAAACCTCTAAATTCACGAGGCGTGGCCCATTTGAGTTTGGATCAAAATGAGTTCTAGGATGACTATTTTAGCAAGGAGTTGTCCCCATCCCAACTGTTCAGTGTGGTGTTGCCCACCTAAGCTTTGGGAAAATAAGTTCAAAACCTAGACCATGCATCAGGCTGGTTCCTTTCCCTGTTTCTACTATCAGTTACCATATGTACCAGGGGCCAAACTAAACAATTGAATAAAAATAATTCTCTTGTTTACTACCTAGAGACAGTAAAAACATTCATACCCTTAAATAGGAGTCTTTTGGTCTTAGCAGAAAGCATGCTTATTTTTCAAACATCAGAGGATTTCTAAGCGAACACCTTGCCGGACTTTTCCACTAAGCTGCTCGATGGCACTTTCTTGTATTCCAATATCCCACGTGTGAACGCAAGTTGGCATCCATTTCCCATCTTCGTAGGATTTGCAGCACCGGTCGATTATCATGGACTCGAGCACAATGGCATTGCTAAGAATGTACTCTGCGAGCTTGATTTCATTTCGACTGCCAGAGAAACCAAATATCTCGACTATCTTGAGGTGATCGTGAGGGTAACTTGAAAGCTTCTTTGTCATTTTTTGTTTGCCACCACATTGATAAAAGGCCATCTGCAACCAAGAAAGCAGAGTCAATCATATACATATCATAGAATAATTGCATATAATCAACCCAGTACTATATAGACGTGAACAATGTAATAAACAAGCTAGCGAACCGGGTTAAGAACCTAAGCCCTATCTTGTGAGGGTCATTCAAATAAAGCCCAAACAATACTAAGAAGAGAAAAATAAATAATAATAATAAATGAGGTGAAGTTGATTCATCGTGTAGGCCAACATGTTCACCCTATGATCCTTAGCGATAACCTGCACCAGTTGTGTAAGCTAAACAGCAGATAGACCAAATTAATCCTTGACTTGGTGGCCTGCAAATACATTCTTAAAGAATGAACATGCAGCAATGGAAAAAGCCCTAGATATTGGGCAGCGAGGATATTCGGATATGAGAGATTTTGCTCATGGTCCATCTTAGTGGGGACCGTGGTTTTAAATATCGCATTACAATTCAGCCGTACATCCATATCATAACCATCACATGCACTATCATTACACCATACAGGGGTAAAGCGGTCCATGAAAAGGGGAAAATGGGCTGCATTGCCCCATAGTCACCGATATGCTCCATATTGGTGTTGATACTGGGCTGCTATGACCATAGAGGCTCTTTTTTTAAAAAATTACTTTCAGATTCTCTCTTTTTCCACTTCTTCATTTCAACCATTAACGAAGCTTAGAAACTTATTTTAGTCAAGATCTTGGCCTAATTTGAGGATGAAAACACATAAAATTGAGTGAAATTCAACAAACTGAAGCAAAATGGACCATTTTCGGAAATATCAGGAGGGGTCAACCACCACTTTTTTTTTTTAATCTTCTTTTTGTTGTATTCATATGGAATGGGCCCTGACCGTCAAATCATGCTTGATTTGTTTTCAGTTAGAACCTATTTGGTTGAATTCAGCCAGTCAAGCTGAATTCTTATTAAAGAATGGTTTGATGCCATTGAATATATGTTAAAAGATAAAAATGAAAATGATACTCTAATGTTTTACATTGTTTCCAATTTTCGCAACATATTTTCAAGATTTTTTCTGTGCCAGAAAAAAAAAAAAAAGGTCAATGAGGGCTCATACCTTCTGATATGCACTGAATCGCATCATTTTTCAGCCTGGTCATTACACCGACCAATATTGTCATTCAAACCTTGGCAGGGACCATCTAATCAACAATCTAGACCATTGAACCATCGGAACCAATTGTACAAACAGTAAATGAAAGGAATTAATGCAACTGCCATGGAAAAACTAACTACAACAGGGTTTTGTTTTTCCCTAATTGGAGCCAACAATCCTCTCAAGAGCCACTAGCAAAAGAATAGCAAATGTTTCATATGACCTACTTATCTTATTTATTAGACCAAGCAAATGTTCCACCATTAAGAGGGAGATCAAGAAGATTATTGAGGGAGACACAATTAGTGAAATTGAAGTAAACACTTCCATCCTCACCTCTTCTAGACTCTCTACCTACCTCCATAACTGCCCCCAAACGCGGCCACATCCCTCGCATGCAGTAAGATGCCCCTGACTAACACAAATGGTTCTACTGGAAGACCCCATCTCCTCACCCAATTTGCATAGGTCGATGATTGGGAAGCACATTTTCCCCCATCCTTTCAGAATCCTTGTGGGCTTCATATTTTAACAGAAAGTATTGGTGATACATACAAGAGACACCTGGAATTACACAATCGAAAATATTGGTGATACTTACTGATTCATCATTGATACCCAGAATTAATGATAATACTAGTGTTACGGTATCATTACCAGTGTTATCGGTATCGTCGAGCTGGAGATATGGGAGATATTTCAATAATATCGAGGATACTTTGAGCAATGGGTCCACCTAAGATTTGCTCCACAAAGTATGCCTTGTTGTGGCATGTAGCCCACGTGCAGTACCCCCTCAAGCAGTACCCCCTCAAGAAATACGGCCGCCGCCTAGAATCCTTCTAATTCTGAATGGCTACCAATCTCATGTCACCGCCTTCCTTACCTCTCAGGCCTGAGCGTATGTGACTTGTCCAAATGCAACTGAAATATCATCGTTGTTGGCGACGATCTTAGTTCTGTCATCATATACTACATTACACGCCAGTATCCCATTGCTATATTTCGTGCATACTACACGCCAATCTCTAGACTTAACTGGAATCTGGTCTCCAGCAACTACTTCATCACCACAGGTGATGACCCAACTGTCAACCTCTGAAACACAAAATCAAATGTCGAGAATGTCAACAGGGCCAGTGGCAAGCCTAAGAGATTAGGGCCAACCCTAGTCCAGCTCCTTGTGGTCCAAAAAGCAGCTCAGGTTTAACTCTTCTGCTAATTATCCCCCACTCATTTCTCAGTATTCATGACATGCATGGCGCCCAACGGCAGCAATAGACAGTCAAAAGTCCATGGTGTGAACCCAACGCTATCTTTCGTTGGGTTAGTCGTTTAGCATAAGGTCTGTTGACCCACTTACAAGTGTAGCTCAAGAAAGGCAAATCACAAGCATTGGCTGCGCCCATCAATAAACTGCGCCCATAAATAAACCGGGCTGCACCCATCAAGATCAAGAACTGCTTCTTCATTACAGAATAAAGAAGGAAAGTGCGAGAAGAAGCAAAGAAGTCATCGCCTGTTGCAACAGAAATAACATAATAAAGGTCAAGATCGAGATCGAACTACATTACTTCAATACCCAATTAGAGAGAGAGAGAGAGAGAGAGAGAGAGAGAGAATGGCAAGCATCGACATGCGTTTCTACTGCAAAGACGTGAAATTCAGCCCATTCCACAGAGTACGCCTTGTTGTGGCATGCAGCCCACGTGCAGTACCCCCTCAAGTAGTACCCCTTCAAAAAATACTCCTGCCGCCTAGAATCCTTCTAATTCTGGATGGCTACCTATCTTGTGTCACCGCCTTCCTCACCTCGCAGGCCTGAGCGTATGTGACTGGTCCAAATGCAACTTGAATATCATCGTTATTGGCGACGATTTTAGTTTTGTCATCATATACTATGTTGCACGCCAGTACCCCATTATTATATTTCGTGCACACTGCACGCCGATCTTTAGCCTTAACTGGAATCCGGTCTCCAACAACTAGTTCATCACCATAGGTGGTGACTCGATGTCAACCTCTGAAACATAAAATCAAATGTCGAGAATGTCAACAGGGCCAGTGGCAAGCCTAAGAGATTAGGGCCAACCCTAGTCTACCTCCTCGTGGTCCAAAAAGTAGCTCAAGTTTAACTCTTGTGCTAATTATCCCCGACTCATTTCTTAGTAATCATGGCATGCATGGCGTCCAAAGGCAGCAATAGATAGCCAAGAGTCCATGTTGTGAACCCAACGCTATCTTTCGTTGGGTTAGGCGATTAACACAAGGTCTGTTGACCCACTTATAAGTGTGGCTCAAGAAAGGCAAATCACAAGCATTGCCTGCGCCCACTAATAAACTGGACTGAACCCATCAAGATCAAGAACTGCTTCCTAGCTCATTACAGAATAAAGAAGGAAACCGCAGGAAGAAGCAAAGAAGTCCTCGCCTATTACAACAGAAAATAATAGAATAAAGGTCAAGATCGAGATCGAACTACATTACTTCATTACTCGACTAGAGAAAGAGAGAATGACCTGCATCGACACGCGTTTCTACTGCAAAGATGTGAAATTCAGCCCCTTCCACAGAGTACGCCTTGTTGTGCCATGCAGCCCACGTGCAGTACCCCCTCAAATAATACCCCCTCAAGAAATACTCCCGCTGCTTAGAGTCATTATAATTTTGGATGGCTACCTATCTCGTGTCACCGCCTTCCTCACCTCCCGGGCCTAAGTGTATGTGACTGGTCCAAATGCAACTTGAATATCATCGTTATTGGCGACGATCTTAGTTCTATCATCATATACTACGTTACACGCCAGTACCCCATTGCTATATTTCGTGCACACTACACGCGATCTCTAGCCTTAACTAGGATCCGGTCTCCAGCAACTACTTCATCACTACAGGTGGTGACTCAACTGTCAACCTCTGGAACATAAAATTAAATGTCAAGAATGTCAGCGGGGCCAATGGCAAGCCTAAGAGACTAGGGCCAACCCTAGTCCAGCTCCTTATGTTCCAAAAAGCAACTCAGGTTTAACTCTTGTGCTAATTATCCCCCACTCGTTTCTCAATATTCATGGTATGCATGGCGCCTAACGACAGCAATAGGCAGCCAAAAGTCCATGGTGTGAACCCAACGCTATCTTTCGTTGGGTTAGTCGTTTAGCATCAGGTCTGTTGACCCACTTACAAGTGTGGCTCAAGAAAGGTAAATCACAAGCATTGCCGGCGCCTGGCAATAAACTGTGCCCATAAATAAACTCAGCTACACCCATCAAGATCAAGAATTGCTTCTTCATTATAGAATAAAGAAGGAAACCACGGGAAGAAGCAAAGAAGTCCTCGCTTGTTGCAACATAAATAACATAATAAAGGTCAAGATCGAGATCGAACTACATTACTTCGTTACCCAATTAGAGAGAGAGAGAGAATGACATGCATCGATATGCGTTTCTACTGCAAAGACATGAAATTTAGCCCATTCCACATAGTATGCCTTGCTGTGGCATGCAGCCCACGTGCAGTAGCCCCTCGAGTAGTATCCCCTCAAGAAATACTCCTGCCGCCTAGAATCCTTCTAATTCTAATGGGGTACTACGTTACATGCCAGTACCCCATTATTATATTTTGTGCATACTACACGCCGATCTCTAGCCTTAACTAGAATCCGGTCTCTAGCAACTAGTTCATCAGCAGAGGTGGTGACTCGACTGTCAACCTCTGGAATATAAAATCAAATGTTGAGAATGTAAACGGGGCCAGTGGCAAGCCTAAGAGACTAGGCCCAACCCTAGTCTAGCTCCTCATGGTCCAAAATGTAGCTCAGGTTTAACTCTTGTGCTAATTATCCCCCACTCGTTTCTTAGTATTCATAGCATGCATGGCGCCCAAAGGCAGCAATAGACAGCTAAAAGTCCATGGTGTGAACCCAACATTATCTTTCGTTGGGTTAGGCGGTTAACACAAGGTCTATTGACCCACTTACAAGTGTGCCTCAAGAAAGGCAAATCACAAGCATTACCTGCGCCCACTAATAAACTGGGCTGCACCCATCAAGATCAAGAACTCCATCCTCAATTACAGAATAAAGAAGGAAACCCAAGAAGAAGCATAGAAGACTTCGCCTATTACAAGAGAAATAACAGAATAAAGGTCAAGATCGAAATCGAACTACATTACTTCATTACTCAACCAGAGAAAAAGAGAATGGCCTGCATCGACACGCGTTTCTACTGCAAAGACGTGAAATTTAGGCCCTTCCACAGAGTACACCTTGTTGTGGCATGCAGCCCATGTGCAGTACCCCCTCGAATAGTACCCCCTCAAGAAATACTCCCGCTGCCTAGAATCATTATAATTTTGGATGGCTACCTATCTCGTGTCACCGCCTTCCTTACCTCCCGGACCTGAGCGTATGTGACTGGTCGAAATGCAACTAGAATATCATCGTTATTGGCGACAATTTGAGTTTTATCGTCATATACTACGTTACACGCCAGTACCCCATTGCTATATTTCGTGCACACTACACGCCGATCTCTAGCCTTAACTAGGATCCGGTCTCCAGCAACTACTTCATCACTACAGGTGGTGACTCAACTATCAACCTTTGGAACATAAAATTAAATGTCAAGAATGTCAGCGGGGCCAGTGGAAAGCCTAAGAGACTAGGGCCAACCCTAGTCCAGCTCCTTATGGTCCAAAAAGCAGCTCAGGTTTAACTCTTGTGCTAATTATCCCCCACTCGTTTCTCAGTATTCATTGCATGCATGGCGCCCAATGACAGAAATAGGCAACCAAAAGTCCATGGTGTGAACCCAACGCTATCTATCGTTGGGTTAGTCGTTTAGCACAAGGTCTGTTGACCCACTTACAAGTGTGGCTCAAGAAAGGTAAATCACAAGCATTGGCTGCGCCTGGGAATAAACTGTGCCCATAAATAAACTCAGCTGCAACCATCAAGATCAAGAATTGTTTCTTCATTATAGAATAAAGAAGGAAACCGCGGGAAGAAGCAAAGAAGTCCTTGCCTGTTACAACAGAATAACAGAATAAAAGTCAAGATCGAGATCGAATTACATTACTTCATTACCCAATTATAGAGAGAGAGAATGACATGCATCGATATGTGTTTCTACTGCAAAGACGTGAAATTTAGCCCATTGTACATAGTATGCCTTACTGTGGCATGCAGCACACGTGCAGTACCCCCTCAAGTAGTACCCCCTCAAAAATACCCCTGCCGCCTAGAATCCTTCTAATTCTAGATGGCTGCCTATCTCATGTTGTCACCTTCCTCACCTCCCGGGCCTAAGCGTATGTGACTGGTCCAAATGCAAATGGAATATCATCGTTGTTGGCGACAATCATAGTTCTGTCATCATATACTACGTTACACGCCAGTACCCCATTGCTATATTTCGTGCATACTACACGCCCATCTCTAGCCTTAACTGGGATCCGGTCTCCGACAACTACTTCATCACCACAGGTGGTGACTCGATTGTCAACCTCTGGAACATAAAATCAAATGTCGAGAATGTCAATGGGTCCAGTGGCAAGCCTAAGAGACTAGGGCCAATCCTAGTCCAACTCCTTGTGGTCCAAAAAGCAGCTCAGGTTTAACTCTTGTGCTAATTATCCCTCACTCATTTCTCAGTATTCATGGCATGCATGACGCCCAAAGGCAGTAATAGACAGCCAAATGTCCATGGTGTGAACCCAACACTATCTTTCCTTGGGTTAGGCGGTTAGCACAAGGTCTGTTGACCCACTTACAAGTGTGGCTCAAGAAATGCAAGTCACAAGCATTGGCTGCGCCCATCAATAAACTACGCTACACCCATCAAGATCAAGAACTGCTTCTTCATTACAGAATAAAGAAGGAAATCGCAGGAAGAAGCAAAGAAGTCCTATCTTATTGCAACAGAAATAACAGAATAGAGGTTAAGATTAAGATCGACCTGCATTACTTCATTACCTGACCAGAGAGAGAGAGAATGGTCTGCCTCAACACGCGTTTCTACTGCAAAGCCGTAAAATTCAGCCCCTTACACAGAGTACGACTTGTTGTGGCATGTAGCCCACGTGCAGTACCCCCTCGAGTAGTACCCCTTCAAGAAATACTCCCGTCGCCTAGAATCCTTATAATTCTAGATGGCTACCTATCTCGTGTCACCGCCTTCCTCACCTCCCGGGCCTGAGCATATGTGACTGGTCCAAATGCAACTGGAATATCATCGTTGCTGGCGATGATCTTAGTTCTGTCATCATATACTACATTACACGCCAGTATCCCATCGCTATATTTCGTGCACACTACACGCCGATCTCTCGCCTTACTAGAATCCGGTCTCCGGCAGCTACTTCATCACCACAAGTGGTGACTTGACTGTCAACCTCCGGAACATAAAATCAAATGTCGAGAATGTCAACAGGGCTAGTCGCAAGCCTGAGAGATTAGGGCCAACCCTAGTCTAGCTCCTTATGGTCCGAAAAGCAGCCCATGTTTAACTCTTGTGCTAATTATCCCTCACTAATTTTTCAGTATTCATGGCATGCATGACGCCCAACGACAGCAATAGACAGCCAAAAGTCCATGGTGTAAACCCAACACTATCTTTCGTTGGGCTAGGCGATTAGCACAAGGTCTGTTGACCCACTTACAAGTGTTGCTCAAGAAAGGAAAATCACAAGCATTGGTTGTGCCCATCAATAAACTGGGCTGCACCCATCAAGATCAAGAACTGCTTGTTCATTATAGAATAAAGAAGGAAATCGCAAGAAGAAGCAAAGACTCATCGCCTATTGCAACTAGAAATAACTAATAGAGGTGCAAGATTGAGATCAAAGTTCATTACTTCATTACCTGACTAGAGAGAGAGAGAGAGAGAGAGAGAGAGACTGGCCTGCATCGACACGCGTTTCCATTGCAAAGCCATGAAATTCAGCCCCTTACACAGAGTACGACTTGCTGTGGCATGCAGCCCACGTGCAGTACCCTCTCGAGTAGTACCCCTTCAAGAAATACTCAAGCCGCCAAGAATCCTTATAATTCTAGACGGCTACCTATCTCTTGTCACCGCCTTCCTCACCTCCCGGGCCTCAGCGTATATGACTGGTCCAAATGCAACTGGAATATCATTGTTGTTCGCGACGATTATAGTTCTGTCATCATATACTATATTACACGCCAGTACCCCATTGCTATATTTCGTGCACACTACACGCCGATCTCTAGCCTTAACTAGAATCTGGTCTCCGGCAACTACTTCATTACCACAGGTGGTGACTCGATTGTCAACCTCTGGAACATAAAATCAAATGTCGAGAATGTTAACGGGGCCAATGGCAAGCTTAAGAGACTAGGGCCAATCCTAGTCCAACTCCTTGTGATCCCAAAAGCAACTCAGGTTTAACTCTTGTGCTAATTATCCCCCACTTATTTCTCAGTATTCATGGCATGCATGACGCCCAAAGGCAGCAATATACAGCCAAATGTCCATGGTGTGAACCCAACACTATCTTTCATTGGGTTAGGCGGTTATCACAAGGTCTGTTGACCCACTTATAAGTGTGGCTCAAGAAATGTAAGTCACAAGCATTGGCTGCGCCCATCAATAAACTAGGCTGCACCCATCAAGATCAAGAACTGCTTCTTCATTACAGAATAAAGAAGGAAATTGAAGGAAGAAGTAAAGAAGTCCTCGCCTATTGCAACAGAAATAACAGAATAGAGGTCAAGATTAAGATCGACTTGCATTACTTCATTACCTGACTAGAGAGAGAGAATGGTCTGCCTCGACACGCGTTTCTACTGCAAAGCCATAAAATTCAGCCCCTTACACAGAGTACGACTTGTTGTGGCATGCAGCCCACGTGCAGTACCCCCTCGAGTAGTACCCCTTCAAGAAATACTCCCGCCGCCTAAAATCCTTATAATTCTAGATGGCTACCTATCTTGTGTCACTGCCTTCCTCACCTCCCGGGCCTGAGCGTATGTGACTGGTCCAAATGCAACTGGAATATCATCGTTGTTGGCGACGATCTTAGTTCTCTCATCATATACTACATTACACGCCAGTACCCCATTGCTATATTTCATGCACACTACATGCCGATCTCTAGCCTTAACTAGAATCCGGTCTCCGGCAACTACTTCATCACCACAGGTGATGACTCGACTGTCAGCCTCTGGAACATAAAATCAAATGTCGAGAATGTCAATGTGGCCAGTCGCAAGCCTAAAAGACTAGGGCCAACCCTAGTCTAGCTCCTCGTGGTCCAAAAAGTAGCACAGGCTTAACTCTTGTGCTAATTATCCCCCACTCGTTTCTTAGTATTCATGGCATGCATGGCGCCCAAAGGCAGCAATAGACAGCCAAAAGTCCATGGTGTGAACCCAACGCTATCTTTCGTTGGGTTAGGCGATTAACACAAGGTCTGTTGACCCACTTACAAGTGTGGCTCAAGAAAGGCAAATCACAAGCATTGCCTGCGCCCACTAATAAACTGGGCTGCACCCATCAAGATTAAGAACTGCTTCCTCATTACAGAATAAAGAAGGAAACCGCAGGAAGGAGCAAAGAAGTCCTCGCCTATTACAACAGAAATAACAGAATAAAGGTCATCGAACTACATTACTTCATTACTCGACCAGAGAAAGAGAGAATGGCCTGCATCGACACGCGTTTCTACTGCAAAGACGTGAAATTCAGCCCCTCCCACAGAGTACGCCTTGCTGTGGCATGCAGCCCACGTGCAATACCCCGTCGAGCAGTACCCCCTCAAGAAATACTCTTGCCGCCTAGAATCCCTCTAATTCTGGATGTCTACTTATCTCGTGTCACCGCATTCCTCACCTCCCGGGCCTCAGCGTACGTGACTAGTCCAAATGCAACTGGAATATCATCGTTGTTGGCGACGATCTTAATTCTATCATCATATACTACGTTACACGCCAGTACCCCATTGTTATATTTCGTGCACACTACACGCCAATCTCTAGCCTTATTTGGAATCCAGTCTCCGGTGACTACTTCATTACCACAGGTGGTGACTCGACTGTCAACCTCTAGAACATAAAATCAAATGTCGAGAATGTTAACGTGGCTAGTGGCAAGCCTAAGAGACTAGGGCCAACCCTAGTCTAGCTCCTTGTGGTCCAAAAAGCAGCTCAGGTTAACTCTTGTGCTAATTATCCCCCACTTGTTTCTCAGTATTTATGGCATGCATGGTGCCCAACAACAGCAATAGACAGCCAAAAGTCCATGGTGTGAACCCAACGCTATCTTTCGTTAGGTTAGGCGGTTAGCACAAGGTCTGTTGACCCACTTACAAGTGTGGCTCAAGAAAGGCAAATCGCAAGCTTTGGCTGCGCCCATCAATAAACTGGGCTGCACCCATCAAGATCAAGAACTGCTTCTTTATTACAGAATAAAGAAGGAAACCATGGGAAGAAGGAAAGAAGTCCTCACCTGTTGCAATAGAGATAAAAGAATAAAGGTCAAGATCGATATCGAACTGCATTACTTTATTACCTAACCAGAGAGAGAATGGCCTACATTGACACCCGTTTTTACTGCAAAGATGTGAAATTCAGCCCCTTCTACAGAGTACGCCTTGTTGTGGCATGCAGTCCACGTGCTGTACCCCCTTAAGAAATACTCCCGCCACCTAGAATCCTTCTAGTTCTAGATGGGTACTTATCTCATGTCACCGCCTTCCTCACCTCCCGGACCTGAGCGTGTGTGACTGGTCCAAATGCAATTGGAATATCATCATTGTTGGCGACAATTTTAGTTCTGTCATCATATATTACGTTACACTCCAGTATCCCATTGCTATATTTCGTGCACACTACACGCAGATCTCTAGCCTTAACTGGAATCCGGTCTCCAGCAACTACTTCATCACTACAGGTGGTGACTCGATTGTCAACCTCTGGAACATAAAATCAAATGTTGAGAATGTCAATGGGACCAGTGGCAAGCCTAAGAGACTAGGGCCAACCCTAGTCCATCTCTTTGTGGTCCAAAAAGCAGCTCAGGTTTAACTCTTGTGCTAATTATCCCCACTCGTTTCTCAGTATTCATGGCATGCATGGCGCCAAACGACAATAATAGACAGCCAAAAGTCCATGGTATGAACCCAACTCTATCTTTCGTTGGGTTAGGCGGTTAACACAAGGTCTGTTGACCTGCTTACAAGTGTGGCTCAAGAAAGGCAAATCACAAGCATTGGCTGCGCCTATCAATAAACTGGGCTGCACCCATCAAGATCAAGAACTGCTTCTCCATTATAGAGTAAAGAAAAAAACCGCAGGAAGAAGCAAAGAAGTCATCGCCTATTGCAACAGAAATAACAGAATAAAGGTGAAGATCGAGATCGAACTGCATTACTTCATTGCCTAACCAGAGAGAGAGAATGGCTTACATCGACACGCTTTTGTACTTCAAAGACGTGAAATTCAGCCCCTTCCACAAAGTACGTTATGCTGTGGCATGCAGCACACGTATAGTACCCCCTCGAGCAGTACCCCCTCGAGAAATACTCCTGCCGCCTAGAATCCTTCTAATTATGGATGGCTACCTATCTCGTGTCATTGCCTTCCTCACCTCCCGGGCCTGAGCGTATGTGATTGGTCCAAATGCAACTGGAATATCATCGTTGTCGGCGACGATCTTAGTTCTGTCATCCTATACTACGTTACATGTCAGTACCCCTTTGCTATATTTCGTGCACACTACACGCCGATCTCTAGCCTTAACTGGAATCCAGTCTCCAGTAACTACTTCATCACCACAAGTGGTGACTCGACTGTCAACCTCTGGAACATAAAATATAATGTCGAGAATGTCAACACCTTCCGCCGTGATTATATGAATCCAGTTTCTACTATTTAGAATCCGAACGGTAGGCATCCTATGTATCTACAACGACGTCCGTGATCATGAAGAATTCGTTGCTCAAATTGCGTTGGGCAGATATTCTCATTCTTTGGATTGGAGTAAATACGATGAAAATGGTATTGCAATTGCTTCAAATAACATCATCACGACATGGGACGTGAGGCTATTGGACTGTGTGATTGAGCGTTCTAGAGTCATCAACACAAGAGGATCGCCTAATATTAGCATCTTTGAAAAACTCGGAAGTCAAGTTGTGGAACTATAACATGCCGGAACTATTGATGACTGATACATATGTTTCTCATGTGGGTCATGTGCTAGGATTAGATGCTAGTACTCATATCAAGGGCCTCCTGGCCAGCACCGGTCGGGACAAAATGGTTTGTCTATAGAATAGGTAAGCAATTGCAACAGGTGATTTGAAGAATACCTTTCTTGTTCTTAGGAGTGGAATTTCGCTATTCTTATTCTTATTCTTGTTATTGTTATTGTTCTTGAAGTCTAATCCGATTTGTGATCATATCCATCAATGCTCTGGTGCCCATACAACGAAAACCGCATCGCCACCACTGCCTTTTTTGAGAACTGCATCAGGGTATAGGGTATCAAGCATATGCTTACCCCTTACATACACCTTGCATTGTTCCTTCTACAGTCGTCAACACTGGTGACATGCATCCGTTCAAGGTGAAGTTCTCGCCGCACCGGGAGAACCACATCACATCTTGTTCATACAATTCGGAGGTGGCGTTGTGGGACCATTGGGTGGAAGAAGGGCTATTGGGGAAGAGGAAGAAGAAGGTATAAAGAGAGAGAGAGAGAGGAGAAAATTGTTGGTAGAATGTATTTCTTAACTTGAACTAGTAGTACAAGACTTTATTAGCTTTGAGCTTTTGAGCTTGATTGCCACCGATGGACCCTTAGCCTATTTATAGACCATGGAGAAGTTTCTACATACAAATTACATAAATGATTTAGAAGCTCTAGGAGTCTTTACTCCTTCCTAAGCATTTAATATCCTAGGAAGACTAAAGAACATCTTCTAGACTAGACTAGGAGACTCCTTTTAGATATTTCTTCAAAATATTTATTTTTCAAATTACATTTCAACACTCCCCCTTAATTTGAAAATCGTGCACTCCCATCATTTTTTTGAATTTGATGAACTTTTCTATAATCACGGCCTTAGTGAAAATATCTGCGAGTTGATCTTCTGACTTGTAAAACTTTAATTCAATTTGGCCTTCTTCAACTAATTATCTGATGAAGTGATGTCATAACTCGATGTGCTTTGATCGATTATGGAAGACTGGATTCTTCGTCATGGCAATTGCTGACATGTTGTCGCAGAAAATAGAAGTAGCCGATTTTTGTTCATTTTGTAAATCGCCCAAAATCCTTTTGATCCATATAGCTTCGCATGCTACTCCAGTGGTTGAAATATACTCTGCTTCGGCAGATGATAACACAGCTGTCTTCTGCTTCTTTGATGACCATGAGACGACCTTTGATCCCATGCAAAACACATATCCTGAAGTACCTTTTCTATCATCAACTGATCATGCCCAATCGCTATCTGTGAATCCAATAAGCATGTTATCTTCTTCCGTTGAGTATTTGATGCCATAGCTTTTAGTCCCTTGGACCTTAAGATTCTTTTTGCGGCTTCAAAATGATTTTTATTAGGCTCACTCATGAACCTCGAGACCAAGCTGACTGCATATACAATATCCGGCCTTGTATTTGAAAGATAAATTAATGAACCAACCAAGCTTCTGTAAATTGAGGTATCAACCTTCTGTGCTCTATCATTCTTTGACAGCTTTTGATTTGTAGCCATTGGAGTTGCGACGGATTTGTATTTTGACATGTTGAATCTCATTAAGAGATCATTAGCATACTTTTCTTGTGAAATAAATATTTCGCCATGATTTTGCCTTACTTGGATACCAAGAAAGTATCTCATAAGGCCAAGATCAGTCATTTCATATTCCTTCATCATCGCTCTTTGAAATTCGTCTATCATGTTTGGACTGGTGCTAGTATAGATCAAGTTATCAACATAGAGGTAAACAATAAGAAAACCATGCGTACATTCTTTCTTCACATATAAGGATGGCTCACTTGGACTCTTTTTGCAGCCATTTTGATGAAAGTACTTGTCGATCTTGCTATTATATGCTCATGATGCTTGCTTTAACCCATATAGCGCTTTCTTTAGTCGATATACTTTTTCTTCTTTTCCTTTCACCACATAACCTTGTGGTTGCTCAACATATACTTCTTCTTCAATTTCTGTATTGAGAAATGATGTTTTAACATTAAACTAAAAGACTTGTAATTTTAATTGAGCCGCAAGAGCCTAGAAAATCCTTATGGTTTCCATATCAGCAACAGAAGCAAAAGTTTTCATTAAAGTCTATACCTTGTTGTTGAGAATAACCTTTCGCCACCAATTGAGCCTTGTGCTTTTGAATTGAGCCATCTTCATTATACTTGGTCTTGTAAATCCATTTCAAGCCAATGATATCTTTTCCTTTAGGCCGATCAACGAGCTCCCATGTGCGATTCTTCTCAATAACTACAATTTCTTCATTCATTGCTTTAATCCAAGCTTCTTGTTTTACTGCTTCTTCAAATTTATGTGGCTCACATGTAAAGAAGGCAACATCACATGCATCATAAATTTCTCTTAGAGAACGTACCTTCCTAGGAGGTGAATCAGAATCTGATGAAGAGCCACTTAATGAGCTTGAAGAACTGCTTGAATTTGGTGTGGTAGGGCTTGGTGGAGGAGAACATGGAGTTGGAGTCGCCTTTGGTATAATTTTAAGTTCTTTAAATGTCTTTAGAATTTGGTCTTGCTTCTCATCCCATTTCCATCCTATTGTTTCATCAAAGACCACATCTTTGGAAATCACCAATTTACCAGAAATGGGATTATAAAGGAGATATGCTTTGGAGTCCTCACTATAGCCAATAAATATGCATTTTTCTCCCTTTTCATCAAACTTTTCTTTTACTTTTTGTGATGGAATGTGAGCATATGCAATGCATCTAAAAACTTTAAAATATTTTACCGATGGCTTTTTCTGATGCCATGTTTCATATGGAGTCATGTTCCTTACTGCTTTTGTTAGGAGATCTATTGAGGATGTAGACCGCCGTGTGTACAGCTTCCGCCCTAATAATCATTTGGAAGTCTTTTACCTTTGAGCATGCTCCAAGCCATTTCTATGATTGTTTGGTTCTTACTTTCCACCACGCCATTTTACTGTGGAGTGTATCTGGCTGTCAACTCCCTTTTTATGCCATTTAACTTGCAGAAATTTCAGAATTCTTTTGATGTAAATTCTCCACCACGATCCGTCCTTAGAACCTTCAAGACTTTGCCGCTTTATTTTTCTGCAAATGCTTTGAATTGAAGAAAAATGGTGAAAGTTTCTGACTTTTGTTCAAGAAAATATATCCACATTATCCTGCTATAGTCATCGATGAATAGTAGAAAATATCTCTTCTTGTTAAGAGACAGTGTCTACGTAGGGCTACACATATCAGCATGTATAAGTTCAAGAGGAGTCTTTGCTCTCCATAATGAACTTGTATTGAAATGAAGCCTGCGAAATTTTTCGTAGATGCAACATTCACAAACTTTATCTTCTTTATTAATAAAAGGTAGATCAATCACCATATTATTCTACTTCAGCAATTTTAGGCCTCTGAAATTTAAATGGTCGTATCTTAAATGCCACAACCAAGTTTAATCGACTTCTTCAGATTTTAATGCAACATTTCTTTTTAGTGGCATGTTAAGAAGAAAAACCTTGCTTGATGCCATTTTCACTTCTGCCACAATTTGCTTATTCTTCTTATCCAAGATCACACATTCATCTTTATCAAAATTGACCGAATATCCTTTTTGAATCAATTGTCCAATATTTAGCAAATTTTGAGCTAAGCCAGGAACATAAAGAACATCATGGATAAGTTTAGAATTACCTCCCTTTGTTTGTACGACTATGACTCATTTTCCTTCAACATTTTGAAGCTTTCCATCTCCAAGCTTTACTTGAGACTGCACTCCTTCATTCGGATCAACAAAACAACTTCGATTTCATGTCATATGGTTACTGCAACCGCTATCCAAATACCAAATATCATTTATTTCTTCTTGAGTATTCAAACAGGAATAAAATAGATTTTCTATCTTTTCAGAAAAAATTGCTTCATTCTTTGTCTTGTACCAACAATCTTTATCTACATGGCCTGATTTTTTTGCATAAATTGCATTTGTTGTACCAACAATCCTTATCAATGTAATTAGATTTTTTTTTTGTAAATAGAGCATTGAGAATCATTTTGCTTGTTACCTATTGGATTTCTTTGATTGTTGAAATCAAACCTTCCTCTGCCTCTTCCACAACTACAGTTAAAGTTTGTCCTCCCGCGACCTCTTTCAGATTGCCATCTTTGATTTGGATGTGCCTCTTGACTTCTCTTGTCTGCTTCCAAGTTCTTCTTTTCTGATATATTTATTTTAGACTGAAATGCTTACTCTACGCTTTGCTCCACAAACCTGTTCATTCTTTATTCATGTGCTTAAAGAGAACCCATCAGCTCATATAAACTTAACTTAGATAAGTCTTTAGATTTTTCAATGGCAGCTACTACATGATCAAATTGACGGGGAGAGTTCTCTCCACAATTTTCTTATCTTGGATCGAATCTCCATAACTTCTAATTTGATTAACGATGCTGGAAACATGAGAGAAATAAGTTTGAATTGACTCACCTTCTTTCATTTGTAAATTATCAAAATCTCTCTAAAGAGATTGAAGTTTGATAGTGATCACCTTTTCTGATCCTTGAAATTCTTTCTTCAAAATCTCTCATACTTCTTTTGAAGGTGTTGCGGGTAAGAGCCTGAGAAAGATGCTTTTGCTCACTCCTTGTTGGATGAAAAGTAGTGCTTTGGCATCATTCTTTTTTATTTTCTTGAATGTTTGTTGTCTTAGCTTGCATCCATCTATGTTGCCAATACTGCTGCATTTTTCGGTGCTTCATAGCCGTCCTCCACTAACTCCCACAAGTCTTGTGAGATGAAGAGAGTCTTCATTTGAATGCTCCAATAATCGTAGCTTTTTCCTTCGAATATGGGCACTATATTTTGTGAATAGTGAAGGTAGTGTTGCTGAAATTTGTTGCCATAGATGTATCCTTGAACTTGGCACTGATACCAAATTTGTTGAAGAAGAGGAAGAAGAAGGTATAAAGAGAGAGGAGAAAATTGTCGGTAGAATGTATTTCTTAACTTAAATTGATAATACAAGGCTTTGTTAGTTTTAAGCTTTTGAGCTTTATTGTCACTAATGGACCCTTAGCCTATTTATAGACCCATGGAGAAGTTTCTACATACAAATTACATAAATGATTTAAAAGCTTTAGAAGTCTCTACTCCTTCCTAAGCATTTAATATCCTAAGAAGACTATAGAATATCTTCTAAACTAGACTAGGAGACTCCTTCTAGATATTTCTTTAAAATATTTATTTTTCAAATTACATTTCAACAAGGGCCACCAACTGAAAGGTATGTTTATCACGACGGGGCTGTGTTTGGATTGGATATGAGCGTCCGTGTCGAGGGTCTCATGGCTAGCACCGGAGTGGATGGGCTTGTTCATGTCTGGAAGGACACATTGTAGCTGAGGCTGAGGCTTGCACCACGGCTTTGAATGTTAAGGCCCTTTCTAGCCCCAATGGACGCTGCAAATCTGATCTGAGTAGTTGTGGTGCGATGGGATCTCTTCAAGTAAGTAGATCTTCTTCTCGTTTCTGTTCTTGAAGTGATACTTTAAAAGGCGATGTCTAATATCAGATGGTGCTTCTTCTTCTTTAAATTTTGCTTTCCTTCCTGAATTACCGACATTTTACACTAGCGTGTTCTCCCTGGTCGTGGGTTACATCAACGCCGTCCATCCGTCTTAACAGGTCATTTTAGTGCAGGATCCCGAAAATGAGGCATATCTATATCTCAGGTGGACCACACCACAAGAAACAGCGTTGATCAACCATGAAAAATTTCCTATGGGCCATACAAGTTTTGGACTAAATTGATATTTGTGTGGTCCGTTCATCCAGGTCTGTTTGATCTTATCGAAAGGTTGGATGAAAAATAAACATTTTGGTGGCCCCCAAGAAGTTTTCAATGGTGGGTATCCAATCACCACCGTAGAATAGTCTTAACGATCATAATCTCCCGATCAGATGGATGCGATTGATGAGGGATGGGATTTTTGGTCCACAACCACCGATCCAAACTGCTCTAAATTCAGGTCCGACGAGCGGAAACGCTGGTGAGTTCGGGTCGATGAAGCATTAGTTTGGCAAGTTTTCCTTTTGTAAATGATCTTGGCCATCCATTTTATGGTCTATTGATCCGATGGTTAGAATTCTTCAATCCCTGTGATTCCCAACGGTAGCGTTCTAAGTGTGGACTGATCTAATGGGAATCTAAGATTGGTCAGTTGGACTATGCAAGTGTCCTAATAATACATCTTGGAGCACTGCTACTTAATAGTTCTATAATAGCATTGAATCATTTCTCAATGTGAAAGAGAGAGCATCCTTAATTTGCTCAGCTCTGGGATCTAATTTAGCTAGCATTCGAATCTCACCATACATGCATGTAGGGCCTTGCCCAAGCCTGTATGGGCCAAATTCCCCAGCGTGACACTGTCCTTAGTTGGGCTAGAGCTGAGGGTCTTTAGCCCCTCTAGGACTGAGCTTGGCTCTGGCCCAAGACATCTCTCAGATGCCTAGCATCGGAAGGCATTAGCCATGAACTCACTGCTTCTATCGGTCTGGCGTGTAGGGATCTTCTTTTGTGATTTCTCAGTGAGAGATTTCTTATATGCTGGAAGCAAGAGAGAAGTAAAAGTTAAATTTTCTAAGTTCTTATATAGTGGGGCAATGCAAAGCATGTTTGGAAGTCGTGTGGTCAAGTTCGTACTCAACTGGTCCTCATCTCTAAAGTAACTTATTTGGTGGTATCCAAATGACTAAAGTAATTGAAGTAACTAATTTAAATAAAGAAAAGTTACTTACAATCGATCATAAAACCAAACTTATCTCAAATAAGTTACTTGTGCTTTAGGTAGAAAAAGTAACTTATTTGGTGGTATCCAAATGAGCCCTTATTGACTGAAAATCATTGATAAATTTTCATTTTAACTGTCCAGTGGATGTCCACCAATAGTCTCGGTAGAACCATCCTCCAGGGTGGATCATTGGTTCATGATCCATCTATAATGGTGCTATTATTTAGATGACATGTTTACCAGTAGATGCCACCGCTGAAAGATAATGGTGGTCCACTCAGTAGGTGTGTCATGATGCTATAAATAAGTGGATGGGTTGGAATACTTGGCCTCATTTTTTTCATAACCGTATATTTTGTTCAGTTCATTAATTGTGGACCACCTGACTAGTGGACGGACTTGATTACTGGGACCTGGAATCTACATACTGGTCTTTGAAATTGGAAATAGCTAAGGTTGAAATGAACAAGGCAACAGATTTTATCCCGGTTGTCTTCCTAGCTTTTAGTATGAAATTTTTACTCCTGACGTTCAGAGCAGATTGTCCAAGTGCTCTCGTGGATCATTTACCTTTCAGAGTCTTGCCAATCCTTGGATGGAGGTGAGTCCTGGTTGGTCTTTTCCTCATAGAGGTCAGAGATGATTAAACTCTATTTAAAGACACAAGCAGAGTATTTAGAGACAACTAAGGAGAGTAGGGAAGGAGTTAAAGTCTTGGAGAGACTTGTCCGACCGGTTTGTTTTTTTAATTACCTTAGGCTCTAAGGATTCAAATGTGTCAATGGGCCATGACTCATGTAAGGGGACTGTTTCCTTCATGCCATTAGTTGTAAGGGTGGCAATGGGTCTGGTGTCACGCCCCGTAATTCAGGTACGAAGTGTGTACCTTCAGGTCTGAGTTATGGTGGATGACTGATGCACTAAGTGCATTTAATTTAAATGTAATATAATTATAGAGGCATAAATCATACAAACTAAGTTTAAATTTTTCAATCAACCATAAATCCAAAAACTACATCAAGGTCCACCCATTTGGGACTTATTCAAAATTGTTATCAACTGAAAACAAAACAGAAATAACTATTAAATAATAAGTCTTAAACGTCTAAATTCAACTGTCATTTCTTCCTCAGTTAAGTAATACCAGTTATTCTGCTAGTCTTCCACAGGTTCGACTTCATTATCACGAACAGGTCCTGAAGGATCATCTTCCATATTATCTGTATATGTTTAATCCACAATCGTCAATTGGAAAGTGAGTTAACCCATTATAGTTCATATGCATGATAATCAAAATAGGAAACATCAAACCATATTTATCAATGTTAAATGTATGAAAAATGTCACGTATGCATGATGCATGGATTAAGTGGGAAGTCTGTCCACTTGCTTGAGTTGGACTCCATCAACCCGCATCAACTCTCCTAGGGGCGGCATCTACCCTTCGAATAGGCTTCCACTATTGCGTGGACTTATAGGATGTTTCCTGGGACACCGGGTACTTAAGTATCTACTGGTCTTCAGGAGATATCCTTCTAAAAGTTAACATGATGCATGAGTGATGGTGCATGTAATGCTCATAATCAGTTTGTCATTCCGTCTTGTATCTTTATATTAAAGATAAACCACAACCGATAGCCCATCTCATCATGTGGGAGACAACCACACATTTCATTTCTTAACTTCCAATGATGTAAATAACAGGTTACCAATGCTAATGCATTCCAGATTCACATATGGTTATCATAGATTCCAATCATATATTTTAGAGATAAGCAATCATTCATCACACAACTATTTCAATTGAAACACATAGGAATTATAGTGGGATTATTCACACATCTTAATGTGAATTCCACAAGATTTTAAAAAATTAGAGTAAATACCAAGTTCCTAGCACGTAATCCATCATTCAATAATTTCATTCATTTAACCTTTTAATAGTTCACATTTTTAATTCTTTAAAGTTAGCTGATTATTCAATCTTCCAAGTTGGATTTCCAATTTAAAAGAATTTACACTCTTTTGATCTTCATGAACTTAGAGTCATCAAAGATTAGATCTGGATTGTCCATTATGCATCAGATATCTGGATGGTTCACGATCATACCCTAATCCCACATCTTAGCCAATGATGATCATCATACATTACGATTTGCATGATTAATTTATACTAGAATCGATCTTGATGGCTCATTGGATAATATGATTCATTCCATCACTTTTTAATGGTTCAAATCAGTTTAATGGATCAAATGCATTCGTTGGTCCGCATAGAGATTACCACACAATCCAAAATTGGATTGACGTGGCCCACTTGTGCATTAGATCAATCTGAGATTCCTGGCCCTTATATGATTTGGCATTAAGATCCATCGAATCCTTGCAGATCAGATTTGGACCACTCAGATGCCTCCCCATCAATCTTGGCCTTTTAAACCTCACATTACAATGATCAACAATCATCATATTTATCATTATTATTATCCTTTGATTGGACCATCCAACAATTGGATTCATCTAAGACTTTGACTAACATCCCAGATCTATCCCAGAGTTGATATGAATGGTGTAGAACAATCTGATGCATTGAAAAAATCCACCGAATCACCTAAAATACAAAGTAATGACCAAGATATAATTTGATCGGTGTGGCCCGCCCGGTGGTCAGATCATTCAAGAGTTTGGGGCCTTAAATATATATTAGCCTTAAGAATCATATGATCCATATGGATCTGGGGTGACACCACTAGACAGTCCCAGGCCGATTTCTACAACAAGAGATCTTGCAAAAAGAAAAAAAAAAAGGTTTTATTATCCAATCATCGTACAGACTAATGTGATGAACATGAGGCTGATTTGCCCCGTTCATTGCAAAGATTAGAAAAAAAGAAAAGGGTTTGGAAACTTATCGGCTAAAGCTTTTCTCCAATGCATTCCTCTCTCTCTTTCTCTCTCTCTTTGGGATAGTAGTGGAATTAGGGTTCTCTGTCTCAACTCCTTGCTTAAGAAGGAAAACACATTGGGAAAGAGAGAGATTTAAGGGATGAGAGATAAGGGGATTGGCATCTCTCTCTACGAAAATCAAAATTTAAATTTTAAAGTTTAAGAAACCATGATCATTACATTTTGATCATTAACGGATGAGTGGTTGGATTTCAATGATATTATGGACGTATGGTTAGTATGGTCAGGCGATTGGATGGTTAGGGTCGATGCATAGATTGGATTTGGTGGATGAACGGATGAGGTTAATGGACAAAATGCATAGATGGTTAGGATTCATGTGCTAAGAGACGAGACAGTTGAAGGTATGGACGGCCCAGTTTTGGTGAACCCAAGTGGGGTCCATCGTAACGTCTATGACATAATCAAAGTTGTTCATCACACTTGCAAGGTTTTCTCAAGACATTGGACTGAAAACGTGATAGATCTATCTCTCAAGTGGGCCATGTCTGTCAAAGTAATTTGGACGAAATTGTACTTGCCGTTGGAGTTTATATATCTCACAGTAAAGACGCTATTGTGATCCATTTATTTATTTATTTTAAATATGGTCATTACATGATGCACTATCAAGATCCACTTGTCTTGAGTGGCTCAGATTAGAAGAGAGTATCTCGCTCAGAATTGGGAAATTCCCATTTGGACTGTGAACAAAAAACGAAAACTAAGGTTTCCTACTACAAAACATAACGCGGGCGCCATTCCAAGATGGTCTCCTGTTGTTTGCCGCCTATTGTACCAATCGGATCATGTGTGACAACACCACATAAGACAAGACTTAAAAAAAAAATTAAAGTGGATTCAATCATCAAGTGGGCGCACCATGCAGATTTGGCTGGAGACGTCCACAGTTAAAAACCTTCCTAGGACTCACTCGATGAATGGCTGGGATTAATGAGTGTGGCCTACTGGACGTCAAGAGGGTGGCATGGTTTGGTTATAGACTCCTCTGGAGATAGCACCTTTTTTTATATCAAATAGACTAAGTCCCTGGAAATTTTATGGGATCTCTCATGACACTCTTTGCTCAAAAGATTCAAATGTGCACATGGCCTTGTTCCACCGTCCGTTGGATGTGAAATTTGACAGCCAATCTCTAGTTGACATGCTCTATCTAATGAGCTCAATATTGACCTATATATGATCTTCTACGGCGGCTAAAATGGAACTTCAATGGTTCTTACTTACCCATGACCCTTAACGATGTGTATGTCCTATGTACAAACTAAACCGGTGAAATCAAAGCATACCCTACGAAGCTTCAAATTTAACAGTTTTCTTTAGTGATTTGATGACTCAGTTGGTTGATTCAAGTGTGATGTACAATTTTCAAGATGATTTCATTACGATCGAGTGGTCTAACAAAGACGTGGATGATCGATGGATAAAATTATGAAAATTTCAGGTTATTATATCTGACAAATTTTTTGGGCTTAGTTTTGGGCCGCTTGATAGGCCCATACCAGGCTTAGGCATCTAATCCGAAAGGCCTGTTTGTTTTTTAATTTACACGGTAAAGATGATGTAAAGGAATAATTATTACTTGTGCTTCTAATTACCTTTAGCAGCCTCCACTTGATGTTAACACGTAGAATATAATTTGGAACGCTACAATGTTAAAATCAAGGAAAGACGACTATACCATTTTTATGTATCTGATCCATGCCTTCCACACCATAGGGGGAATTGAAAACCTACCATTTAGTTCTTCTTGGGATCACAAAAGTTTTGGATCAAGCTTACAATTGTGTTTACCCTTCATCCATGTCTGTGTGACCTTATGAACAGGTTGGACGAGAGGTACACATCCTTGGGGTCTACGCTCGTTTCAGCTTTCAGTGGTAGGTGTTCAATGCTCCGGACTGTAAAGAGCACATCAGAGCGTTAAGGCCTAACTTGTCTTGTGTAGAGACAGTCATGGGTCTATTTTCATCAAAATGTCTTGGAAGGTTTTGTAACGAGTGACGAACATGTGCCTCAATGCATCCATCTTTCGAGCTCTGGCTCGAGCTGTGTGTCTGACATCAATTTGGGCTGTGACTCTAGCTCGGCTTCTGCTCCGGCGATGACTCTAGTTGTGGCTCTGGCTTAGGTGGCAGTTACATTCCTTGTGATAGGAAGAATGGTTGGGAAGTCTGGTCAAGACTTTCAATTAAATACTGCAATTAAATGAAAAATAAATTAGTAAAATACAGCAAAGTCACCACACGCTTAGAATTGTGGTGTGTGGGTGTCGGGTGTGTAAAAAAGTAAAATAAAATAAATAAAAATCAGCTGATGCACGCAGATAGGTGAAATATCCCAGCCATCCATCTCTTAACATGGACTGACCCTTGGATAAGTCAAAGAATGACATCATATAACATCACATTAGTTGATCCAAAACTTGTGTGGCTCCCAAGAAGTTTTTTTATGGTGAGCATTCAATCCCTATTGTTAGGTCCACTAGAGATTTAGATCTACTTCGTTTTTGGGACTCCTATATATAATGAGCTCCTAAAACTGATGGATGGCGTGGATATACAATACATACAGTAAGGTGGGCCCCACAATCAGGAAAACGCCTGCTAATGTGTTAGCATAGTAGCCACCTAATCTGGCTGAGAGGGCCACCATTGTCCCAACCATCGTCCTAAGAACCCTAACCTTTTCTAGGTAAGTAGTGTTGCATTACATAAGCTGATAACATCCAAAAATACATATCCTGCTGTGGAGAGAGGTAGGAACCATTCATTGTGAAGTTAAGAGTATGGAGGGAAATAAGGCGGGCTAAGGGAATGCTGGTTGAGGGTTGGCCAAGGGAAGTAGGTGATGCTATGCGGTGCAGCACTAGGGTAGGATAAGAAAGAAGGCGAGTAGTGGGAATGCTGGTAGTAGCAAGAAGAAGAAGAAGGATAGTTGAAGAAAAGAGACTGATTGGGGAATTGGTGTGGGAAGTAGGTGAAGCCATGCGCCTGGTTGACACCAGAGTAGGCTGGTTGTTGTTCTGATTGTTGTGCTGAGGGAGGAGTTGGCTGGGCCCTTGAGATCCGCTGCTACTGGTACTGCTGGTGCTCCCCATTGTGATCCTGTATGCAAGATGTGTGTGTTAGCAAATCAGTTGTAACTAAACCAATGATACGCAAAGTTTGAATAATACATGTTGTTCTGAGCCTTTGCATCAATGCAACTGGAGCATATTGTTCCATTAAGTCCATCCAGGTGGGGCCAACTAGGTGGATGTGTAGTTATGAAACCTTGATTGGATGGATAAAAACATTACGTTGATGGGATGATCCACGATATGGACAGTCTGGATTGTGTACAACAATAGAATAAATTTCCAAAGGTGTCCACTATGGACAGTCTAGATTCCAGAGACTAAATTGTAAAAAATTGTGAAAGTAGATAAAAATGATCCTTACAACAGCTATTTAAATAACTTTGAAATTCAAACAATTCAAACATAAAATGACCATCCATTAACAGGCACCATGTAAACAATTGTGAAAGTAGATGAAAATGATCCACAATGGAAACTGCTCTGTCTTCTGCTCCTTCCATATCCACGGAGCATTTTCCCTATTTGGAGAAAAAAAGTGGAGAGGGATCGGTGCACTCTTTATGGGAATAGATTGAAAGTGAATCAGTCCCACTCATCATAAACTCTCCTTCACGGATCATCCACGTTTCTCTCCAAAGGAGAGAAGAACCATTCATACTCCATCACTTAATCAAAGAACATGGTAAATAGATTGGTCAGATCAAAGCCTTTGGTTCCCATCATTATGTAAGACAGGAGTCATGGTCGGAAAAAAAAAAAAAAAAAAAACCCTCTATAGGCTAAAAACCGATGGTTTAATAAACCATGATCAATAAATTGAAAACAATAAATTAAAAAACAGAGAGAGAAGAAAAGGAAAATCCATACACCGTCATAGGGAAAAGACGCGCTTCCGCTCTATCCTCTACGAGACTTTTAATCCTTCATATCATAGAAGAAAGGTGACCCAACATGGATTTATAGGGACGCAGATTAGCTACTGGAGTAGGGCACATTGCTACTGAAGTGACGTCACCATGGCACGTGGGCCTCAGCATGATGTATGTGTTGTATCCACACCGTCCATTCAGTTGGAGAGATCATTTTAAGGTATGACTCAAATAATGAGGCAGATCCAAAACTCAAGTGGACCCCACCACAGAAAACAGTGGGGACGGTGACATCCATTGTTGAAAACTTCTTAGGCCCACCATAATGTTTATTTGAGATCCAACCTGTCCATAAGTTCACACAGATATGGAGGAAGGGAAAACACAAATATCAGCTTGATCGAAAACTTCTGTGGCCCCTAAGAAGTTTTCAACGGTGGATGTCACTGTTCTCACTGTTTTCTGTGGTGGGGTCCACTTGAGATTTGGATCAACCTCATTCTCTGACTCATGCCTTAAAATGATCTCTCCAACTGAATGGACGGTGTGGATATAACACATACATCATGCTGAGGCCCACGTGCCATAGTGACGTCACTTCAGTAGCAATGTTCGCTACTCAACCTGTCAGTAGCTAATCCGCGTCCGATTTGTAGCATCAATCGGTCAGCGAGTCGTAACCATTGAGGACTCGCCGCCGAGTCTCCAGCGAGCACGCTACGGACTCGGATTGCGGTAGCGGATTTTCTGCAAAAGGCTAGCTTTCGAAGCAAGTTCCTACACTAAGAGGCTAAGTGGGCCCAAATTGCTGTTTATAAGAAATCCACCCGTCCATCCGTTTTTCGAGCTCATTTTAGGTTGAGAGACCAAAAATGAGCAGGAATAAAAACTTAAGTAGGCCACACGAGAGAAAGAAAAAAAAAACTGTGGAAAGATATGCCTACGGTTAAAACCTTCTTAGGCTCCACCTTTAAAGGTCATTCTCACTGGGATGAACTGAAAACAAAGAAAAAAAACTTAGGTTGATATAGAACTTTCGTGGTCATACCACTAGCATGATACAGAACTTAAAAAGGAAAGAATTCCTCACCTGTTGCAACAGAAATAGAAGAATAAAGGTTAAGAACGAGATCTGCATGTTTTCATTACTTCATCAAAGAGAGTCATGGGTTCCTCCAACACCGGCTTCCATGGACGTGAAATTCAGCCCCGTCCATGAAACTCGCTTGGCCGTTGCTACCGCCCACGACCCAATTGCCGTTGGTGGTGAACCACTCAGGTGGTCGCCTTCTCATCCTCAATGCCTCCCCTTCCTCCTCCGTCACCAAGTGCATCTCCATCAATACCTTTGCGGGCCTCAACGAATGTGCCTGGTCCAAGTTCAACATCAACATCATCGTTGCTAGTGACGACAAAGGTTCAGTCATGGTCTTCGACCTAGACCGTCCGCCTTCTTCCAACCCCATTGCCAGCGGTGATGGGCATTTCTTCAAGATCAGTAGCATCGACTGGAACCCATCTACTCCGACTACTTCCTTACCTCTGGTGGCGATTTCAATGTCAAGCTATGGACCGCAGGTGAAGGAAACCTCCAGTGTGTTCCTCTAAATGGAACCCTCACCATGCCGACATCTTCGCCTGTGCTGGCCGTGGGACACTCCACATCTACGACATGCGCGAGCAAGGATTCGTCGCTGAAACTGGATCTGGTGACTGTTTCCTTTCTTGCGACTGGTGCAAATACAACGAAACCTTCATTGCCACCGCCTCAAAATATCGTAACTGCATCACGACATGGGACGTCAGGAATACCGTCACCCCTTACATGGTCCATGGCTTTGAGTCTGACAGAGTCACCGACACAGGCAGTAGCCTCAAGAAGGTGAAGTTCTCGCCCCACCCGGAGGAGAGCCTGATCGCATCATGTTCGGAAAATTCGGAGGTCGCGTTGTGGAACTATCAGGTGGAGGAACCACTGACTGAGAAGTATGTTCATCATGCAGGGCCTGTGCTTGGGTTGGATATGAGTACACATTTCAGGGGTATCATGGCCAGCACCAGTATGGACGGCTTTGTTCGTGTCTGGAAAAGGTCAGGGGCTGCCTCGAGCCTTTGAATTTGAATACCTTTTCTTGTTTCATTATCTTAGCAAGGAGAGTGAATTGGGTGTTACCCCGGGAACAACTTAGTGGGTGTTACCCCCACCGTGTGGCCCACATGGATAGTGTTTTGTAAATCCACGCCGTCCATCCGTTTCTCCAGCCAATTTTAGGATCGTCTACAAAAAATTATTTAAATTCAAATCGCAAGTTGACTATACCACTGGAAACAGTGTTGATTGAGTTCCCACCATTAAAAATTCCAAAGAGTCCATCATAAGGTTTTGGTAAGCTTTATTTGCAATCCAAGCTCTTCATAATGTCAAGGAGGTCTAGATGAAGGGAAAATTAAAGATCAGATTGATTTAAAACTTTTGTGGCCCACAAAATGCTTTTAATGATTATTCATCACTCTTTCTATTCGTATAATCCACCTAAAATTTGGATCTTTTTATAATTTTGGATCGCGTCCTAAAATTAGGTGTAACAACAGATGGACGGTATTGATATATAAAACATACATCAAGGTAGGCCCCACACGGTAGGGGTAACACCACTAAGGTGTTACCATTGCTCCCCTTAACGGGGTGATTTGATTGGGCAGCGAAATCTCTTCAAGTAGGCTACTACTGTTCTTGTTCTTGAACTGATTCTCTGAGCGATTTGTGACATTATCCATTTGTAATCTTTAATTTCTTCTTAAAATTTTCTTTGTTTTTCTTTTTCTTTTTCTAAAGAATCATACTGAATTACCCATTTACATTCACCTTTGTTTGGTAAAGTTTCTTATGCTTGGATGAGCATGCAGGCCCAGCCTGACCAGCCCGGTCTGGCTTTGGACAGGGCTTGGACTCTACTATTTTGATCCATGATGCGTGGCCCATTCAAATTTCAGGCCGGACTGGACTCAAAGCGTTATAAGCCACCAGGCATTCTGACTTCATATTTACACGTGTCCTACAAATTTTATATATTTCAATCCTCAGCTGAACAATCAACTTGATCAACGGATGGATTTGAACATTCAAGTCAGAAATATGGATTTCACCAACTTTCTGGCCAAGTTCGGTCGGCCCAACCCCAGCCAATTTCAGGTTTGGGCTTCATCTGGCAGGCTCATGATGGGCTTGAGGCTGGAGCAGGCATTGCGCCTTACACACACATGGTAGCCGATGAAATGTGTGCTGGAGCCCCACCCCATTCGTAATTAGTTTATTCTCATTTACTAATCAGGCGTGCACTGGCTCTGTCCAAGCCCAGACCTGTTATTGGTTTAGAGGCATTGTTGACGCATGTATGTAATAATCATGCATGATAGCACGCCTAATGAACACATGTCCACTGTCTCTTATATATAATCATGCATGGTAACACACCTAATGAACAGTACAGAACTTTCAGGAAGTGGGTGGGCCCTGGCGAACTCAAGCTAAATGTATGTGTCTTATCCACACCGTCCATCCATTTTTCTAGATCATTTAATGGCATGAGCTCAAGATGAGACAGATCCAAATATCAGGTGGACCACACTGTAGGAAACAGTGGTTATTGAACGTCCACCATTAAAAAATTCTTGGGGCCACAAAAGTTTTAGATCAAGCTGATATTTGTGTTTTTCCTTCATCCAGGAATGTAGGAAACAGTGGTTAGTGAGCAACTCACCACGGTATGCGTGGTGAATAAACTCTTTGGGGCCCACCGCTGTCCATCCGTTTCTCCAGCTAATTTTAGGGCATGAGCCCAAAATTAAAGCACGTCTAAATTTCAAGTGGACCATACCACAGGAAACAGTGGGAATTGAAAGCACGCCGTTGAAAATTTGGAGGCGACAAAAGTACTTTTAGATCAAGCTGATGTTTGTGTTTTAACTTAGATCATATCTGAGTGATCTTATGAATAAATTGGATGACAAATAAACATCACCGTAGGCCCTAGTAATGTTTCAACGATGTTGGACGTCAGCATCTCACTATCTCACTGTTTTCTGTGGTGTGGTCCATTTGAAGCTTTGGATATGATTCAATATTTTGGAATCATTCCCTAAAATGATCTGTAGAAACGGATGGAGGGCCCCACAGAGTTTAACTCACCACGGTATAGCGGGACTGAGCTGCTCACCACGCAATCCTCGGCCCTAGGGCAGTAGGACTCTGCAGGGTTTTGGCAAATCTGGGACTGGGATTTGTTTCGGACCAAACCAATTTCCCGCCCATTGAAAACTTTGGTCATGCAGACCAGTAAGCTTAACGACCATATGGGTAAGTCCAAAGATCTGGTCCATCAGAAAAGGCAGGCCCAACTATGCCTACTCTGGGCTGAAAATCAGCCCAATCCTCTTTTAAGTCTGATTACTCTGATTTTACTGTGGACGGTTTTTGCTGACCTTTCCTGGCCGTCAATCTTTCCATTTGCGTAGACATTTGGACCTGTTGTTGGATTGTAAAAATGGTCTGCTAGAAGCGTATGGGCTAGCAATGAATAGAGTGGACCTAGTTCTGTCAGTCGGCGGGCTGGCCCTTTGGGCTTGGGAAGGGCTTAAGCTCGACGTAGGGGCCAGGCCCATGCCTAAATATTCGTTTTAAAATTAAGTGTGCACGGGCTCTGCCATATACCATGTATGATGGGCACCACTAATGAAGCTAGGTCTTGCCGAAAGTGTGTAGGTGCAGGCCGTGCTAAGGGCTAGAACTGGGCATATTTACACGTGCTAAGGGCTAGAACTGGGCATATTTACACGTGCTAAGGGCTAGAGCTTTAAATGGAGTCCTTTTTTTTGGTTCGTCCATCATACGCCTATCTGGACACGGGCTTAGATTTACTTTGTTGATCCACCCATTGACAGCCCTTTAGATTGGACGCGGATAAGCTACTAACAGGTTGAGTAGCGAATCTCGCTACTGAAGCGACGTCACCATGGTCTGTGGGCCTCCGCATGATGTATTTGTTGTATCCACACCGTTCATTCATTTGGAGAGATCATTCTAAGACATGAATCAAAGAATGAGTCAGATCCAGATCTCAAGTGGACCCCACCACAGAAAACAGTGGGGACAGTGACATCCACCGTTGAAAACGTATTAGGGGCTACAGAAGTTTTCGATCAAGCTGATATTTGTGTTTTCCCTTCCTCCATGTTTGTGTGAATTTATGAACAGGTTGGATCAATAAAAATCATGGTGGGTTTAAGAAGTTTTCAATGGTGGATATCACTGTCCCCACTGTTTTCTGTGGTGGGGTCCACTTGAAATTTGGATCTGCCTCATTCTTTGAGTCAGGCCCTAAACTGGTCTCTCCAAATGGATGGACGGTGTGGATACAACATATACATCATGCTGGGCCCACAGAACATGGTGACGTCACTTCAGTAGCCAGATTGCTACTCAACCTGTCAGTAGCTAATCCGCGTCCCTTGAGATCAAGGACTCGGCTTTGGTAGTGATCCCTCCAGTACCCAGCTTGGTACTGGTCGTTGCTGGAAAAGCTGTTTTCGCCTATGCTTGTGTATTATCCATGCTGTCCATCCACTTTGCCCACTCATTTTAGGGCATGAACCCAAAAATCCGAAATGGATCCAAATCTCAAGTGGACCACAACACAGAAAACAGTGGTGATTGGATGTCCCACCATTAAAAACTTCCTAGGCCCACTTTAGTGTTTATTTGCTATCCAACATGTTGATTAGGTCACTCTGGCCTTGAGGGAAAGCACAAATATCAGCTTGATCCAAAACTTTTGTGGCTCCTAAGGATTATGTAATAGCGGGCATTTAATAACCACTGTCTGTTATAGTCTGGTCCACCTGCCTTATTTTTGGGGTCTTGCTCTAAAATCCTAACCTTTTGAGTGATAGATAGCGGATTAACTCATTGATTATCATATTAACTGTCTAGCAGATGTCTACCAATAAGCTCTTTAAGACCATCTACAATGCTATTTTTGGATCCATCTCCACTTGTACCATGATTTCCATGGTCGAGATTGTGACACAATTAGTGGCTATGTTATGGTTAAAAGTGGGCTGGGCTAGTCTTGCGCAATCGCCCAATCCATGGCCAGCCATTACTTGGGCCAGAGGCCCAGAGCTCCTAGGCCAGGTAACTAAATGGGAGGGTCTTTACACATTTCATTTAATAATGTGAAATCGGTTGTTTGATAGCGGGCTGGGCATGAATTAAGTATGTATTGAAGTAGGCCCACCTCGGCACAACTATCCTAGTCTTCGAGTGGGCTTGGACAGGCATGATCCGTCCCAGCCCGGCACACTTCCGTTTTAAACGAACAAAACGGCGGGAAGAAGAAAAGAGCGCCTTACCTCTTCCAACAGAACTAACAGAATAAAGAACAAGATCAATAACTACCTCATTTCCAAACCCGAGAGAATTAACGGAAAAAGATCAAGAACTACTTCATTTCCAAACCAGATAGAACTAACAGAATAAAGACCAAGGTCAAGCACTGCTTCTTCATTTCCAAACCAGAGAGAGAGAGAGAATCATGCCTTCCATCGACACCGAATTCCACGGCCATGCCGTGAAATTCAGCTCCTTCCATAAAACACGACTCGCTGTCGCTGCCCACGACCCACTCACCATCGCCCCTGAAGAACCACTCAGGCGTGGTCACCTTCTCATCCTCAACGTCTCCCCATCCCTCCTCATTCCCGACTTCATCCCCTTCAACACCTGAAAAACCTCTCTTTCTGCAGAGTAAGTACTTTGATACTCTGGCCGAGTGTGATGTACGATACACAGGCACTTAATTACTTAAAAAATTTGCATACATGACATATAATTAATTTAAAATAAACCGTCCAAAATAGTTATTGAACCAAAAATTACTTCTGTTGGGTGATTTTATTATTAGATTGAAAGATGTTTATTAGACGGTCAGAAATGAAAATTATCCAATTTCAAAAAACAAGTGTCCACGAATTAGAGGTTAGGATTGTTTAACCAATATGGTTTTTGGAATGTAAATTAGCTACAGTGGATTCAATAATTTAGCCGGTTTAATGTGAGTTAATGATGCCATGTGTAACATTTCTAAGGGCCTGTGCATCGAGTGCCATAAGCCGACGGAGTATCAAGTGAGTCCTCTTTTGTTCCAAGCATGGATGTGGCTAATGGTTTGGATTTTAGTCAGGACAGGAATTTCCTGATTAAAATTTGTGCCGTCTTTTTGTATTTTCTCTGGGATTTCAGACACTAAACCATCTTTATATGTTCACATGCACGAGCTCGATGAAAATATCCTCGTTGGCGGTGACAGTGGCGGCTTGGCCATGATGTCCAACCTCAACCTTCCTCCTTCCGACAACCCCGTCCGTCAACTCGACGAACACAGAAGCTCCATCCATTGCATCGACTACTTACCTCTTCCAACAACTGCACCATCAAACCTTATGGCAACTACTTACCTCTTCCTACAGACTGGAACCACCAGTAGTGATCAAAAGGCTTGCCCCTGATTATGGTATCTCAAGTCTGTCTCAAAACCAAATGATTCTATCACTGGTCAAAATGCCTAAAATTCTGAAGAAAGAGATCTCAACATGGCAACAGCAAGAAGGAGAAAGAATAAAGAAGAAAAGATGTTGTGTGCATGCATCCGTGTAGCCATATTTATGGCTTTTATTTATATGATGAATTCGAAAAGCTGTGAAATTTTGTAGCCCAGCTTTGTAACATCAGCTGTCACATGCCCATGTCTATGAGATAAGATGGTGTAGAGCACAGAGACAAAATCTATTGGGTCTTAAATTCAATACAGCAAAAGATCAAAATATCAGACATTTATCAAACTATAAAATGAAAAACACAAGATTTTATTCTATCGGCTATTTTTTTCACTCTTTTTTCGTCTATTTGTTCTTTCACAACCAAATTAAGGAATGAAGTGTCACCTCTATATAGCATACAGGTTGCATTAGTTGTGGGGTTGCCATAAGGTTGTGGCTATTGGCTTCGTGTCTTTCTTTTGGTGAGCTGTATGGTGGGGTTATATGATAGGCTAGAGCCGGTGTTTTTGTCTGGGTCCTGCCCGAAGCTGTAGGCTGTACGTTTGTTTCTTTTTTAATAAAATCTTCTTTTCTTAAAATAAAAGAACAAAAAGACTTAACAGAATTTGGCAAGTTCTTGTCAACTTCACTAGGAAGAGTATCATCTAACTGTATGTTTGGTCCCTGCAAACTTTGTCAATTTCACTATTTAGTAAGATTTAATGCAAATGTGTCTATGGTCTTTTAGATAACTAATGTTGTTCCTCAGTGCTTAATTAGAGAAATAAAACTAAATTTCGTGGAGTCATGAGATACTCTCAGATATAGTACATGGGCCATATGCAGGGAATGGACGTGCTTGATTAATGACACAGATGCCTATGTTTAGCAGTCTGAAGACTGGTGACGGTTAGCCACAAGATATTGCTCTGTTATCTCACCTACCTTAAACTAAGGCATACGCATATACTAATTTAACCATCAAAATCATAGGCCTTGTTGAAGATGGAAGCATAACCTGAAATTACAGTCACTTACCCGCTGGCCGCCTGTCCCTGGAATATATGGTACAGGTTAGGTGGCATTCGCAGCAAGATACCAGCCCTTAATATCAGCTTTTTGCACGTTTTGCACGAAGGGAATTCAGTGGCAGATGGTTTAGCGAAATTAGCCAGCTATGGATATTCCAGACAAACGTATACAGGAAACAACAGGAAATGCCAAGGCTCATTAAGGGGTTGATAGTTCTTGACAACGCAGGGGTGGGGCTGATTAGAATGAGGAAAAAGCCTGAAGAAGGGAGAGGGCTGACATTGTCGGTGGAGTTCCTGTCCTTGGTTTAGTTGCTTCTTTGCTTTTCCCTCTTTCTCTGGGTTAAATGATAGGTTTGATAATCCTAGAAGGGAATTGAAGGCTCTGAGAGACACTGATCGGTTTATGAAGATCATCAGGGAATTGGAGGCTCTGAATGAGATTAAAAAAAAAAAAAAAAAAAAAAAAAAAAAGGTAAAATACAGTTGGATCGCCCAAAAAAAAAAAAAAAAAAAGAGTCTCCCTTTAATAGTTTCTAATATAATGTATATTTAAGCTCTGTTTTGGGGGCTTAACGATAGGTGGGCCCACTTCTTTTTGCTGCGAGGTTCGCCGGAAACTGTGTATATCTGTTATTCTGTGAATGGAAAATCTCACTGAAATTCATACTAATTGGATGATGTCAAACATCTAATTTCGATTGTTGAATTTTTGTTGCTTACCATTTTATTTTTATGATTAATCTCTGAAGTTGGAAGTTGATCACTTGTCATGTCTAGATATCATTATTTCAAAATCTAGGCAGGAGAATTTCTTTGCATCATCTTTTTAACAGAACACTGATGCTGTGAAACAGAATCCAACATCTTTCTACTTACAATAGAGGTGAGAATTTTCCAAAATTGAATAGTTTCTCCTGTCTTCGCTCTTTGTTCATTTTCGAGGTGGATGGACAATCTATTACCTCTACACTCACTCGCCAGCTTAAGGTTTTTAAAGGTGGTGGATCTTTGAAAGTCTCTGTGGATAGCTTTCTGGATGATCTGACAAGTTTGGTCCACTTAAGATATCTGAGCTTGGAGAATGTAAATTAAGAATAGAAGACGGGACGAATTTGTGAACTTCCATTGAGAAACCCTCAAGCCTTTTCGGCGAGATCAAAGGACAATGCGGAGGAGATTCTCAACTTGCATTCTATGCCATATCCTCCACCAATTCTCCAGCATCTTTGCTTGAGAGGGCATTTGCTCAAGTTACCCCAATGGATTGCCTCACTTGATAATCTAGTCACAGCAGGTTTGAGGTGGCTTAGATTGAGGGAAGACCTTCTCAAAGCCCTTTAATCACTGCCCAATTTGGCAGAACTCTTTCTCAAGCGAGCCTATGATGGAGAAGAGTTATGATGTGGGACCGGAGGAATATCCTAGACTCAAGGATTTAAGTCTTCTTTATTTGAGGGAATTGAAGAAGGCGAGGGTGGAGAACGGAGCAATATATTACTTTGAAAAGCCAAGGATTAGACACTGTAAAGGGTTAGGAAAGGTACCTTTGCCATATGCTTTATTGAGTGGACTAACAAAGAACAGAGTTAAAGAATTAGCCAATTCTGTTAAGCACATTCTACTGGTACCATATATAGGCATTCAAAAAAAGGACCTATCAAGACTCTTCACAACTCTAGAGAGCACCTTCAGTTGATATTTTTGCTCTGTTCTAGCTAATAAAGAACAAAGTTAAAGAATTAGCCGATTCTATTCCACTGGTACCATATATAGGCATTCCAAAAAAGGACCTATCAAGACCTTTCACAACTCTAGAGAGCACCTTCAGTTGATAATTTTGCCCTGTTCGGGCTAACAAAGAACAGAGTTAAAGAATTAGCTGATTCCATTAAGCACATTCCACTGGTACCATTTATAGGCATTCCGAAAACGGACCTATCAAGACTTTTCACAACTCTAGAGAGCACCTTCAGTTGATGTTTTTGCTCTGTTCATGCTAACAAAGAACAGAGTTAAAGAATTAACCGATTCCATTAATCACATTCCACTGGTAACATATATAGGCATTCAAAAAAAGGACCCATCGAGACTTTTCACAACTCTAGAGAGCACCTTCAGTTGATACTTTTGCTCTGTTCCTCCCTTTCCAAGTGCAGGCTCTTTCTTTTTCGTTTTTTTTTTTTTTTTTTTTTTTTTTTTGCCTCTAGTTGTTTCAAGATGCTGGTTCTTCTACAATCTCATGGTGTGAGCTTACTCCACAACAGTTATTTATGTCAACGAACTGAGAGGAAAATTAAAATGGTGTTTCATGAAATTTACGAAAGCAAACAAGGAAAAGCTGTTTTCATGGAAACAACATATTTTGAGTTAATATTTTAAAGAATCCAAACAGGCCCTTAGAAATGCAGTAAACGGCTGAACCTGTCTATTTACTAGGCTCTCAGCCATTAGTAAGGTATTGACCTTGCTTTGAGGCTAGATGCTCCCAAAACTTGAAAGGCAGAGGATTGCTTCGGGAGCACACTTTATTGTTCCTTTATAGGCGTCAAGAAATCTTGGATATGAGAGAGAGAGAGTGAGAGAGAGAGGTTCACACATCTGTATATAAACTTTGACAAAAATGCTTTCGTTCCTGTCAATATGTCACTTGTGTCAAGCTGTGCAATATGTTGGCTGCATAAGAAAGATCATCTGGGCTGAAAATTGGACCAGTCCATTCAATCACCAACTATATTGTGGAAATCAGTGGACGGAAGATGGTCTACATAACTATAGGTGCAGTGCATCAAACGAGTCGATTAGTCCAATTTCTGCAAGGGTCATACCATACGTTCACTATAAATATTTTCACTGGAAAACAAAGCATTTTATGAGAAAGTTACCACACAATGTTGTATCTAAATGTTTAGATATGAGGAATTCACCATATGGACATGGATAACTGTAACGATTTACATTTTTGACCATTGGTCACCTATGGATTGCCAAAAGGGTTGTCCATCGGATACCAAGTAGAGAACCCATTTCTCAGTAGACAACAGTCACATTCTATCTTGAACCAACTGTGGACAAGCCTAATTATTAATATGTGGAGTCCATGGTTTTCAATTCATTCTAAATAATCGTAAAGGTCAAATCAACTGAAACCCAACTGTTTTCCTGTGGATTCTTCATCTAAAAAGGCTCCCTAGAGGAAACTTGGCAAGGTTCAAGAATTAAAAATGCTTCATTTGTGTACAAGTCCAAAAGAGCTACCAAACATATTCCTAAATAAAATCAAATGCCGGCTATGTGCTATTATTGCCTCACGGCTTTCTCCATGACCATCGTTCTTTGTTCTGCTTGCATAAAGACTGGAAGGCCCATATTGGTTAACTTCTTATTGGTTCTGCTGGTAATTTTTGTTTTGAAGAGTCCGGGAACCTATTCTCATTAGTTCTTTTAGTTTCATCAGGAATTCAAGTCTTTGAAAGATAATACTATGGCTTGTGTTTCCTCCATTAGGATAACAGGCAGAGGAATGAGGGATGAATTAAAGACAGCATTATACAACTTGGCAAAACATAAACAGTTCAAGTGAAGACCTGCCCTCAGATCATGTACAGATCCATGGTAAGTAGTCCTTTGAATTATAGGAATCTTCTCTTGCCTTTTGTGGTCCACATTGCCTTTTTGGGGTCCACGTGATCACCCATCTGGAATCTCTAAATCTCAAGCCATGGGCCCACTCGTACCCACGATGTGGAGCTGGCTCGTCTTCGTTTTCAATAATAAAACTTGTAACATTTGAACCAGTAATAACTAGTTACAACATGCCAAAACATATAAAATTATGGGGAGTGATGACATCGGTTGGAACAATTGATAATTACTGTGCATCCGGAGTTCTGTGGGCCCCACCTATGATATTTATGTGGAATCCAAACCATGCTCGTGGTGCGCCTCCTCTTGTTCACCCTAGTTGGTAAGAGTCATCTAAATCCAAAACCCAGATGGGACATCCCATAAGGAGCAATGTAGTACAATCAGGACTAAAATATATATCTTCATGCAGAGAGGCTACTACCTGAGATTTGGAATGGCTTCTGTTTCCTGATGACTGGTTTAGATGGCATATAGGAGAATATTGTGTACCCTACATTCCATCTGGAAGTTTCTGTAACCCACCCCGTGTTATGGATTAGGCTGCATTTTCAACCAATGAAAGAACCTGCTTATTGATCCAAAACTGTATATGTCGCATGTAGAGATGAGATCCAAGGTATTCGTCAGGTTCCAATATGAAAAGGTAAATATACGTTGGCTGATTCTACTAATCTGATCGGTGGCCTCCAAGTTTATGCTAGAAGAAAGATTAGTAAAGGTTCCCATTTGATGGCAAACAACCCCTAATACTACGAGAGGGAATTTCCGGTGGAGCGGTGAAATGCGTAGAGATCGGAAAGAACACCAACGGCACAAATAATTGAATTTCAAAAAACAAAAAGACAAAAAAAAAAAAAAGAAAAAAAAAGAAAAGAAAAGAAAAAAATCAACGCCCAAGTGACGCATGTGGTGATTGAGAGGTTTGGATAGTTTGGTGGGACTTATTGGATGTATGGTTCAGATCATTTGAACCTCTGACACGGTGTTCGGCAAAATCAGAGATGCGTGCAGTGGGCAATTTGCTAGTCCTGAAAAACGAAATTCTTATGTAGCTTGCTTGGGGCTATCTATCTAGTTTTGGAGGCCCAAGTGACGCTACCAATGATCAATCGAGACTGTTGTATAGTTCTAATGTCCTTGGGTGGGGCCATGCACAATCCTCTGTAGGTCCTTATTGTCGAAGCAGATACAAATCTCAAGTGGACAACATCACAAGAAACAGTGGTCAGAACGTCCACCCTTAAAAAATTCCTAGGGCCCTACGTAACTGTTTATTTTTCCATCCAACCTGCTGTTGATAATGTTCCAGACCTGGATGAATGGAAAACACAATATCAGTTTGATCCAAAACTTTTATCGTCTACAAAGAAGTTTTAAATGGTCAATCATCACTATTTCCTGTGTTGTGGTACACTTGAGATTTGATTCTGCTTCACTTTTCAGACCATGCCCAAAAATGAGCTAGAAAAATTGATGGACGGAGTGGATATATAACACATATATCAAGGTGGGCTTCACGGTCAGGGACTCACCCAACCTTGGACTCACCTAATCCGCGCCGATAAAATCTCATACGGGCAAAATCAACCGCAGCAAACGTAAAATTGCACCTGAGTTGTATATCTGAGAGATCCTAGAATGAAGAATCGCATCTGATAGGACGGAGTGGATTACGCATATAAAACATGGGCCCACAAGACGTTTTACTTCTTCTTTGCAGATCAGGATTCCTGAATTGTGTGTGTGCACGTCCACTTTGTATAGCATGAGCTCAAAACTGAAGTAGATTCAAAGCTCAAGTGGATCACACCATAGGAAATAGTGGTGATTGAACACCCACCGTTGAAACCTTCCTAGGGTCCGCATAATGTTTTGTTACCATCTAATCTATTGATAAGGTCACGTGGACTCAAATGATCAGCTTGATCCAAAACTATTGTAGCACACAAAAAGTTTTTAATGGTAGGCATTCAATCACCACCTTTTTGTGGTGTGGTCCACTAGAGCTTTTGATTCATTTCTTTTTTAGTTCATGCCTTAAAATGAGCCGGCAAAGTAGATGGACGGTGTAGATAAAGCACATACATCATGGTGGACCCCTAGCCCCCAACACCACCCGCTTTCATGTTGAATATGCATGCCATCTAAACCCATGGTGATGGGATGAGATGCCAAAAATCATGCCCATCTAATTACCTGGAGGGCCACTTGATGGACCGCTACCCAAAAACCTTCGAATTCATATATATGGTGACTAACATAATGGCTGCATTTGCTTGGCTTTCAGATGAAACTTTTATGCTGAGTTGTACAAAGCAAGGTGGGCCCACCCAACACATGATTGTTGTTGAATAAGCGGGCCAGGAACTACCCAAAGATGAAAAAAGAATAGGAACCGAATAGGAACCTGCAACCGAATAGGTGCAACCCAAACATCCAATGCGAACCTGCAACCGAATAGGAACTGGTATAATACCCAAGAAAAAAATTCAGGAAGGAACAAAGGAGAGAAAAACAAAGAACCTCGATCACTTTCTTTGTCACGGCAAAGTCGCTAAACAGGCATGGTCCCATTTTTCTATGATGTGTGGAATACCTCTCACATCCAGCCACTCCATACAACGGCGAATTAATCATTAGAATGCAAAGGTCAAGTGGTCCACTAGGTCTAAAATGTTACTGGGAACTGTTGCTGTGCTTTCTAACGTGGGAGATATGGCTAAGTTGCAATGCAGCCAGATTTGAAGGGTGTAGGATGATGGTATCGAGTATAATTTCCAAAGTTTATCAGTGGATCAGGGAGGTTACCTCACTTCTTCCTACAAGGGAAGGGATGCGACTGAATGATGCCATAACCATGCAAGCTTTTGGATTTCAAAGCGACGGTCGAAATAGAGATATCAAGTTTCGGGAGGTGAAGTGGCGCAAACCTGAAAAGGGCCAATTCAAAGTGAATGTAGACGACTCTTCGAGAGGTAATCCAGGTGATGCGGGGGGGTGGGGGTGTGTGCAGAGACCACAACGGTCCCTTCATCATTGCATTCCACAAAGCCTACGGACGGGTGTTCGACGGAGGCAGAGGCTCGGGCCATGGTAGACGGCCTAGACATATGTCAAAAATTAGGCCTTTACATTATTAACTGTGGAATCAGATTCTCGGATAGTGGTGGAGGCGGTGCATAATCAAAGCGCGAACAACCCATGTCCTATTTGGTATGGCATGGGAAAAATTCAGCGAGATTATGGTCATCTTTGTCTTGGTTTTTTGCACATTTTTAGTGAAGGAAATTCAATGGCAGATAGGCTGGCAAAGCTAGCTAGTGTTGGGTGTCATAATAGAGTCTATACAAATAGAAAGGACCTCCTGAGGCTGATTCGGGATTCTTTGGTTCTTGACAATGCAGGGGTGGAGATAGTTAGGAAGCCACGCGCCAGATTAAATGAGAGAGGAGGATATGGTTCGCCATGTGTTTTGGTTTATTGCATATGATAGGCAAGGCTAAGTCCTTTTTGTTTGGAGCTCTGCTGGAAGATATGGTGATATTTGTAAGTCCTTTTGATGTGAATAAATTTTTTGGAAAAAAAAAAATTTTTATTTGTTCGAGGATCATGCCCTAAAATGAGTTGTAAAAAAGGATGAAAGGAGTGGATGTAAGGCACATGCATCACGTTCAGGGATTCACGGGAGTTGCTCCCGGAATAAGCTTACTCCATAACTGGGCTACTTGAAAAACGTGTAAAAATGTCATTAAAAAAGAAGCAATTAATCCGAAAAAAAAAAAAAAAAAAAAAAAAAAAAAAAAAGAGGGAGAACAAAAATATAGACTGTGAATAGGAAGAAGGGAAATATAAAACATTCACCTCACAGCTGCTTTAACCTTCTGCGTCTCTTCTCCACCATCTTGAGAGGTCCCAGTAAACATTTCTTCGAGTGTTCATATATCGTATGAGTGGGATGTGCTGAATGGAATCCACCAACTCGTCAACTCCATCCTTTCTTAGCCCCTTCAAGAAACCCTCCGACATATCCCCCAGGTAGAACTCTTTGAGGTTAGTGAGTTGTTCGATCCCCAAGGGCACCTGCACTAATTCCTCGCAACTTTTAATTTCTAGCACTTCAAGGCTGGACATTGCTCCCTTCTCCAGCCTCACCTTCTTCAATCCCCTCAACTCAAATAGGTATAATTGCTGGAGTCTTGGATATCCTCTGCCCTTGCAACATAACTCTTCTTCATCATAGGCTCTTTCAAGGGCGAGTTCTTCAACTTGGGCAGTGGTTGAAGGGCTTTGAGTGGGTCACCCCTCAATCTAGACCATCTCAGACGAATGACGACCAGATTATCATGCACGGCAATCCATTTGGGTAACTTCTCCAGACGCCCTTTCAAGTAGAGATGTTGGCGCAGTCCTAAGCTGGACGAGATCAAACACGGTCTCTCTCATAGGATAAACGATCCGAATCCATGGATCAATCGAACAACAATTCGATCTTCCTTGATTGCTCAAGGAGCAGCTTGAAGAACGCAAGCTAAATAGAGAAAAACTTGAGAGAAATTGTATTAAAATTACATAATGTGCCTAATAATTTAAAATTAAAACACTATTTATAACCTTTAAACCCTAAGCCTCGTAGCCTAGGAGTCCTAATTGCAATAGGAAAGAAAAACCAAGAAAAAACGAAAAAAAAAATCAAAAATAGAAAGTTCGCAGGACTTTCTGGACATTGGCCGGCCGACCGGACAAGGGGTCCGGCCGGTCTGATTTCACCCAAAACAGTCCAGAGAGCTCAGCCCCTCTCTGGACAAGGACCGATCGGTCAGCTGGCCGGCCGAGGAGATCGGTCAGTGCATCCGGCCAGTCAATTGGCCGGCGGGTATGGCCAAAAGCAGTCCAGAGAGTTTTGGATTGTTTTCACTGGGGGGTCCGGCCGGTCGGATGGCCGGTTAGTTGGTGCAATTTCGAGCTGTCTTCGTGGCCTTGAGTCCAAGCTTGGTGGTCTTTCGTTGATCCTTCTTGCGGTCCATCTTTAACATGTAGAGGTCAGCTACACCCTCTACATCAGTCTCAATCCCTGAAAAGAACTCGACCTCGAGTTTGTGATATCGTCTAGTTCATGGTATTCGTACAAGTCGACGATGTTGAATGTATGGGAGATCTCGAACTCCTCGGGGAGATCAACTACATAAGCGTTGTCGTTGATCTTTCGGAGGATAGGAGCCGGTCCAATCTTCTTATATTTGAGCTTGTTGTATGTACCAGAGGGAAAGCGTTCATTGCGCAAATAAACCATAACTTGATCACCGACTTTAAAGATTTTCTCACGGCGATGCTTGTTGGCGTCCTGTTTATACTTCTGGTTTGATATTGATAGCTTGTCTCGGACTTCCGTATGCACTTCTTTAATTCTTTCAGCCATGTTTTCTGCTACTATGCTTCTTCCTTGTATAGTTGGTAATGGTACTAAGTCGAGTGTATGATGGGGGGGTCTGTCCATACACCACTTGGAATGGTGATTTCCCGATTGACCTATTCGTCATATTATTGAAGGCAAATTTAGCTTAGGTAGGGTCAAGTCTCATTGCTTCGGCTTATCCCCTAAAATGCTTCGAATGAAATTTTCTAATGTTCGATTCACCACTTCAATCTGCCCGTCTGTTTGTGGATGATATGCACTACTAAATTGTAGTTGAGTATCGAAGTTGATCCACAAAGTCCGCCAAAAGTGGCTAACGAACTTCGTATCTCGATCCGACGTAATGGTCTTTGGGATCCCGTGCAATCGTACAATCTCCCTGGAAAAAAAAAATTGGCAACATTCGATGCGTCAAACGTCTTCTTACAGGGAATGAAATGGGCCATCTTCGAAAATTTATTTGTCTACCACCACAAACACAGAATCGACACCTCGTTGTGTTCGTGGGAGGCCCAAGATGAAGTCCATGGAGATATCCTCCCACGAACCCTCTGGCACAGGCATTAGGGTGTAAAGGCCTGTATTCTGAGAATGCCCTTTGGCAGTTTGAAAAATGTGACACTGTGCGACCATCTTCCCCACATCCCGGCCTAAATAAGGCCAATAATAACACTCTTCCACCAGGAGTTTTGTCTTGTCACGACCCAAATGGCCCCCTAAGCCATCACCGTGTAGCTCGAGTATTATTTTGTCGCGAAGGGAACATTGTGGGATGCATAATCGATTCCCATAAAATAGGAACTCGTCTTAAATATGAAAATCACTGGGATAGTTGTTCTTACATTGAGCCCATGCTTCCTTGAAGTCTTCATCTTCGGCATATAATTCCTTGAGGCAATCAAACCAGTCACCCCACTGGATAATGTAACAAGGAGGGAGGCTCGGCGACTCGTGCATCGGCTACTTTATTTTGTTGCCCAAACTTGTGTTTTAACACAAAAGTGAATTCTTACAAAAATGCAACCCACCTAACATGCACACAACTGATGTTAGTCTGACTATTGATAAACTTTAAAGCTTGATGGTTGGTGTTTAGGATAAACTCCTTCTGAATGAGGTAGTGTTGCCAATGCCGGAGAGCTTGTACTACGGCGAACAACTCTATCTCGTACGTGGACCACTTCTTCATAGCATCGCTGAGCTTTTCACTATAGAAGGCTACCGGCTTGCCTTCTTGAGATAGCGCTACTCCAATCCCCACATAGGACTCATCGCAGTCCACCTCAAAAACCTTGTCGAAGTTAGGCAATACGAGGACCGAAGTTGAGGACAACTTGTGCTTGATCTCAGCAAAACTTCGATCGGCTTCCTCAGTCCATTGGAAGGGTCCTTTCTTCATGCAATCCGTAATTGGTGTGACTATGGTACTGAAGTTGTTGACGAAGCGGCGGTAGAAAGTGGCCAACCCATGAAAGCTACGTACTTCATGTATGTTGGCCGGAGTGGGCCACTCGTGCATGACATTTATCTTGTCGTCCTCTACTCGGATGCCCATGGATGAAACAATGAAACCCAGGAATAACAAGTGATCCATCAGAGAATCACACTTCTTCATATTCAAATAAAGCTTGATGTCTTGGAGCACTTGGAGTACTTCCCTGAGATGTGCCCTATGAGATGCTTCATCCTGACTATAAATTATAATATCATTGAAGCAAACCACCACAAACTTGCCAATAAATAGTTTCAACACTTGGTTCATAAGTTGCATGAAGGTACTTGGTGCGTTCGATAGCCCAACGGCATGATAAGCCATTCATATAGGCCTTCCTTGGTCTTAAAGGCTGTTTTCCATTTATCACCTGGGCGAATCCAGATTTGATGATATCTACTTCTCAAATCTAGCTTAGAAAATATTTTGGAGTCTTCCAACATATCCAACATATTATCTAGTCGAGGAATGGAAAATCTATATTTCACAGTAATTTTGTTAATAGCTCGACTGTCTACGCACATCCGCCAACTCCCATTTTCTTAAGAATTAATAGTGCTGGAACGACGCAGGGACTCATGCTCTTCCTCAACGTTCCTTTCTTCAATGAATCATCCACCTGGCCTTAGAGAATTCCACTCTCCTTGGAGCTCAATCGATAATGTGGCCGGTTAGGTAAACTTGATCTTGGGATGAAATCAATGTGATGTTGTATATCTTATATTGAGGGTAGTCCTTGGAGAAGTTCTTCGAGCCACGTGTCGCTGAACTCATTGAGCAAAGGATGGAGGCTCAGAGGTATAACATGTTCATAGGAACTTTCCCCTTTTACCACCATTGTATAAATTTCATCAATCTCTTTGGCCTCTATCTCAAATTCTCTCATGGCAAGGAGAGAGCTCCCCTCCACTACGAAAGTCTTGCGGTAACTCTCGGGTGGCATGGGAGCGAGGATACGTTTCCTTCCATCTTTTATAAAAATATAGACGTTGTCACACCCACGATGAGTAACATCCCGGTCCGATTGCCATGGACGACCAAGGAGAATATGACATGCCTCCATGTCAATAACATCACATAATACCTCATCTCCGTAGCCTCTACCAATGGAAAATGAAATCAAGCATTGTTCAGTTACCTTGGTGTTGCTAACTTTCTTTATCCAGCCAATAGAGTACAGAGATGGATGTTTTGTCGTCAGTAACTTGAGCCTGTTCACCACCATCTTGGATACTATGTTCTCGCTGCTCCCACCATTGATGATAGCTTCGTAAATTTTTCCATTCACAGTGCATCGGGTGCGGAAGATGTTATGGTGTTGGAGGTGGGTTCCACCCTTGGAATGTAACAAAGACGTCTTACCACTAAGGATTTCCCATGGTCTTGCTCGATTACATCAGCTTCCTCTTCGTATTTTTCATCGGCTTGGTGATCATTGCCCTCTTCGGGCTCTTCTTCAGCGAACTCCCCTTCATTCATGGCCAAATTGGCCACCGGTCGATTTGGGCATGTATTAGACAAGTGACCAGGTTGGCCACATCTCTAGCAATGATTGGGTCGGGGTCGTGCATAAAGATTTGGGGCTTGACTTGACCCAACCATGGGTGTTGCATTACGTTGCTGTCTTTGAGTCCCGACTCCCGCTCCTCGAGTCACAGTCGTAGGAGGCGGTTGGACTCGTTCCCTAATAGGTTCTTTTCCTATGGCTTGAGGAACCTCTTGTTCCACTGTGATAGGAGTCGCTCGGGATGGAGGATATGATCGCGCAGGAACTCTTGTAAGCTGAGTTTCAACGTGATTGACGACTTGTAGCGCATCCCCTGTTGTCCATATCTGTTGCATATGTACTTGATCTCGTATATTGAGCTGTAAACCACCGATAAACCTGGCAGTCCTTTGGGCCTCCGTTTCAGTCAAGTCGTTATGAGAGGCTAGCCGATGGAATTTAGCGGCATACTCCTCAACGGTACGATTGCCTTGATGGCAATCCTAAGACTTCTGGAATAGGATCTGCTCATAATCACGAGGAAGGAAATGCTCTCGAATAAGTTTTCGCATCCGAGGCCATGATCAGATGGGTAATTTGTTTTTTCGGGTGCAGGAGAGTTGTAATTGCTCCCACCATGCCGAAGCAACCGATTTCAACTTGTATGCAACAAGTTTAACCTTCCGATCTTCCAGGACTTCCATGTGATCAAATTTATTTTCTACTTATCGAGGAATTCCTCAATTCTTAGCATACCATTAAAAGAAGGGAGTTCTCCCTTACCTCTGTATCGATAATCATCACCTCTATCAAAACCACATGCCTGAGGCCATGCAAGGATCTCTTCGACTTCATCATCACTGCCACCCGAAGATGCATAACCATGCTGTCGAATAGTGACCGGAAGGGCCAGACGATTCGCTGAATTACCCTCAACAGCCATGGCGAATGGTTGGATAACCGCTGGAACTTGCTGCGATGTTAATGCAGTCACGAGTTGATCAGTTGACTCCCGCAACCCTTGCATTAAAGTCTCCATCGATCTTTGGAAAAGTTCTATCTTCTCTGCTAGAAACGCAACTCTCTTATCTCCATCAGCAAAGTTTTTGCCTCGATTGTCGCTAGAAGCCATCACCCGAGGGAAAGCCTCGCTCTGATACCAACTTGGCGCAGTCGTAAGCGGGACGAGATCGAACACCATCTCTCTCATAGGATCAACGATACGAATCCACTGATCAATCGAACAACAATTTGATCTTCCTTGATTGCCGAAGGGGCAGCTTGAAGAACACAAGCCAAACAGAGATAAACTCAAGAGAAATTATATTAAAATTGCATAATGTGTCTAATAACGAAAATTAAAACACTATTTATAGCCCTTAAACCCTAAGCCTCGTAGCCTAGGAGTCCTAATTGCAATAGAAAAGAAAAACCACGCAAAAACAAGAAAGAAATTTCAAAAATAGAAAGTTCGCAGGACTTTCTGGACGTTGGCCGGCCGAATTTCACCCAAAACAGTCCAGAGAGTTCAGCCCCTCTCTAGACAAGGACCGACCGGTCAGCCGGCCGGCCGGGGTAGGTCGGTCAATGCATCTGGCCGGTCGGCCAGCTGGCCGGTTTTGGCCAAAAACAGTCCAGAGAGTTTTGGACTGTTTTCACTAGGGGGTCCGGCCGGTCGCATGGCTGGTCGGTTGATGCAATTTTCGAGCTGTCTTTGTAGCCTTGAGCCCAACTTTGGTGGTCTTCCGCTGATCCTTCTTGCGGTCCATCTTTAACATGTAGAAGTCAGCTACACCCTCTACATTAGATGTTGAAGAGGCATTGGAAGATGTGATATAGAATGCAGGTCGAGAACCTCCCCCTCATCCATTGATGTCACTGAAAAGGAGTGATGGTGGATCATCTTCTCCACGGAAGTGCATAAATCTTTCCCATCTTCCGTTCTTAGCTTAATAATGCCTAACCTCCTCAGTTGGGTGAGATTCCTCAGCTCTCTAATAATGCCACTCTCTGCCTCTATATGTGCCAACTTCTGCAGGGATCTTCGATTCCCCATTCCAGCAGGCAGCTTAACTCCATCCACAGTATTAAATGGCAAGTAAAACTCCTCTCCACTATAGCGGTAAACCAGAAGGTGGCGAAGGTGCTCGAGCTTGAGAATCTCAACCGGCAATTCACATACGAAGGTGCCCTTAAGATTAAATATTTCTAAATTCTTTAACTTCCCCAACGAACTTGGAAGCGTCCTGATCTTTGAATTCTCGAAGCTTAGGTATCTCAAATGCAACATCCTTGTTAGATCATCAGGAAAGATTTCCATGGACACATTTTCAAGATCCACCACCTTCAACATCCTTAGGCTGACAAACGATGTGATTGCAGGGGTGTTACATAATCCGTCCACCTCAAAAATGAACAAAGAGCGAAGACGGGAGAAGGCATCAAATTTTGGAAAATTCTCACCATCTTTGCATATGGACAGACGCCTGATTCTGTCACACACAGTCGCACTCTGTTCAAGAGAAGATGAAAAAAATGCTCCTCTCTGGATTTTGAAATAATGAATTCCCGCACGAGATCATGGATGCGACAAGTGATCACCATCCCATAAAATTTCCGTTCTGGCGAAATCAGAGATTCTAGTACTGAAAAAAAAAAATAATAATAATAATAATGACTCGCTGAAGATTGATTTGTGATCCATAGCTTGCTTGGGACCATCTTGTTTATGAGGCCCAAGTGACGCTGTCCATAATCAACCGAGGCCATTGTATAGGAGCAATTACCTTAGGCGGGGACATGCGTAATCCATACCGGGACCTTATTACTGAAGCAGATCCAAATATCAAATGGACCACATCACAAGGAACAGTAATTGAACGCCCACCATTAAAAAATTCTTAAGGCCCACTGTAATGTTTGTTTTTTCCATCCAACCTGTACGTTGATAAGGTCACGCAGACTTGGATGAAGGGAAAACACAAATATCAGCTTGATTGCAAACATTTGTGCCCCACAAATTTTTAATGGTCAATCAACACTATTTCCTGTGGTGTGGTGCACTTGAGATTTGGATCTATTTCATTTTTGGGACCCTAGTCTAAAATGAGCTGGAAAAACTGATGGACGGAGTGGATATACAACACATATCAAGGTGGGTCCCATGGTCCGGGGCTCACCTAATAATAGGCCTGGCAATAGGTCGTGTTGAACGGTGTTTGTGTCGTATCATGTTCGTGTCGTGTCTAAAATTTGCTAACCAAACCCGGTCGTTAACTAACGGGTCGAAATTTAGAAACCCAAACCCATTTGTTAATTTAACGGATTACTCGTAACCCGACCCGTTTAACCTGTTAGGCCAGTCTACTCATCAGATGGCCACAGCGTTGATGAGGACAATTGACAGTCTGACCGAACATATAGCTGTGGTCCACCTAGTGGGCCCATTCTATCACCATAAACAATAGGATTCAAGACTGTCCCAACATATAGCTGTGGTCCACCTAGTGGGCCCATTCTATCACCATAAACAATAGGATTCACTAGTGAGATGAGGAGGAAACACCTATACATTGCAATATTGCATATGATGGAGTGTCAAAGTTCATAGGTGGGCCATGGTTTGGTGATCTAGACCATTATGTTAACGGGTTAAATGGGTTAGCAAGTGAAACACTGACCTGACCCGTTATGTTAATGGGTCTTAACGGGTCAACCCGTTAGTGACCCGACACGATAAGGCTGGACCCGAACACCGATTTTTTCATGCGGGTTTCATGCGGGTTAACAAGTCGTGTGAAATTTTGTCAGGCCTACCTAATATCTGCCCATTAAAATATCATACGGGCCATACCAAAGGTAGCAAATGTAAAATTGCACCTAAAACGACTAAGTTTGCTTGTCGTGTACCTCCATATTTCTTAATCAGTCTGATTTTTGCACATTCCCTTTGACGTACGAGAGGTGCATATCATGGCAACCCACGGACAAAACTACCGTTGGCATACCCTCCCCATCGTTCACTTTGGTTTGGCCCCACCTAAGTTGTGTATCTGAGATCTTAGAATCAAGGATCGCCCCTGATGGACGTAGTGGATTACACATATAAAACATGGGCCAGACATTTTACGTGTTGTGCTATTGCAGAGAATTTTACGTGTTGTGCTATTGGAGGGAGTCCCTGCAACACGAAGCCCTGTGGGTCCATGTTAAAATCCACTCTGTACATTCACTTCCAGCAAATTATGTTACTATGAGAGAACAAAAATATACAAGTTCCAAGACTGAAACCAGAACAGACAGTAACGTGGGGACTGAACGCCCACTACTTTATTGGAGCCCAAGGAATTTTGTATAAGGCTGATATGTGCTTTCCCTTCATCCTGGTTGGAATCATCTTATGAACTGATTGGATGGCTTATAACATCATGATAGTGTAGGCTTTTCCATCCGCACTGTTTCCTGTCATGTGACCACTCAGGTCTTAGATCTCATTCATTTTTGGCCTCTATATGGGCTTGTGAAACTAATGAATGGAGTAGATTTTACATAAACATTGGTGGGCCCCACAAGGCTTCATGTTGCAGGAAACTCGGCAAGGAGATGGAAAGAAAAGCTGAGGAAACAAACAACGATTTCTGAATTAGAAGGAAAAAAAGAAGAAGAAGAAGAAATGCTTAGGAAAATAACCAAAGATTTCTCAATTACAAGGAAAACAAAATTAAGAGATGAAAAGGTACTCATTGCTCCAATTATCCTCATCCACATACTCTGTAGGCTTCCAGTTTAATCTCTAGCAAAAAAAAAAAAAAACTCCTGTTATGCTTTGAGAGCTCACAAATATCACATGACAATGAAATGCAATTAATAGAAGTAACAACTTTTTTAAAACTCGAAATGAGGGATGGCCAAAGCGACAACGCCACTTATGGAGTTCTTTACACACACTGAAAAACTAGTAACTTGAGAGATTGAATGATAGTCAAAGAGATATAACCCTTGCTCTTGATGCCCCACCATTAATCTCTTTCTTCCTTTATGGGTCCTGGAAAACACAATCATAAGAAAAAAAGAAAAAAAAAAAAAAAAAAAGGTTACAAAACATTTTAATTAAGACATTAGTAAGTGAATTAATAAACAGCAAGTTCCATGTAAACTTTGGAACCAAAAAGATAGAAGACAAGGAGCGTGGGGAGATAAGGGAATCAACATAATGAGTATAACACAAACATCATATTGGGCCCACAGATCTTAGGGCTGCAGGCTGGCTACACTCAATCTCAGTCCGTTTGTCTCACCCTCTAAAACAGACCGGTGCCTTAATTATCATACCTGTTGCACGCAGTGGGTACAATACACTAGCTTCATAAGACCATGATGTTGTGTATGTGACATTCACTCTAGCCATCAAGTGCAGTTCTCGATTTTAAGACCTAAGGGCGTGCATTAGCCCAATCCACAGTTCTTGTAGGCCACACCATAGGGAACAGTATGGTGGAGACACCAATCAAGGGTTCATGCCTGGGACCTCCATGGTGTCTATATTCCACCCACGGTCCAATACAGCGTTGGACGCAATTTCCTAATCCAAAACATAAAAGGAACAACACTGCATGAACTTAACGGTGGTGTGGCCCACGAGAAAATGAGAAGGTAGACCTGATTAATGAAGTGGATCTCACGTGAACGATATGGTGGGCTCTACAGAATTTTCGTGTTTTACCCTTTGCATGTAACATGTTTTGCAGAGGATTCCTGAATTGTGTGTGTGCACGTCCACTTTGTAGAGCATAAGCCCAAAACTGAAGCCGTTCCAAAGCTCAAGTGGACCACACCATAGGAAATAGTAGTGATTGAACACCCACCCTTAAAACCTTCCTAGAGTCTGCGTAATGTTTATTTACCATCCAACCTAGCTATTGATAAGGTCACATAGACCTGAATGAACGGAAATCACAATATTAGCTTGATCCAAGACTTTTGTGGCACACAAAAAGTTATTAATAGCGGACTTTTGTGGTCCACATGATCTTTTGATCCATTTCTTTTTTGGCTCATGCCTTAAAATGAACCGGCAAAACAGATGGCTGGTGTGGATAAAGCACATACATCATGGTGGGCCGCTAGTGCCCAACACCGCCGGCTTTCATGTTGAATATGCATGCCATCTAACCTGCTCATCAAGTTAGAACACATGGTGATGGGTTGGGATGCCCCTAAAATCATGCCCATCTAATTACCTGGAGGGCCACCTGATGGAGTACCGCTGCCCACAAACCTCTGAATTCATGCTGTGGCTAACATAATATGGTTGCATTTGCTTGGCTCTCGCATGCAACTTTCATGCTGAGTTGTACATACCATGGCAGGCCCAACACATGAGTGTTGTGGAATAAGCGGGGCCAGCTTCGTGGATCCCTAACTGTGGGACCCACGGTGATGCATATGACTTACATCCGTGTGTCCATCTGTTTTGACGGCTCATTTTAAGGCATGATTCCAAAAATAAAATAGATCTGAATCTTTGGTGGAACACACCACAGGAAACTATGGTGATTGAATACTTATCATTAAAAACTTCTTGAGGGCCACCGGAATGTTTATTCACCATCCGACGTGTGTTGATAAGGTCACATAGACCTGGATGAAAGGACCACACAAATATCAGTTTGATCCAAAACTTTTTTGGCCCGCAGGAAGTTTTTAATGGTCGATCATCACTGTTTCCTGTGGTCTTGTCCGCCTGAAATTATATATGCTCCACAACTGGGCAAAAAAGAAAAGAAAAAGAGAGAGAGAGAGAGAGAGAGAGAGAGAGGTGAAAACAGAGAAAGAGACAAAAAAAAAATATTAACCGTGAATGAGAAGAGGGGAATGAAAAAAATTCACCTCACAACTGCTTTAGCCTTGTGCGTGTGTTCTCCACAATCTTCAGATGTACCAGTGAACTTTTCTTTGAGTGTCTGCATATCGTATGAGTGGGAAGTTCTGAATGGAATCCTTTCTTAGCCCCATCACGAATGCCTCCGACATATCGTACAGGTAAAGTTCTTTCAGGTTAGTGAGGTGTTCGATCCCCAAGGGCACCTGCACTAATTCTTCACAACGTCTAATATCTAGCTCTTTAAGCCTAGACAAGGCTCCCTTCTCCACCGTAACCTTCTTCAACCTGCTCAACTCAGTGAGCCATAATTTCTTTAGTCTTGGATATCCTCTGCCCTCGCAGCATAACTCTTCTCCATCATAAGCTTGCCATAGGGTGAGTTCTACCAAATTGGGGAGTGATTGAAGGGCTTGGAGTGGGTCATCCCTCAATCTAGACCATCTCAGATGAATGACGACCAGATTATCAAGTGAGGCAATCCATTCGGGTAACTTCTCCAAACGCCCTTTCAAGTAAAGACGTTGAAGAGCAAGTGGAGGATGTGATATAGAATGTAGCTCGAGAACCTCCTCATCCATTGATGCCACATCAAGGGAGTGAAGGGACCATCTTCTCAACGGAAGTGTTCCATTCTTAGCTTAATAATGCCTAACCTCCTCAGTTGGGTGAGATTCCCCAGATCTCTAATGATGCCGCTCTCTGCCTCTATATGTGCCAACTTCTGTAGGGATCTTAGATTCCCCATTCCAGCAGGCACCTTAATTCCATCTACACAATTAAATGGCCTGTAAAAGATCCCTCTCATATAGTGATAAACCAGAAGGTGGCATAGGCGCTTGAGCTCGAGAATCTCAACCGGCAATTCACATACAAAGGTGCCCTTAAGATTCAATGTTTCTAAGTTCTTTAGCCTCCCCAATGAAATTGGAAGCTTCTTGATCTTTGTATTTTCCAAGCTTAAGTATCTCAAATGCAACAAGCTTGTTAGATCATCAGGAAAGATTTCCATGGACACATTTTCGAGATCCACCACCTTCAACAACCTTACACTAGCAAACGATGTGATTGCAGGGGTAGTGTTACATAATCCGTCCACCTCAAAAATGAAGAAAGAGCGAAGATGGGAGAAGGCATCAAATTTTGGAAAATTCTCACCAACTTTGCAAATGGACAGACGCCGGATTCTGTCACACCGAGTCGGGCTCTGTTCAACAGAAGATGAAAAGAAATGCTCCTCTCTGGATTTTGAAATAATGAATTCCCGAACGAGATCATGGATGCGACAAGTGATCACATTCCCATAAGATTTCCGTTCTGCCACTAGAATGAGATTTCTATTAATGAGCTCATTGAGATAACCTTCAGCAACCTCATCCATTGACCTGCCTTCCTTTCCTTCTACAAAACCCTCGGCTACCCATAGGCGAATTAGCTTCATACGCTTAATGGCATAGTCTTCCGGGAAAATGCTCAAATACAAGAAGCATGATTTCAGGTAGTAAGGCAAGTCATTGAAACTGAGCAATAATATTTTCATCATGCTTTTAAGATTTTCATGGCTTTCAAGTTCTAATCCAAGTCTACGGTGGACCATCTCCCACTCAACATACGTCTTCCCCTTGATTGACAGAAGACTCCCTAATGTAATAATAGCAAGCGGTAGTCCTCGGCATTTCTTGACAAAACTTCGAGAAAGCTTCTCCAATTCATGGGGACAACTATTCTCCTCGTTCCATGGGAATGCCTTCTTGCAAAAGAGGGACCATGCCTCTTCTGAATGCAGAGGTTGAAGATTGTAGATGTGATCGAAGCGTCCGATGCGAGAAGATGATGCAACGTCACCCTCCTTGCGTGTGGTGATCGTTACCCTGCTACCATATTCGCTAGTGGGCAATGCAGTGCTTACGAAATTCCATACAGATGACTCCCATACATCATCAAGAACAAGTACATACCTTTTGATCTGCAAGTAGCTCCGTAGTACTTGGATGAGCTCGACCTGTGTCATCACATCTACTCCTTGGGGAGACAGATCTTTCTTTGCCTCGAAGAATTGCTTTATCATGTTTCTGAGTAGATCCTCTGGTTTGTATGATTGCGAGACGGTGATCCAAGCACATGTTTCAAAATGTTTCTTCACCTCTTGGCTGTAATAAACTTTCTTTATGAGATTGGTCTTGCCAAGGCCACCCATCCCGACCAACGAAATCATCGAGAGACTCGAGTCTCCATTCATTAACCATCCAATCAATTCGGTCCTTGGTGCATCGATGCCCACAAGATGAGCTTCCTCAATGAAAAGAGACTTCAGTCGAGGATCATACCATTGATCACCCTTGTTGTTGGAGCTTGAACCTTGCTCTATCCTATTGAGAGCATAAGCGTCTTTTCTTTCTGCAATTTTATGGATCCGGGTTTTGAGATCTTGTATGGAGGACGCAATCTGATGGCGCACCTTCAACCGCTTGATGGGTCTATGGAGAAAATCGATGAATCCCTGAGTATCGTTCTTCTCTTGTGCTAGGCAGAGGATAAACAACTCGTTGAGAACATCCTCCACCTCATGAGAGACTTCTCTAACTTGTTTGACCCATGTCTTGAGGCCTTGGTCGGTGTCTTGTCTTGCATCAGCATCTCTTAGGAAGGATTTGATGCTCTCTAATTCATCTCTGATATCACGGACTTCTCGATGGACCCCCTTCAACAACTGCGCTTCTTCCACCAGCAAAGCGCCCAAGTATTCAACTAAGAAGGTCACAGCGCTCTCCGCCATTTCTTCTTCTTTTCTCTCAAACAGCTGGTGGAAGACACAAAGAGAAAAAAGAAACTGTCTTAAATTATTTAACATCTATTTTACAATAGATTGTGAGTGGCATTCAAGTATATAAACCAGGAGCTGTAAAAAGAGCGTCAATGATCCCTCGACCTACTGAATTATTTTATATACTGTACTGTACACATGCATTTGTAGGCGGTACACGTGTGATATGTTACTGAGTAAACTGTGGGGCCCACTGCGGTGTATGTGTCTTATCCACGCCATCCATCCATTTTTCAAGCTCATTTTATGGCGTGAGCGCAAAATTGAAGCATATCCAAAGTTCAAGTGGACCATACTACAGCAAAGGCAGGGAATTTAACGCCTACCTACCGTTGAAAACTTTTATATGGCCACAGAAGTTGTAGATCAAGCTGATATTTTTGTTTTCCCTTCATCCATGTCTGTTTGACCTTATGAACAGGTTGAATGATAAATCATCACTGTGGGCCTTAGAAAAGTTTCAACGGTGGACGTCATTATCCTCACTGTTTTGTTTAGTGTGGTACACTTGAGGTTTGGATATGGTTCAAGTTTGGGCTCATCCCCTAAAATGAGCTGGTAAAATGGATTGATGACTGTGGATAAGACATATTCATCAGCGTGGGCTCCACAGAGTTTAATAGCATACTGAGTTAATTGGTAAACAATCCACATCTAATGCAGACCGACAAACTCATGGGCCTCGCTTTCGAAGCAACACAGCCTGAAAGTTCACTTCGTTAAAAAGATCCCAGCAGTTTAATCAGTGGCTTTTAGTTTGATAGTTGAAAGGAGTAGGGTTACTTAATCAATAAGGTAATAGTTCGCATGCCCTTTGGGCCCTTGCCTCGTTGGTAGACTCTGCAGAGTTTCAACAAGATGTCTCGGCGTTTGTTTGAACAATCTTAGCCATCTGATTTGGTCCACTGGATTGGGACTTGTTGGTATTTTAAATGGCTTACATTTTACTAGAGTTGTACATCGAGTAGAGTTGGACTGAGTTAGAGCTGATCCGATCCCATCTGATTTTAAATTAGACCTGATTTGAGCTCGATCCGACTTGGAATCGAGTTCGGCATGAATGACCCGATCCGAGTTTGGATCCGGCTAGAGTAAACCAGACCCGAGTCGACCTAGTCAGAAGAACTGAGTCGGTCCGAGTAAGCACTGAGTTAGTTTGAATTGACTTTGACTGACATTAACTTTTCCCGTGAAATGGATTGGAATAAGCATTCAATGCTTCCAACTAGCATTTAATGCTCTCAACGTTTCACATTCTCATCTGCTACTCTTTTGCATTGATATTCTCAAATTTTCATCAAGTTATTGCCCACCTCAACAACTAGAGGGTAGGTATATGGACCGTCCATTAGGTCCAGGCCTTTGTATTTTTACTTCAATGAAAAGGTGTTTGAAATTAGATGATTCTAATGTTTGAGACTAAAATTATATTTTATTAATGATCTTATCGATTATTCTTACATGCTCCTTAATGATGGTTTGATTCATCAAATGGTTTTGAATTTTCCAATGAGAAACATAATGAATAGAGTGGACATAGTGGACGGTCCAGATACGTAATGCGATTGCCAACCAATTGAAAAGTTACCATTTGCATGGGAAGCTTCCCATACCCATCATGAGTATAGGTGATATGATAGCTAGTCCAGGGCCTTTTTGCTGTCCAGGGACTGCCTGAATGTAAGTATCTTTTGCAGTGGGAATAAGATTTTCCTCTTTTTCTTTTTTTCTTTTTTTAAAAAAAAAAAAAAAGGTCTTTGTGCTGTACTCATTCACATGGAGAGAGTAAACTGTAAATCACGAAGAGATTTGTGGCCATATCTATTCACATCATATAGTGTATCCCCTGGTAGAAGGATACACTTTGTTTGGATGATCTTAGCAATCTGATTCGGCCCAGTGAATTGGGGCTTTTATTTTTGCAAAAACAAATAACCAAAAAGCTATTTTCATGTTTCTCAATTTATGTTTCAATAAATCCAAATAGGCTAGCCCTTTGAAAAGAAATAACAACTGCTAAACCTGTCTAGAAAGGTATCGACCTTACTTTGGGACTTGATGCTACCAAAACTTGGAAGGCAGGCCCTCCAATGAGGTCTCATTTTATTGTTTCTTGTTTGAATGCGTGGGCGAAAGCTTGCATACAACAAATTAGAGAAAGGGGAGTTCACATATTTGTGCATCTCCCAACGATGCTTTCTTTGCTGTCAATTCGTCCCTTGTGTTGAGATATGTCGAGCCGTGCAAAATGTTAGCCACACGAGAAAGATCATCTAGGCCAAAAATCAGACACGTTCACTCATCACACTAGCTATACCATAGATACAAGGAATCTATGGTATGGACATGAATAACTGTGGATATTACTTTTCGCCTATGGATTTATTCAATGGAATCCAATCTAAAGATCTTTAGTGCAGAATCATAAAAGAAGGAAAACCAGAAAAACTTACCTTGGTTATCTGCTATTAAAGGCGTCTTCAAGCTTTGCTGGATGAGGAAGATGACCACCTCTGCTTAATTCACTCTTTAGGGTTAGGTTTTGATGCTTCCTCTCCCTCTTTCATTCGATGGGGAAATTGCAAAATACCAGCAAGCAATGCAGCTACTTTATGTCAGACGCAGAAAGTCATCGAAACTCAGCTACAATTATTGGGGTTATTAATTACGATGGCCCCCAAGTATGAGGAAACAAAGGCGTTGGCATCAGATTTTAAATCCCTTTCTTTTTTATCCTTCTAGCTACTTCTCGGCTTTTTGAAGGATGAATATGTCCCTTTAGCATCCATCATCTCGTAAGGTGTTAGTTTGTTTCGGAAGTCGAAAGGGCCTATTGATGATGGGGATTTGGACCCCAATAAATTAACGATTGGGGCAACCCTCCGTCGATCTAATTTGTTCACTTTAATCGGACATTCGTGAACTCACAATAAGATCATTTAAAAAAAAAAGTATTATCTAGGGCCCACAATTGTATGAGCGTTGTGCGTTAATTTTGAACTGTGTCCACCAGTGTGGTCTATCTGTGATGAATTTTGTCATTAAACTTAGGCCGATGGCATAAAATTTAAGCTCATTTCATGTAGACGACTTGGATCTGATACAAAACAATCTAATGGGCCCCACACAAGACATTAAATGCGTTCAATAAGTGGGTCTCGTATGCAAGAATTGGGCCATTTGGCCTTTTCTTTCTCTTTTTTCTTCATTTTTTTCATGAGAGGGACCCATTTGGCCGTTAAGATCGTTAACACCTCCGTGGGACACACACTGGCGAGCTTCCAATGTGCATCCGACGCATTTCCTCCATTCCAGCGAGCTTTTAAGTGTTTCTAAGAAGATTTTTGGCCACACGAAAACGATCATCACTCACTTGTTACATGTTCAATTTGGGCGAACTTGTACTAGCTGGAATGGTAATTTGATAAACTTTTAAATGTCCTTGGAATCACCTCATTTGGACACCATTTAATAGCAAAAAAGTGGGCCCAAAGTCACTATAGATCATCAATCCCATGAAAATGGTTATAACTCCCTCATTATATATCTGATTTGGGTGATCTTTTACTTGTTGGAAATGTAATTTGATGAAATTTCAATTAGATTTGGAATTACTTCATTGTACAACATTTGATAGGCCAAAAGTACTAGGCCCAAAGTCACTATGGGTCGTCAATACTTACTATGGATCGTTGGTCCGATAACTCTCTTGTTACATATTCGATTTAGGTGATCTTATACTTGTTAGAAAGTTAATTTGACTGAAATTGTAAATAGCTTTGGAATCACCTCATTTGGACACTATTTGATAGCCCAAATTTACTATGGATCGTCGATACTCACTATGAATCGTCGGTCCAATGAAAACGGTTATAACTCCCTCATTACATGCTCGATTTGGGTGATCATGTATTCGTTGGAAATGTAATTTGATGAACTTTTATATGACTTTTGAAATCACCTCATTTGGACATCATTTGATCACCCAAATGTGGGCTCAAGTCACTGTGGATTGTCAATACTCTTTGTGAATTGCCAATACTCATTGTGGATCGCTGAACCCACAAAAATAGTCATAACTCCCTCGTTACATGTCTAATTTGGGTGATCTTGTACTTATTGAAAAAGCTAATTTGATTAAATTTTAAATGAATTTGGAATCACCTTATTTGAATACTATTTTATTACCCAAAAGTAGTCCCGTGGATTGTCGATACTCATGTGAATCATCAGTCCCACAAAAAGGTCATAAATCCCTCGTTACATGTCCAATTTAGGTGATTTTATACTCATTAGAAAGGTAATTTGATGAAATTTCAAATGACTTTTGAATTATCTCATCTGGGCACCATTTTCTTACCCAAAAGTAGGCTCAAAATTATTATGGATTGCGAATACTCACTGTTGGATAGTCGGACCCACAAAAATAGCCATAACTCCTTTGCTATATGTACGATTTGGGTAATCTAGTACTTGTTGAAAAGATAATTTGATGAAATTTCAAATGACTTTGAAATCATCCTATTTGGAAATCATTTGGTTACTCAAAAGTGGGCCCAAAGTTCATCATAGCATTTATCACCACATGAGATATCCATTTGATAAACTTTGGGCCCACTTTTGGGTAATCAAATGGTGTCCAAATGATATAATTATAATTCCATTTGAAAGATTATCAAATTATCTTTCCAACAAGTACTAGGTCACCCAAATCGAACATGTAACAAGGGAGTTATGACCGTTTTCATGGGACTGATGATCATAAAAAAAATACTAAGCTTTTTTTAAATGAAGTAAATGATGTCAGATGCACGCTAAAAGCTTTCTTGAATGGATCCCACAGAGGTGGCAACAGTCTTAATGGCTAAATGATCATATTCCCTAAAAAAAATGAAGAAGAAAGAGAAAAAAAAAAAAAAGAAGAAGAAGACTAAATGGCTTTCCTGTGTAAGGGACCCACCTATTAAACCCATCCCACATCTTGTGGGGCCCACTAGATTATTTGGTAGCAGATCAATGTCATCCATATGAATAGGGTTTTAATTTTATGTCATTGATGACCTAAATTTGAGGGAAAAACTCATCACGGATGAACCCTACCTAAGGAATTAATGAACAGCGTTAATCTAGTGTGGGCCGTAAACAACTCTATAATTTTTTTGAAATGATCTTATTGGAGGTTCATGGTTGTTCGATTAAAGTGAATGGATCAGATCGGCTGAGGGGTGGTGTCAATCCTTGATTTAGTGGGGCCCAAAATCTTCTTTTGAAAATGTCATTTCGACTTCTGCGACAAGCTACCTCTATATGAGAGGACGTGTGGTAGAGGGGCATTTTCATTCTTAAAAGGTAAAAAGTACCTAAAATTCAAATTCTAGTATTAGCACATTTATTATGTTATAATTGAGGGTCATTTAATTAATAACCCATGTGAGAGCTTATTATGTGTTACCCGGGTAACACCATAGTGAGTGTTTCCCATACTATATTGTCCTACCTTGATTTGTTTCTTTTATATCCACATTGCCCATCCATTTTCGGGCTCATATTAGCTCATGCTCACAAAAAAGAAGCATATCCAAATCTCTGAGTGTACCACAGTACTACAAGGGAATAGTGGTCATTAACTATTTAAAAATTCACATGGGCCACAAATGTTTTGTATCAAACTCCCTTCATTCAGCTCGGTATGACTTGATCAAAAGGCTGGATTGGAATAAACATTATAGTGGCCCAAGGAAATTTTTACTGGTGGGCATTTGGTGACCATTAGTCGCTGTGGTGTTGCACTTGAGATTTAGTGATTTTGACCGTATGGGCCCCCTTATACTGCGAAATTCCTCGCTTGTTCCTTGTTGAAACTATTCTTCTCACTGGCGCCCTTACACTTTTTAAACTTTGCTGTGGATGAAAATACCCTTACTTTGGATCTTGCACCAGTATGAAATTTGAGTGAAGAAAAAGCTACGTATCCTCCAATCCTAAGGCAGTGATGTGGATGTGAGTTGTCATTGGATCCACTTCAAAGTAGATCCAATCTGTTCATTTTCTTTATAGCCCCTTGTTTATATGGGTAGGTGGTAATATGAAGCTAACCTGATCTACATGTGGACCACAATACCTGAAAAATGGTAACGGTGACCGTTCCATACTAAATGTTTTCTCATGTTATGGTCCATATGAGTGGCGAATATTGATCATTCTTCTATCAATAGGCCTAAAATGAAATCCTAATGATAATGGATGAATTGGATTCTACTTAAAAGTGATGGTGGGCTCCACAAACGGTGTACGAATGCCCTTAGAGAAAGGGATCAAACATTGCCTTTTCAAAAATTCAAAAAACAGAGCCTTATTTCTCCAAAGAAAATAAGCTCATGGGACCACCACCCTCTCCAGCGCCATTTAAAGCAAACTTCTTGTACTCATTGTTCTTTCAAGATCAAACATCTCAGTTTTTTTTTAACAAAGTGCTAGCTGGCTCACAAGTTGAGGGTACATTCCGTTCATGTATTCTTCGTCATTTCAAAACTTAAAGATTTAGTCGTTATTGAACGTATATGTGAAGGAGGTGGGATTATAGTATGCTAAGTATTGATCATCGATATATGATGAGTCGTGGTTATCATACAGTCAAGATTCAATCAACTGAAAATGGGTCGAGATTATCATGTGTGAAGAGTCGAGAATATGGGTGCTCTCACAATCATGAACTGTAAAAGAGGATATGAGTGCTATTATGTTTAGATTGTTTATCCCAACCCTTTGTGGATGTCAACCATGACCCTTTATGGATGGCTACCACGACCCTGAATTGTATTATGCGTGGGACTGTCTATCCCGACCCTTATACATAACAACTATGACCCTTTGTGGATGGCTATCACGACCCTAACCTATATTATGCTTAGACTGTCTATCCTGACCCTTACTACATGACAACTAGGGCCCTTTATGGATGGCTACCACGACCATGAACTGTATGTTGCTTGGACTATCTATCCCAACCCTTACTACATGACAACCACGACCCTTCGTAGATGACTACCAAGACCCTGAATTGTATTATGCTTGGACTATTTATCCCGACCCTTACTACATGACAACCACGACCTTTGTAAATGGATATCATGACCCTAACCTGTATTATGTTTGGACTGTCTATCCTGACCCTTACTACATGATAACCAGGACCCTTCGTGGATGACTATCACGACCTTGAATTGTATTATTCTTGAACTGTCTATCCCGACCCTTACTACATGACAACCATGACCCTTCGTGGATGGCTATCACGACCCTGAACTGTATTATGCTTGGACTCCCTATTCCTGAACCTTACTACATGATAACCATTACCCTTTTTAGATGGCTATTACGACCCTAAATTGTATTATGCTTGGACTGCATATCCCAACCCTTAATACATGAATACCTCGACCCTTCTCATTTGACTTTTATTGGACGACTATCCCGACCCTTTACTTATGAGAAACTAAGCAAAATGATAATATATCATTATTATATTCTTTTTTTTTGTAGATTAACCAATCTTTTAAGGTTATGGAATGCCGACCCATCCTATGCTATTATGGTGAGGAGGGTGTATATGATAAGGAAAGTTCTCTCGTACTCGGGTGAGTAATCAAAAGGTATTGTTGTGACAGATGATTTTATGTACTAGGAGCTTCTAGATAGAATGCATCAGATTATGAAGACAATGACTGAAGAATGTGATTTGAGAATCATAGTTGTGTATAGTGTGGTAGTATGTGGATTACACCTTCCACATGTAATCAATGATGATGAATATCTCCTTATATTTCTGCTCTTCTGCGGATAGAGTTCATCATCTCAGATACCATTGTATATAGATAAAGTGATGCGTACACCTTTTATGCAAGTAACGAATACACTCGCGCCAATACATTTTAGTTTTTCGTCACTTAATATTCAATTTGTTTGTGCATTCACGAAAGTAGGGTTGAACGAACAACAATCATTAGTGGATCTTGGACTGTATGTTAGACCGACTAGTGAGAAGTTGTAGATATTCATTGTCCTTCAAGCTTTAATTCATCTGAGGACCAAACACATGACGAAGGTTATATATCGTCGTTTTGGTTGCTGGGGAGTGAGTATGATACAAAAAATGTTAAGACTCCAACCAACGATCCATGCTCGGATAGAAGAGTCGACGACTGCAACATGTGCGAGTACAATACAAATGATCATTCTTACAGAGTCGATGATTGCGATGTCCCCATTTCCTCATCCTCTGATCCGCCTGTTGATCCATTAGCTCAGTTCACGTCATCATCTATTAACTTAAATTTAGGTTTATCGGTGAGTAGTCTAGATAATCCAGCCAATATCATTCCATTGAGTATTCATATAGCCGATGCATGTTTGTTAACACAGAAAACCAGGGTTATGCAGATTTAGTGGACGACCCCAATGAAATAAAGGTCGGACAATATTTTTAAGGACAAAATCTGCCTACAGATTGTTTTATGCAAGTATGCGATGCTTCAAAAATTGAATATAAGGTTCTTAAATCAAATAAATGGAGATTTACCATCGGGTGCTTACAAGACACGTGTAGTTGGAGGATGCATGCATTGGTAACAGACAGCATAGGGATGTTCAAAATAAAGACATACAATCTTAACCATACATATAACATGTCGTTCGAGCCGATAAGACATCGCGAAGCCGCTAGTGGAGAGGTTACAATTACTTCAAGAAGGAATAAAAGAGATCATCGACAAGCCTACAAGTATGATAAGTAATGAATTCGGTATTAGCCTGCATAAGCGTGGGGCTAACTTGCAGGCCAAATAAATTCAACATCGAATGTACGAGACATATGGGATTGAAATCAGCTATAAGAAAGCATGGAAAGGCAAAGAGATTGTAGTGGAAGAAGTCATGGGATCCTACGAGGAGTCTTCCAATGAGATTTCAGCGTACCTTCATGAGTTGACTAAGGCACATATAGGACTACGATGGTGTTGCAGGTGAACGAAGAAACTAACAGTTTTGGAAGATGGTTCATCGCAATTAGACAAAGCATCTAAAGCTTCCACCTGCTGCTTCAAATAGGTGTTGTGTATTGATGGGGCACTTTTAACAGGAAGGTACGCTGGTGTTATTTTTATTGCTACTGCACTGATGACAATAATTACAACCTACCACTAGCATATGAGATTGGAGAATCGTAGAACAATAGCAGTTGGCAATGGTTCCTCAGAAATTTACGCGATACAATCCGAGTCCTTCCAAGTCTTATTATTATGTCAGATTGATTGATCAGTGAAGTCTCAACCATCTTCCCTTACGCAACCCATGAATTTTATGCACACCATATTTTAGGAAATATGAAAAAAGCATATTCAAACAATTCGATGAGAGATTACTTTTGGAGTGCTATTAAGAAGTTCAGAACGTCGACTTTTTGGGAAATGATGCAATACATTCAATCAATAAGTCCCGCCAGTATATCGATTTATTAGTGGTATAGATAAGAAAAGATGGGCATTTGCATTCTTTCCTGTCAAATGATATAACGTTGAAACCACTAATATCATCAAGGGCATTAATGCACTTTTCGTTGAAGCACGAGAGTATCCCGTGACCAAACTTCTTGAGGAAAGTAATGAGTAAAATTCAATAATTCTTCTTATGTAGAAGAGATAAGGCTTCAACTTGTAAATGAACATTGACTCATTGGGCCGAGAAAAGACTAAACGAACTTTATTGCTTAGAGGTGTGAAAGACACAGTATACAAAGATATCTGCGGATGAATTCTAAGTGAGATCGAACGTCATTATGGATGTAGTTCGGCTAAGAGAGTGAAAGTGTATGTGTCGTGAATTCAGGTGTATGATGCTACCCTATGCATATACTCGCGGCTTGCGATAAGTATCAGCTCAATGTTTAAAATTATTGTTCTCCTTTCTACATAATATATTGTTACCAAAGAACATACCAAGAGTCGGTATACCTAGTGGCTGACAAGACCCAATGGGACATTCCGAATGAAATGAAAGTAAGGTGCGAAAAAAGAAAATTTGTTAGAAGACCAAAGAAGATTCGAATTACATTTCAAGATTTGTCAACAATTAAATGCTCAAGATGTAAGTGAATAGGTCATAATCGGCGTCGATGCACATTCGTCCCTGTACAGTGAACACGCATTTCTTATGCTTTTGCATTTTGATTTTTGTATTCCCAATTTTTTGAACTGTACTTAATGATTCAATGAAAATGGTTGAATATTAATGTTTGGACTGTCTACCCCGACCCATACTACATGACGATCATGACCCTTTGTGGATGACTACCACGACCCTGAACTATATTATGCTTGTACTGTCTATCCCAACCCTTACAATACTACGTGAAAAGGCGCTAAATTTGACTATGACATTTGACAGTTATGGACCATCGAATCCATAACTGTGGAATTTAACGAGCGAAAAAGTTCGACAGTCTTAAACCGTTGAATTTTGGCCCTAAAATTCGACTGATAATGACCGTCGAATTATTAGTCGAAATTAACACGCAGAAAAATTCGACAGGTTTAAAGATGTCGAATTTAAGGTCTCAAATTCAACTGATAAGGTCGACAGTTCAAAACCGTCGAATTTCGTTGAATTTTTGTCCCTACTCGAAATAAAATTTTCAATTTTCCTATTTTCATCCATTCTCCCTAAATATACCAAAATAGGTTGCTTTAATGATTAGTAATTAGGTCCGTTGCTAATGGAAAATATCCGTCAGCGAATCAATTTTCAAGATAAAGTTTGGCCGCTTTATCATGCTGAGATTTTGCGACCGATTCGGCCCGTCGTTACATAAACATTTTTATAAGATTTTTTATAATAAAAAAATTCGAGTTATTTTGAAAATATTAAGATTAAAGAAAACATCGAGATTTTAACAAAAAATTGACGTTTGAAAAAATAATCTTAAGTACTTTAAAAGAATTTTAATTTAAAATAAAAATTGACAATGCTTTAGAAAATTTGAGATTTTAAAAAAATTGCATTTTGAAAAAAAATTAGCTTTCTAAAAAAAATAAGAAGTTTGAACAATATTAAGGGTATAATGAAAAATTGAGATTTTTAAATAGTATTTGAGATTTTATATTTTAAAATAAATTAAGAAGTATAATAAAAACAATAAGATTTTCAAAAGAAATTTCATTTTAAAAAATTGAGAAGTTCGAAATAAATAATTTAATATTTTGAAAAAACCAGTGAAGTGTAAAAAAAATTATTATTTTGAAAAAAAAATTACATTTTGAAGAAGAAAACTGAGAGGCTAAAAAATTGTGATTTTGAAAAACATCAACATTTTAAAATAAAATTGGCACTTTGAAAAAAATTATGTTATGAAAACATTGAGATTTTTAGAAAGAAATTGATATTTTCTATTTTGAAATTAATTAAGAAATTTGATAAAAAAATTGAGAAGATTGAAAAATTAAACAGTTTGAAAAAGAAACAGAGAAGTTTGAAAAAAAATTAAAATAAAAAAAACTTAGTCTAAAAAAGCTATGATTTTGAAAAGACAAGTGTAATTTTGAAAAAGAAAATTTAGAAGTTAAAAAAAAAAAAAAAACTTGTGATTTTGAAGGAAAAAATGTTAGAGTTTGGAAAATTTTGTCAATGTTTTATAAAAATTGAGATTTTGAAAAAAAAAATCTAAGATTAAAAAAAGCTAGGATTTTGAAAAAAATTAACATTTTAAAAGGAAAAAAAAAAAGGATATTGTAAGTGCTAAACATAAAAAGTGAGTGCTAAGCACAGTATATTTGTCATATTTCATAGACACTAGTTTAGTGCATGAGGTTATGTGTGCAAGTCAAGTTCTTTGACCAGACAAGTCTCTACCTCAACAAACACATCAAGATCAAGATTATCGACTCTACAACAAGTTGCGGCAAAGCTACGAAGATAAACCATTTATGCTAAGGTAATATTGACCATAGGGATGACCCTAGGTTAGGTGATTTCGTATGACTTTTTAGTTAGTCCACTCTAATATTTTTTAAAGTCATATTTCAGAAAATTCGGCTAGCCCAACCCTGTGTTCGGTTAGTTCAAGAATCTTCGGCCAGCCCAAGAATCTTCCATCAAGTTCCAGTAAGCTTAAATGAAATTTTCTGTAAATGTTCGGTTAGTCCAGCCTTGTGTTTGGCCAGCCGAAGAAACTTCGGTCAAGTTTCCAAATGCGAAACAAATTTTTTGACTCGGATCTCGAGTCAGCCTGACCCTGTCTCGGGCTAGCTGAAACTCGCTCGGGCTAACCAAACCGACACTCGGGTCAGCCGAAATTTGAACAAGATCTTATCCCGCGAAATTTGATAGCCGTTGGGATAAAACGGTTGATTATTAGGTCAGCTGAAGGAAATCTTAGGTCAACCGAAGACCTAACTTTTTTACTATAAATAGAGCTTTCTTCACTCTATTTTTAATCAATCAAAAGCACGAAAATTACTATGTTTCTGGTGATAAAGCTCTCCATTATAGTCTAGCTATTTGTTCTAAATTCCTATTTTATTTTATAGCTATCTCAGTTCTCTTCTCATTTAATTTGATTGTGTAAAGAGAAGAACATTCTCATAGTAAAGAAAAGAGAACTGAAATTACAGTTTTAGGAAAACTCTTTTAGAAATTCATAGATCCATCTTGTTCGAGCTGTATTGGTTTATCTTCTACAACGATCGAATCGCTGGATTATTGAAGCTCCATTTCTGCTTAAGCTTCATCATCTTCTACAAGAAGAACGGTAATACATTTCTATTACTTTTGGGTTTTTTTGTTTGAGATAGCTCGTGAAAATCTCAAATCAGGTTGTTAGTGATTAGTCTATGAAAATCACTTAAGGTTATTGATTAGTCCTGTGAAAATCATTTGAGGTTTTGTTGTGATAAGCCTGTGAAAATCACAATCTCTATATCGGGTTTTAAAGCTGAATTTGTGAAAACCTTTATATAGTAGAAAGCCAAAATTACAAGAAAAGTAATTTTGGGAGTGGAGTAGTTGCAAGTTGTTTTTAGCACATAACTATTGTAACTCTTTGTGTCGTGGTGATTGCTTTATTATTTATCTGTTTATGTGCTTGATTATTTATGAATCCCTAAATCGTGACATAAGGTTGTCCTACTTAGATTTCTAAGTGATATAAGGTTGTCCTACTTAGTTTGCTAAGTGGAAGGTTGTTCTACGATTTAATCCAACGTTTTCATATTGATCTCTATTTACTTTCAAATTGGTTAATTGCATATTCATTTGTGCTAATCTTGTAATTGATACTCTAATTTATTTTTATATTTCAAGAAGCAGAATCGAATTGAGTTGTCTTATTCACCCCCTTTAGGACATTTATAGCTCCATCATTTTTCAGACATCTTGAAAAGATTGACAATATTTGAGGAAAAAATAATATTTAAAAAAAACATTAAGATTTAAAAAATCACTAAGGTTTTGACAAAAAATTAACATTTTGAATAAGAAAATTGAATATTTAAAAGAATTGTAAGTTGAGAAAACAAAAAGTTTAAAAGTTTGGAAAAAATTTATAATGTTTGAAAAAAATTAGATTTTGAAAAAACAATTGCCATTTAGAAAAAACATTTAAAAAAATGGCATCTTGAAAAAAATGATATGTTTGAATAGAATTGATAATTTTGAAAAAGAAAAAGATTTTTGATAAGTTTGAAAGTTTGGAAAAAAAAAATTGAGATTTAAAAAAAAAAAGATTGAGATTTTGAAAAAAAAAAATTGAGCTTTTTAAAAGAATTGAGAAGTTTGAAAAAAATATTTACAAATAAATTTTTGAGATTGAAAAAAATTGAGAAATTTGAAATGAGTGGACCAAATTTACTAGTGGACATTTATTGAATGATTGAAAATAAAAAATTACAATCATTGAGTTACTTGCCTATCGGAATTGTTTATGCATACCCACAAGTTCACTTGTACAAAAAATGATGGCCTAAGTATAATGCTGTGTAATTGCAAGAATAACTTATAATGATGAGATTGATCAAATTTTATGATCAGGAAATTCTAAAGTTGATCTGAACAGTCAGATATATTTGGAACTGTGCTAAATAGGTTACAGAACAAGATTCAGCCCAATTTGACCTGAAACAAATCAGAACCGTCCAAAATATTCTTTAAATGGGCTTGATCAGTTTGTCTAGATCTAAACAAAATTTGGACAATCTGATCGCTCAAGATTGAAGAGTAAATGACTTCAGATGTTTAGATTAAATTTTACTCAAATCTAGCCGTTGGATTGCAAGATATGACCCATCATATTGTTGATCCATCTTGTCCGCCCAATATCTTTCTCATTCGAAACTTCGATCGAGGTGAGTGACCAATCAAATCAAAGATATTGATGAGTAGAATAAAGTAACTAGATCATAATTATTTTTATTCAAAATTGCACTGCGACTTGCTGACCTCATGAAAATCCAAGAAATGTGCAGTCATTGGACCCCAAACTCTAAATAAGCCGTTGATATTTGGATCTTAAGTCTTAAGGTTTGGTATGACATCATAAAATGATATTTAAGAATAGATGAACGGGATAAATATACATAAAATATATCAATTTGGACTCACACGGTTAAGGTAGTGTGCGTGGATTGGCTAATGACCTTGAGTAGCCACTGGTTAGTGATCGGTGCTCTGTGGGCCTTACCATGATGTATGTGTTTCATCCACATCGGTACCATCCATACATTCTTCAGATCATCTTATGGTATGAGCCCAAAATTAAGATAGATCCAAATCTCAAGTGGACCACATCACAAGAAATAATGGTAATTTAGTACCTCGCCATTAAAAAATTCCAAATATTTTAGGCCTATGGTTTGTGGCCCTGAGATGAATGGTATAGACCAGTATGAATCAAGGTTCTAATTAGAGCTAGGCACAAACCAAGCCAGCTTGAAAGCTCAGCTTGTATTGGCTTAAGTAGAAGTTCAAACCAAACCAAGCCTTGGAGTCATGCTCATTTGAAAAAACAAACCAAACTCAAACTAGGGTAGTCCTAGCTTGGTTCGGCTTGAAGTTTGGTTTGATTTGGCTTGTAGATTGTAAGCACATTGTTTCTTGTGGTGTGATTTACTTGAGCTTTGGATATAAATATATGATTACATTATGGGATCATGTCCTAACATGATATGTAAAAATGAATGGATAGTATGGAAAATACATAATACATATACAGGAATGCACACTATTTCCTTGCACTTGCACCATTATGCTTGTGTACTTTTGTTTGGAAAAGGCTCTTATATTTCTATTTTGAAGTTGCACTTCTTATTTGGAGGATGTTAAACATGGTGTAGTGAGATATATATATATATTTTTCATAACATTTTAGGTTCTTTTCTATTAAAAAAAAAAAAAGAAGCCACTATCTATTGGAACTCAGCCCAACTTGTTTTGAAATTTTAGGCCAAATTGATCCCAACGCGAACTAAATTTTTTTGGAGCAAACCAAACTTGGGCCACATGGATTGGCCCGAAACCCACACCTGCTGATCCACAAACTGGGGTGGCAAAAAAATAAGCCAAACTAAGCTAGGGCTAACTCGGCCGGCCAGATCAATGCCCACCTCTAGTTCCAATCATTTTAGGCCTATGATTCATGGGCTTTCTAGGAAAACCTGGAAAAGTGTAAAATTATCACTACCAAAAAAACAGCAAAGGAGGGTCCCACTGAAATGTATGTGTTTTATCTAAGCCGTTCATCCATTTTGAAATATAATTTTAGGACATGATACCTAAAACGGATGCAGATCGAAGTCTCATGTGGACTACACCGTTGGAAACAATGGATATTAAGTTCCTATAATTGATTTTAGTTGTGTTCTATTTGGGCCTTTTATCTGCCTCACTTTTGATATCTGGCCCTAGATATATATTTCAAAATTAATGGACGGAGTGGATAAACCAAATACATTAGGGTGGACCCCACGAGCCCCAGAAAGGACCGTCCGCCAATTCTAATGCAGCGCGGGTAAAAAAAAGCACCTTTTTTTTTTTTTTTTTGGAAAACCAAATGCGGGGCCGCCCTTTCTCTATTCTAATCTCTCTCCCTCTCTCTCTTGCTACCACTCGTCCGGACGGAGGGTTTCTTACCATCGGTTGAAAACAAAGGGTTTCTTCCCCAAATCCGACGATCCATCTCCCCCAAATCCGTCATCCCCTTGCCGCCACTGGTATCTCTCTCTCTCTCAAACAGGGTTTTAGTTTGAAATTTTTGTTTATTAACCCTTAATTTGGGTTTTAATTATTCAATCAGTAAGTTACATTTTCAGTGGCCACATATCTAGTTGGAAAATCGGAGAATCCAAATCCTCTTTTATGACCTTCTCCAGATCTTTCAATCTCACTGAAAAATAGATAGATATTTTCTAGAAACCTCCTAGATTGAAAGAGAGGTTTTTGAGGATTCCCCCATTTATACGAAGTTTAGGCTCCTTTCCCTCAGATTGAGCTCTCCACACGCACCTTGTCAAGGTGCACAGAAGTTGAGCATGAAGGATGGAAGCATGTGAATAGTGCGTAAGGTGGGACCCGCATTGGAGATGACCTGGCACGCAATAGTCGATCCACTCATCATGTCGGCCATCCTTTTTCATGGTGGGTCTCACCTAATGCATGGCTCAGATGACTGCCTCATCATGTAGGTCAACCTTTTCTTGGTGGGTCCCACCTAAAGCATGGCTCAGATGACTTAACGCGTGCCAGTTGGTGCATGTGCTGTGAAGAAAAAGGGTTATTGGTACATAGATATTGGATTGGTCATGCATTGCATGTTGAAAACCTTGAGGAGTAGGAGGTGACAACTGTTAGGGATGTTATCAAACTATTTGGGTTATTCTTTTTCTTTTTGTTCCCCTCTCTAAATGCATTTAATGGAGTGGTTTTGATATTTCTTAAACTTTCTAGTATTTTAGTTCTTTTTCCCTTCTGCTATTTTGAGATTTGTTAAAAATGCTGATTTTTTGGATTTATTCATTGGGAGCCATGTGTATCATTAATTCAATGAAGAAAATCAGTATTTTTTTTCTCTGTTCTTCTTTCATCAAACTTGCGGGTGTTGAAAGAAAAAGAGGAAAATGAGAAAAGAAATTAAAGTTATGGTGAAAGATAATTGTGCTTTGCGTTTGATTTTGAAATGGTATCAGGTTTCCACTACCTGTCTTTCTCTATACAAGAACTCCAGAAGTGGTGTTGGATGGCGAATTTGGAGAGTTCAATTTTCAGGATGTTGTAAAATTTATGAACCCTTATTCCTTTTTTTTCTTCTTCATCTTCTTTTTTTATGCTAATGAAAGCTGTGTATTGACTTTGTTATATTACCTGGACTGCGATAAGTTTTATTCTGAAGCCCACTAATAGCCTGCATAACCACTGAAGTTTCTGGTGATTTGTTACTTCTCACTGGTTCAAAGTCAGATGGGTCTGGGAGGCGGATGAAAGCAGTTGCCTGTCCCATTTGCACAGTCCATTTGCAGGTACAAAATTTTGCCATTTTGTCTCCAACATAAATTCCAGTTAGTGTGACATGTATAATAGAGATTATTTGCAGGAACTTAATTCTAATCACACCATGGTAGCTAGAAGCCACAGAACATGGGGGAAAAGAAGAAGAAAAATCCCTGATGTAAAACATAAATTATCGTTGGTAAGAACAGTAATCAATGATTGCATTACATATAAGCATGAAGCATTAGGAATATGATACATGGTGGTAACCTTTCATTCATCTTAGTTTTTCATTCTCCATTAACATGTTTTCAACGCAGGTTTGAGAGACAGAGAGGCTGCACCATCAACTTCCAGAAGCCAAAAGATACAAACCCACCACCTCTCTAGCAATGAGCGGATACTAAATGGAAACCATCAATTCAGAAGAAAAGGAGACCAGATTGTATAGTGTTGCTACAGAGTAAAGGAGGAAGAGATTTCTGAGGTGCTTAAGCTAAATCTTACATGCAAACATGTGCCATTATGACAGTTTGTGCCAGGTCCAAGCTGTTTATCAGGTCCGTCCCACCAAAGCCAAAAAATAAGCTAGCTCATCATGAGGTTGGTTGCACATACACATTGACCATGGATGATTATCCTTACGTCTTCCATTTTCACTTTCCCGAACAGATGAGAGGACCAGCCTGTTTTCCTTTTTTTTTTTTTTCAATTTGAGTTCTTCTTGGCCAGTGTACATACATGATAGAGCCTACCTGATGAACAGGTTGGATCTTGCATGTGTTCTTATATTCTTCAAAGAGGACTATCCTTCTTTCTATCAAACTCTACAGCTTATATTTGTATGTGGAAAGTAGATTCCCGATGGCCATACTTTGGAGGTTTATTGAATACTGAATTTTTTGACAGTGGGCATTTTGTAGTTTTTAGGCTCAAAGGTGATGGGATCTAAGCAAATAAGTTTGGGTCATGGTTCTACATTATCTATTTTCATATGCTTTTCATGGTATTGAACCTAAAATAAATGGTGACGACATTGAAATCCTGGTTTTGAACTTAGCAGGAGTAATTAACTAAAGTTCATGCATCTGCGTATCATCTCCAGGAGTGTTACATTCAATATGCCTGAACTCATAACTTCTACTTTGCTGGTTGTGTTATATGGTTCATTCTACTTCCATGTGGACTGAGTTTTTCACTTGCGCTTTGAATTAAAAAAAGATTAAAAAAAAAGTAAAAAAGAAAAAGAAAATGGAAGAACAGGAACACATGCATGAGTTATATATATTTTATTTCTTCAAAATTTTCATTTTCAAGGCATGTTTTATGAGGAAAAGCTAGATAAATGAAAAGGTTATTCATGATGTGACAATTTGACATGTTTGGATAATAAAGAAAATGGAGGATTGCACTTTTTATCTGGGCAAATCTAGACCGCACCTTGAACATCCCTTGGCAGTGAAAATTAGGCTAGTCCACCCATCAGACCTCCCCACTTATGATATTTTCTCAAATTGGAAAATGTAGGAGCATCATGGTTGGGCCTGCTGAGATGGCCATACCATGATTTGGATCGTTCATACATGGGCCTCACTATGGATTGGCCGTGGCCCCAAAGTTGTTCTAGTTAGATCTGATCAGTGGCATGTTTAGAAATGGTTGCACTTTGCTATTGTCGTCTGTCCAACATAAGAAATTTTGTATCTCACTTTCAGAATGTCAGCTCGTTTTTTAGGCATCTCTGCTGGCAAGCTTTGGTTTGTCTAGACTGATATTGTCCTGTTATCCATTCCTTAATTTTGCTTTGTTTTTGTTTAGTCAAGAATTTCTAGTGATTGCATTGTTTTATTGTCAAATGTAGGTAACCATTGAGGATCATCCTCATTTGCCTGGGAAGCATGCATCTGTACATCCATGTCGACGTGGAGCTGTGATGAAAAAGATCATTGATGTTCTAATGTCACGTGAAGTTGACAAGTATTTTTATTTTTTATTTTTATGCCTACCTGCTTCAGTAACTGGATGCTTGTCTGCTTTTGCACTGAAAATTTTCTTACTTAACATGTTAATACCATTTTCAGTATTTTTTCAATGACTATAACTAAAATGCAACCAAAATTATGCAAGTATGAGAGGCAGAACACAGAACTGGAGCTGACTACACATCAAAATTGATATAGTTATTTTGGGGAACTTAGATTTATACCTGTACTTTTTATAGTTGCACTCCTTTTGTGAGTTCTCATCTCAAAGAAAAGAGAGAAATCCAGGGGTGTCTCCACCAAAACTAGGTATGAGATGTCAGTTTCCTCTTAGAATTGGTGCATAACAGTGCTTACTTTAGTTATCAGATATGAAAAACAGGTATGGGTGGAGGGATGCATGCACAGAAGGCATTTTGGTGTTTGATTTAGCTAAAAAGGGTGATCCATAGTCTTGTCATTTGGGATTCCCTTCCTCTTTTGTAGCTTTTGTACAGGTGGGGCTGATGAATGGGTGACCCAGACTGTGTCGATTTGATAGGCCCCACCATGGATAGACCATGCCAATCAATTCTGACCCTTTGATTGTGGCTTGCAAACAGATGGTTAAGAAACAAATAGAGCCTCAACCCACATATCGACTGAAAAAGGCAGAATGATTGGTTTTCTAGGGTCTCTAATCTAGAAGATTGTTGGGGCTTTGGTCCAAGCGTATTCAGTCCATTGAATCATGGGACCCACTTTTATAAACTGAAAGCCCAAGGATATCTAGCATTTTTCTTGATTGAGGGTCATATAATCCTCTTTCACAAAACTCTATCAGGTTTCTACTTTTGTTGATCACCATTTACTTATAGCCTTTCCATCTTATAGGTGAAAAAATTCGATCAAATCAGAGACCTAGAGATTGAAGCAAACTCATGTCCCTTCAATCTAAAGCATCCACATTTTACTCGAATTTGGAGAACTAATAGACAATATACTGTGGTGAGTTTTATGTTCTGGTATATGATGCTAGAACTGCGTTGTAGACAAAATAGATCATTTGTTTTTCTTTTCAGAATGCATATTAAGCAGCTACCCAAGTCTTAGTATTAACTGCTATGCTTAATACTTGAAGTTTCACACGTTAATAGTTGAGTTGTGTATTATAATAACCTGAGGTTCGAACGTAAGGCCTTTCCCTCTGATATTATTTCAAATAACCACTTTTTCTATGAGCTTGAGCTGTTAGAGGATGATGTATCAATATATGTCAAGAGACCCATGTCAAACAACCACTTGCTCCAAAAGCTCAAGCCTTTAGAGGATGGCATATCAATGTATATGAAGGGACTTTTAACACGTTTTTTTTTTCTTTAATTAAAGAGTTATTTGATACATAGGTTGTGCATGGCATTTGACAGAAGCACTTATGAATTATAGATTAGGTGTACATTAAGTCAAATGAGTAGCCATTCAAATCCTACTCCCCTTGCATGTGCTGATGGCAAGTGTTTCATATTTTAGCCATTCATGATAGTATAGGAAATGCTTGAGTTACAGGTACAGGACGAGAGTCGGCCTCTACAAATGTCATAACCTGCAAGTAGATCCCACGGTTTGCAAGATGGATATTTCACATACTCGTGCATTTCTTACATTTTCTTGTGTATTTCTTGTACTCATGCATTTCTTACATTTTATCTTGTGTATTGATTGTAGATATCGGATTGTTCGTTGTGGATTATGGCTTGTGGTTGATGGTATGTTGTAAGTTGATTGTACTCTTTGGTACTCGCGAAGAATGTGGTTGTGGATTGTTGGTACTTGTGGAGGATTATGGTGTGGAGGATTGTGATTGCGGATGTTTGTAGTTGTGGAGGATTGTGGTTGTATTCTGTTGGTTATGTAATGTAATTGTGGAGGATTGTGCTTGTATTGTGTTGGTTATGTATTGTGGAGGATTGTACTTATATATTGTTAGTAAATGTTGTAGTTTTCTAAATTATTTATGAATTACTGGTTTACAGGATGTATTGGGGCACAACCCCCACTAAATATAGGTTATTTTTTTCCCATGCAAACATAAATTCGACTGGTTGATGGTATATTGTAAGTTGATTGTGGAGGATCATGAACAACGGTCTTCCGGTTGACAGCTGTCAAGAAGGTGGGTGTTCGGCTAGCATCTCGATGCTATGTTTGTCAGAAAGGGTTTGAAGAAGACCCACTTGTTCATTAAATGTGAGATTGTTGAATGGGTGTGGAAAGAAGTTTCGAGTCTGTGCAATGTGAATCTGATTCCCAATCAAATGATTCAGACCAGCTAACTTTGGTTTAGTCGTGCTAAAGGTGGGTCTCAAATGGCCTTGATAAGAGGAATCCGATCGACAGGAGCTTAATTGAAGCTGAAAAGTCTTTGGTACTTGCGAAGAATGTGGTTGTGGATTATTGGTACTAGTGGAGGATTGTGGGTGTAAAGGATTGTCGTTGCAGAGGTTTGTAGTTGTGGAGGATCGTGGTTGGTTATGTAATTGTGGAGGATTGTGATTGTATTGTGTTGGTTATGTAATTATTTAGGACTTTGGTTGTATTGTGTTGGTGATGTGTTATGGTTGTGGAGGATTGTACTTGTGTTGGTGATGTATTGTGGTTGTGGAGGATTGTACTAGTATATTGTGTTAGTAAATGTTGTAGTTTTCTAAATTATTTATGAACTAAGATGTATTGGGGCATAGCCCTCATTATTCTTTTCCGTGCAGACATAAATTCGACGGTTCTTGACCGTCGTATTTTTACCTAAAACGGCGGCCGAGGACCGTTGAATTATTAACGATATCCGAGACGGTTATGGACCGTCGAATTATTTTCAACGGCTCACAGCCGCCGATTTTGCAAATACGAGTTCCGAGGGTGTGGACCGTCGAAATAGTTCGACTGTCATGGACCGTCGAATATTAGCCGACGGTTATGAACCGTCGAATTTATTTTGCGACGGTTTGTTCTACAACAGATTTTTTCGACAACACGGACCATCAAATTTAGTGCTTTTTCACATAATTAACATTACAACCATAACCCTTTATGGATGGCTATCATGACCCTGAACTGCATTATGCTTGAACTATTTATCCTGACCTTTACAATATGACAACCATGACCCTTTGTAGATGACTATCATGACTCTGAACTGTATTATGCTTGGACTGTCTATCCCGACCCTTACTACATGACAACCAAGACCCTTTGTGTATGGCTATAACGACCTTGAACTGCATTATCCGTGGACTGTCTATCCCGACCCTTACTACATGACAACCATGACCCTTTATGCATGGTTATCACGACCATGAATTGTATTATGCATGGACTGTCTATCCCGACCCTTACAACATGACAATCATAACCCTTTATAAATGGCTATCACGATCCTAAACTGTATTATTCTTAGACTGTCTATCCTAACCCCTTGTGGATGTCAACCATGATCTTTTGTGGATGGTTATCACGACCTTGAATTGTAAAATGGAATTTTGTCATATAGATATTCATCAACATCATTAAGTTACAATGCACAACATTTTTATCTAAAATAGTGTTACATGTGACACACCATCAATCACAAATCCTCCAACATAATGCAAATCATGTTTTTGGTTTCTTTCTTGGGGAATTTCTTTGTGTTGGCTATTTACTATCCATCGGCCTCTTTTGGGATCTAATGATCTCAAGATCATGTTCTTCATCGCCATCCTCTTCATCATCCTTACTAGACTGCAATCTTCGAGGAGGTTCACCAGTCTGCAATTCCCTCTTGTAATTCAGACAGTCGTACGCGATGGTGCTCCTGAATTTTGGGATATCACAAACAATTGAAATCTGAATAAGTAAATTTTCAACATACGGTGCAAATGCTACCTAACTAAAGTGTATACTTACGGGTGCAAATTCAATTCGAAGGCCACTGCATGAGAAATTTATGAACTTAAGCATGAATATGCCGCAATCATTCCCATTTATTTGCCCCGATCTGTCGCTAATCATCCCCACTGTTCATTTTTTCTCCCAGAATTATTACCATCGTCGAGGATGTGGAACAACCATCTCAACACTTCTGTTAGCCTCACAACATTTATATTGTTTGGGGATATCCATTCACTATGAGCGTTGTCAATGAAGATGACCCATTCACTATGAGCGTTGTCAATGAAGATGACCTCCCTCCTCCTTGGGTACACCACATCTAGAAACAAATGTTGTTCTCTTGCAAGGCGGGTATGGAGAATATGCCCAATTCCATTGACTATGTCGTTCTCCAGAAATACAAGGCGGATATGGAGAATATGCCCGATGACCATGGCTTTGCCAAGTTCGATGATCTCCCCGTCGAGGGATTCGGCATGGCGCTTCTTGCTGGTTACGGATGGAAAGAAGGAAAGGGCATCGGGCGGAACTCTAAAGAGGATGTGAAGGTAGTGTAGTATGTGCGGCATGCTGGGATGGAAGGGCTGGGGTTTGTGCCTGAATTTCATGATACAAAGCGGAAGCATGGTGATGGGCGCACCCCAGAAATCCCTCTTGTCGCCCCCAAAGGGCTGTATGGGCGGATCGATGAGAAGCTCGTGCCAATGGAACCAAAGGGGGTCTTTGTGGGGAAGGTTGTGAGGGTTGTGGACGGTCGGCATGTGGGTTTGAAGGGAAAGGTGGTAGGGATGTCAGCGAGTGATTCCGAATCTTCAAAAGTGGTTTTGAAGCTCTCGAAGAGTGGAGAGGAAGTTAGTGTCGATTTAAAGCAAGTTGCAGAATTGGGTTTAGTGGAAGAAGAGAAGTGCTTGAGGAGATTGCAAGAATTAAAGATTCATGACTAGAAAAACGATGAGAGAAGGGACTCTTTGAATTGTGGGTATAGAGAAAAGAAGGATAGAAGTAGAGCGGACGATTCAAAACGTGATGATAAGGCATCAAAGATGAGTACTAGAGATGGGGGTGGCCATAGGGAAGATGACCAGGCCCCATTTTCTTGGCTTACCAACCATATTTGGGTTAGGATAATTAGCAAGGATTTTAAAGGGGGGAAGCTGTACTTGAAGAAGGGTGAGGTTATGGATATCATGGGACTGACAACATGTGACATATCCATGGATGAGAGCAGGGAGCTGATCCAAGGTATTGAGCAGGAGATGCTGGAGACAGCTCTTCCAAAGCATGGAGCCCCAGTTCTCATTCTGTTTGGGAAGCATAAGGGTGTTTATGGGACCTTGACGGAGAGGGATATGGAGAAAGAGACGGGGGTTGCTCAGGATGCTGATAGCCATGTACTGCTTAAAGTGCACCTCGAGCAAATCGCTGAGTATGTTGGAGATCCGAGTTATATTGGTTATTGAATATCTTGCGGATGCTGACTCTTAATTGTCGACTTAGCATTCTTAAATAGGGACGTCGTCGAACTAAAGGTAATTTAAAGTGATTGTTAGTGTTGATGAGATGGGTTTTCTAAATGCTTAAAAAGATCTTAAGTCAATTATGTTGGTGCAGTGTTCTAGTAATGCTTTAATATATAGTTCACGGGATTTCTGATAAAAAAAAAAACTCTAAAAAATTCCAGCAAACTCTCTTATAAGATTGAGGTTCGTATGCAAGCTCTGGTTCTCTTTAATATCCAATCCTTGTTTCATCAAAACACACTCCACCAAACAATCCCATAATCATATTTTTCTCTTCGATAGCAATCTCATCAGCTGGCGTCCTCTCCCAAACGATCTATCCCTTCATCTTACTATATTTTCAAAAACACTCCACGTATCTTACATTCATAAGAGTTGGTTATCAAAGTACATGTCAACAACGACCCTAAATAGCTTACAAATTTCCCATTCTTGAAATGTTCTAGTCGTCCTCTATAACGATCCAATGTTCTTGTCTGTAATCCCACAACCAAATAATTTATAACTCTTCCCGATGCCAGATTCACAAAAGAAGTCTTCCACCACCTTTGTACTCCAGGGTTCCATCAGTCGAGTAACGAATATAAAGTGGTAAGATTGCTCCATCTCTCTGGAGTAGAATGTGAAGTCTTTACCCTGGGATCTACATCATGGAGACAGGTGAAGGGGGTGGGCCCTATTTCATGCATTGGACGTTGTTACAACATGCATACTACTGTGTTTTTTAACGGAACCATGTATTGGATGGCCATGTTGAACAACAAGGAGAAATCTCTGGTTGTGCTTTCATTCACTGTTGGAGATGAGAAATTCAGCATAATTACTTGTAGAATTCCTTGTGGAAAGATTGATTTTAATTCTGATTTGGTGCTGGCTGAGTTGGCTGGGGACCTCTGTGTGGCGGGCCACGAAGAAATTGATTCAGGGCACATGGACTTGTGGTTTCTGAAGGACTACAACAAGCATGTCTGGGTCAGAATGTATAGAATCGACTTGGAGCCCATTCATGAGAAGTTTGCTTTTCCCATTTGCATTCGGAATGGGAAAATCTTATTGGCTGAGGATGGCAGGTTGTATTCCTATGATTTACATTGCAAAGATTTCACGCAGATTTATAGGTGGACAGGATTACTCTGGAATTGATGTGTGCACATTGAAAGCTTGGTCTGCATTCTTTAATTATCTTGATATCTCAATGTAATTACTTCCATACAATTTTACTTATTCTTGCTTAATTATGCATCGAAGGGATTTTTCCATGTAAAGATGACTGTCTTTCAGTGGACCACTGAAAATATAGAAAATTAGGCTGATATACTTGAGCAATTTTAAGCGATGGCTTCTTATGAAGAAGAAATAGATGAATTCCAACATCGAAGGCTTGGTCTGTGTGACAATTCCTCTCCAATTTTCCCAATTCTTGGCTGATTATATATCTACATTCTCATCAATATTACCTGTTTTGGCTTTACATTGAAGGCATCAATATGGCTTGAAACATTGTTCTTTAATAATAAAAATGTAAGTATTTTTTTTAAAATTTAATGGGCCATCATAGATCATTGGTTTTGATCAAACTGGATGAGTCTAGCCATTGGATCGTTAGCACTGAACAATATCGCTGGAGCCTACGTATAATGCAATCATATGGTGGGACCCACCATTTAGATACCCTGGACTAACAATCAGGATAGCCTGCTCATTGGGTGGGCCAGACCTGTACAGAAAAAAAAATGCATGTTAAGAGAAGCAACCTAATCGTCCACATTCAATATTTGTCTGCAGCCTGCTCAAAGAGCAGATAAGCGGAGTGAGTGTTCGAATCTTGCAAACATGACACTTCCACCTATACACCTCACGGGATCAAATCCGTTGAATTGGTACATGTTTGAGTTCCCTTGGAATTCTCAAGAATGTAAGATTGCATATCAAAGGTGGGCCTACATAATGCACAGTCACATCAAAGGTGAGCCCCACATGATGGATGACTTGCTTCAAAGTGTGGCCCTACATGATGAATGATCCACATCAAGCAAGCCCTACCTGATGATGGTTCACATCAAAGGTGGGATCCACATGATAGATGGTGGACAGTGAATGTGGGACCACAAGATGGAAGATTGACATTAAAGGTGGGCCCACATGATGAATGAACCATATTGAAGGTTGAGCCCCACATGATGGGCGGTCCATAGCAAAGGTGGGACCTACATGATAGATGGTGGACATCAAAGGTGAGTCCCACATGATGAACTATTCACATCAAGTGGGCCCCACATGATAGATGGTCCACAACAAATATGGGACCCACAAGATGGATGTTCCACATCATAGGACCCATGTGATGGATGGTGGACATTGAATGTGAGACCACATGATGGAAGGTTGACATTAACGGTGGGCCTACATGATGAATGACCTATATCAAAGGTTGGGCCCCACATGATGGACGGTCCACAGCCGAGGTGGGACCTACATGATGGATGGTGGACATCAAAGATGGGCCCCTCATGATGAAAGACTCATATTAAAGTGGGTCCCCACATCAAGGTGGGCCCACGTAATGAAAGGTTCACATCAAAGGTGGGCCCCACATGATAGATGACCCGTATCAAAGTGTGGCCCAACATGACAGAACGTACTCATCAAGCGGGTCCCATTTGATGGACAGTCCACGTCAAAGGTGGGACCCACGTGATGGATGATGGTCATTGAAGGTGGGCCCACATGATGAACGACACATAATAAAGGTGGGGCCCCACACAATGAATGGTCCACATCAAGGCGGGCCCACATAATGGATACAATAGGCATCACATGATGGATGACCCACATAAAAGTATGGCCCCTCATAATGGACAATTCACATCAAGTGGGCCCCACCTAATGGACGGTCCACATCTAAGGTCTCTCATGATGGATGACCTATATCCAAAGTGGGCCGTATGATGGATGATCCACATAAAAGGTGCACCCCACATGATGAATGGTGGAAATCAAAAGTGAGCCCCACATGATGGACAATCCACTTCAAAAGTATGGCTCATACTATGGACACATCAAATGTGGAGTCCACGTGATGGGTGATGGGTAGTGGACATTGAGGGGCCTCATATAAAGAACAATTGGGAATGATGTTGGGCCCCACATGATGGACGGTCCACCAAAACAACCATTTGGATTGGTCTTATATTAAAGTTGTTGTAATCTTAAAAAATAACGTCAACTACCATTGAAAAAAGCTCTTATTTGAAAGTTTTACCAAACATGCTTATTTTAAATAGGAGCATTTTTTTTTTTGTTGAGATTTTACCAAACAAGCTTATTTAAAACAGAGCTAGAACAAAAATGACTTATTGAATTAGCTCTTATTCAAAAAAAACTCTTATTTAATTAGAGTACAGATGCCAAACGTGACCTTACTTAGATCAAGCGGTAGCTTAATAGAAACCATTTTGAAAGGATAATTTCTTGACAAGTAGTTTTATTTTTTTGGTAAAATTAAAAAAAAAAAAAAAAAAAAAACATGTGAGAGGAAGCAAAGAAATAGTGTGCGGCGAGGCCCAAGATCCCGGGCATGGCTCCAGTTGTGGGGCCCATATTATTGATGTATGTGTCTTAAGTTCCATCCGTTTCTGGGCTCATTTTAGGGCGTGAGCCCAAAGTTGTAGCAGATCCAAATCTAAGGTGGACCATGCCACATGAAATAGTTACTATCGAAAGCCCACCATTACAAATTTAAATACCTGGTGCCATGGAATGTTTATTTTTACATCCAACCTGCAAAAATGGTCAGAGAGACATGGATGAAGGGACCATGTAAATATGAGCTTGATCCAAAACTTTTGTCACCCTACTGACTTTTTAACAGCAATATTACCACTGTTTCCCATGGCATGTTCCACTTTAGATCTGGCTTCACTGAATTTTAGGCTCATGAACGAAAATGAGCTGGAAAAATGAATGGACAGCATGGATGTAAAACACACATCAAGATGGGCCCCACACTCGGGGATCCACGCACCTCGGTGTATCCGGGGATCCATGAAGCCATGCCCGCCCCTAAATAAAAACCCTAGAGTGGGTTTCTTTCGACAAACCATTAAAGAAGCAAAAACAGAGTAAAAGGGGAGAAGAAGAGAAGAAGAAGACAAAGGAAATAAGGATATGAAACATCAAAGACTCAAGGCTTTGAGCAAAGACCCTCGAGAGTGTATATCCTCGTGTGATATTCTCATAAACATACTCTCAAGAATTCCAGCGAAGTCTCTAATAAGATTCAGGATTGTATGTAAGCTCTGGTTCTCTCTAACCTCTGGCCTATATTTCATCAACACACACTTGGACCGGGCCAAGAAAGAATCACATAATCACATCTTTCTCTCAGATGGCAATCTCAACAACTTGCACCCACGGATAACTGTACTTTCTCATGATTTTAGTATATTTTCAGAAACGCTCCACTTATCTTACATAGATAAGAGCTGGGTATCCAAGTACATGTCAACAATGACAGACATCGGCATACGAATGACCCATTCTTGCAATGGTCTGGTCGTCCTCTATAACAAATGCAACATTCATGTGTGCAATCCCACTATCAAAGAATTTATAACTCTTCCCGACGCCGGTTTAACAAGAGAAATCTTCGACCATGTTTGTGTTTTAGGGTTCCATCAGGTGAGTAAGGTATATAAAGTGGTAAGATTGTTTCATTGCACCAGCGATCTGTGGGTAAATCCCGGAGTGGAATGTGAAGTCTTTACTTTGGGATCCATGTCATGGAGACGGGTTGACGGGTGTGGGCCACATTTCAAGATTTTTAGGTTGGGGCCAGTTGCATACTTCTGTGTTTTTGAATGGGACCGCATATTGGATGGTCATGTCTAACAAGCATAAATCTCAAGTTTTGCTTTCATTCTCTATTGGAGATGAGAAATTCAGCATAATTCCTTATCAAGAAACTGATTATTTTGTTGCACTGGCTGAGATGGATGGAGACCTCTGTTTGGCCGGCTAAGAAAAATTTCATTGGGAGCTGATGCACTTATGGTTTCTAAAGGACTATACAAAACATGTCTGGGTGAAGATGTATACAATCGACTTCAGCCCCATTAGCGAGGGGTTTGCCTTTCCCATTTGCATTGGAAATGGGAAGATTTTATTGCAGTTTAAGTATTCCAGGTTTGTATTACTATGATTTACGTAGCAAAAATTTCAGGGATTTTTATCAGGGGACAGGACTTATCCAGAATTACAGTCCGCACATTGAAAGCTTGGTCCGCATTGCAGACAGGTAATTCTTTCATAATCTTCATATTTCAATGCAATAAGTTCTCTACAATCTTCCTTATTCTTGCTTAATAATATATCCAATGGATTTTTCCATGTAAAACTGACTGTCTTTTAGTGGACCATGAAAGTTATAGAAAATTAGGCCGATTTACTTGGGCAATTTCAAACGAGGGATTTTAAAGAAGAAGAAGAAGAAGAAGATGAATTGCTACATTGAAGACTTTGTTCTGTGCGGCAAATCCTCTCCAATTTTCCTGATTCTTTCTTCTTCTTTTTCTTGCTTGATTATATATCTAAATTCTCATCAATATTACTTGGTTTGGCTTTACATTGATGGCTTCAATATGGCTTGAAGTATTATTCTTTAATAATAAAAATGTAAGGAGTTTTTCATTTAATGGGCTATCATAGATCAATGATTTTGATCAAACTGGATCGAATCTAGCCATTGGATCATTAGCAATGAGCAATGTCTCTGTAGCCTAGTTATATATGACCCAATTATATCTTGTCTAGATATCAGTCAGGGCCCCTTCTCTTTGAAAAAGAAGGATAGCAAACAGTTCAGATCACTAACAGCATCATGGAAAGGAAAGACTCTCTATCCCTTATTTCTTCCAATACTAGGGACGAATCCTAAAATAGTCTTGGTAGTGGTTGATTGGGAGTCAGGAAAAAAGGTTTTGGAGAGAAAGATTAGCCATCGGATGCTGACTTTCTTAAAAGTATCTTTGAGCGGTGTCTCGATCTTTTATATGGGCCAACACAACCATATGGTGGGACCCACCATTTAGATATCCTGGACTAACAATCAGGATAGCCTGGTCATTGGGTGAGCCAGACCTGTACAGATGAAATGCATGTTAAGAGAAGCAACCCAACTGTCCACATTCAACATTTGTCTGTAGCCTTCTCGAAGAGCAGATAAGCCTAGTGAGTGTTTGTATATATCTTGCAAACGTGACACTTGAGCACCTAAGTCTCAAGGGATCAAGTCTGTTGAAATGCGGCTCATTTGAATTCCCCTTGGAATTCCGACAACATGGCTGAGGCTCAGGCCATGGTTGATGGCCTCAAGATTTGTGTGTCCATGGGTCTGTCCAGCATCCTTGTTGAATTTGATTCTAGAATAGTTGCTGGTAGGCCAAAGTCGACGCCCTTAGGGAAATCAGGGGAGATTTCTATCGCCCACACCCCCAGGGAGGCAAAATCTGTGGCTGATTCCCTCGCTAAGTGGGGAAGCGACTCCCAGCAGCTCAGGGTTCTTCAAGATATGCGAGTCTTGCTGCCTATCATTAGGGGGCATCTCTTTCTGGATAGGGTAGATTTGGGAGCCATTCGCATGGGTTAATCTCTGTAATTAGATATGATAGGAGGGATCCTTCGTATTTTGTTTTGGATCCCTGCCAAAGCTTTCTTGATGTGTATAGCCCGCTTTTCCCTGGAAAAAAAATATAATTCTAGAATAGTTACTGAGGTGGTCTCAAACCCTCTCTCCTCGGCTCCCTGGAATATTTGGTAGAAAATCAGGGCCATTCAATCCCTACAGCGCTCTCTTCGAGTTTTCACATCTCACACACTAAGAGAAGGTAATGCGGTAGTGGACACAATAGCAAGGCTGGGTAGTGGGTGAAGACCTAACACTATTTATTTGTACAGAGTTGATCTCCCAAGGCAGATTAAAGGCCTCATCTCCCTTGACCGCGCAGGTTTGGGAACCTTTTGAAAGTGGTAATCGTCAGCTTGGATGGGTTGATGTGAATTGTGTTCACTATGAGTACACGAGAGGTGAGGCTGTCAATTTTTATTTTTATTTTGTGACGTCTGCCCGAATGTGGAAATATCGGTTTTTCTTCAATAATAATAATAATAATAAAAAGAGTTCCCTTGGAATTCAATCCATCTTACCGCTAAAAAATAGAATGCTGGAGAGAATTCTGCAAGTTCTTCTCAAGTTCGCTAGGAAGAGTATAATCTGGCAGTATGTTTGGTCCCAACACGTTGTGTTGATTTCACTATTTACCAAGGCTAATGCAAACATGCCTATGGTCTTTTTGACAACTCATGCTGTTCCTCAGTGATTAATCAGATAAATAAAATAAAGTTTCTTGGAGTCGTGAGATACTCTCAGATATAGAAAGGGAATGGAAGTGCTTATAACTGACATAGATGTGTATGTTTAACATGGGCTAGATACTGGTGATGGTTAGTCACAACTTCTTGCTTTGGTATCTCACCCACATTAAACATGCCTTACATGTACAGCAATTTGATCATCAAAATCATAGGCCCCATGAAGATGGAAGTATAGCCTGAAATTCATGCTGATTGGATAAGCTCAAACATCTAATTTCAATTGTTGAATTTGGATTGCTGACCATTTTATTTTACTATTCATTTTAGAGTAATTTATTGAATGATTAGGATTGTTCAATCTATGTGATTTTACAGCTATGTCTCCCTTCAAAATGTTTCCTATGATTTGGACAGATTGGATTGATATGTATCTGTGCTGCATACATATAAAAAAAAATGTGTGCGCGCTGCATGTGCAGTGGATGAGAAACCAACTTAAAACCTGGTGGTGAATTATCACTACACTTGTCCATTTAACGCTGGATCCTTTCCACTTAGTAAGTTAACAATACACAGTAGTACCAAAAAAAGAAAAAGAAAAATGTGCTTTTCTACCATCGTATAACTGTAACGTAAGAGTCAGCTTGTAGTATTTCCTAGGGTCCACATGACAAACATGCCCAGTTTACATAAGGCAGACTACCAAAGATCTGGGAAGAAAAGAGTCACAATCAAGTGATAGAAAGAAGAACATTAGAAATTTTTTATTTAACCAATTTATATACAAAATGCTATCACTTGGAATGCAATTTTTGCTAAGCCCACGCCTATACAAAATGCTATACACAATCCTCCGGATAATTTCAATGGATTTCAATAACATGATTTTCTGCTAAGCCCACTCCCATTGTATTTGCCACCTCAGCTAGGTGTGGCATGGAATGTCTGTTGCCTTCTGCTGGAAGTCAGCAGATGGCTAGGTCCAACTGCCAAACATGCTCTCACCCCACCCAGAAAACAGGAAGGTATACTTATCAGGAGGGTCATGATGTTTGCATAAAACTTAAGCCAACTTCTATTAAGCCGTACATCTGTGTTCATAAACCGTGGCCCACCTGATTCTTGAGCTAAAGCATCCACATAGTGGGACCCCATGATGGATGGACGTATCTAGTACCTGTGCCATGCTAGTAGTACAGGCAGGGGCATGCATATTAGCTGCCTTGTACACATGCTTAACAGAGCTTCAGTGCCACGAAAAAATTATAACACTATCATGAAACAATGGATGGACAGAATAGATAAAACACATACATCATGGTGGGGACACACAGCTTTTTCTAGCACCGACCAGGACTGGAAAGGTCCCTGTCGAATCCCGGTCCATTTTCAATATCCTCTGCCAATCCCTTCTCCAATGGCTCTGATTGCACATGAACCATGAAATCCATTAGATACTCACACATCCATTAAAGATCTTTACCATTGTAATGTTATTCTTTTTGTTGTGTTTGCACATTGGATTTCGTTTAAGAAGACTCCACCATCGTTTCAGAAAGTGTTACAACTTGATCAGCCACCTATCCTCCCTGGATAATTTTAATGGAATTCAATAACATGATTTTCCGCTAAGCCCACGACTCCTCTACTCTGTCGGTTTCAGCAGCTCATTTTAGCATATGAGCGCAAACATAGACAGATCCAATGCTCAAATAGAAAATACTACTACCATAGGCAGAATGGAGCTCCCTAGGCTTATTCGAGGATCTTTGGCTTTAGATAATGCAGGTTGAGTGCAAATCCTCTCTTCTCTTGGTCTTGGTTGTTGAGGTCATTTTTTTTGTTTTTTATTTTAAAAGTAGCATATGATAGGCGGGTGTCATCACATAGGTCTGCAACTATGTCACATCCTCAGTGCAACCTGGCCACACTGACGTCATGCAGTGTGACGTGGTCCAATGAAAAGGCTCCAGGGGGCGCGGATTAGGTACTTCCCCTGCCAGTCTCGAGCTTGGAACAGGCTAGGGCTCTGAGGCCACCGGATGTATGTATCTTATCCACGCTGTCCGTTCATTTTTCCATGTCATTAAAAAAAAAAAAAAACACTGAGAATCAGAAAGGCAGCTCCAGAGTCAGGTTGATCCACTGTTCAGCTGGGCCACATCTTCAAAAACGAATGTAAGGCTCTGGGAAACTTTCTAAGTGGACCAGATTGATTTTTGGAAAAACATATGGAGAAGGTTGGACAAACCTTGCGGATGGATGGGTGCAGATTGGGCACTAACCCCACCAGGACCCAGCTAGAGCTTAACGGCCAGTGAAAGTGTCACTAGTCAAACCACCTTTAAGCAGATCGAAGGCACAAGTGGACCCAACCATAAGAAGCAGCAGGGATTGAACTCCGGTTGAAAACTTCTTAAGGCCTTCTTCGATATCTATTCGGTTTCCAACCTGTTCTTATGCTCACATAGACCCTGAGAAAGTGTAAAGCCGTTTTCAGTTGTGTTCCATTTGAGCTTTCAATTTTCTTTTTTTTCTGCTCATCTTAAAATAATCTTTCAAAAATCATAAAACATAAATATCACAGTGGGCCTCACAAAAGAACCTAACAGGACTGTCTGTCTCTAGCTAGGTCCTGGATGCAGTGGCCGCTGATTGGGTAATACCACCATGATGTTTATATACCATTTAAACCATTTATAAGGTCATTTCCACTTGGATGAACAGAAAAAGCCAAAAAGATTTTGTAGCCATAGGAATGTTTCAACGGTGGTCATTCAATCCCCACCGTTTCCTCTCGTGTTGCCCATTTGAGTCTTAGATCTGGTTGAGTTTTAGTCTTAAATCCTAAAACAATCTCTCAAAACTGATGGACGGGGTGGATTACTCACAAACATCAAGGTCGCACCTAGCTTCCCAGTGATCTGCATCCAGCTTTAATGTACCAGTGTATGCGCTTAGCATACCTCAAACGTGTGCGCGGCGAGTACAAAAAAAAAAAAAAAAAAAAAAAAAAAAAACCCCTAATTGCAAACAATAATTGAAAAAAAGTGGTTTTGAAAAAAAAAAAATCAGAAGAGAAAGGAGAAAAGCCATGGAAGATCAAAGACTCGAGAATTCGAGCAAAGACCCTCGAGAGCGTATCCACTGCTCATTCGATATTCTCATAAACATACTCTCAAGAATTCCGGCAAAGTCTCTAATAAGATTCAGATGCATATGCAAGCTCTGGTGTTCTTTAAACTCCGATACGTATTTCATCAACACCCACTTGGACCAGGCCTCCAAACAGTCCCAAAATCATATTTTCATCTTGGATCGCAATCTCATCTACTGGGACCCTCTGGTAAACGAAGTCTCCCTTGATCTTACTATATTGTCAGAAACGCTTCACATATCTTACGTGAATGAGAATTGGGTATCGAAGTACATCTAAAAAATGACCAATTTCGGCATAGAAATATCCCATTCTTGCAATGGTCTGGTCGTCCTCTACTCGTATGATTGTTTGCACAACCCTACTACTGAATGCAATGTTCATGTGTGCAATCCCAGAGAATTTATTACTCTTCCCGACGCCGGTTTTACAAAAAAAGATGTCTTTTGTCACCTTTGTACTTTAGGGTTTCATCAGTCAAGTAAGCAATATAAAGTGGTCAGATTGTTTCTTCACATCAATTATCCAAGAAGACGCAGGGTGGAATGTGAAGTCTTTACTATGAGATCTATGTCATGGAGACAGGTCAGGGGCGAGGGCGTCATTTCATCGATTGTAAGTTGGGGCGACTTCTACAGTGGGATGCATATTTCTGTGTTTGTGAAGGAGACCATGTATTGGATGGCCAATTCCAGTGAGCATGAATCTCATGTTTTGCTTTCATTCTCTGTTGGGGATGAGAAATTTGGAATAATTCCTCATAGAAAGTCTGATTTTGCGCTGGCTGAGATGGATGGCGACCTCTGCACAGTGGGCCATGAAGATTTTGATGTTGAGCAAATAGGTTTATGGTTTTTAAAAGATTACACCAAGCATGTCTGGGTGAAAATGTATAGAATCGACTTGAGGCCCATTCATGAGAAGATTGCCTTTCCCATTTGCATTCGGAATGGGAAAGTAGAATAACGTCGAATTCTTTAAGTCCAACAAAATGATACTAAACGTATCGTTTTCAAAGTCGGTCTAAATACAGATGTGTCCAGGTACGTCCTTAATGTCACGCGTGTAACTTTCGAACCAGGCGTAACGTCTGTCCTTAATGTGAGAAAACATTAGAAGTATAATGTAGCGTTAATAAAGAGGTGTTAAATGGAATCAGAACGAATTAATTATGTAGGTTTCGGACAATAGGTCGGACCAACTGTACGGTGCCGGAGAGGTCACGTCCAGAGTCCAAACTCTGTACGATTGTTGGGGTACCCGCGAAACACACTAATTGGCCCACACACTCAACGTACTGATTGCGTTATTTCTTATATATATATATATTATATATATATATATATATATATATATATATATATATATATTATATATATATATATAATATAATATTACTAACAGAAAATGACCTAATGACCTGGACTTTGGACTTTTTATATCTTTTAATCCGCCTCAATGTTGGGCCATCTCAAATGTCAGATTTAAAGAAGAAAAAATATAAATGCCGGGTGTTACATCTTCATGTTTGGCCCACTAGATGATTATACCATCTGACATTATCGGATGAGATCATCCTCATCGTTTTATCTTCCATATCAAATGCTCATATGTCCAACAGGCATCCTATCAATCAGGCTGGTGTCACCATGTCGCAGGCAGCAAAACCATCTTGGTTTGGGCCTGGGTCTTCTTTGAGGGTGTAGCTGTTTTGCTTTTTCTTCTTTTAACAATCGTTCCGTTGATCAATGTGCTTCACATGATGGACAATGCTCCGGATTGGATGATCTGAGCCATCTAGGGTTTAGCCTTTTGCAGGTGCGCATGATTGAAGGGTTAGGATCCAGGGTTTAGCCTTTTGCAGGTGCATGATTGAAGCGTTAGGATCTTCTGACCTATTAGATCTTTGGCTTTGTTCCATCAGTGATGGGCTCATCAGATTATCTAGAACCCAGGAGGAAGTGCATCGAACCACGACAGTATGTCGCACGATGGTGGATCATTCTACATATAGATACGTTTTTTTTTACCATCCAAATTGTGAGGTATGCTATGGGCCAGACATGACCAAGAAATCACAACAAGAGACTGATCCTCACCGTTTGATTGTTGGCTATCCAATGAACGGTTGAGAAGAAAGGGTGAAAAGGGATTTTCCCGGACGAATGTGATTAGAGGCTATGCCCCAGCCAGAGGGATGTTCATGGTGGGCCCCACATCATAAATGGGACGGATCTTGATCACGCACACCATAATGGCACGTGGGTAGTTTCTAAATTCGGAACGTAGTAACTCCCATCTGGTCACGACTCGGTCAAAACTCGACGAAAACAGTCCGAGTTTTTTACTCGACTCGTCTGAGTTTCAAGTCGATCGTGTGGTTAGGATGATCGTCATGTGACACGTTCTTAGGATGATCGGGTCGTTGGTTTGGTGGGCCATCATGTATATGGGAAAATAACGGTGTACGAACGTCCAGGAGGGACCCACATGATGGATTGCTAAGATTTCTCACACATGTGCCACGTGCCCACGTCAATGGCAAGTGGAGGGGCTGTGACCTACAGGCCTATAAAAAGACCCACATCTTTGGACAGCATACACGTGTTTTCATTTCAGACAATTAGTGCCTAGTTTTTTTTTTATAATCCAGACCGTTGATCTGTTGAGTCCCACCGTGGATTGAGCATGTGCCCAAAACTTTGTAAGATTTGAAGGTCCAAAAACCAATATTATTTGGACCTTTTCATTTGAATGTGGACCATTGCTGTATTTAACTTCTTAACTCTCTGTAAGCCAAAAATTAGAAGTTTGAGATAGTCCTAATTGAGGGAAGTTTTGACGCATGGTCCCTCCACATTCGGACACACCATACCAACGGTCTTGATCAAAGAACCCTTATGTTGAGAACCCATGTATAAATGCTGTGCGAAGATGTGGGCCACACATATCATGAAAGTTTAAAGATCGGGTGGGCCATCATGATATATGTGTTTTATCCACGCCGTCCATCCATTTTTCCAGATCATTTTAGGGTATGATAAAAAAAAATGAGACAGATCCAAATCTTAGGTGGACCACACCACAGCAATGTTTATTTGCCATCCAATTAGGTAACACGAGGGAAAACACAAATATCAGCTTGATCCAAAAAAATTTGTGGACTCGAGGAAGTTTTTTAATGGTGGGCTTTCATTCACCACTATTTCCTATGGTGTGGTCCACTTGAGCTTTTGATCTGTTTCATTTTTGTCTCATGCTCTAAAATGATCTGGAAAAACAGATGGACGGCATGGATAAAACACATACATTAATGTGGGGCCCACATAGCTTTTCTAGCACCGACAAGCACTAGTGGTGTCACTACCGAATTAAAGTCTACGTGACGGGTCCATGGGCCCCACATTTCAACGGCCAGCAGGAGGCCGTAGTCCTGATGAGAACTGTCTGTAATGAGTAAATGCACTGATCCACATTGGAAATAAGTGCAAAAACTGTCGGTTGATCGGACAAGAACGCTGGTGGGCCATCAAACCAAAGTTCAAAGCAGGTGTCCATTCTTCCATTTACAGACATTTTCTCTTGGATGGCTGTCCAACGTATGTTGGCCGTCCAAAAAATAGCCGGTTCAGATCCATCACCAAATTGCACCATCCACGTATGTGGATTGAGTATTATCCCGAGGGGTCACCGTTACGTATGGATTTTATCCACACCGTTCATCCATTTTTCCATATCATTTTATGGTACATCCCAAAAAATGAGTCAGATCAAAGGCTCAAGTGGACCACACCACAGGAAGCAGCGGTTATGATGACACCCACCGTTGAAACCTGCATAGGGCCCATCGTGATGGTTAATTCCCATCCAACCTGTTCATAAGGTCACATAGAGCTGGATGAAGGGAAACCACAAATATCAGCTTGATCCAAAACTCCTGTGATTAAGTTCTTAGTATTAAAAAAAAAAAAACTTAGCATTAAGTTCGGCCTATAATATATAAGTACATATATCTTATAAATTCATATATTTTTAATTTTTTAAATAATTTTTATTTTAAAATTAAAATTTACTTTAAAAAAAAATAAATGATTATGCGTAATGTTAAGTTCAACGTACGGTCATAAATACATAAATATTAAGCATAAATAACAACCTGTTAATTCATTTTTTAAATATATTTTTATATATTATTTAGGGATTTTTATTGCAAAATTCTTGAGAAATTTATATTTTACCAAATAATGTCTCCAAAACTTTGATATGACGATTAGGTTTTTTTTTTTTTTGGGGATGAAATTACAAAAATGCCCCCCCCCCCCCCCCCCCCTTTCCGTTTAATAAATAGTGAAACTCAAGTTTCATGGGGTCCACATAATATGTGTATAACATCCAACCACGTACGCATTATAGTGATAACATGACCAAAATATCAATTCAATCAAATCATCAAATGGGCTACACTTGAATTGGGATATTTTGAATGGTGTACATCATTTTTTTTTACAAATTGGCCTACATTATGATTGGATCAACTTTATTTTTTGTTCATCTAATAATAATGTTGGTGTGCACTTGTTGGACGAGTCAGATGTGAGACACATACCACATGGGCTCCATAACTTTTGAATAATTTAATTTCTCCACTTGGTATGCACTATTTGGTAAATCCCAATTCTTGAAAAAATTTCATAGTAAAAATCTCCGCTTTTTTATTTAAACTTTTTTTTTTTTCCAAAAGGTTTCGTCAATCTATAGATCAGTCTCTAAAAACTCTGGTGTTATTTTTCCACACTCCAATTAAAGCATCTTGCCGACAATTGGACTTGTGAGACTTAATGATCATTTTCCACAAATCAACAATCTATATCTATTAAGAGTATGAACCGTCTAGATCCAGCATGTTAATGGATGAACAGTTCAAGTCACAATAACAATGTTTATAGATGAACAGTTTGAATATTATGGCACAAATTTGATGGTCATAACATCCAACAAGCGTCTCAAGTCCATCAATCATGATGTACAAATGGATAGCTTAGATCGAATATTAATGACATCTATTGGGATACAGAGATCCAACGGTTAGATGTATAGATAGATGCATCGAGCATGATGGTTGTATCATTTAGACAATTGACGTAAAAATGATGGTGATGACCTAAGATAAGATGATTTGGCGCCAAAATGGACCACTCAAATCTGATGGTATGATGTCCACACGAATAATTCAAGGTCTATTAATTCAGCATATTTAGATGGACAAGACAAATTTGACTATGATAACTTTTATATATGTAAGCCCATATCTGACCTTGATGGCTTCACCAAGGATGGTCCATGATCCTACAGTGATGACATCCCTATGGATGATTGTTTACATTGATTTTCCACATACATTCACAAATATTGTCAAAATACACATAAAAAGAAGGGAGTGCGCCCATAGTTAAAATGCTTTTATTAATATGGATTAATATTACATTTTGAGTTGTGGTCTAGTACATGCCCTTCATTATATTCTAGTAGAAATACCTTTACTTTAGATAATATGAATAATTCATAAGTAAATACCAGCTTCTGGGTCATACTGTTCTTGCTTGTCGAGTAGTGAGTATAAGATACATAATTGAGAGCAACATGAGCCGACTATAAATTATAAATATGATTATTGAGTATTCGTACATTGTCTTATGTTATGTGTGAGGGAAGTATGATGAATTTACAAAATATGATTATTTCATAAAACTTTCAGGTCAAACTGTGTTCTTGCTTGTCAAGTAGTGAGCATAAGATAGCCAACTGAGAGCAACATGAGCCGGTTGTTAATTATAAATGTAAGAACTGTCTATAAGATTCCATTAGGTGGGCCACATATAATCATCGATCTTGATATGACCGTTGGATTATTCAGATTGAGTGATTCAGTGGGCTTCACTACAACTGTGATCATTACTTACAAGTTTGAGGCGGGACGCTTGAACCGTAATACCTATGCACGGTTATTAAGTCGGATATAAAAACTTATAGTGTGAAGAATTTAGAGGGGAGAAGTGTGATGGGTAAGCTTCTCCGAACCTCTACTCTATAAATACATATATGTCTTGGTCCCCTCACCCATAAAAATAGAAAACGCTAGTCTCATTGAGAGGTTTGTCCTTAAGGGTATAAGGTGCGGAAGATCAAGACCTCCTCTGGTGATATTGGGAATATCTTCGTACACAAGTACACGTTTAAGATTATAGTTTGGAATCTCCATTATTGAAGCATAGACGATCACTTTATTCCGCTATTCAGATTACAGTTGGTATTAGAGATAACTATGTATTAATTTTTGAGATTTTAGTAGTTTAGATTTACCCTATCCTAACACCATTAAGATCCTTGCCAAATCCTATTTGTTGGCATCGATTGCAGTCATACAGGACAACAGCCTTATACGTATGTTAGCTGCCATGACAGACCACCTTTCAGAGGGAGGATTTTTTTTAAACCCCCTTTCCTCCTTCGTTGGACGGTGGATTCAACAGCCATGAAAGATAATTGTCGATCACTTAGGGTTGGATTTAGTCAACCTGAAACCCACCAAAGTCAAATCAGGTGTCCCTTCAGCCGTCGTGGTCGTTGTTTACTATTTATGAAAGCCATCATCGGCAACTGTGAAAAAGAGAGGTAAAACCCCATCGTCAGTATTCAGATTCAACAAAGAAGGGAGGGATTCTGGCACCATTGTCGGTCGACAACTGAAAGAAATACATGGTCATCATCTCCATTCAGAGCCAGATCCGATCGTAGCTATGGCTTGATGTCGCTTGTCACATGGGCAAATGGGTGATTTTGAAACAAACAGTTAAATGGTCTTAGAATTATGAGAAAAACAATCCATGGTTTCAAGCATGAGGAGTAGATAAATGGTCGGATCTACAAATTGATGGTCAAATCAAAATTAAATGGTTGAATAACTTAATTGGTTCATAAAGATTGTTCTCGATGATTTAGATTGACAATCGATCAAATGACTAATGATATGTAAGCTTGGGATGCATAAAAGGGTGTGTATGTACATTACTCATGAGTGGGGTCATTAAATAACAATTTTGACGGTTAGATAAGCTTAAACAAGAGTAATAGGTAAGATGAATAGATTAGGATAATGGATAGTTATGAACATTAAGCAATATAATTATCAAGCATTCTATAAATTTATTAATTAGGTGAGCTGGAAGCCTAATAAAATCATATATGCTAGGCGTTTGATAGATTCGAGAATGGAATAAAAAAACATAATTTAACCAATAACAGGATAATTGTAAAGATGAAGAAGATATAATAGAAGAACGATTCATGATAAGATATAAAGATGCCAATGAATTTGAAATAGACATGATTGTGACATGTAAAATATATAATAGGATGTAATGTTATGATACAAGATTTGCATGATAAATATAATAACATGATGTATGAGTTGTTTAATGCATGCAATGCAAGTCATCTTTGGTATAATCTCCTAGGGAACCACCTCTTTATAATCCCACCAAATAATCATCTTTGCCATAAAGGCCAAGGGAACCCCCTCTCAATAATCCCACCAAGCAATCATCCTTACCATAAAGACCAATAAAACATTTTCTTGATAATCTCACTAAATCATTATCCTTGCCGTAAAGGCTAAGAGAACCCCTTCTTGATAATCTCACCAAATTATCATCCTTACTATAAAGGCTAAGGGAACCCCCTCTCAATAATCCCATACATCAATCAATTTAAATTCAATGTGTTATATGATGAGGCAAGTAACACAATCATCTAGCATTCCTAATCATACAAATTTATACAATCAAAATTATGGTGCACATGTTAGAATACATCCACAACTCAAGAATCTACACGAGGTGCAAGTATAGAGAATAGATTTAAGAAATTACAATATTGTAAATTAAGATTCAAAAAAGATAACAATAGGGCTATTATCAACTAATTACAGTACATCAACTCATAGAATTTGAAAGATATGAAGTCAAGGGAAAAGACTCCGAGTTCAAAGAAGAAAAAGGTTATTCCCAAAGAAAGTTGAGTTGTGTAATGCCTCGAAATTTCGACTCTCGTGGATGTCACGACGGGTCGAGTTGCTGGGTGTTAACTCACATGTGTTAGGTTTATGTTTTCACACACTTACCTATAATCACATACATTCATGGCATGCATAGCATAATGACGAAAATTTAAATTTCTTATTCCATAATCTCCTACTTTAGGTTTCAAATCAAATGTAAAGTAAAACATGTTCGACTAATGTTCCACTTACTGTCTCCATGCGAGACTTATTACATGTTCAAGGGAAAGTAAAGCTACTAAAAAAATAATAATAATAAATGAAACGTCTTGAGGACATATCAGTTTCGTCCTCTGCCATTTGTTAACACGAACTTTCATATCCTCGCCCTGCAGTTCGGGCTCACCTAATGGATCGTCACCTGCAATATCTGGGTGGTGTTTTAAAACACCGTCCTAGGAGGATATGAGTTGCCCGAATAATATCCAAGCACGATAATTAAACACACAAAACATACATGGTAAAGACTTGTTTAATGCGATGCATGAAATGCATGCTTTGGCTAAAGTACCCTGACTAAACGAATGCGGGAAGACCAACTTGAGACACCCCTATTACACACCCATTAATCATTAGTCACCAGAGTTATACGATGAAGCGAGAATTCCTAACTTCATATCCTGAAAACCCAACCAATGAAAACGGAAAAATCGATCAATCTCATTAGTTAGTATACGACAAGAGGCAGGGTGTTGAACCTCCAATTTATACATTGCATAGCCCATTACATCACATTATATGCATGGTTTTCATGATTAAAAGGCCCATCTAATGCATGTTTTGGGATTGTAGGAATGAGAGAGAACTTCACCCAATTGGAGACCAAAAGAACGTGTTTGGATGCATTGGATGAAGATTGAAGGAGGACCAAAGAAAGAAGGAATCAAGTAGAAGAGAGAAGAAGAAAGAAAAGAAGAAAACAAGGAGAAAAGAAGGTCCGACCGGTCGGCCAAGGGAGCCAGACCAGTCAAGACCGGTCGGCCACCCTGCTGGAAGTCACTGGACTAAAGTCCAGACAGGCCCGACCGGTCGGCTAGCTCAGTCCAACCGGTCACGACCAGTCGGCCCTGCGTAAGACAGTGACCTTTCCAAATCCGGACTCTAAATTCTTTTTCGTAGTGCGTATCCTTACGACCGAGTTTCCCCACTATAAAAGGCCACCTAGGGGCTCTTCCTAGGATATTATAGAAGCTAAGGGACGTCGTAGGAGAGGAAGGAAGTCGTCGTGGAGTGTCTGCAACCCTCCAAACTCCAGTTTTCTAGTTTTATGTTTTTTTATTTGAGTTCTAGTTGTAGTATGACAATGCTTGGCTAGAATCTCTCAGCTAACGCTGAAAGGTGAAGCTTGTAGCCAATTCTATATTTGATTTAGATTAGTTCAAGTAATTTTACTTAAAGTTTGGATTTTTGCATATGCTAGTTCTTAAAGTTGATAGTTTTAGATGTTTTATGAGAGTTCATGTGCTCCAGACATGGATTCCTTGCAATTCTCTGAGATTATCATGTTGTGCTTGTTTAGATTCGAATTATAGTAATCCTTGAGCAGGCCATAGTCCATAGGCATGGTTGTTACTCCGAAGGCTATGATTTTGAATTCTACATTGTTGAATGGGACTAGAACTTGAAAGTTCAACTTGAGTGGGATTGAATGTGCTTAATGCTTTATTTTCCAACTAGATGAGAGATAGGACTTCAAATCTAGTTGTGTATCTTGCTTGGATTGATTGGATTGACATAGGGTTACTAAAAGTGGATCCTTGAATGCCTTAGTGCCTTTAAATTACTGTTTTCATTAAGTTTCTGTTTTAGCATAATTGTCCAATTGAATCTTTTATTTATTGCAAACTGAGTTGCTGGAATAGTTTGGAACTTGTTCTCCAATTCCCTGTGGATCGACCTCGGTCTTATCGAGATTTATTATTATATCGCAGCCTTGCACTTGAGGTGAGTGAACAAGTTTTTGGCGCCGCTGCCGGGGAATTTAGATAAACGGTTTTAAATTATTTTTAGTAGCTATAGAAGTAGTTAGGATTTATTGTTTTCTTAGGATTAGTTTTTCTGAATTCTAGAACTAACAAAGTTTGTTTTGTTTTGTAGGAAATTCTTCTAGTTCAAGCAAATCGATACTATCCTTCCAACTTGAACTCTTTTAGTTTTTGGTTTTTGTGTTTCAGATTTTAGGATTTATGATTAGTTCTGATTTTGGATTTTGTGGTTTATGTCCCGTTGGGAACGAGACAACAACAATCGTCTCCAATCCGAAGGTGGTTTAGTTGGACCACTATCCGTTCATAGACGAATCCAAAAATTTGTAGAACATTGTGATAATTTGGGGAGTATGGATCAAATACCTTTAAGGAATCCTCCCCCCTACTCCAACTACAAACGCAAATCAAGAGGGAGTAGGAGAGAATGAGGTACATAACGTTCCTCCAATGAGATCACTATGGGACTACCTACAACCTGGCTCGTACAACTACACCCTCTTGTGTGGTTCTACCACCAACTGGGGGAAACATTGACATAAAGCCGGGTGTAATTCAACTTATAACAAAGTTTCATGGGCTAGACTCTGACAGCCCATATTTACACTTAAAGGAATTCGAAGAAGTGGTGGCTACCTTGCAATACATCAATGTTTCGGAAGATACCATTAAGCTTAAACTCTTTCCCTTTTCATTGAAAGAAAGAGCCAAGAATTAGCTTCACTCTATTAGACCACACTCGATAGGGTCATGGAACGAGATAACCCTGGAATTCTTGAAAAAGTTCTTCCTGGCTCATAAAACGAACACCATTTGAAGAGCCATAATGAATTTTTTGGCTAAAGAAGGTGAATCTTTCTTCCAATGTTAAGAGAGATTTAAGGACCTCCTGCTTGCTTGCCCCCATCATGGCTACGAGAGTTGGCGAATTATAAACTTCTTCAACGATGGATTAAGTTCCAATATGCACCAATTCATAGAGATGATGTGCAACGATGAGTTCATGAGCAAAAATCCAGATGAAGCTTGGATTTATTTGGATATGTTGGCCGAGAATGCCCAATCTTGGGATACCTCGGATAAACCCAATAACCCCAAGCCTACTCAAGAGAAAGAGAAAGGACGGATTTATATCCTCAAGGAGGAAAACGACGTGAATACAAGGATAGCCAACCTCACAAGGAAGATCGAGGCTATGGAACTTAGTAAGAGTGGAGTTCCAAAGTCCAATGAAGCTATTAAAACCATATGTGGGATTTGTCTCACCAATTTACATGCTACGCAAGATTGTCCTACAATTCCTGCATTTCAAGAGGTGTTATATGAACATGCAAATGCCACATATGGGTATTAACGGCCTTTCAATGGACCGGTGGGTAATATGTACAATTCTACTTGGAAGAACCACCCAAATTTTAGTTGGAAGAATGCTCCCACGGGCAATCCTACCAACTCTCAAGGAGGGCCACCCATGCAAAATATGGCCCCACCTCAATTCTCAATGGAGGATACTTTGAAAGCATTTATACAAGGGCAAACGCAAATTAACCAAACGAATCAGCAAATGTTCCAAGAACTTAAAGTCTCGGTTGATGAGATTAAGGGACGCTTGAATGCTAGGGAAGAGACCTTTCCGGCCCAACCTCTGCCCAATCCAAAACAAGTACATGAAGTAAGCATTCCTAATCCCTTCAACCAACATATGGAGCAAGCCAAATCCGTCACTACTCTTAGAAGTGGTAAACAAATCGACAAATCTATTCTGGTGAAGGCCGATAAGCCTAATGATCCGGTAAATCCGTCACTACTCTTAGAAGTGGTAAACAAATCGACAAATCTATTCCGGTGAAGGCCGACAAGCCTAATGATCCAGTAAATTCTGAGGATAAGGACGGATCCAACTTAGCCCCACAAGAAAAGGAACACATTTATAAGCCCATAGCACCATTCCCTTCGAGATTGGTTGCTCTAAAATCTCTTCCAAACTCTCATGATATTCTAGAGAATTTCAGACAAGTCAAGATAAACATTCCTTTGCTTGACGCCATTAAACAAATCCTCTCTTATGCCAAGTTTCTAAAGAACCTATGCACAACTAAACGCAAATATAATATGCAACAAAAGGCCTTCTTAAATGAGCAAGTGAGTGTCATTCTTACTCAAAAGACCCCCCCCCCCCCCCCGCAAAAAAAAAAAAAAAAAAAAAAAAATTAAAGATCCCGGTAGACCCACAATCTCATGTATCATTGGAGACTACCGAATTGAGCGTGCATTGCTAGATTTGGGAGCAAGCATAAACTTTATCGCATACTCGGTATATGAGCAATTGGGTCTTGATGAATTAAAACCCACCAAAACCACGTTGCAACTCGCTGATAGATCCATCCATGTACCGAGAGGGATAGTTGAGGATGTTCTAGTCCAAGTTGACAAATTCTACTACCCTGGTAGATTTTATTGTCTTGGACACACAATCGGTTCTACATGCTAGCACTCAAATACCGGTGATCTTAGGCCGCCCATTCCTTACTACATCAAACGCAATCATTAATTGCTGGAACGGGGTGATGCAATTATCCTTTGGGAACATGACATTAGAGGTGAATGTGTTCCACTTGGGCAAAAGGCACAGAGATGTTGGTGATGACGAGCTCTTCGAGGTAAACATGCTCGAATCTTTTGAAGAAGAGGAGCTCCTCCAACTTGAACTATTAGAAAGCTTGGAGATATGTTTAGCACATTTTGAGGATTCCAAAGACCCCATCATTAGTGAAATTGTGCAAGCATTGAATATTAAGAGACCGATAGTTGGTACTAGCCGGTGGAGGCCCCATTTTAAAGATTGCCACCAACCACATCAAGGCCTCTACCGTCTAAAAGGTTGGACAATAGCGGATCTCAAAGGGATAGATTCTTTGGTTTGTACTCACCGTATACACGTTGAGCTCTTAATTGTGCATATTCTAACCCCAATTCATCACTCATTATGCAAGGTTTTCATGATTTAAAACTAATCGAATGCATGGATTTGTGATTGTAGGGATAAGAGAGAGAATTCATCAAGTGGAGACTCAAAGACACTATTTACAAACATAGAAGATCAAAGGACTAAGCGGAAAAGGATAGAAGAAAGAAGCAAAGAAGAGAAGAAAAACCTTGAAGAAGTCCTAAATTGTCCTAAAAAAGAAAAGCGCAGAGCTGCAAGGCCATAAAAGTAAAATGCAGAAAGTTGTAGTTTCTGAAGATGGATCCAGAGATTGATCCGTTGATTGATCGCCCAGCCTGAGCGATTGATCACCCAACTTGAGCGATTGATCGCCCAGCTTGTAGATCAATCGATAGAAAGCAGATTTTTGAGGAATTGTTGTTGAAATTCTCTGGACACTTTTTGGTCCGAGCGATCAATCGCCCGGTCATCACCGATTGATCGCCCATCATCACTGATCCATCGCCCAGCTCCAGAGATCAATCGCTCAGATCATAAAAAAAATCAAGAATTACTGCTGAACTCTCTGCACACGTTTTACTCCCATCGATTGATCGCCCAACCTTGATCGATTGATCGCTAAGACCCACCGATTGATCGTTCAGTCAGTCGATCAATCGCTCAAGTTCAGAAACTGCTATTTTCGGTCTGGATTTCTCTGCGCAGTGCGTAAGTTTTACGCAAATTCTCGAAGATTCTGCGCGATGGAGGCTTCAAAGCTATAAAATGGGGTCCTCCACTACGTTCCTAAGGCATCTAAGAACGAAGTAAGCACGGTGGGAGACGGCGGAAGTGGATTTCGGAGTTCCACAACTCCTAGTTTGTTTGCTGTTTTTATGCTTTCTTTAGTTTGTTTCATGTTTCCTTGGATCATGAACAACTAAACCTCTTAGCTAGGGCTAAGAGGTGAAGGTTGTAGTGAATCTAAGATGTTTCAATTCATTTTAAGTTGGTTTTAAGTTGGATTTCATGTTTAAGAACAATGGTTTGAAGTTTAATTCAAGTTCTAAGTAGTTTTTCTTAGTCTTATGATGACTCATGGATGTTTGGAAGAAATGCTTGAGTTCTTAATTGTTGTGAACTAATCTAGACCTGTATGATCTGAGGAATCGGAATACGCTCTAGATTCATGATCTTCATGTGGGAACTTCCTACCAAAGTTCTATTTTTCTAGATTTCTGAACTATGTGAGACTGTGTATATGATTTGAATCAAGTTCAAATCATGATCGTTTTGTCTTGTGACAGGATTTAATGATGGTTATGATTGTGAACTTAGTCTATTGGAATTGGGACTGACTTATGCAATTGAGTATGCTCGTCTTAGCTTGCATTGAGTGAATCATATACATTGATCTTACATATGGCAGATTGTTTGGTTTAACTGCTCTATCATCCGACTAGATAGATCTTAATTTCGATTCTAGTTGAGAAAGTGAGAAACCACAGCGAATTGAGCATCAAGGATTGCTACAAGTGGATCCTTGAACCCCTAGTGCCTTTTTATTAATTGTTTATCTTCAATTTAGTTCAAAGTTACTATTTACATCAATCTTCTCAAATCTGGTTGTTAGCTTTTCAATAGAAGCTATTGGAAGTATTTGTGAATTCCTACATAAGTCCCTGTGGATCGACCTCGGTCTTACCGAAATTATTACTACATCGCAACCCTACACTTGGGGAAGCGAACAATACACCTCGAAGAAAATGCAAAAATGATTAGACAACCTCAACGAAGGCTAAATCCAAATATGATGGAGGTTGTCAAAGCCGAGGTATTAAAGCTACTAGATGTGGGTATCATCTACCCCATCTCGGATAGCCAATAGGTGAGTGCTACCCAAGTTGTTCTTAAGAAATCTGGTATTAGCATCATAGAAAACGCCAACAACGAACTTATACCGACTAGAGTAACCACCTGTTGGCGTATGTGCATTGATTATCGGAAGCTCAACACGGTCACTAGGAAAGACCACTTCCCTCTCCCATTCATGGATTAAATTTTGGAGAAGTTAGCGGGGCATTCCTATTATTGCTTCCTAAATGGCTATTCCGGCTACAACCAAATTGAGATAGCCCCAGAGGACCAAGAGAAAACTACATTTACATGCCCGTTTAGTACCTTCGCATACCGAAGAATGCCATTCGGGCTATGTAATGCACCCGCCACATTCCAACGATGCATGTTGAGTATTTTCTCGGACATGGTGGGTGAATTTCTTGAGGTGTTCATGGATGATTTTTCTGTTTTTGGTTGTACTTTTGATGAGTGCCTCAATCACTTGAAGTTGGTCTTGATGAGGTGTGAGGAGAAGAACCTCGTTTTAAACTGGGAAAAGTGTCATTTCATGGTACAAAGAGGAATAGTCCTTGGACATATCATTTCGTCCAATGGAATAGAGGTAGACTAGGCAAAAATTAACATAATTTCCAATCGACCACCACCCAAAAGCATACGCGATGTACGGTCCTTTCTTAGACACGCCGGTTTTTATAGAAGGTTCATAAAGGACTTTAGTCATTTCTCTAGGCCTTTATGTAACCTTCTACAAAAGGAGAACCAATTTGAGTGGAGTGCCGAATGTCAATTAGCTTTTCTAAAGCTCAAAGACATGTTGACAACCACTCTTATCATGCAACCACCGAATTGGTCCATACCTTTTGAGTTGATGAGCGACGCGAGCGATTATGCTATTGGGGCGGTGTTAGGCCAAAAGAAGGACAAGAAGCCACATGTTATCTACTACGCAAGTAGGACCTTGAATCCCGCCCAAGTTAATTACTCGACTACTGAGAAAGAGCTCCTAGCTGTCATCTTTGCCTTGGACAAATTCAGGCCTTACTTAATAGGATCCAAGGTCATCGTTTACATAGATCATGTGGCGCTGAAACACCTTCTTTCTAAGAAGGATGCCAAGCCCCATTTGCTTAGATGGATCCTACTCCTTCAAGAATTCGATTTGGAGATCAAAGACAAGAAGGGAGTAGAAAATGTGGTGGCGGATCATCTATCCCGCCTAGTCCTACCTAATTCCATTGACGAGTCACCTATTGAGGACTCATTCCCTGACGAGCAACTCTTTGTTGCTTTGCATCCACCATGGTATGCTGACATAGCCAATTATCTTTCCACGGGTGCAATGCCGATTCATTGGACTGCGCAGGACAAACGTAAATTTTTAAAGGAAGTACGCAGATTTTCTGGGATAAACCTTTACTGTTTAAATATTGCCCAGACCAAATTATAAGGAGATGTGTCCTTGATGATGAACATAATTCCGTCATCTCCTTTTGCCATGATCAAGCATGTGAGGGTCATTTCTCCGCCAAGAAAACCACTGCAAAAATTCTGCACTGTGATTTTTATTGGCCCACGCTATTTAAGGACACCCATGAGTTTTGCAAAGCATGCGAACGTTGCCAAAAGTTAGGAGAAGTATCTCGTCAAAATATGACGCCTCTTACCCCCAATTCAACATCTTGAAGTCTTTGACTGTTGGGGCATCGATTTCATGGGACCATTCCCCTCATCTTTTGGACATGTCTATATATTGCTTGCCTTAAACTATGTGTCTAAATGGATAGAGGCTATCCCATGTAGAACCAACGATCATCGTATGGTTCTAAAGTTCCTCAAAGAAAACATACTTTCCAATTTTGGGACGCCTCGAGCCATCATTAGTGATGGTGGTTCTCACTTTTGCAACAGGTCTTTTGAAGCCTTAATGAAGAAATATGGCATTAGGCATAAAGTGAGTACCCCATACCACCCACAGACAAGTGGGCAACCTGAAATTTCCAATCGAAAAATCAAACAGATTTTGGAAAAGACGGTGAGGCCGGATCGCAAGGATTGGTCACTAAGATTAGATGATGCACTTTGGGCTCACCCTACCACTTACAAGACCCCAATTGGAATGTCCCCTTATAGACTTGTCTATGGGAAAGCTTGCCACTTGCCTGTGGAGATTGAACACAAAGCCTATTGGGCAATTCGGGCTTTAAATTTTGACATTGACAAGGCTAGCTCGTTTCGCAAACTCCAATTAAATGAGCTTGATGAGATTCGGAACAATGCTTATGAGAACTCGAGAATTTACAAGAGTAGGATGAAGGCTTCTCATGACAAGCACATCTTCAGGAAATCTTTCCATGAAGGTCAGAAAGTGCTCTTGTATAATTCCCGACTTCATCTTTTTTCGAAAAAATTACGATCTCGATGGACCGGCCCATATATAATTAAAGAAGTTTTTCCTTATGGGGCTGTCGAGATAGAGAATGCCGCAAATGGTAATTGTTTTAAAGTGAATGGACAACGCCTTAAACCATTTGTTGAGAAATTTGATTCAGAGGACATGTCCATCACTCTGGATGATCCTATGTATCAGGATGATTGATCTCCTAGTCTGACGGAGGAATAGGTGGGTTTACTCGTTTTAGTCTTGCTTGCTTAGTAGCTTTAGATGTTGAGTTGCAGCTTTCCATGATCGACTATCTCAGGTATTATTGTTCTCACTCTCTTATATTTCACCACTGCTCTCATGTTCATGCTGCATTGCACATCTTTTTACATTGAGGACAATGCAAGATTTGGTTAGGGGGTGAGATAAGATTCCTCATCTAGCATATTGCAACATTTCGAGCATCATAGGTGCAAATTTTTTTCAAAATTTTTAAAATTTTATAACTCTTTTAAAAAACCTTATTTCCATACATCCGAGATAATATGAGTATAAGAAGAGGAAATACGAAGTGTGTGATGTTGCAAGTCTTGAACTTCTCTTAATATAATGGTTTTATATGTGAATTCCTTTATTTATATGGTTGATAGAAAATTTGAACACTTTTACATCTAGTCCACATTACACGATTTTCATGGTTTGGAATGATTATATGATTTGTGGGTTAGCTAGACTTAAGTTTTTGAGGTGTTGAGGAACAAAGCCGGGGTACTTTGTCCATCCTTGTCCATGGGAAAATAACGAAAGATATGGATTTCAAAAAATCCTATCTAATTTAAAAGAAAAAGGAAAAGGAAGGATGAAATTGGGAATGATGAAAAAATGGTGGAAAATTCCGAAAAGGGCTACCTATTACCAACTGAGGGATGGTCTACCCGTAACCAAAGCCGGAAATGGGACGTAAGGTGAAAGTCATCGGAAGGACGGTAAGGCAAATTCCTGTTATTGGCTTGTTGTTGCTCTGTACACCTTGATATCCATAGTTTAGTTGATTTATGAAGAAGATAATCCCGGAAACTCATGAGATGAACTTTCACTATGCACACTAGGTTGAATTTTGTTCAAGTTCTTCTATTTATCAATCAATCAGCGAAAATTTCATGTAGACACTTATTATGCTTTGAGAGTTTAAGGTTTCAACTTCTATCACCTAATTTCTCCAAATTTTATACTTGTATGTCTTGGAATGGATACAAACATGGTTTCTGAAGGAGAGTTGGTTTTTGGAGGTTTGAACTTGTTTCACGCATGTTTTGCTCGGGACTAGCAAAAAGCTGGTTGGGGGGTGTGTTGAACCTCCAATTTATACATTGCATAGCCCACTACATCACATTATATGCCATGGTTTTCATGATTAAAAGGCCCCATCTAATGCATGTTTTGGTATTGTAGGAATGAGAGAGAATTTCACCCAATTGGAGACCAAAAGAACATGTTGGATGCATTGGATGAAGAATGGAGGAGGACCAAAGAAAGAAGGAATTAAGTAGGAGAGAGAAGAAGAAAGAAAAGAAGAAAACAAGGAGAAAAGAAGGTCCGACAGTCATGATCGGTCGGCCAAGGGAGCCAGACGGGTCAAGACTGGTCGGACACCCTGCTGGAAGTTACAGGACTAAAGTCCAGACAGGCCCGACCGGTTAAGACAGGTCGGGCATCAGGACAATCTAGTCCCTGAACTCTCTGAACGTGCAACATACACTATCCGACCGGTCAAGACTGGTTGGCCAGCTCAGTCCGACCGGTCACGACCGGTCGGCCCTGCGTAAGACAGTGACCTTTCTAAATCTGGACTCCGAATTCTTTTGTGCAGTGCGTATCCTTACGCAGTTTTTAGATGATTCTGACGCAACCTAGCTTCCCCACTATAAAAGGGCACCTAGGGGCTCTTCCTAGGATATCATAGAAGCTAAGGGACGTCGTGGGAGAGGAAGGAAGTCGTCGTGGAGTGTCTGCAACCCTCCAAACTCCAGTTTTCTAGTTTTATGTTTTCTTATTTGAGTTCAGTTGTAATATGACAATGCTCGGTTAGAATCTCTCAGCTAAGGCTGAGAGGTGAAGCTTGTAGCCAATTCCATGTTTGATTCAGATTAGTTCAAATAATTTTACTTCAAGTTTGGATTTTTGCATATTCTAGTTCTTAAAGTTGATAGTTTTAGATGTTTTATGAGAGTTCATGTACTCCGGACATGGATTCCTTGCAATTCTCTGAGATTATCATGTTGTGCTTGTTTAGATTCGAATTATAGTAATCCTTGAGCAGGCCATAGTCCATAGGTATGGCTGTTACTCCGAAGGCTATGATTTCTAATTCTACATTGTTTAATGGGACTAGAACTTGAAAGTTCAACTTGAGTGGGATTGAATGTGTTTAATGCTTTATTTTCCAACTAGATGAGAGATAGGACTTCAAATCTAGTTGTGTATCTTGCTTGGATTGATTGGATTCACATGGGGTTACTACAAGTGGATTCTTGAATGCCTTAGTGCCTTTAAATTACTATTTTCATTAAGTTTCTGTTTTAGCATAATTGTCCAATTGAATCTCTTATTTATTGCAAATTGAGTTGCTGGAATAGTTTGGAACTTGTTCTCCAATTCCCTGTGGATCGACCTCGATTTTACCAAGATTTATTACTACATCACAGCCTTGCACTTGAGGCGAGCGAACACAGGGTAACCCATCAACCTCCACAGTGACACCCGCGGGGCTGATCCACCAAGTGGGGCCCGTGAATGCATGATTAGTTTCATCTATTAATTAAGTGATTTAGAATCCAACTAATTTAATGATGTCTACACCCAAAGGTCACTCTTCACCCTAATCTACAACTCATCATGACGTAGAATAGTCATTTCCCTTCAATAGGGGCCAACCATGAAAGGGGCGTACACATCTTAGTCAAGACAACACACATGAGACACGTTATCACAAACTTCTCAAGAATCCACTACATATCTTCACACATAGATCATTTGGCAAATCACACATATTATACACACGGTCTTGCCAATACATACCAAACAAGCCTCTTATGGATCAATCATCCTCCACTCATAAAAATTATATCATCCATGAGGCAAAGTGTTTCCATTAGGACGACATTCACATACATAAATCTCGTTTTACATCACATATGAATCATAATATTCATCATAAGCATGTAAACTAATATATTTAAGCATCGGTTGTACATAGTCTCACATACACATGTAACCAATCATAATATCTTTCTCAACCATCACATATAACTCATAGTCCTTGTAAAACAAAAGTTCAGCGTGGTCATGTTAAGGATGTTCATACAATACATGTTTTCATGGAAGGGTTTCAACCAATCACACCTTCAATCAAACATTCAATAAAAACCCAATCATCTAAGCATAGATTTGACAAAATATTCAATATTATTGTATTTAGGCTTAAGGAAAATCCTCACCTTTGAGTTTGAATGGGTTGAGATGTTATAAAAGCCGTGTATTCTCCACTAAATTCGAAACCTATGATGTGTAATGGAATTCACAAGGTTAAGGTGTAGATGAGTATGTTCTTCATAGTGTACTCGCTTAGGGTTAGATTTCACCAAAGTCTAAAGTATGGAAGTAGATTTAGGAGCAAAAATCATAGTTTGTATGACTTACCTCTCTTCCAAACAATGACGTTCAGCAACTCGGCCGAGTCGACTCGGTTTCTTCTTCCTTCTCTCTTTTCTTCTTCTATCATTCTTTTCTTCTTCTTCTCCTTCTCCTTCTCTGAAAGGAATGGCAATAGCACAACAACAAGGATAGCGTGAACAAGGTTTCCCCTTCACACGAACCCTCTCTCTCTCTCTCTCTCTCTCTCTCTCTCTCTCTCTCTCTCTCTCTCTACTTGATGATGGAGGAAGAGAGACGGACGAATGGAGGTCTTATAAATAGGGAGTGTGGACGAATTCGGTCTTCTAGTTCAGTTAGGAGAGAGTGGAGATTCCTCCCTCTCTTCTTTCTTAAAACTTAATTGAATATGGACCATTTAGAGGGTAGATGGGGCCCACAAGAAGGTCTAGGCGAAATTTAGAGAGGTCATGCATAGTGGATTGGAGGATCTTGGGCTTTTTAGTTTTGAACGGTGATTTGGTGTAGACCACGCAAGCGACAGTTGACAACAAAACTTGGGAGGAAAGGGTTATCCAGGGGCACCTTCAAGATGGACAGTGTGGATTTAGATGAGGGGCCCATCCTGATGGACAACGTGGGAGGGTTGGATGACAGCAGGCAAATGTTGTTACAACGTCCGCCGAAGAAGGAAGAAAAAACATTTTTTTACGTGAGTGCCATGTATGGAAACCGTGCTTCATGCATGGCCAAAACAAGTGAGGTCCACTATAATGGATAGGGGCCTATTAGCCGCTAACGTGAAATTTGATACGAGTCCGAGTTGAAACAGGTCGTTTATTGGCTGAAATCTGATTGGAACATTTGTACTATGATCTAAGGGTCGACATTTAATGTGTATGGTTCTTTTAGGCTATATAGGCTTCACCTAAAGTTTTGAGTTAAACGGAACGTGGGAAACTGGTTTACTTAAATCATGGGGTTTAGTTAGTGGCATTTTTGTAATTAACGTAAAATAGTGAGTTTTGTGAAATCCAATGGTTCTACACTATTTCAGGAATTAATCCAAGCAACTTTTGTAAATGGACCTCTCTCTGATTATCTACAGATGATTTGATTTGAATTACTCAGGTTTAAAACTTCAAATAAAATTAAATAATCAATTAAATAAATAGATAAATAAATTACTTAATTTATACTGTAAATACGGGGCGTTACAAGTTGAATTCAAAACTAAGAGGCTAGCCCCTGGTTAAGAGGGCCAGGATACAAGATTGATATAAAGAAGAAAAAAATATGCTCGAAACATGAACGAGGCAGATCCCTTACCTAGGATCATTATTCACATAATAAAGAAAAGAAACTTAATAAGAAGGGAGATACATTTATCAAGAACGTAAAGATACATGTAAAGGATAATTGAAAGAAGGAAGAAATCAAACCGATAAGAGGACCACTAACCTAGCATTATTGAAATCCTTAATTCGAACCTAGCCCAAATAGCACTGGAATTAAGCTAGGCTCGACTAAACTCTATGTGACTCGACTTGACTCAGTTGTGACTTAGTTAAAACTTGAGGTGACTCAACTCCTATCGATTCCTCCAACTATATTCTTCACCCACCAATGATGGTTTTCAGCATTTTTAGACTCAAATCCGACCCTAAATCTCCCAGATTCAATGAGTTGACTCGGTTGAATCGACTCAGTGAGTCCACTCACTTTCTTCCTTCCTTTTTCTTCTCTATTTCTTTTTCTCTCTCCTTCTCTCTCATCTTCTTCATTTTCCCTTTCTTTCTTTCTTCTCTATTATGTCTAGAACCGGACGTGGGACTTTATTACATAGCAAGTCAGCGAGTTCACTCGCTAACACTCTTTTCTTTTTTTCCCCATTTTCTCTCTTGTTTTTTTTTTTTTTTTTTGTCTCTATTTCATGGTGGTTTTATTGAGTTTGTAGGATTTTAAAGATTCTGAAATCACGAACTCGATATCTAACGTTGTTTTGATATTGCGTTTACAATTTTATACACATGGCAGATCTAGGTTGGTCTTCGGTGTTCATATGCTAGCTAGGTGACCCACTAAACGGTTGATCCGGATCTTAAAATCTTGCTTTATCAAGAACGCATGGTTATCATTTTAATGAGGAAGATAACCCGAGCTTCAATGGTGGATTCTCCTCTTATGGATTTTTCTTCATTCCGCCTTCATGGATGGTTCAGATCATCTCTATGAAACTTGTGGACCCCACTTTTCAAATGTTCAATGGACTTTGCCCGGTGGTTCACACGAGAGAAATTTTCTCTCCGCCGTGCTTGCAGCCGAATATCGATGAGAAACACGTTGTTCGCAGGTTTCTTGCATCTCTCTTAGATCCTTGAATTGTCCAGGACATGTTTGGATGGTCGGGATTTATTCCAGATTCATACCTCTGGAAACATTGTTTGAAAGATAAGGTGATCCTCAATTTTTCCTGCAGTTTCGGGCCCAATCTATGACGAGCACTTCTGTATTCAAATGGTTGAAAGCTTTCAAGTGGACAATCCAGATTAGTTCAATAAAACTAGCATGGATTGCTCATCTTCACAAGAATCGAATGAGTTAGTTCAATAGACAATCCAGATTAGTTCAAATGTTACGTTAGTGCACTTTTCTGTGGCATACTGTAATGCCCCACCCAAGGAGACAATGTTGTCTGCTTTGACCGAAGCCTCACTGCTTTATTCTTGGGGTTTTCCCCAAAACACATTGTAACGCTCCGAAATTTCAGCTCTCGTGGACAACACGATGGGCCGAGTTCCCGGGTGTTAACCTGAATATATTAGGGACATTCCCACGCACTTATCTTTATTTCACATATTCATAGCATTCATAGCATAATGATGGGAAATAAATGTTAAAATCATTGACTTTCTACCCTAAGTTCTCAAACCTAATGTATTACAATCATATAAAACATAACATTCCGCTTTCTGATCTCCATGGGAGACTTAATTCAAGTTACATGAAAACAAATCTACTCTACAAAGATAATAAACATAATCCATCTTCAAGCCGCTTCGGCTTCATCGTCTGCCATTAATCGCCATGAAACTTCATACTCTTCAACCTGCAAGTCGGTTTCGTTTAATGGATCGTCACCTGTAACAATGTGGGGGTGTTTTATAATACCGTCCCAGGAGGGAGTGAGTTGCTCGCGATAAACTCAGTGAGGGTTACCCCTTAAGATTAGCACAATAATATCCAAACATAATCATACCCAACCAAAACATACATGAGAAAATCTTATTTAATGCAATGCATGATATGCATGCTCTAGCTAAGGCACCCTGACCAGATGAGACGATACTTATTCCAACTCTTCTCACCAGCCACTAGTCACTAGAGTCCACAATGAAGCGGATAATTTTACAACTTCATGTCAACAAACCTAGTTAATGAAGGTGATAGCCACCCATCCCCCTACCACAAACTAGCTCCGCAGCACCCGCAGAGTTGACCCACCAAGTCGGGTCTAGTGAATGCATGATTAGTTTCACATTTAGTTAAGTAGTTTAACATCCAGTCAATTTAATGATATTAACGACTAATGAACACTCCTGACCCCAATCAGCTTAAGAAAGCTCAAGGTCACTATGGGGGCTCGTCCTCCAGCATAGGCCGACAACTCAGGCTTAGTGTCCCATACCACCAACCTTGGCTCATGAAACATCTCGTATTCATCAATCTCATTTCTCAAAGGGTCCATCACAGGTAACATATCAAACAAGGATCCCTTGGCACGTATTCAACAATGCCACGGTAGTGCCGAACTCAACATCATGGCATAAACAACCAACAACGCATACACAGTAATAACAACACTTAATTCTCGAAAATATGGCTCATACTGGCTTCATCTCTTTACATCAAATGATTACATCAGTGTGGGGTGAAGGGGCGTTCATTAACGTAACATTCACATACAAAATCCCATGTCAATCATCATGTTCATTATGAGCATAAAACAAACGTAAATCAAGCACAGTCTCCATATAAGCATGTACATCATCACGATTTCTTTTACAAACACTTAAGCGTAAATCATGATTCACATACATCAAAACTCAGCATACACATTAAGGAGTATCATACAAACTACATGAATACATAAAGAGATTTCAACAAGCATGGTTTCAAGAAGTCACACAACAAAATCCTAATTTTTTAAACAGAAAATCAACGTAAAATTTGATATTAATGTAGCTAGTCTTAAAGGAAATCCTCACCTCTGGGGTTTGATGATTTGATACGTGATTAGGGCCGTGAAACCTTCCTTAGATCCAAACCTATGACGTGTAATGGAAAAACATGATATTAAAGCGTATTATAGTTGGCTTTTACGGGTTAGATTGTTTTAGGATCGAATCTAGTCGTAGGATTAGGACTTGGGTTAACATTAGAATACAAAATCATTATTTTAGATGGCTTACCTTTCTCAGCACCGGGGCAACTTGAGAACTCAGCCGAGTCGACTCGGTATTGACCCGTTCCTCCTTCTCTCTCTTTCCTTCATTTCTCTTCATTCTTCTTCTTCTCTTCTTCTTCTTCTTCTTCTTCTTCTTCTTCTTCTTCTGGCTTGGGATGGATCAGCAATGGCAGTAGCAGACCCTGCCCACACACTCTCTCTCTCTATCTTAACCGTTCTCTCTCTATACACGTTCTCTCTCTCTCTCTCTCTCTCTCTCTTCTCTCTCTCACGCCCTGAAATTCGGAACCCGAGTACAGTAACCCAAAGCCCGCGTTCCAGGGTGTGAATTTAAAATTCGAGTATAGTTTCCTTGAAATTCCATTCCACACATCGCATAACTAAAATAAATCCCCAAATATAAAGTTTCCTTTCCACTAATGTCTTATTACATTAAATTTTACAAAACTAAAACAAATTGATTTCATTCGACGCTCGTGTGATATGTGTCCCTCTGAGTACTTTGCTCCGTCTATGTCTTTTTCTTCTTGTGAACCTGCAAGAACTGTGGTGATTTTGGTGAGCTAAAAGCCCAGTGAGGTCATTTCCATCACAGGTAATATTCCAGTTAATAAGAGATAGGAGATGAATCATCAACGGATAGAATTGTATGAAATATACAAGGATAAGGTTATGATTGATATACTTTATGATTTATTATAATTGAAACATGATTATCATGATGTCATGTATGTTATGATAGGTGCGAGAGCAATAAACGTCTAGGAACTCGTTGCCACTGAACATTAGGAACCTGTCGCAAATCAACCATGCTCACCTAACCGGTACAATGAGGCGGCAAATCAACCATGCACGCCAGTGGGCAAATCAACCATGCACCACTGATCCAACCGAGCAAATCAACCATGCTCAATAAGTGAAACGACCAGAACTCGCTGCCACTGAACATTAGGAACCTGTCGCAAATCAACCATGCTCACTTAACCGGTACAGCGAGGCGGCAAATCAACCATGCACGCCAGGAGTCAAATCAACCATGCTCCTGTTCTGTCGCGGTGTATAAATGTATGCTTATGTATGTGTTTATGGAAGCATTCATCAAGCATGCAATGCATATCAAAATTCAAGCCCAATCACGCCATGTATGTTATCTTCGTTCAAATAATTCATTATCTAAATATTTGTCATAAATTAAGAAAGTTGAGAAAGATGTACCTTGTTTAAGGTTTGTCTCAACACCTAAGTTATGTTTACCTAGGCCTTTACCTTGACAATTCGGAAAAACAATCTCTAGAGAAACGCATTCAACCTATGTAAAACCTCTACATAGAGTTATGTGGAGAGGTAAGGATAAATATACTTATAAGAGCAATGGATCTGAACGTGGGACTTGAGAATACGAACCAATGGTAAATCCTTTACTTAGGATGAGGATTTGAAAGTAAATTAAAATAGAAAAACTTAAACACTAAATCGAAGAACAACTAAAAGGAATAATCTAGGAAAATTAACAGGAAATCCCATATGAAGAATCACTCACGTTAATGAACTATACGCTCTATGCAAGCCCAAACCTGAGTACAAGTTGGCTCAGCGAGTCGCTTAGCGAGTCGACTCAGTTCGGGAGTCTGGAAAGGAAGTTTCTTCTTCCCTCTTCTTCTATCTTTCTTTCTCTTTCTTCTTTTCTTCTTCTTTTCTTTCTCTTTCTTCTTTTCTTCTTCCTTTCTTCTTTTGCTTGAAGTGTTATCCCAACAGCAACCTGAACACGAACAGCGACAGTGGCAGGAGCACAAGCAGCAACAGCAGCAGCCGCACGAGCGCTGCCACCCACATGCTCTCTCTCCTTCTCTCTCTCCAACGACCCACTCTCTCTCCCTTTCTCGCAGCTTCTCTCTCTCTCTCTCTAACAGTTCTCCCTCTCTGTCTCTCCCACTATTTCTTCTGTAGGAATTACACAGGAGCCTGGCTTTTTATAGCCAAGCTCGCACGCCCGAGCGCACCGAAAACGTTTCCGAATCCTTCTTGGATTCGGATCCTATGACTTACAAGACTACGCCTCTTGTAACCGTTGGAGACCTAGGTGGGGTCCACACGACTCTAATGGAGCAGCCCCCAAGCTACCATGCAGAGTGACGGTCAGGATCTATGCCTCTATCGATTCGGATGGTGACTTGAAGTGGGTCCCACAAAGGACGTACAGTCACAGGACTTGGACGGACTGAGTTTGGGTAGGGTCCTGATTCTAATGAACGAACTGGATATGAAATATGGGCCCAAGAGATGGACGGTTGGAACAAACCGGTCGGACAGCGTCGGACGCTGTAACAGCGTCCGCTGTTTCAGAGCAGAGAAGACGCGGCCGCTGCTCTTTCTATTCTTTTCCTTTTTTTTATTTATTACATGCGTCGCACGTATAAGACAGCCGTACGCTGTCCGGACATGTGGGGTCCACCCGCAAAGGTTATCAGTGGACGGCGTGGATGAAGCAAACGGACAGCGTCTGCTCGCTGAGGCGACTGCGAACGAGGAAGACGACCTCCGTCTGCAGCGTGCGTGGTCAACGCGGGTTGACCGGACATCTAACGTGCACATTGTGCACGTGGGTCCCACCATAGTGTATAAGCAAAATCCACTCCATTCATTAAATAGACCACATAATTTCAGACTATGACACCAAAAATGAGGCAGTTTCGAAGTTAGATGGCCCACTTATGGCCCGATTTCTGATTATGGTACTTGTAGGATGATCGGAGGGTTGAAATTTGACTGTGTATGGTTAGATCGTGTCCTAGAACTAGTATATCGAGTTTTGTATGAAAGTGATCGCCAGAAATCATGATACTTGAAAATATCATGTAACTTAAGTTTAATTACAGACATCTTTTCTTCATTATTATAAATCTATGCAAAATCTGACATTTTCACGGTGTTCTAGTGTTCATGTTGGGCAATTCCAATAAAGGGATCATACTATAATTCCTACGGATTGTTTAACATTAATTTATTAATATTAAAGTTATTTACTTTATTAAATAATACTAATTTATAATTAAAATCCTAGGATGTTACAACCACACCCGAGCAGGCTCATAAGGCTAAGAAATCACTGGCTTAAGGATATGCCTTGTGATGGGCACGATATACGGGTCTTATTTATGAACAAACATGTGTATAGGGAAATGTACGGCGGTTTACACTGCTCGCGTACTTCGAAATCGGAGTGGACGGTTAGATCCTCCGGTCTAACAACGATAGATCCTTCTAACTGTTAGTTTATCGACTTACTAAGTACACTAAGTTTCTCAGAGGCCTGACAAGTTGTCTGGACATGTATAAAATGTATACGTGTGTGTATGCGTGTGAACAATACAGCTTAGAATATAATTTCTCACAGGTGAACACGCACTCGTGTACTTACTCATGCGTCCAAATTTTTGGGGTATTACACTCTCTCTCTCTCTCTCTTTCTCTTTCTCTGACAAGTTCTCTCTCTTTCTCTCTGAGGTTTTGTGACGAAGAGGCGGTGTGAATGAGTTTTATAAATCACAAGGTCAGTGGAGTGGAGTGTGCACGCGGATGGGCGCGGAACCGTTCGTAGAGTTGGAGAGGGAGTTGGGTTTCCTCATTAGTAACCCACGCCGCATGGGACCCGTCAGAAGGATAGGTGGGGTCCATACGATGGGTTTGGAAAGAACTTGAATCATCCATGCAGAGCGGGGTTCGGATTTCATGGGATCTTAGTTCTTCTTGGGTTTGAACAGCGGTTTGGTGTGAGCTTCTGGGTTGACGAACGGCCGGACGATGTCCACGGACTGGGGAGGAGAAGCACACGGACAGGATGGACGGCTTGGATTGGGTATATGGGGCCCACCAGATGGATGGCGTGGACCGTGCATGGCGGCAACGGCAACGTTGTTGCTGCAGCGTTCGTGGAGAAGATGGACACCTCATCAGCACGGTCAAACGCGCGTGACTTGTGCAAGCGATGCACGCAGGTCCCACCTTAATGTATATATGAAATCCACTCCATCCAGTAGGTAAGCCATGAAATTTTAGGGACTAGTACAAAAAATGAGACAAATTGAGGTCAGGTGGCCCATTTATGATCAAATTTCTTATTAGGGCATTTGTAGGATGATCGGATGGATGAAATTTGATGTGCATGGGTAAAACGTACCTAAAAGATTATATATGAAGTTTTGCGTGCAAATGATAGCAAAAACTATCATACTTAAAAACGACGGTTTAACTTAAGTTTAACTAATGTCATTTTCATAATTGTATGAAAACTGCGTGATTTTCAAAATTTGATTTTTCTACGATGTTTATGGAATTATTATAAGCAACTTTTGTAAAGGGTTCCCTATCGGATATCCTATAGATGGTCCGTTGTTTTCAAAACAAAGTGAATACTTCGTATTTAGCTAAAATAAAATTAATTAAAATTTCAGAAATTTTTTCAATAAATCCTTAAAATTTGGGGTGTTACACGCGTTGTATCCTTAAGGTGAGAACTCCACATATAGCCCAGAATCAAAGCGCTCATCCATCCGATGTGGGACTAACCTTATCCAGACCCTACCAACTGGAGTGATATTTTCAAAGCCCAACCGATCCCACATTAGGGACCCAGATAACAACCCACGCTCGGACCATAGCTAGACTGCACTAGGGTGTTAGAATCCTCCACCCTTGAGGTAAAGCCACCCTCGGCTCTAATACCATTTTGTAACACCCCACCCAAGGACACAATATTGTTCGCTTTGGTCGAAGACTTATGGCTTTGTTCTTGGGGTTTCTCCCAAAATGCGTTGTATCCTTAAGGTGAGAACTCCACATATAACCTACAATGAAGGCGTTCATCCATCCGATGTGGGACTAACCTTACCCAGGCAATACTAAATGGAGTGCTATTTTCGAAGCTCGACCGATCCCACATCATGGACCCGGATGACAACCCACACTAGGACCACAGCCAGACTGCATTGGGGTGTTAGAATCCCCCACCCTTAGGGCAAAGCCGCCCTTGGCTCTGATACCATTTTGTAACACTCCACCCAAGGATACAATATTGTCCGCTTTGATCAAAGCCTCACAGCTTTGTTCTCGGGGTTTCCCCCAAAATGCGTTATTGAGGTACAAAGACACCCAGCAATATTGTCCCCTTTGGAGCCCCGACCGACTATGCACTGCAAATCCAGCTGTCTTGCAAGTCGTGACCAGATACAATAGCCCGAATGAACCCCTCATGACTTTGTTCTTGCACAGCGGAAGCACAAGGCCACACACCCATAGAACGCGTTGTATCTTTAAGGTGAGAACTCCACATATAGCCCAGAATCAAGGCGCTCATCCATCCGATGTGGGACTAACCTTACCCAGGCCCTACCAACTGGAACACTATTTTGGAATCCCGACCGATCCCACTTCAGGGACCCGGATGATAACTCACGCTTGGCCCACAGCCAGGCTGCAATGGGGCTTCGAAAATAGTGCTCCAGTTGGTAGGGTCTAGGTAAGGTTAGTCCCACATCGGATGGATGAGCACCTTGATTTTGGGCTATATGTGGAGTTCTCACCTTAAGGATACAACGCGTTTTGGGAGAAATCCCGAGAACAAAATTGTGAGACTTCAGCCAAAGCGGACAATATTATGTCCTTGGGTGAGGCGTTACAAAAGGTGTTAGAGCCGAGGGTGGCTTTGCCCTGAGGGTGGGGGATTCTAACACCCCAATGCAGCCTGGCTATGGTCCAAGCGTGGGTTGTCATCCGAGTCCCTGATGTGGGATCAGTCAGGTTTAAAAAATAGCGCTCCAGTTGGTATTACCTGGGTAATGTCAGTCCCACATCAGAAGGATGAACACCTTCATTCTGGGCTATATGTGGAGTTCTTACTTTAAGGATACAACGCGTTTTGGGAGAAACCCCGAGAACAAAGCCGTTAGGCTTCGGCCAAAGCGGACAGTATTGTGTCCTTGGGTGGGTCGTTACAAAATGGTATCAGAGCTGAGGGTGGCTCTGCCCTGAGGGTGGGGGATTCTAATACCCCAATGCAGCCTGACTGTGGTCCGAGTGTGGGTTGTCATCCAGGTCCCTGATGTGGGATCGGTCGGGCTTCGAAAATAGCGCTCTAGTTGGTAGGGTGTTCGCTTCCTCAAGTGTAGGGTTGCGATGTAGTAATAATCTCGGTAAGACTGAGGTCGATCCACAAGAAAGGAAGTAAACAATTCGAATTATCCTAATAAGTAGAATCTTAAGAGTGGTGTATGAAATCAATTTTAAACATCGAACAGAAAAATCTAATAATAAAGAGAACTAGAGCATCAAGGATCCACTTATAGCTATCTTTTATGTATAATTCGCATAGGTTTCTCAATTACACAACTAGAATCGAAATCAAATCCTATCTAGCCGGAAGATAGAGCGGTTATATTATCAAAGCAATCCAACACATGTGTTATTCATCAACATAATTCCCTCAATTCAAGTTAGGACTTGAGCACACTCAATTGCATAGGTCAATCCTAGTTCCAATAGATTAAGATCATAACCATAATAATCATCAAACCCTGTCACAAGACTTGACTATATTATGGTTTGAACTTGATTCAAATCACATAAAGAAACAATACATGTTTTAGAATTTCTGAAAAAGATAGAACTTTGGTTTGAAGTTCCCACATGAAGTTCTAAGTCTAGAGCATCTTGAATCCGATTCCTCGGAGCATACAGGTCTAGATATTTACAAAACAAGTAAGAAACTAATACAATTCTTCCAAACATCCATGAGTCATCATAAGATTAAGAAAAACTACTTAAGAACTTTATTTAAACTTAAGCAAAACCATTGTTCAACATTAAATTCAAACTTGAAATCATTAAAAATGAATTAAACAATCTAAGAAAACTATAAGGTTCACCTCTTAGCTCTAGCTAAGAGATTAGCTAATGAAAAGCATATTAAAAACTAAAACTAGAACTAAGAAAATGAAGAAAAATTAGCTGGAGGAGGCTAGGAAGCCTCCTATGACTTGAACTCCTTGTTCCTCACCTCCTTGCTTGATTTAGAATAGAAGAGAGCACCTCCTTTTATAATGCAGCAATAGTACAGCAACATAGCAGATTTTGTTTCGCTTGGTGCGGCTTAACTAATGATCGGATTGCCTTCAAATTTGATTTGTAGCTTCCTTGTAATATGATCTTCCTCATAGATGGTTTAGATTTCTAAGATTATCTTCTGAATGGGCTCACCAATCATATCAGCGACCGCCTCTCAAAATCGCGTAATTCGGGTACCTTCAGAACCAGTCATCTTTCTTTCAACGCTATAAAGTGTACAAAGGTCGAATTGATCTCAAATTTTGAACATTGGTAGAAAACGTTCTCCTATACATGATAGATGGATTAGATTTTCCAAACCAATTCTAGAATGTGGTCCGAAAATTAGAACACTTAAGGCTTTTTATAAAATCTGAGCAATTGGAATCTCTTTGAATGGTCTATCTTTCTTTGATCGGTACGATCAAACCACACATCTTTTTGACCTGAAACTTTGTGGTTATTCATATATAGATGTGGTCTAGAAGATGGTCAAAGTAGATTCTTTATATCATCAATGATGGGTCACCTGGACCGGCCCAGAGTTGAGTAGGCGGAATCTGAAAACTTTCTGGACAGTTCGTATTGTTTTGGCCACCACGGTCAATCCGTAGCTCCAATCGACACGAAACCACTTTGGTTATTTCGGAGTCGAGCTCATCTTTGACATGGACGTGTTGGATTTCCAAAGATAATCAAGATGGGCCCCAAAAGATGGGCTGAAAAATAAAAAATGGGACTGCCTCTATTTGAAATCTGACTTTTGAAAATGCATGGCCGACCTGTCAGCCGGTTGGACCACAGGTCGGCCTTCACAAAATTAGTTCACGGAATTTTCTGTTTCTGGAGGGTTTGGCCGACTGGCCGGTGGGCATGGAAAATGTGATTTTTCTAGTTTTTCTTCCTCCATTGCATTACATCTTTCCTCTATCTTTTATCCTTTATTTCTTTGATCTTCAAGGCATGTAAGAAGAGCGTCTAGACATCATAATGACAAAGTCTCTCTCTCATTCCTACAACCACAAAACTATGTGTTAGATTAGTCTTTAAACTATGAAAATCATGCATAATGTGTGATGAATTGGGGCTAGAATATGCACAATTAAGAGCTCAACACACCCCCTAACTAGTTTTTTTTTCTAGTCTCAAGCAAAACATGCGTGAAACAAGTTTCATCCTCCAAAACCCAACTCTTCTTCGGAAACTATGTTTCTATACATTCCAAGACATGCAAGTACAAAAATCAGTAAAACTGAGTGATAGAAGTTGAGACCTTAAACTTCCAAAAACATAACAAGTGTTTATATGGAATTCTCACTGATTGATTGATAAATAGAAGGATCCAAACGAATTTAACTTAATGTGCATAGTGAATGTTCATCTTATGAATTTTCGGGGTTATCTTCTTCATAGATCAACTAAATTAGGGATCTAAGGTGTACAAATCAACAATAAGCCTATGATAGGAATTTGCCTTACCGTCCTTTTGATGACTTTCACACTACGTCCCATTTCCGGCTTTGGTTACGGGTAGACCATCCCCCGGTTGGTAATAGGTAGCCCTTTTCAGAATTTTCCACCATATTTTTAATCATTCCCATATTTTCATCCTTCATTTCCTTTTCATACACATTAGACAGGATTTTTAAACATCAATATCTTTCGTTATTTTCCCATGGACAAAGTACCACGGCTTAGTTTCTAAGCACCTTAAATCTAACCTAGTCAATCCATAAATCTACATAATCATTTCAAAACATGAGAATCGTGTAAAGTGAACTAGGTATAAAAGTGTTTCAATTTTTCTATCAATCAAATCGATAAGGGAATCCAATTAGAAAACCATCATGTTACAAGTCCTTTAAGAGTTTCAAAATCATCTCACTACATCTTTCTTCCTTTCATACTTACGACATCCCAAGTGCATATAAACGCGATTTTCCAAAGGAGTTTTGAATTTTCAGAAAAATCGAAAAATTTCTACATAATTGTTCGAAATGTCACAAAAGCTAGTAGATTCATCTAAGGAATCTCACCCCCAACCAAAATCTTATATTGTCCTCAATGTAATAAGATATGCAATATGCATGACATGAGAGCAATGATATAAAACAAAGGAAAGTGAGAACGAGAGTACCCGAGGTAGCCAGTTGATCAATTCTAGCATCTTCCATTGTTTCGATGAGACTTATTCAATCCTAAATGTAGAAAAGAAATCCTAACCTACCTACTTACATTTGATTTGTCCGATCGACTACATGATCAAATTTGAGCAGGAACTTCATGAATTTCAATAGGTTTTTCGTGAAGACCATCCAAAGTCCTGCTCAGCAGTACACATGGGTGCGTTTCTTCATTAAAGTCCAATCATAGTGTGCACCACACGCATGTAAGGAGGAGATAATAGCAGCAAAAAGATATTTCCTCAAGTTCTGAATTGGGTTGTAATTGATTAAAAACGGGTCATCCCAATCAAAATTTTCAATGGGCTGAAGAACCCATGATGGTGGAGAGACATTCATTAAGTATTCTTCAGTTCGAGTTGTCTCCTCCACAATTTCAGAATTGCACGGCGCTTCCACAAACAATGGTAAATAGTGTAAATCAGTGGAATGATGTTCTTCAGGCACCGGCATCGTGTCTAACAAACTATCCAACTCTTTAATTATCCCATCATTATATGCAAAGGTCTAAACGTCCATAGATTTCCTTTCTAGTTATATCGGGAAAAAAAATGTATAATAGAAATTTAGAAGAGAGACTAAATTATTATATTAATGTTGAATACTTTAAAGAATGTATGATTTGATGTTACATAATTTTGATGCAAGTGTAGTTGTAAACATTAAAATTATAAATCATGACCTAGGATACAAAGTTGGATTTGGGCATGCAACCTGAGTACGGAATTTTGAAGTGTAGCATAGGATAAAAATCTTAATGTGATAAAATCTACTCAGTCAAATAAATCACTCCTTGTTTAGCTTTGATTCAAAAAATTGTGCCAATTCAACTTTCAAGGGGGCCACTCTACTAAGTTAACACCTAAAATCTCTAAATATATGGGGTATAGCCCACGTAAGTCTTGGAATGCTGTGCTTTTTGGGTAACTCTTTCATCTTGATGAGGCCGATGCATCAAATGAATGGATTGGATGGTGCATAAACATCACAATAGGCCCTGCACAAAATTAATGGTCAGCGTTTCTTCCCAACAATTTCATATAATATGGCTTGCCTATGTTTCAGAGCATTGTGATTTTTTGGTTCAATGATTAGAATAGGGCGGCCTACCTATTGGACAGGGGGGACCCCACATCGGCTTTCTTTCATGAAAGTAACATTATAAGTACCTAGTGAGAAATCGGGCTTTAGTGATAGAGAAGGTCTACAACAACTAGTGAATGACATTTGTGGATGAAATCTTTACAAAATGTTGCATTTTTTAATTTCCGAAGTGCCTATAACTTTATTTAAATATCTTTTCATATCTTTTAAATATACAAGTTATCTGGCATGGGAAACATCATCGGGGCAAAATTGTTCAACACTGTTAGTATTATAATATAGATTATTATTATTATTATTATTATTATTATTATAATATATCAAGACATGAAAACTTTGAAAATATGTATGATGCTTAGGCCTGAAATTGCGGTTTTACCGCTTGTAGAGATACTCGGAGATATGTCTATGGACCTAGGGGGGGTGAATAGGACCTTTTTAAAATTCTTTTCGCCTACTTATGCAATTCAACAAGTTTAAGCTAGGTAAGCAAGAACACCTTGGCTTCCAAGCCTTGGTGGGTCCAATCACAAGACTAGCAAGAGTTAAGCAATAACCAACCCTAGTCTAAGCATGCATAGGAAGGAAATGATACAACTAATTAAGCTACTAACCTATGCACCTTGTGTAGACTTATGAGATTGGATCAATGAGCTCAAGTCTACACAAGTAGTGAAGGTACATCTTGTGCAAGGATGCCTAAAAAGTGCCTAGCATGCATTCATATCAATCATTCATAATTAAGCAATTAAACTAATAATGCAAGGATATCAATGTGCTCAATAACAATCACAAACACAAGGATGTATAGTGGTTCGACTACGTGTCTACTCCACTCCCGGTTCAAGTACTCAACCCCTTTGAGCACACCGGCATTCACTATCGGAGGTTTTAAATGAGGTTCACCTCTCAACCTTTACACGGAGGTTTTATCGGTTCACCTCTCAACCGTATCCGGAGTTTTAGACATAGGCTAACTCTCAACCTTATCGCACGTTTACTCCGTGTCGGAGGCTCCCCCTTGGAGACTTAGTTTAGGCCCGGCTGACGGGCCAAGGAACGGCTAACGTCCCTAAGGCGAGTTGACAAACAAACTCTAAAATGGACTCTCAAATGAGACAACTTACTTGTCGGATGAGCCCCTTGTTTAGCGCCGTATTGGGTTGCTTGATCTCCGCTCTCCCGTGCTTCAATCAGCTTCCCTTTGCTCCCTCGATCGTGCCGCCGTTGCGTTGCCAATGCCTCAGCCACATTCGATCAAACACCTTGCATGCGATGCCTTGAAATGCCCAAGGTGCTAGGAGGATGGGTGAATCTCATACATGGGATGTGTAGGTTGTTCCAACTAGGAGATTCACCTAGAGAGTCTTCTAGAGGTCTTGGACAAAGGATATACCTATGTGGAATAGTGTCACACCTCTAGATTTGAGAGAGGAATCAAGTCATCTCTTGATAGCATTTGAATGCCCATACTTGTGTTTGAAACACAAGGGATATGACTTGAAAACCTCCTCTTTGAGGCCCCAAAGGATGAACAAGATAAGAGTGGAATGGGCTCTCAAAAACTTCTCTCCCATTGCCCAAGAGTGGAGCACCATATATATAGAAAAGAGGGCTCCAACGGCTCTAAAACGGGCAGAAAACGGTCATAAACGACCTGACCCGACCGGTCATGACCGGTCGGACCCCCTTGCTGAAGGAGGACACACGCACAAGCCAAATATACTGGCCGACCGGTCATGACCGGTCGGACCACCTTGCTGGACAGGCTAAACCAAGCTGGCCGACCGGTCATGACCGGTCGGACCCCTTTGCTGGCCATATGAAGCCTCCAGGCCGACCGGTCATGACCGGTCGGCAGTACCTGCTGGCCATTTAGAAATGTAAAGGGCCGACCGGTCATGACCGGTCGGCTGGCCATTGCAAAGTAGCAAGGCTGCTGGCCGACCGGTCATGACCGGTCGGACCAGCCTGGTCCTCCCCTCTATAAAGCTGAACACTTCTTTCTTCAGCTAGATGTTTTAGGCCAAGGTTAGGGTGATAAAAAAAGGGACACCTAGGGCCTATCAATGATGACTAAAAGGTTCTAAATATGGTCAAGGTCATCAAGGATACAAAGGGGTTAGGTTTTGGTTGAGGTTAAGGCACCAAGGCATCTCATATACCTGAAACTTCATCCTAGATGCGGCTGGACGTCTTGAGTCTTCGGTCTTCGTCTTCTTTGGGCTCAACCGACTCTAGACTCACTGCTGTAAGTGATTGACAAACAAGGTGCACTAGTATGCCACGGAAAAGTGCACTAACAAGGCCTTCTAGTGTGTTTTGAACAAAATCATAATGCATTTTGTTCACATGAACCTAAAACTGCTCAACGATCAAAGTACATTGATTTGGGTTAGATCCAAATTATGCTTTAAAAATGTACTTTGATCCATTGATCATAATGCATTTTGATGCGACATGCCCAAAAATGAGTTAGATTCATATGTCATGTGGACCATATCACAAGAAACAGTAGTAATTGAGCGCCCACAGTTAAAAACTTCAAAAGTTTTGGATGAAGCTGATATTTGTGTTTTCCCTGCCTCATTTTTTGGATCATGCCATAAAATGATATGAAAAAATAGATGAACAGTGTGGGTAAAATGCATACATCATGGTGGGGCCAACAGAGCACCATCCAGTAGCCACCTGGCAGCATCAGTAGGCAATGGGCATCGATGAACCCACACGCCAATCATAAGTGAAACACATGCATGCAAGCACAATGATAATTACTAGAAAAACTAAAACTAGGAGTGAGACTAGCCCTAGAACTCGAGCCATGCAAGGCGGTGTAAGTGAACTGAGCCATGCTTGCATGGACCATTTTCTATGACCTGCCATTTCTTTGTATGCATGGTTCACTGACAATGAGATCAACCTGATTTTTAGGCCGCCGCCTTGTCCGGGTGAACAGTTTAGATCTCATGCGCACATGGGCGCTACGTCGGCCCTAATGTGGATATGTACTATTAATAGTACATATCCACATGAAAGTTGTTGAATGATTAACCCTAAATGAAGGCTTTTTCAAGGACTCGTACATGCAAAATGCATGTTAGAAAAACTTTGATACTCTGGCAGAGCTTGAAGATGATACACAAGCACTTAAGAATTACTTAAAGATTGCATACGTTCCCTATCATAATTCAAATTATGAACAAAAAATTAACTATCATAATTCAAATTATGAACAAAAAATTAAGCTTATTTTAGTAACTTATAAAATTGGTGGATACTTATTGGAGAGTTAAAATGAAAAATATCTTTTAAGAAGTTAGGATTTTTCAATCAATCTAACTTTTAGACTAGCTTACCTGCAGTAGTTTCCAAGGTTTAGTCAGTTTAACTTGAGTTAGTATGTGACACGTCACCATTTCCAAGTGCTTGCATATCAAGTCCCATACACATCAAGATTATCAAATAACTCTCCTTTCCAATAGCCAACATTGGGTCCCTTTGTGGGCTGTGGTAAACGGTGGCAATTATCATGGAAGCCAGGTGACTTAGAGTCACTGAGGGTTACCCTATAAATGAAATGTGTCATCTTTATAATTTTACTACGGTCAAATCAAACACAAAAATCATTGGTCAAATGCAATGCATTAAAAAAAAAAAAAAAAATGTAATCATTGCACCTTATGTCACCGTATATTTTGGTAGTAATTTGATGCTAAAGTAATATAAAATTATCATCATTGTGATTTTGCCGCTAATAAGCCCAACATGCAATTGAGATATTGAACTGAAATGGGCAAAGTATTTGTGGTCATTGTACATACACCCACACCTTTGGGACAATGGTAGACTGAGTGGAGATAACCTAGTCTCAACACTAAGGTCAAAGTATCGAATCCCAACGTGGGGGATGGCTAACATTGGAGGGTGACTAATCGTCTCAGTGTGTGTACCAACAGTGGAATGTGTGAACTAACCCAAAACAAAAAAAAAACAAAAAAAAAAAATTGTACATCTCTTTAAATTGATGTGAATTTGTTCGACAACATGTATTTGAAATGCATGGATGGAGAGAATTAGGGCTGTCAACGGCGGGTCGGATTCGGATCAACTTGATCCGACCCGTTAACGACCCGACCCGACCCGATTATAAAATAAAATAAAATAAAAAAAGCTGTCTCTTTCGTCTCTCTCCATGCACGAGCATCTCTCTCTCTCTCTCTCTCTCTCTCTCTCTCTCTCTCTCTCTCTCTCTCTAATATTGGGTCAGATCGTAATCGGATCGGAAACGGATTTTAAAAAATTTAAACGTACGGGTCGGGTTCGGATCATATGCTTGTGATCCGAATCGGATTCGAGTCAGGTTCGGGTCGGATATATTCTTAATCAGGTAAGATACGGATCATCACTGATCCGGCCTGTATTCGACCCATTGACAGCCCTAAAGAGAATGTGAGAGACATGACTATGACTTGTTAATCAATGGCAACTGATGGTAATAAGAATTCTATGTAAAATGGAATCACATTGACTCCACTTCGCCATAAAATAGGCTATGAAAGGCACCAATTATCACCAATTCACGCTCCCAAACGACTCATATATTATCAAAATCTTACATTGCCCAACACAAGCTATTCATATCAAGCCAATGTGGCACACATATGAAATATCTAGACCATCCATCATGTTGGCACCACATTGAGATTTGCTTATCCTAAAAATTTAGACGATCCACTAAACCGGTCGGCCACACATATGAGAAAAGATGGACGGTTGGGAGAAGGATATCCAACGGTCTTTATTTAATGTACGCTCATGACCCACCTAATGAGTATTTTTAACTTAGGACACGTTCATCAAGAATCTCATCAAAAGAACACCTCAGATCTTTGCACATGCTTCAAGTAGCACTCCTCAATGAAACAGGGTTTTTCTTGGGAAAGCAGATTAGGTGGTGACTGAGAACTGTGGGGCCCACCATGATGTATGTGTTTTATAGTTAGGTCGTCCATCCATTTTTCCAGCTCATTTTAGGCCGCATGACCCCAAAAATGAAGCATATCCAAAGCCCAACTCAACCACATCACAAGAAAGAGTGGGGATAATGACACCACTGTTGAAACCATCCAAGGGCCCACCATAATGTTTACTTTCCATCCAACTGGTTGATAAGGCTACAGACGTGGATGAAAGGATAACACAAATATCAAACTCATCCAAAACATTTAATGGGCATTCAATCACCACTATTTCCTGTAGTGTGGTCCACTTGCACTTTTAATTTTCTTCATTTTTTGGATTATGACCTAAAATGAGCAGACAAATCGGGATAAAAACACATATTGTCTATGCCACATAGACTCCAATGAGAAATTCACTCCGTCAATCAATTTGTTAAGCTCACGATCAGAGCAAGCTCTTAAGTTTGGGAGGAATTCGCCCAATCTTTATTGAAAAAGTCTAATTTGGCCCGGCTCGAAGTGGAGTTTGAGCCAATGATGAGCCACTTCAATGCGGCCCGTTTAATAAATAGGTTAAACCCAATCTCTTACGGCGCCAGCTTGGCCTAGCTCAGCCCGAAACTCAGCGCATAGGATAATAGCTGCATTGAGTTATTCCTTGCACTTGTAAAGTTATGCTTATGTACTTTTGTTTGGAAAATGCTCTAATACATCTATTTTTCAAGTTGTACTCCTCCGCTAGAGTATGTTAAACATCATGTAATACGATACTTTTACATTTTTAGTGTTATTTCTAACATTTTTAATTCTTTTCTATTTAAATAAACAATAAGTAAAAAAGTTACCACCTATTTGATCTCAGCCCAGCTCGGTTTGGAATTTTTAATCAAGTCGTTCAGGTTCGAACCTGATTTTTCTTGAGCAAACCAAACTCCAGCTGCATGGTCGGCTCAAAACTCAAACTTGGCTAATTCACAAATTAGGGTGACATAAAAACGAGACAAACTCAACTAGGGCCAACTCGTCCGGTCCGGATCGTTGCCAACCTCTACTCTCAGTGAAAATAGTGGGGAAATAGTGGGGATTCAATTCCCACCAGTGAAAATTTTACGGGGGCCATAGAAGTTTTGGACCATGATGAAATTTGTTAATATAGTTTATCCGAGTGGTTATAATCTTATGAACGGTTTGGATGACTCATAAACATCATGGTCGGCTCTAGGAAGGTTTGAAGGTTTCAATGTAGCGCACCTGAATTTTGGTTCTGCCTGAAACTGATGGACGGAGTGGATTTCTCACAGGAATATCTATGGGACCCACATAGCTTCCGACCACAGGAACATCCTGTCGGCGAGGGCACAGGCAATCCGGGTCCCTTTTTTCCTCTGATGTATCATACGATGCTCATTGCCCCAATTTTGCACAGTAAAATCCAATTTTCCATTTTGTACAAGTGGGGTCCAGTTTCAATAATCCATACCGTTGATGTGAAATCCATTGCAGCAGATGGCCCATCTACGAAAAACCCACAGGACATCTTTTTTTTCTTTTTTTTCATTCGAATGTGAATAATTACTATACTACATCCTCTCTCAACCGTCTATTCCTTAGCCACCCATTGAAGTTTCACAATTCTTCAAATCTCACCCGTTCCCAGTGCATGGGCCATCCAAAGTAAAGATCATGGGCCCCACATGCCCCACCTACGTAAAAATCAAAACCCAAATGTACCATACAACCCCGGAGGCAATAGTGTCTTAAAATGGTAGGAAGAACGTGTGATGCATGCATCCCTCCCTCTACAGTAGAAGCATGTCCTTGTGATGTTGCCACCTTGGTGGACCATCTATCGTATTCTTAAATGTCTACTGTCCTTGTTGACAAGAGAACCACTCGTTCTTCCCTCGTGATGTGTGTCTACAGTAAATCTAGAGTTCACAACCGACGCATCAGCATTATTAATATTTAGAGAATGTATGCTAATTCATGGACAGCTATCATTGATTTGCATGAGACTGTAACTATCAAAGCAACCTTTATATGTACGATCCAAGCCCTCGATTTCTCTTGACCTTTTCTTGTCCCCCAATGGATTTAGCTGTGGAAATGGATTAGGTTGGACCCCGGACTCACCCAAGACAGTCCGGCCCTCATCATGGGGCCCACCTTGATGTATGTATTTTGTTTTTTATATCATTTTAGCGCTTTATGCCAAAAATGAAGTAGATCCAATTATCAGGTGGACCATTCCATAGGAAACAATGATGATTGACTATTAATGGACCACAAAAGTTTTAGATCAAGCTAATATTTATCTTTTGTTTTTCCTTTGTCCATGCTTATGTGACCTTATTAACAGATTGGATGGCTAGATAAACACCATGAAAACATTAAAGTGTGCCTTAAGAAGTTTTTAATGATAGGACGTTCAATCACCATTGTTTCCTGTAATATGGTCCACCTGATAGTTGAATCTTTCTATTTAAAATGATATGGAAAACCATATGGTTATAGATCCACTCAGTCCTGGTGGTTTCTCGGATCTACTGCATCAACATCCTCCTTAGCTTGTCCCCCTTCTAATAAATTTTCAACTTTGATGGTACTGCGTCCAGGGGGAAGATCACATGCAGCTAAACACAGCAATCCAATAGTCGTTCTAAGCCATTCATTCAACTAATTCACTCTCCATATCCCATCATATGAAAACCACACTGACCAAGATGGCTCCAATTACTGGTGTGCCGGCCATTGGGCTACGGGTGCCTATTTCTATGGGATGATGTCTAAGGGCCTATTTGGATTTACAACAGCAATTTACCATAAAAGTGCAATCATTATAAATTTCATACAATTATTATATATAAAAAAATTGTCAGTCTCTGAAAAACATTGCATTCAACCTTATGGTTAAATCAAAATGACAACGCTTTTCATTTTCTCATGTGCCAAATCATCATATCTATAAATTAATATGAATGTAAAAGTGCAATGATTATAAATTTTTGGTCTACCTTTGACTAAGTTAATAGACACGTTTATTATTTATCACTGGTAAAAATATAATGATAGTACTTTTATAGTAAAATAGTAGTGCAACTAGTTCCTTATGATTTTACCTCTTTAACCGACCCCTTTGAAAGTATTAAGTGTCATGATTTGAAAGAAGAAGAAGAAGAAGAAGAGAACTTTAATACTTTGTGAAGTGTGATGAGAACTTTGATACCTTAGGTGGAGTGTGATGGATGACACACATGCACCTAGAAATCACATATGTGCAAATAGGTAATTCAAATTAAATCGCCTGGCAATTTAAATGTATCATTGAGTAAAAGTTAAATGCATTTTATTATCTGACTATTAAATTAGTGGACATTTATTGGACAGTTAAAAATAATAAATATTCAATAGTCTTATATCTAAGGTTAGGATTATACAACTATTTAATTTTTGAAAGTAATAGTGGGTTCCACAATTTGATCAGTTTTATTTCACCTAATGTATACCACATTTACGATTTCCAAGTGCCCATGTCCGTGTATCAAGCCTCATACGCAGCCAGAGTATCAAATAACTCCCCATTTCATAATGGCCACAGGATGAGTTTTGTGGGGCCCACTATGATGCAAATGTCTCATCAACACCGTCCATTGTGTTTCCAGTTCATTTTAGGGCATGAGGCCAAAATTGAAGCATATCCAAAGCTCAAGTTGGCCATATATACCACAGGGAAACAGTGGGAATTGAATACCTACCCTTGAAAACTTCTCAGAGGACCATGGGAAGTTTTGGACCAAGTTTATATTTGTGTTTGCCCTACATCCACGTCCATATACAAACAAGTTGGGTGACAAAAAAAAAAAACATCACTATCGGCCAAGGAAGGTTTCAACGGTGGACTTCATTATCCCCACTATTTCCTCTGATGTGGACCACTTAAGATTTGGATATGCTTCAATTTTGGGATTATGCCATAAAATAAGTTGAAAACACCGATGGGCGGTGTGGATGAGACATATACATAATGGTGGGCTCCACAGAGTTTACTCAGCATGCTATAGCATGCAGAGTTAGTCAGTACATAATCCACCCCACAAATTTAATGCACTGTATGCATCACAATCATGTGGTACGACCATCTCTTAGGATACCGTGTATGGTACAACCATCTCTTCAATGGACATGTGGCAAGTCGATGTGCCAAGCCGCCCACTCATATAATGGCACGAAGAAAGATGGCTCCCGATTAAAAAAACAAAAAAAAAAAAAATCATAGGGTAATTCTATCTATTACTTTTTCTATAGTTTATTCCATAAAAAGTATGTTTACCCACGGACTACTTTCGTTTTGCACCGTTGCTTTAATAACCCATGGTTAAATGCATTGGATTGTTCATAAGAGTTCCATGCACATGGGTAGTTAGACTTGGACACCACCTTTCCATGCATATTATAGAAAGATGGCTTCACTAGACATTAGATTGTAAGTACTACATCAACATCCTCCTTAGCTTGCCTCTCTCTAATAAATTTTCAACTTTGATGGTACTGCGTCTAAGGGGAAGATCACGTGCAACTAAACACAGCAATTCAATCATCGATTTAGGCCGATTCATTCAAATAATCCACTCTCCATAACCTATCATGTGAAAACCACACTAACCAAGATGGTTCCACTTACTCGTTTGCCGGCCGTTTGGCTATGGGTGCCTATTTTCTAGGGGATGATGTCTAAAGGCCTATTTGGACTTCGAATTACCACAACATTAATATACCATAAAAGTGTACAATTATTATGTATAAAAAAAGTACCAATTTCCAAAAAAACATTGCATTAAAGCTATAGTATGATCAAAATGATGATACTTTTCCATCATCTTAAGATATCAAGATTTTCAATTAATAAAATGCAATAGTGCAGTGATTATAAATTCTTTAGTACTGTCTGACTTTTGACTAAGGTAATTGGCACGTTTTGATTTATCATGGTAAAAATATAATGATAGCACTTTTACCGGTACATTATTCAATGAATTCACAGCCCGTAGAAACAGTGGCTAGGTATGTAATGATGGCGCCTTTAATGATTACTGTGGTAATTCGCAACATAAACTGACTGGACACAAGAGGTTTTTCATAGCCATAAGTAATCTAGTGTGATGTTGCACCGAATGAACTTTCAAATACGTCAACAACGAACCTACTCTATCAGAAACAATCGTGAACATCCATTTCTAGGCCATTAATCAATGTTGAAGATGGTTGTGCTAGTATGATGTTTCTGTGGTGGCCTGTGGAGAGTGAGGTGGACTGAATATTAAATTAGTGGACATTTATTGGATAGCTAAAAATAATAAATATTCAATAGTCTTATTTACACCCTCACCTTTGGGACAGTAGAAGGCTGAGTAGGCTGAGTGCAGATAACCTCGTTTCAACACCGAGGTCCTGGAATCGACTCCCAACGTACGTGGGAGGTGGCTAACGTTGAAGTGTGAATAATAATAGTGTGGATGTGTGTACTAACCCAAAAAAAAAAAAAAAAAAAATCAATAGTCTTATTTATATGGTCAGGCTTATGCAACTATTTGGTTTTCGAACCGTAACTTAGCAATAGTGGGTTCCACAATCTGATCAGTTTTATTTCACCTAATGCATGCACATTTATGATTTCTAAGTGCCCATGTCTGCATATCAAGCCTCATATGCAGCCAGAGTATCAAATAACTCCCCATTTCATAATGGCCACAGGACGAGCTTTATGGGGCCCACCATGATACACGTCTTACAATGCTGGCCATCCGTGTTTCCAGTTCATTTTAGGGCATGAGCCCAAAATTGAAGCATATCCAAAGCCAATGTTGGCCATATATACCACAAGAAATAGTGGGAATCAAATGTCTACCATTGGAAACTTCTCGGGCATGGAAGTTCTAGATCAAGCTGGAAATTTTTCCCTACATCCATGTCCATATACAAACAAGTTGGGTGACAAAAAAAAAATCACTATCGGCCCAAGGAAGGTTTCAATGGTGGACTTCATTATTCCATTACTTTCCTATGATGTGGTCCACTTGAGATTTGGATATGCTTCAATTTTGAGATCATACCATAAAATGAGTTGGAAACACGTATGGCCAGTGTGGATAAGACATACATAACGGTGGGCTCTTAGAGAGTTTACTCAGAACGCAGAGTTACTCGGCACATAATCCGTCCTAGAAATTTAATGCACTGTATGCATCGCAATCATGTGGAACGACCATCTCTTCACAGGATATGATACCATGTATGGTACAACCATCTCTTCACAGGACATGTGGCAAGTCCGTGCCAAGCCGCCCACTCATATAATGGCACGAAGAAAGATGGCTCACGTTATAAAAAAAAAAAAAAAAAATCATGCATGCGGTAATTCTATCCATTACTTTTTTATAATTTATTCCACTGTATGTTTACCCCCAAACTACTTTTGTTTTGCACCATTGCTTTAATAACCGACGGTTAAATGCATTGGATTGTTCATAAGAATTCCATGCACATGGACAGCTAGACTTGGACCTCAACTTTTCAAGTGTGGTATAGAGAGATGGCAACAGTAGACATGAGATTGTATGGCATCCATGAGTTGAGTACCGAAGATATATAATGGCATGTGGGATGTCTAATCCTTTATCTTGATCGTTCATTATTTATACCACTATGGGCGATAGATGGTGCAAAATTTACATTGATACGATGATTGTATCCCTTCCAATATTGGCCGTTTTATTGTCACTGTTCATTTTCTTATTGGTTGAATGATTAGCATCATCTATTTAAAGTACTTCTTTGTAGGCTGTAGTTCTAGTCAAAGTCTTAGATTTTGTGCAACCCATCAAATTGTTATTAACATGTGTGTATCGATCTATTCGATTTTATTGAGATTTTTATTTTTATTTTTTATGTTTGAGTTTATATATATAGATGTACTTGTTTTATGATGATGTATATACATAAAAATTCAGATTGGCTTTCATGATAAGGTGTGGTTAACATTTTCATGGTTTAAGGTGTGGCTACCAGTTTCATCTGAGATATATCTCCGCCCAAATTTAGGAGATGATTAGGATGGGATCTGATCACATAGATTATCAGGATTGGCTCAGTACCCAGTTAAATCGTATGAGCCTATATATTATGGTGGGTATTGATTAATTATTGCTTAATCAGTTGGATTTTGCATGATGATCACATAGATGACAAACACTTGATCATTTCAATAAATAAGCTGACCACACATGCTGTGAGAGCAATTATTTACGAGTAATGGATAAATTTCAGTTCATTCGTTGTGCAAGTGTGTTAGTCTCGCAAGTGACTTTTGTGTCCTTATTATTCTACGCTATATGACAAGGTCATGATATGGTAACAATACATTGGTGTGCATTCTCAAGGCATGCATAAAAAGTCGATTGGTTCAGAAGTACACTAAAAAAGTGGTGAAATCAAGATCAAATCATAGAGATAGATTAGAGAAAGATCATATATTATTACAGGGTGGTGATAATGCACAAATAACTTATATAAAGCACCAAATCGAATGGACGTTTAAATTTTATTACAAGTTATTTTGAAAAATATTCATGTATTATTATATTAATATTTTATCAGGTTTTTATCGTTGATGTTTAAGAAGATAAAATTCATTCCATCTAAAAAATAGATAAATGTATATTATGATTGGAGCATCAAGATATGTGCACGTGGCCAATTGAGTATGATCTGATCAACAATCTAGGATAAGCGATTGGAGATTAAGATGAATCATTTCTGATGTACTTTTAGATTAGATACAATGTCAACCATTTGGGAAGATTATACTCTCAGAGATCTCGCATGGGATCTACTTGAATAGAGGTTGGTAGATTGAATCTTCTAATTGGAAGGGAGCATCATAATTCGATACGCTTTATTACCAACATAATTTAAGAGATGTTAGAATTAGTCTCTAATTAAGATTTATTTAAGATGCAGGTCTATAAATACACATGTAAAGTTTTTATTTGAGACATCTCACTCTCTCTTCTCTAGCCTTAACTTAAAAAATGCCCTCCCCTTTCTTTATAATTGATAATTAATATCTCTCATGGGTTTTCCTTTGTCTTTAAACATGTTTAGATGCAGCAAAAAAATACTATCTAGTTATGCATTTGAGAAAATTACATTTTTTAAAATTTTAAAATAGCACATGTTTTACATTTCCACTTTCACAAAGTGCATAGTGGCACTTATTGAATAGACATTTAAAAATTATGATTTGACCTATTTTGATTCTACACCAACAAGATGTCCCATCAATGAGATTTTGCATCATTGCTTACCTCAAGCAATGGGGACAAAAGGGAGGGTGCTAATATCCCCATGAGGAGGGGACCATGTGTGTGTCTAGAATGAAAACGTAGGGTGAAACTCACATCTAGCTTTCCAACTCATTTTAAGGCATGATCCAATAACAGATCCAGATCTAAGGTAGAGCACACCACAGGAAATTGTAATGGGGATTAAATGCTTACGGTTGAAAACATTCCAAGGGTCACAGGAGTTTTGGATATGCTGATATTTTTGTTTTCCCTTCAGCCATGTCGGTGTGACCTTGTCAAAGGTTGGATGGCAATAAACATTACAGTGGGCCCTACGAAGTTTTTAATGGTGAATGTTCAATCAAACCTGTTTTCCTATGGTGTGGTCCACCCAAGATTTGGATCCACCTCATTTTTGTGCTCATGCCCTAAAATGAGCTGAAAAAATGGATGAATGGCACGGATAAAACATATAAATCATGGTGGGGCCCACAGAGCTTTGACACCGGCTAGCTGGCTGTTGTTTCGGTCACTAGCCAAACTGACGTCCCTTTCAACTAACGGATCACGTCCAGGTGTCCTGATTAAACTCGATTTACCAATCTTAACGCTCCGATTTTCAGTTTTATAAGTGGGGTCCATGGTTCGATATAATGGGCTTTGCTTTGGACCCTGTTTGGCTTGAATATGAGCCACTGATGTTCTTTTTTGTTAAATTTCCTTCTAGTTAGTCACCTGTTGAAAGTTCCATGGCATCCAATCCACCATGAAGAGTTGCCCCACCAAAAATTCATGCTCCAACCATATTCATGAGGGCCACCACAGCAATTGGAGGTTTGTGGGTGGTTACCCATTGTTTCCTATGGTGTGGCTTTGGATTAAGTGAGCCCCACCATCATGTCGGAATTCCCAAAAAACGGCTTTTGCAATCGTCAGGTGGGCCACACCATGAAAAATAATATTGGAAATCATAGATGATTTTAGGTTCCACGGTGATATATGTATCTTATATCTACGCCATCCATCACTTTTGTCGGATCATTTTAGGGTATGAGCCCAAAAATGCAGCAGATCCAAATGTTGGAAAACTGGTCAGCGAAAGCACCAAAGATATTCAAACGATCACCACATGACACACACGCAATTAACATAGAGACACTCCGAATTTTACTTGGAAAACCCTTGCGGGAAAAAACCACAGCACAAAACGACAGCAACACTATGAATATCAGAAGATTTCAGAGCTAATCTACCCACAAGCAAACCCAGAAGATGAACGAAGCACTCTCAAACTTCACAATTCTCTCTCCAAACCCTAATTTCGAATTAGGACTCCTTGGTATTGATTTGGATACCTCTAAGATCAATTTGGAAGTGTTTATATAAGCCTCCAACCGAAAATAGAAACAAGCTACGCAAAACCGTACATCTCCGCTTATACAGATGACCGGTCGGACCCCATTGGCTGATCAGTCGTGTATAGTAAAAAATAGTCCAGAGAGTTCTGCCATAAATCGACCCGTTCCACCTCATATGTAATACGATCAGTCGGGACCTCCAGCAGACCGGTCGGCTCAGACTGGCCGACCGGTCGAAAACCCTGTTTCAGCATATTTGAAGTCTCCACCAATAATCTCCACCGAGGCTTCAAAAATCGAACCACATTCCCTTTGCTTTATAAATTATCTCATCTTCAATCATAGTGTCGTCGCTTCGCGACACCACCGCGTCTTCATTCAATCTTTGCCAATCTCAAATAAATTGCACAGCACTTGAACTTCTCTGCAGGAACCACTTTGGTGAGCATATCCGCCGGATTCACTCTAATGTGAATCTTCTCCAGAGTCACATCTCCTTCCTCAAGCACATGTCAAATAAAATGGTGACGTACATCAATGTGTTTAGTATGAGAGTGATAAACAAAAATTTTAGCCAAATTAATAGCATCAAAGCTGTCACAATTAACCGGCATAGCCTCCTGTTGAAGCCCCAACTAATTTATCATGCCTTTCAACCAAACAACCTCTTTGAAAGCTTCAGTCACCGCCATATACTCAACTTCAGTAGTGGAAAGAGCCACCACCGAATGAAGCTTAAACATCCAACTAATCGCTCCACCCGCTAACACAAACGAGTAACCTGAAATCGACCTCCTACAATCCAAACTACCTGCATAATCCGAATCGACGTACCCAACCAACTTGTCGTCTGACCTTTTAAATGTCAAGACATAGTCTTGCGTATCCCGAATGTATCGAAGTAGCCATTTCATAGCTTCTCAATGTTGCTTGCTTGGGTTAGACATGAATCGGCTAACAACACCTATAGCCTATGAAATATCTGATCTATTACAAACCATGTCATACATCCAACTGCCCATAACACTTGAATAGGGCACATGAGACATAACATGCTTTTCTTCATCTGTCTTTGGACACCGTTCAGAAGAAAGCTTAAAGTGAACCTCGTGGGGAACGCTAACCGATTTAGACTTGTCCATCCCATACTTTACTAACACCTTCTCAAGGTATTCTGCCTGAGATAACCAAAACCTGCTCATCTTCCTATCTATATGCATATCTATATCAAGAACCCTCTTTGCAGCTCCTAGATCCTTCATCTCGAATGTCCCTGAAAGCTTAGTCTTCAACACATCGATATCAGACATGCTATGAATGACAATAAACATGTCATCGACGTATAACACCAGTATGAGAAACTTCTCATCACTCAGTGTCTTATAATAGACACAATGATCATACTCGCTCTTGGAAAAGCCCTGACTCATCATGACGAAATCAAACTTCTTATACCACTACCTAGGCGACTGTTTGAGACCGTATAACGATCTATTCAACCTACAAACCTTGTTCTCGGCCCTTTACATTATATATCCTTTTGGCTGCACCATGTAAATTTGCTCTCCTAATTTCCTATGTAGGAAAGCAGTCTTTACATCCATCTATTCTAACTCGAGGTCGTATTGGGCAACCAGCGCCAACATAAACCCGATACATACTTACTTCACAACCGGTGCAAAAATCTCACTAAAGTCCACGCCTTCACGCTGAGCATACCCTTTTAACACCAATCTATTCATGTACCTATCAGGTCTCTTCCGAAAAATTCACTTGCACCCAATCGTTTTTCGGCCCATAAGAAGCTCCATTAGCTCCCAAATCTCATTCTTGTACAGAGAGTTCATCTCGTCCTACATAGCCGCCTTCAACCTTTCAACATCTACATCATGTTGTGCCTCCTCAAGGTTAGAAGGACTCCTCTCATCTGTAATAAGAGCATATGTAACGTTCGAGTCATCTCTATACTTTGCCGGTAACCTGCGATCTCTAGGTGGGTTTCTTCACACAGGTGGCTGCTCCACCTGAACATGTACCTCTGCTTGCATATCGATCTCGGCCCATGTCTCATCTTTGTCAAACTTAATGTTAATCACTTCTGATTTTTCAAGTTCCTTTGGCACATCCTTACAAAACAAAGACCCTTCATCGAATTTAACATTATGGCTCAAAGTAATTTTTCGTGTGACAGATTCATATATGCGGTAACCCTACACACCATCACCATAGCCCACAAAGATCCCTTTTCTGGCCCCATGGTCAAGCTTATCTCTCTTAACTGACGGTGCATGAGAGTAAGCCCCCACGACCAAAGAACTGTAGACATAAGTAGTCTATAGTATGACCACTTCACACTTCCTCAGGGATTTTACATTTAATTGTCATAGAGCGTGACTGATTTATCAAGTAACAAGTCGTGTTAACAACCTCAGTGCACACCTCTTTGCCCAACCCAGTATTACTAATCATAGATCAGGCTCTCTCCAAGAAAGTCTGATTCATCCGCTCTACCACACCATTCTACTCTGGCATATGGAAAACTGTGTTATGCCTCAAGATCCCCTCCTCCTTACAATACATGTTAAACTCCCAGGAAGTGAACTCACCTCCATTGTCGGTTCTCAAACTTTCAGTTTTTTCCATGACTGATTCTCCACCATGGTCTTCCGATACTTAAAGGTCGTAAAGACATCGGATTTATTTTTCAGAAAATAAATCCAAACCTTCCTACTATAATCATCAATAAACGACACGAACCATGATGAGCCCCAATAAAAACTATGGGTGACGGCCCCCATACATCAGAGTAGACATATTCAAGCACCCTTTTACATACATGTTTCACCCCCCCCCCCCCCCCCCCCCCCAAAATGATAACCTAAACTGTTTCTCATACATGTAATGCTCACATATACTAAAGTCTACAAATTTAAAGGAAAGAATCAAATATTGTTTAGAGAGTACCTTCATGCCCCGCTCTCTCATGTGACCCAAATGGGCATGCCTAATATGTGCAGACATGGATCCGCTATAGTCGCTGCAACTCCACCTACTGAAGTGCTCACAATCAGTCTGTAAATGTTTCTGTGCCTCTGCCCCTTCATAATTACAAGGGCCCCATTTGAAACTTTATAGAACCGGTCAAAATCGGTGAACTTACACCCCATCGCCTTGAGTGCACAAGGAAAATCAGATTCTTTCTCAACCTAGGAATGTGCCTCACTTTCGTCAAGGTCTGTTCAATTCCATCGAACATCTTGATGCGCACAGTACCAATCCCTACAACCTTGTAGGCGTAGTCATCACCTAGAAATACTTAGCCGCCCTCATACTCTCTATAGGAAGTAAAGACGTTCTTATCTGAGCACATGTGGTATGAGCCCGGAGTCCATGATCCACACATCGCTAAGAGATCCCATCTTTGACGCCGTCAAGACCTCGCACGCATAACTACCTCCTTCTTCAGATTCAATGATATTGGCCTCCCTAGAGGAATCTCTTGCCTTCTCCTTCTTGTTCTTAGGACTCTTATAGTCCTTCTTCATGTGCCCAGCCTGGCCACATCCCCTAACACTTTAACTTCCCTTTGCCCTTACCCTTGGACTTGGATCGAGAACGTGACGATTCTTCACCCCTCTCTAAATTCCTTCCCTCATAATCAGTGCATCAGAGGAAGAACCAGCGTCACTGCTCTTTTATCTTATCGCCTTCGAATGGAGGACTGAGACTATGGTCTCAACACTGATCATAGTATCCCTACCCGCGCACAACGAGTCCCTAAGCGACTTATATGAACTAGGAAGAGAGATCGACAGGATCATGACTTGATACTCGTCCTTCATCTGTTCACCAACATCAAGCAACTTGCAAGTTAGCTTATTGAAAGTGCAGATGTGGTCCTCCACATCAGTCCCCTCCGCCATCTTCAAAGTGAAGAGCTGCATCATCAGATACATTCGATTCTTTAGAGATTTTTTCGCCTACACGTTCTCTAGCTTGGTCCATGCTTCTATAGTGGTCTTCTCCTTCATGACGTCATAGAGGACGTCATCCGTTAAGCATAATTGAATTGAGGTCCTAGTCTTCTTGTCCATCTAGTTCCACTTGTCATCATCATGTCTTTCTGTCACTTTCAAAGGGCGTTCACAACCCCTTGCTGAGTTAGGATGTCTTGCATCTTCACCTTCTATAACTCAAAATTGTTTTTGCCGGAAAACTTCTCTAACCTTCCAACCTATCTCTGATACCACTTATTGAAAAATCGATCAGCAGAAGCACTGAAGAGATTCAAATGATCACAACACGACACACATGCAATCAACACAAAGACTCTGAATTTTACTTGGAAAACCCTTGTGGCAAAAAACCACAGCATAAAATGACAACAACACTATGAATATCAAAAGATTACAGAGCTAATCTACCCACAAGCAAAAACAAGAAGATGAACAAAGCACTCTCGAACCTTACAATCATCTCCACAAACCCTAATCTCGAATTAGGAGTCCTTGGTATTGATTAGGATACCTCTAAGATCGATTTAGAAGTGTTTATATAAGCCTCCAAACAAAAATAGAAATAAGCTACGCAAAACCGCACATCTCCACTTATACAAACGACCAGTCGGACCCTATTGGCCTACCGGTCATGTATAACAAAAAACTGTCCAAAGAGTTCTGTCATAAATCGACCCATTCTGCCTCATAATACGACTAGTTGGGACCTCCAGAAGACCGATCGGCCAACCGATCTGGATGCCTAGAAACAATTCAGAGATTATACTACCTGCCCAATCCAAAATTAGAACGGTTGGTCCAGATTGGCCGACCGATCAGAGACCTTGTTTCACCATATTTGAAGTCTCCACCAACACCAAATATTAGATAGACCACACCACGTGAAACAGTGGTTATTGAACACCCACCATTAAAAACTTCTTGGGGGCCAACAAGATGTTTATTTGTCATCCAACCTGTTGATAAGGTCACAAAGACCTGGATGAAAGGACTATAAAAATATCAGCTTGATCCAAAAATTTTGTGGCCCTGAGAAGTACTTGTTAATGGTCATCAATCATCACCGTTTCGTGTGGTGTGGTCCACCTGATATTTATATTTTCTTCATTTTTTGGGCTCTACCTTCAAATTCATGTGGTGGCCCACTTGATAGTTGGATTATCCGACTTTTGGAGCATTCCACTTGCATGGTTGGATGGCAGTCTGAGCAGGTTTGATATCGTACAAAACCGGCTGTGGCAGAATAAACTCATGCTGCAAGAGAAAAAACTTTAATACTCTGACGGAGATTAATAGATGATGCACATGCATTTTTAATTACTTGAAAGTTACACATGTGAAATATAAGTGGCCAAATTAAACCATTCAAATTATGGAACTCAATGTAGATCTCTTAAGAACAAAAAAATTAAGCTTATTTGATTATTGGATTATGAGATTAGCAGACATTTATTCGATGGTTAAAAATGAGAAAAAAAAAATAGTTATTTACAAAAACTCACCTACCTTTTGGTCTATTTTTTAATACACGCCTAATATAGAAATACCTATGAAAACATGTCAGCCATTTAAAAATACAATGAAATAGCAGCTTATTTGACTTTGACTAATGATCCAAAAGGCGTCCAAAAGACTATTTTACCCCAGCTGCCAGTCATATTCATAATTAAACCCTAATTTTTGGAGCTTGCTTTCCTTAGAGTTTTTTGGGCTCACCTTTAGCATACGAAGTGATCCATGCCATCCGTTTGTTTTGTTAAGCCATGTCACGGACGATCACCTGGGTCCTAGGAAGGTTTCAACAGTATTCATTTTCCGAAGTTAGTTTTATTGTTGTGGGCCGCATCTAGCTCAAATTTGGCTGATATTTTGCATGAGGCCATAATATGAGTTGTCAAAGTAGATGGGTGGGGTATATCACACAAATACATAATAGTGGGGCCCACTGAAAGGCAAGAGCTTATTTGGATGTTGCGAGCATGTCTTGCTCTGATATGATTGATTTTCTACATGAGGGCCTCATATGAGATGTAAAAACAGATGGTCGGTTAAGATAATTAAGTATATAACAGTGGGTCCTACACAATAGTAGTTCACACACATAAATGCACATCATGAAAACACTTTATATTAATAACGAGAATAAATACATCTAAAATTAGTTACTGTGGAGGTAATCAAGAACAAAAAAATAAAAAAAAATAAGTACAACTTATTTTTCTTCTAATTACATAATGAACAACAATAGAAAATTAAAAAAATTGGCAATCACTCCGCCTATGCATCCTGCTCATCACTTGACTTGTATAACCTATCATAAAAAAAAATGAAAAATGATTACAAATTCCCATTCTAAAATGAGCAACTAAATAAATTTAAAATTGAACATGCATATGTATACCTGAAACTTGTGATGATCAACCAAACAATCGAGCTAAACTGAAATCTGAAATGAGCAGGAAAAATGAATAGCCAAACAATCGACTCAAACCCATAAGATGTTAAAGACCGAAACCTAAATAAGCAAGCAAAATGAACAGCCAAAAAATCGACTTAAACTTGTGCGATGTTACAAACTGAAACTTAAATTGAGCAGGTACAACCAAACAATCGACTCAATCCTGTAAGTTGTTACAAACCGAAACGTGAAGTGAGCAGCCAAAAAAATTAAAATCTAGCATATGTAAATGTGACACTTGTAATGAGTCGACAAACAATCGTTTCAAACCTATATGCTGGTGCAAACTAAAACCTAAAATGAGAATCTAAACAAATCATTAGTATCCAAACTTGAAACTAACAGTTATACAAATTTAAAACTGAACCTGAATCATAAAATAAGCAGCCAAACAAATCTAAATCTGAACAGATATATGTAAACCTCAAACCTGATACCAGCAGTCATATAAATTTAAATAAAAAACTAAAACCTGAAATACTCATAAAAAATTTAAAACTGAACAGACATATAAAACTCAAAACTGAAACTAACAGCCATACAAATCTAAACACAATCTGAAACTTGAAATGAGCAGTTAAACAAATTTAAAATTGGACCTGAATCATGAAATAAACAGACAAACAAATTTAAAACTGAACTTGAGTCATTAAATGAGCAAATAAATAAATATAAATCTAAACAGACATATGTAAACCTTAAATCTAAAATCAACAATCATACAAATCTAAATCTAAACAAACATGTAAACTTTAAACTTAAAACCAATAGCCATACAAATCTAAAATTAACAACCAATCTTAAAATGAGAAGTCAAACCTGAAATCTAAAAATGAACACCCCAAACCTGAGATCAACAGCCATACAAATCTAAACAATCAAATAGTCCAAACAAAAGAGTGCACATAGTATCAATGGAATACATAGAATTGCATCTGTACACATTTAAAACAAGAAGCATCAAACCATATATCAGTTACAAGAAACAAAGTAGGGTATCACAGTCTCCAAATTAGAGTATCATAAACCCCAAAATTCCAATTTTAAAACCAAATTTAAAACAAGAAGCATCAGACCACATATCAATTACAAGAAGCATACTAGGGTCACAATCCACAAAATCGTCAATTACAAAACTTCCAAATTCGTAATGGGATTAGGGTACCATAATCCCCAAATTCAAAGTGGGAGTAAGGTACCAAAATCCTTAATTTAAAAAACCACAATTTCAAAACCCATGAATTTGATTTTAAATTAGGGTACTAATCTCCAAATTTGAAATGGGATTAGGAATCCTTTAGGTGATTCTCTAACTTGCAACCATTCCTACCCATAGGTTGTAGAGAATCCACCACCTCCTCGCCTTGGGCATCTTGAAGAAGGACAACATGCAAGGTAGCTGATCTTTGAGCTGGAGCATTAGCAACGCATCGGCATCAGTGATGGGGGAGCACAAAGGGGAGCTGATTGAAGCACGGGTGAGCAGAGATCAAGTAACCCGAAGCAGCGCATTAACGGGGCACAAATCCGACAAGTAAGGTTGTCTATTTGTAAGAGTTCAACTACTCTCTTTTCATGGAGAATTGAGTGTAAAGTTTATTTGTCAAACTCGATCCAGGGTCATTTGTCGATCCTTGATTCGTTAATTGAACCTAAAAGTTTAAGTGCGTTTTTCGACCCTTGGCTCATTAGTAGAGCCCAAATTTCAAGTTCGTTTGTTAATCCTTGGCACATTTGTTGAGCCTAAAACAAGTCTCCAAGGCGAGCCACCAATACGGGTATATGTGTAGGTTGGGAGGAACCTGTAAACTCTCTAGTAAGGTTGATCCGATTTAAAATACTTAGGTTGGGAGGAACCTGATTTAAACTCCCTAGTGAAATCTGGTGTGCTCAAGGGGTGAGCACTTGAACCGGAAGTAGAGTAAACACGTAGTCGAACCACTATACATGCTTGTGTTTGTGATGTATTTGAGCACATTATTATCTTAGCATTGTATGTTTAATTTCTTAATTATGAATTCTTGATAGGAATGTATGCTAGGCACTAGATAGGCACATTCACACACAAGATGTGTTTTCATTAATTAGTGTATACTTGAGCTCATATGATCCATCATCTCATAGTCTACATAGGTTGCATAGATTAAATGCTTGATTTGGTTAAATCATATGTTGATCTATGCATGTTAAACTAGTTGCTTAATTGTTTTATCAATTGTTAGTCTATGTGTGATTAGACCCACTTAGGCTTGAAAGCCGAAGTGTTCTTTAGTACTTAGCTTAAATTGTAGAATAATTTAAGTAGGCAAAAAAAAATTTAAAGGTCCTAATATCCACTCCCCCCCCCCCCCCCCCCCCCCCCCCCCCCCCCCTCCAATGACTTAGCCACAATTTCCATAATTTTAGTTGTTCCGCCAAGCTTCCGCGTATAAGCGTAGGGTGTCGTGTTAGACTACCAACGCAATTTCAACAGCCATACAAATCTAAAATTAACACCCAATCCTAAAATGAGAAGTTAAACCTGAAATATAAAAATGAACACCCCAAACCTAAAATCAGCAACCATATAAATCTAAACAATTAAATAGTCCGAACAAAAGAGTGCACATAGTATTAACTGAGTCTACAAAGCCAATCCACAACAACAAAATGTCAGATTTTCAAGTCTATTTCTAATCTAACTTATTTATAAATAAAAAAATATTTTATTTGTTCCCTCTATTATCATTCTAAAATATATAAGTAAGAAAAAATTATTAAAATTCAAAATCCACCATCACGAGACTCTCTTCCATATAGACTGCATACAAATACCAATGGAATTTTGTATAAAGTTACATCTGTACATATCGAGTTACATTTGCACACATTTAAAGTAGGAAGCATCAAACCATATATCAGTTACAAGAAGCAAAGTTGGGTATCACAATCTCCAAATTAGAGTATCAAAAGCCCCAAAATCCCAATTTCAAAACCAAATTTAAAGCAAGAAGCATCAGACCACATATTAATTACAAGAAGCAGACTAAGGTATCACAATCCCCAAAATCTCCAATTTCAAAACTCCCAAATTCGTAATGGGATTAGGGTACCATAATCCCCAAATTCAAAGTGGGAGTAGGGTTTCAAAAGCTCCAATTTCAAAACCCACAAATTTGATTTTGGATTAAGGTATCAAAATCTCCAAAATCAAAACCCCCCGAATTCAAAGTAGGAGTAGGGTACCAAAATCCACAATTTCAAAACCCCTAAATTCAATTTGGAATTAGGGTACCAGAATCTCCAAATTAAAAAAATCCCACATTTAAAATTGAATTAGGGTACGAAAATTTCTAAATTTAAAATGGGATTAAGGTACCATAATTTCTAAATGAAAAGGAGAGCTGAGATGAAAAATCACGAGAGAGGGAGAGCTGAGATGAGAGACCGCGAGTAAGAGAGAGAGAGAGAGAGAGAGAGCTGGGATGAGAGAGAGATAGAGAGAGCTGATATGAGAACTCGGTCGGGAGGCAGCGTCACTAAGATGATTCAAGAGAGAGAAGATGATAGGATGGTAAAAAATTAAACTTTCCCCATATTTATAAGTGGGGGGCAATTTCGTCTTAAAAAAATATGATCCACATACCATATATATATTACACGATCATAGACATCAGGTGATAATGTTGCGCAGCAAGCCAACAACGCCGGTGAACCGAGATCGAATCTCCGATATCACCCATAAACGATAAACAATAAGAAATAATACCTAGAAGTAGAATTTAATCAAACCAACAATCCACAAGACAAGATTTATGTGGAAAAACTTCAACATGGGTAAAAAATCACGGATGCAAAGTTCCACTGTGTAGAAAATAAAGTTACAATGAAAAACCCACCTTCTCCTATGCTCCTATGCACAGAGATGACCCTTTTTGCTAACATCTTCTCTCTCTCTCTCTCACTTTGGGAGTATAGAAACCCTAATCTCAAATTACAGCCCTTTATATAGTATAAAACAATAATTGGAGTCAAATAGGAAATCGTGTGTAAACAATTCGCGCCTGGTTGGGCGCCCGACAGATACCAAATTTGTCCAACGAGATATCAAGAGAAATAGCCTAATTTTGAGCGTCTGGCCCAACATGGTCAAGCGCCCGCCCTAGGCTCCAAGCGCTCGGTCAACATACCATCGGGCGCCCAACAGTATCAAAAACAGTTTAAAGACATTTAATCTCTCTGGGTGAATTTCGGACGTCCGGTCACTGACTGTCCAGGTGCCCGACCACCATAGTCTAGCAAATCTGATGGTGTGATTGGCTCCACACCTCAACAGATAATTCAATAACGGTGCTGGAAAGATAGGTAGCCATAGGGAATAATCTTGGTAAGACCGAGGTCGATCCACAGGGAATTAGGGTAAACAATCCTAACTTATTCCAGCAACCTAACTTATTCCAGCAACTTCGAATATAAAAAAGTAAGGAATTTGCTGTAAGTAGAATTAAAACTAAAACAGTATATCAAAGAAGAAAATCTGATAATAGGAAAGACACTAAGGCTTTAAGGATCCACTTGTAGCAATCCCATGTCAATCAATTCATCCAAGCACAAACACAATTAGAATCAAACTTTTATCTCTCATCCAATTGGAAGATAAAGCATTCACACACATTCTTCACTCAAATCTGGAAATTCAGAATTTTAGTTCTAATGAGGCATGTAAAATTCAAACTTGTAGCCTTCGAAGTAACAGTCATGCCAAGACATAGCCTTGTAACTTGATTTTCAATCCTCCATAACATAGCCCTACATCTACAGTATCTACCAGGTATCTGAGGATCCACTTCACAGCTTCCCAATGTTCCTTCCCGGGGTTGTTCATGAACCTCTAATAACTCTCATTGCTTAAGCAATATCTAGCCTTGTAATCACCATAGCATACATGAGGCTCCCAATAGCCGATGCGTATAGGACTTTAGCCATATAGTCTCGTTCCTCCCACGTCTTCGCACCTTGCTCCTTACAAAGCTTGAAGTGATTAGCTAATGGAGTGTTAACTGGATTAGCACCTCCCATATTGAATCGATCAAGTACTTTGGCTATGTACTCTGCCTGTGAAAAAACTAGTTTCTTGTTTTTTCTGTCACGCTTTATCATCATGCCTAGGATTTATTTTGCAGCTCCCAAATCCTTCATGGCAAACTCTTTAGACAACTGTCTTTTGATATTTGAGATGTCCTTCATGCTTAAACCGGCTACAAGCATATTATTAACATACAGAATAAGGATGATGTACGACGTATCAAACTTCTTCAAATAGCAACAGTGGTTTGCATAACATCTCCTAAAATCATTTCCCGACATGAAACTGTCGAACTTCTTGTATCATTGCCTCGGGGCCTGCTTCAGGCCATATAGACTCTTTCTCAGTCTACACACCTTATTCTCCTTTTCCGGTGTCACGTATCTTATCGGCTAATGCATATATATCTCTTCTTCAAGGTCCCCATGAAGAAAGGCTGTATTAACATATAGCTGCTCTAGATGTAAGTCCTCTGTAGTCACTATACTCAAGACCATGTGAATCGTAGACATCTTCACCACAGGTGAAAATATTTCAGTGAAATCGATACCTGCCTTTTATTGGAACACTTTCACAACCGATCTGGTCTTGTACTGCTTCAAACCATCATGCTTCTCTTTTAGCCTGTAAATTCACTTGTTATGAGGTGTTTTCTTCCCCTTATGTAGAGTGACGAGCTCCCACATCCGATTAGACTCAAGGGAGTCCATCTCATCATCCATAGCCTGCTCCCACTTAACCCGGATATCTAACTGTAATGCCTCTTCAAAACACTCTGGTTCACCATTATCTGTCAGTAATAGATAATGTAAGGAGGGTGAATATCGGACCTTAGGTCTCCTTTCCCGAGTAGACGTCCTCACAATCGGTGTCTACAGCTATGCCTCATCATGCTCCTGTGCATGCTCATCTTGTGGCACTATAACACCTGTGTCCGGTAACTCTTCCAACTCTACATGTTCTTTCACATCAGTCTCATTCTATTTTTGCTGCAAACTGTCCTTATGCATCACTTTCTCATTGAAGACTACGTCCTTGCTTCTGATGATTTTTCAATTCTCTATGTCCCGAAAACCGATAGCCAAAATCATGCTACCCGTAGCCTATAAACGTGCATCTCCTAGACTTTGCATCCAACTTGTTCCTGTGCTCTGCATCTGTCACGCCCTGAAATCCGAGACTCGAGTACAACAACTCAAGGCCCGAGTTTCAGAGTGCGAATTTAATCCAAATATAACCTTTAGAGAAATTCCATTCCACATACCACAATACTACCAAACTAAAGTACTTTATTAATCATAACTTAAATCTCAAATTGAAATTTAAATCAAACGACTATATCTAGTCTGCAAAACATTTAAATCTACTAAAGTCTGTTCCAATCATCTTCAAAAGAAATAAATTAAACACCTAATCTAGAATAAGTCTCCTAATAAAAATAGTCGTCCAGATATTCTGAACTGTGGTGATTTTGGTGAGCTAAGGCCCAGTGAGGTCATTTCCATCACAGGTAATATTCAGTTAATAAGATATTAGATGTAAAATATCGACAGCTAGAATGGTATGAAATATACGAGGATAAGGTGATGATTAACACACTTTATGTTTTATTATGAATGAAAGATGATTATCATGATGTCATGTATGTTATGATACGTGTGAGAGTAAGAAACGTCTAAGAACTCGTTGCCACTGAACATTAGGAACCTGTCGCAAATAAACCATGCTCACCTAACCGGTACAATGAGGCGGTAAATCAACCATGCACGCCAATGGGCAAATCAACCATGCACCACTGATCCAACCGAGCAAATCAACCATGCTCAATAAGTGAAACGACCAGAACGCGCTGCCACTGAACATTAGGAACATGTAGCAAATCAACCATGCTCACCTAACCGGTACAGCGAGGCGGCAAATCAACCATGCACGCCAGGAGTCAAATCAACCATGCTCCTGTTCTGTCGTAATGTGTAAAAGATATACATGACATGAGTTATGGAAGCACTCATCAAGCATACTATGCGTTCAAAATTTCAAGTCCAATCACACCATGCATGAGATGTATGCATTCAAGTAATCTTCCATCTATCTCTGATGTTTATTGTTCATCAAGGGAGTTGAGGATGATGTATGCTAAGTAAGGTTTTGAACCAACAATAACATCTTGTGTATTTAAGTTTAAGTTACGTCTATGTAAAGTTTTTACTTGTGTGACTAGGAAGGGAAAGTCATGAAAGGAAATTTAACCCATGCCTAACCTCTACGTAAAATCCTACGAAAACTAAAGAAGTATCACCGAGAAGAACAAGGAAACTAGAAGAGATCCCCTTAACTAAAATCTAGTACATATGCCTGGAAAATAGAACAAAGGTATAAATCTTAACCTAGATAAGAAAAAAGTTGAAAAATCGATCATTAGTTATGGAGAAAAGGATGGAAAGATTTCAACACAATAGGAAGAAAATTGAAAGAATATCAACATGAAAATTTTGCGATGAATCACTCACAGGTATGATGAATTATAGGTTCCACACAAGCCCAAACTAGAATCTGAGTTGGCTCAGACTCGGTTTGGAAATTTAGAGAAGAAGTTTCTTCTTCTTTCTTCTTTCTTTCTCCTTTTTCTTCTTTCTTTCTTCTTCTCTTTTTCTTCTATCTTTCTCCCTTGCTGACTGGGATGCTGTCCCCACAGCAACAGTAGCCCAGCGCCCGCTACCTTCCTCTCTCTCTCTCTCTCTCTCTCTCTCTCTCTCTCTCTCACCGCTTCTTTCTCTCTCTCGTTTCTCTCTCTCTCTCTAACGCCCCACACTCTCTCTCTCTCTTTCTTACAGCTTCTCTCTCACCCTTGCGTTTCTTAGATGATAAGGGTAGATGGAGGGGACCTTATATAACTACCTAGGGCGGTGGAGAAACGGCGAAGGCGCGGGCATACAAGAAGTCCCGGTTCGAGTTGGAGAAGGAGACCGAATGGTTTTTGGGACTCCTTTATATATGAGGCTCGTTGGAAAGCTAGGTGGGGCCCACACGATACTACACACAAGATTTGAGAGGTCCATGCACATCAGGGAGGTGGATCTTGATTTTCTTTTGTTAAAACGGTGAATTGAAGTGGTCCATACAGTCGACCAAAAACGTTGAGACCACCCACCACTAACGTCCGGGTGAGGCTCACTCCAAATGGATGGTTTGGATCCACCGATGAAGCCACAATGATGGACGGTGTGAACCAATGCACAGCGGCAACGGCAGCGCTGTCACTGCATGGTTTGAGAAGAAGACGGACTTCCGTCTGCTTCATGCAATGCACGCGGTCAAACGCGTGTTGACCGGACGCCCTTCGTACACGTTGTGCACGTGGGTCCCACCCTGATGTGTATACAAAATCTACTCCAATCATCAGGTAGGCCACATGATTTTAGGCTATGACACCAAAAATGAGACAGTTCCGAAGTTAAATGGCCCACTTATGGCCCGATTTCTGATTAGGGTACTTGTAGGATGATCGGAGGGTTGAAATTTGACGTGTATGGTTAGATCGTGTCCTAGAACTAGTATATAGAGTTTTGTACGAAAATGATCTCCAGAAATCATGATACTTGAAAATGTCATGTAATTTAAGTTTAATTAATGACCTCATTTCTTAATTATTGTAAATTTATGTGAAATCTGACATTTCCACGCTGTTCTAGTGTTCATGTTGAGCAATTCTAATAAAGGGATCACACTATAATTCCTTACGAATTATTTAATATTAATTTATCAATATTTAAGTTATTTGATTACTTAACTACTCAATTAAACTAATAATTAAATTATTCTAGGAATTTAAAGTTAATAAATTTATCATTGTAAGGATCCGGGTTATTACAGCATCAATGTGAACATATGAAGTGAAGCCGAACACCTTGAGATGTGTAAGGCTTACTTCTATTTCAATCCGCGTATCCTCTAGTAAACCTCCATCGAATGGTACTGAGGGACTTCTATTGATGAGATAAGCAGCACTATTCACAGCATCTGCCCAAAACGTCTTGGGCAACCCTGCATGCAACCTCATGCTCCTGGCACGCTCTAGGATAGTCCTGTTAATGCGCTCAGCCACACCGTTCTGCTGCGGTGTCCCTAGAATCGTTTTCTGATGTTTGATTCCATATGTTGCACAATACTCCTCAAGCATCTTATCACAATATTCTCCCCCATCAGATCTGAGACATTTACTGTTCTACCTGTCTCATTTTCTAACAGAACCTTTCATTTCTTAAATACATCAAATACTTTAGATTTATGCTTTAAGAAATAAACCCACAGTTTCCTACTACATCATCAATGAAATAAACAAAGTAACATGATCCACCAAGAGATGATACCTGTGTCGGTCCCCATACATCAGTGTGTACAAGCTCCAATAGATGTGTCTTTGAAGTGCGTCATGTTTTCTTGAAGCTCACCCTTTTCTCCTTGCCATACACGCAGTCCTCACAGAATTTCAAGTCTATAGACTTTAAACCCAATAGCTCCCCCTTTAACAACAGCACCTTCATCCCCTTCTCACTCATATGTCCTAACTTCTGATGTCATAACTGCCCATTCACTCCAGTTGATGCGACTACAAGTGAACTATATGATTAGGAAGTCACGTATAGAGTACCTTCCTTCTTGCCTTGAGGTATCACTAAGGCACCTTTTGTAACCTTTTAGGAATCATTAGTGAATGTTGTCACATATCTAATTCAACTAACTACCCTATTGAGATCAAGTTTCTTCACATAATCTCGAAGAACGTCTTTCGACGAAGTGGCATGAAATGAAGCACCCGAGTCTATAACCCAAGACTCATTTCGTGCATCAACAGATAAGATCAATGCTTCCGTATCACTCTTCTTAGATAGATTCACCGAATCCTTCCCACCTTGAGAGTTTCCTTCTTGCTTCTTAAGCGCCCTGCAATCACGCTTCATGTGCCCCTTCTTCCCGCAATGCCAACACCCATCCTTGTTTTTCAATCCTTTGGACTTCTTCTTCCACTTAAAACGTCCGTCTTTATTGTTTTCTTTATTCAACGATCTTCCTCTCCCTTCAACATTTAGAGCATTTCCAGAATTCCCCAAAATTCCTGATGCCTTCCTTCTAAATTCTTCACTGAGAATTAGACTCGCCACATCATCAAATCTCAACTTTGTCGATCCTGAGGAATTGCTCACGAAAATCACCAAACCATCCCAACTATCTAGCAAATTAGACAAGATCAATAATGCCTTAACCTCATTATCAAAAGTGATACCAATGGATTCCAATTGGCTCGTGACTGTATTAAACTGGTTTAGGTGTTCAACCACGCCCCCACCATCTGACATCTTTATGTTGAATAGCCGTTTCATGAGATGAACCCTGTTGGACGCTAAGGGTTTCTCATACATCGTAGCTAGTGCTTGCATTAATTCTTTTGTGGTCTTCACCTTGAATATATTGAAGGCGACGCTCTTTGACAAAGAGAATCAGATCGTTCCCAACGCCTTCCGAGCTATAAGAGACCACTCATCATCTGTCATCTTCTCTGGTTTCTTCTCTTTTCCTTCTAAAAGAATATAGAGGTTATTTTGATACAAATAGTCCTCCATCTGCATCTTCCAAAAGGAAAACTTTGAACTATCAAACTTCTCAATTTGTGTCTTCCCTTCTTCCATTATCGCTCCCACTTGAACTAAACCAATAGCTCTGATATCAATTGTTGCGCAACAAGCCAACAACGCCAATGAACCGAGATCGAATCTCTGATGTCACCCACAAATGATAACAAGAATAAATAATAACTAGAAGCAGAATCCAATCAAACCAACCATCCACAAGACAAGATTTACATGGAAAAACCCCAACAAGGGTAAAAAAAAACCATGGATGCAAAGTTCCACTATGTAGAAAATAAAGTTACAATGAAAAACTCACATTTTCCTATGCTCCCATGCAGAGAGATGACCCTTTTTTCTAACATCTTCGCTCTCTCTCTCACCTTGGATGTATAGAAACCTTAATCACATACCCTAAACCCGAATTACAGCCCTTTATATAGCATAAAACGGAAATTGGAGTCAAAATAGGAAACCGCATGTAAACAGTTCGCGCCTAGTCGGGCGCCTGACAGATACCAAATCTGTCCAGCGAGATATCAGAAGAAACAACCGAATTTCGGGTGTCTGACCCAACATCGTCAAGTGCCCGCCCTAAGCTTTGGGTACCCGGTCAACAAACCAACGGGCACCCGACTGTATCAAAAACAGTCCAGAGACATTTAGTCTCTCTGGGTGAATTTCGGTTGCCAGGTCACTAACTATCTGGGTGCCCGACCACCACAGGCTAGCAAACCTGATGGTGTGATTGGCTTCACACCTTAACAGATAATACAATAACGGTGCTGGAAAGATAGGTAGCCACAGGGAATAATCTTTGTAAGACCGAGGTCGATCCACAAGGAATTAGGGTAAACAATCCTAACTTATTCCAGCAACTTCAAATAAAAAAAGTTAAGGAATTTGTTGTAACTAGAATTAGAACTAAAACAGTATATCAAAGAAGAAAATCTGAGAATAGGAAAGACACTAAGGCCTTAAGGATCCACTTGTAACAATCCCATGTCAATTAATTCATCCAAACACAAACACAATTAGAATCAAACTTCTATCTCTCATCCAATTGGAAGATAAAGCATTCAACACACATTCTCCACTCAAATCTGAAAATTTAGAATTCTAGTTCTAATGGGGCATGTAAAATTCAAACTTGTAGCCTTCGAAGTAACAACCATGCCAAGAGACTATGTCATGCTCTAGGGTTACTACAATTTGAATCTAATCAATCCCAACATGGCAATCTCAAAGAATTGCAAGGAATTCATGTCCGAAGTACATGAACTCTCATAAAACATCTAAAAATACCAACTTTATTCAAATTAGAACTTAAAAATCCACATCAAAATAAAGTATACTTGAATTAAAACAAATTAAACATGAAATTAGCTACAAGCTTCACCTCTTATCCCTAACTAAGAGGTTTTAGCTGAGCATTATCATACTACAACTAAAATCAAAAGAAAAACTGAGGAAAACATGAAAAACTAGAAAAATCGGAGTTGTTAAAGTTGCAGGCGCTCCACGAAGCTTTCATTCACCTCCCACGACCTTCAATCTCTTCTAGGATACCTTAGGAACGAAATGGAAGAGTCATTTTACAGCCTTCAAGCCCACCAATGTAGAACATTCGAGAATATGCGTAAAACTTACGCACTGCGCAGAGAAAATCGAACCAAACTTGAAAATTTGCGCATGGTCGATAGATCAATTGGGCTGGGGATCAATCGCACCTGCGATCCAACTAAAAAAACTGTATTCAGCGATCGAGCGATTAATCGCAAGTGGTCGGGTGATTGATCGCTGGGTCCAAAAAGTGTCTAGAGAGTTCAGCAGCAATTCTTCAAAAATCCAAACTTTTTATGGTTCTGACGATTGATCGTAGGTGGCTGGGCGATCAATCGATTGTGCTCTTTTTTTTCCAGCAACCATTCTGGATTTTCTGCATTACGGGCGATCAATCGGTTTGGGAAACCGATCAATCAACCATCCATCTTTCAGTCCAACAATTCATGCAATGTGACCGATCAATCAACCTGGCCATCCGATCAATCGACCACTCTGACGATCAATCGATCAGGTCTACCGATTAATTGACCAGAGTGGTTTTTCTTCTTTTCTTTTCCTCTTTTTCTTGCTTCTTTCCATTGATCTTTAATACACATTAGGAGTTTTTTTAATCATCATTTTGGTGAAGAATCTCTCGCATTCCTACAAACACAAAAACATGTATTAGATTAGTCTTTAAACATGTAAACCATGCATAATATGTGATGAATTGGGGTTAGAATATGCACCTTTCAGAGCTCAACAACAATCCAGTATGAAAGAGAACTGTTATAACCGATCACAAGCACAACCCGCTTGGATCAAATCTTCTTCACTCACGTAGGAGTGGATAAACAATAAGAGAATCTGAAAACTGAGAGATCTCATCGAGCATGAGGACGTGGAAGTGCCGAGACGTCGACTGCGCAGTAGATCACCTCTACAAAGCAGAAATCTCCCTCCATAAGCTTCCTCTCTCTCTTTTCTCTTTTCTCTTTCTCCCTTCCTCTCTCTCTCTCTCTCTCTCTCTCTCTCTCTCTCTCTCCCCTTGGACGTGAAAACCACCTATTAAGATTACCTAATCCTGATTTGGAACCTCTTAAATATAGCACCAGAGGAATTAGAACCAAAACGGGAAACTGCGGATTGGCAGTCCGCGCATGGTCGAGCGCCCAGCCCCAAGCCGTCAGGCACCCCACTAACCAAAAAATTGTCCAGAGAGTAGAGAATAATGTACTGAATTTCGGTCGTCCAACCCAGCATGGTCGGGTGCCCGACTATTCCAAAAATAGTCTAGTGACTTTTCAGTCCTTCCGGATGAATTTTGGTCGCTCGGCTAAAACCAGTAGGGTGCCCAACCACACCCGGGCTGCACCACTCTCTCCTCTACACCTGATGAGGAAAACCCCATCAAATCTCCCCCTTTCTAACTCAGGAAGAATCTGTCTCTTTCAAGCCAACCCGACTTCTGCAAGTCTCAAATTTGCCCCTGAGCAAAGTCGTATGGACCTTCTCAAGCTGTAACACCTTCTGTTCCAAAGTATCCCTAATCCAGTGATATCGAATCTCTATGTGCTTCGACTTGGAATGCTGACTTGAATTCTTGCTCAAGTGTATCACACTCTGACTATCACAATAGACCACTTGCTTCTCCTCCTTCAGGCTAAGTGCCTGTAGGAACCTCTTCATTAAAAGCATCTCTTTGCATGCTTTTGTGACCGTGATGTACTCGGTCTCTATCGTCAACAATTCTATGACCTTCTGTAGCTTGCTCTGCCAAGAGACCGCTCCCCCTGCAAACGTGAACGTGAACCCCGATGTAGACTTCCTAAAGTCTATGTCACATGCCATATCTACATCTGTGTAGCCTTCTAACATAGATTTTCCGTCACCATAGCATAGGCTCAACCTGGATCAGCCCCTCAGATACCGTAGTATCCACTTTACCGCTGCCCAATGTTCTTTACCAGGATTGGCAAGATACCGGCTGACAACCCCAACCGCATATGCTATGTCTGGGCGCGTACACACCATAGCATACATCAAACTTCCTACCCCCAAAGCGTAGGCTATCTTCTGCATCTCATCCACCTCTGGCTTTGTCTTAGGACACTGCTTATTGCTCAATTTGAAGCGACCATCTAGTGTAGTACTGACCGGCTTCGCTACATTCATATTGAACCGCTTTACGACTTTCTCAATATACCACTCTTATGTCAACCAAAGCTTTCTGCTACTTTTGTCACGGATTATCTTCATTCCTAGGATCTGTTTAACTGGGCCCAAATCTTTCATCGCAAACGACTTGCCCAACTCCTATTTCAGCCTGTCGATCTTCCTGATATCTTTTTCCATGATGAGCATGTCATCAACGTACAATAGCAGAACCAAGAAATCACCATCTGAGAACCTGCGCGTGAACACACAATGGTCCAACTATGTTCTGTCATATCCATGCTTTAACATGAACGAGTCAAACTTCTTGTATCATTGCCACGGTGCTTGTTTCAGCCCATACAAACTCTTCATAAGCTTACATACCATATGCTCATTGCCCTTGACTTCGAACCCCTCTGGTTGATGCATATAGATCTCTTCTTTCAGGTCACCATGGAGGAAGGTAGTTTTAACATCTAACTGCTCTATCTCCAGATCCATGTTTGCTGTCAACCCAAGTAACATCCGAATGGACATCATCTTCACCACTGGTGAAAGTATCTCCTCGAAGTCGATACATGTGCTCTGATCGAAACCTTTCACCACAAGTCTGGCCTTGAACCTCGTCTGTGAAATCTTCTACTCAATTTTCTTTCTGAACACTCACTTGTTGCTCAGAGCTTTCTTGCCCCTAGGCAATTTCACCATATCATAGGTGTGGTTCTTATGCAAGGATTTCATCTCCTCTTGCATAACTTTTAACCACTTCCCTTTATGCACGTTGGCTAGGGCCTCAGAGTAATCCTCTGGCTCTCCCCATCGGTAAGCATAATGTAATCATGCGGCGAGTACCTCTTGAATGGGTGCCTGTCCCTAGATGTCCTCCTCACCTGTGACTCAACAGGTGGATCAAGTGGGGGCCACTCCCCCGGTCCATCTTCTGTAGGAACTCCCACGTCCTCTGCATCTTGCTGTATTCCCCCGTCATCAGACACTACGGGAGGAGTAACCGGATTCATGTCATCCAGCTCACCTGAACTAGGCTGGGTCTTCTCTGGCTTTCCAATGTCTTCTATACACTGATCTTTAATGAAAACCACATCTTTGCTCCTGACAAGCTTATTCTCGGTCGGATCCCACTATTTGTAACAGAACTTTTTAACATCATACCCCAAGAACACACACTGCCTAATCTTCGTATCGATCTTGAACCTCTCGTCCTTTAGTACGTGAACAAATGCCCTACATCCAAACACCCTGAAATGACTGTACGAAGCATCACGTCCAGTCCACACCTTCTCGGGTACTCCATTCAATGGGGCTGATGGAGACCTGTTTATCAAATACACTGTCGTGTGCATTGCTTCTCCCCAGAACATCTTGGGCAATTTCACACGAGATAACATGCATATGATCCTCTCTACAATGGTGCGATTCATTCGTTCAGATACACCATTATGTTGGGGGGTCTTGGACATCGTTTGTTCATGACATATACCTAGGGACTTGTAGTACTCATGAAAAGCCCCAATGTATTCACCATCATTGTCAGTGCGGATGCACTTCAATGATCTACCTGTCTCTCTCTCTTGATCATGGCATGAAACATTTTAAACACACCAAAGACCTCGTCCTTGGATTTCAAAGTATAAACTCAAACCCTCCTAGATGCATCATTTATAAACATGACAAAATACTAATGCCCCACACAAGGATTTTTTCATCATAGGACCACAAACATCAGAATAAACCAAATCTAATGCATGCATTTTCTTAACATGGAAATCAGTTTTTACAAATGAAACTCTATATTGTTTCCCTGATAAACAATCAATATAGGTTTTGAGAGGTATATCTACCAACTTTGGAAGGAGACGCTTCTTTGTCAGTAGCTAAAGCCCTTTCTCGCTCATGTGGCTGAGACGTCTATGCCACATGTCTATCACTGAATCTTCCGCTGCGTTCAACTCACCCTTGCATACGCTGACACGTGTCTTGTATAGGACGCAACACATCTTCCCTCTTGCTGCGATTATCGAATCCTTGATGAGCTTCCAGTGCCCACCAACAAACCGACTCTCATAGCCGGCCACATCTAACCTTCCTGTCGACATCAAGTTGAGGCGAAGGTCGGGAATACGTCTCACATCTTTTAAAACCAATGTACAGCTAACATTAGTCCTCACAAAAATATCACCAACTCCCACAATTTGGGATACTCCAGAGTTCCCCATCTTCACTGTACCGAGGCTGCCTTACTTGTAGTTTATGAAGAAATCCCTTCGTGGAGCTGCATGAAACGACGCTCCTGAATCAATCACCCAATCGGTATCCTAATTCGCAGCCGTGAGACAAACATCGTAATCCACTAAGAGAATGACCACAACGTCGCCATTAGAAACGACCGTAGTAAAATCTGATTCATCACATTTTTCCTTCCCTATTTCCTTTCTGATCCTTCTTCTTATAACATTCACTTTTATAATGGCCCTTCGTACCACAGTTCCAACATTTAACGTCTCTCCTGACATTAGACTTGCCTCTAGATTTATCTCGGGCTTTTCCGCCCTTTCTGTTCTTTCCTCTCCCCCGATCATGTGTTACAAGGGCCTCTTGCTGAGTAGACCCCTGAGACTTCCTCAATATTGTCTCCTCATTAAAGAGACAACTCGTCACCTGCTCCATGGACATCTTTCCATCTTGTGCGAAGTTACTCAGAGACACGACCAATGTCTCCCAATTATCAAACAATGAGCTAAGCAATAGCAAAGTCTGTAGTTCATCGTCCAGGACCATCTTCATTGCAGAAAGTTGGTTCACAATGTTGCTGACTTCATTCATATGCTCAGTCATAGAACCATTATCTTTGAACTTAAGATTTACAAGTCTTCTAATCAGGAAGATCTTATTATCAGTCGTCTTTCTCTCATACAGCCCTTGCAATTTTTGCCATAGGCTAGCGGCTGAGGTCTTCGTAGACACATAGTGGAATACTGAATTATTCAACCATTGTCTAATGAAGCCCACCGCCTTCCGGTCCAACTTCTTCCAATCATCATCTGTCATACCTTTTATCTTTGCTGATATGCCTAGGATTGGAGCATACAAGTCATTGCAATAAAGTAAGTCCTCCATCTTAGCCTTCCATATGGTCCAGTTAGACCCATTGAGGCCGATCATCCTTGATGAGCCTCCTTCCATAATTCAAATCAATCCCACTACTGTTCAAACAATCTGAACTCTCTGATACCACTTGTTGGGAAAACCAGCAGTGGAAGCGAATCAAATGAGCAAAGCACCATGGCAATCACACAAGCAACAAGCAAACACACATAAGAAGGCAATCCGAATTTAATGTGGAAAAACCCCCTCACGGGTAAAAAACCACGGCACAAAGCGAACAATCCACTATGATATCAAAAGTTACAAGAGATAGAAGAAACAAAACCTGGAGCCCAACCCCACAAGAGAAATCCCAAGCTACCCAAAGCGTATTCTCACATGAGACAGACAAGCACTGTCATTTTCCTCATCCTAGAGAACCCTAAGCTTTTCCCAAGCTTTTTCTCTTACCCTAGAACTCTCTCAATCCCCTCTAGGAAACCTGGCCCCAATGGCAAAACTCCTAATCCTGCATTACACCCCTTAAATAGGCAACAAACCGGAATTAGAAACCTCTTGCGCAAAACCACGTAAAAGATCGGCTCAAATAGGAAACAGGCTGACTGGTCGCACAACTGGTCACGAGCCCTTCTTGTAGAAGATTTGAGGCGTCCAATTCCAACAATAATGAGCTCGGATTAGGTACTACCCCCACCCAGATGCAACGGGAGACTGATGGGTACGATGCAGGTCGGGTATTGGTGGAGAGTAGGGAGCACGCACCTTAGTATTGGTGTAGTGCTGACGGACCCATCACATCGGCAAACATAGGTACGAGCCCCACCTATTGTCCACCAATACCAACTTGTCACGTACCCGTCCCTCTCCAGCTGCATCCTAGTGGGGGAAGTACCTAATCCGAGCTCCGCCATAATGCTTATTTTCAATCCGACGTATGTATAGGGTCAAACAGACCTGGATGAAAGGAAACAACAAATATCAACTTAATCTAAAACTTTTGTGGCTCACAAGAAATCTTTGATGATCAATCACCACTATTTCCTATGGTGTGGTCCACCTAAGATTTGGATATGCTTCATGAGCTGAAAAAACAGATGGATAATGTTAATTTATGATAATATGTGGGGGAAAAAAACAGCGATAGATCCAAAGCTCAAGTGGACCACACTACTGGTGGGACAGGTTTTTTTATAAAGCTTATATTTGTGTTTTCCCTACCTTATGCACAGGTTGGATGGAAAATAAACATCAAGGTGGGCCTAGGAAGGTTTCAACGGTGTTGGCGTCATTATCACCACAGCTTCCTGTAGCATGGCCCACTTGATCCTTGGATCTGGAAAAATAGACGGGCCGCGTGGATAAGACAAACATTGCAGTGGGCGACACAGAGCTCCCGTCAGGACCCACTCCTTCCTCGCCTGGGTAGGCCACAGTCCGTGTACACTCCGCGTCCTCCGATAAATCTTCCGACGCATCAGAGCCGAAAACCGATAGAGAGAAAGAGAGACATACGCACGTGTCATAGGCTCAAAATCCAAACGGTTAATGTGACATGGCAGCCCATAAAATCTTGGCCCAACTATCAACCTTATCCAAAATTCTCATGGGACAGCAAAAAGAGGATTTTCCTCTCTTTTCTAGCACTCACCAAAGTTTTGTATCAGGTGAGTAGCGAGACTCGCTACTGAAGTGATGTCACCATGTTTTTTGGGCCCCACCATGATGTATGTGTTGTATCTACACCATCCATACATTTGGAGAGATCATTTTAGCGCATGATCCAAAGAATGAGTTGGATCCAAAACTTGAGTGGACCTCACCACAGAAAACAGTGGAGATTGAACGCCTACCATTAAAAAATTTTAGGGGCCACAGAAGTTTTTGATCAAGCTGATATATTTGTTTTCCCTTCGTTATGTCTGTGTTAATTAACTTATGAATAGCTTGGATCTTAAATAAACATGATGGTGGACCCTAGGAAGGTTTCAACGGTGGGCGTCACTCTCCCCACTGTTTTCTGTGGTGGGGTCCACTAGAGATTTGGATCTGACTCATTCTTTGGCTTATGGCCTAAAATGATATCTCCAAGTGGATGGACAGTGTGGATAAACCACATACATCATGGTGGGGCCCAAAAAAATGGTGACATCACTTCTCGGTACACAACCAGGCAGTAGCTAATCCCCGTCCGGGTCCCACGGTTTCATGGGGTATTGCATCACATGGACCTTTCAAATTTTAGATTCAAATCACGTGAGATGAGTTTTCAAAAAATTCTTAGGAGTGTCCTAAGAACTAATTGTGCAGGCAAGCATTTCAGACGCATATTAAAGAGAGAGAGGATCACCTAAGAACTCAATAGCACTTTTTTAGAACTCATTAGATATAATATGTGTACACACATATGGTAGAGTCATCTCGTTGGATACATTGCAAGGTCATGCATGGATGAGGTCTGGCTCGTAAGCCATGACATAAGGATGCCGAATGCCTACAACTAGGGGTGTAAATGAACCGAACCGAACCGAATATCACTGTGTTTGGTTTGAATTTGATAACCAAAACTTAACTTTGAGTTTGGGTTTGATTTTTTTACTAATCAAATGAACTCAAATGAGCTTTAATTGAACCGAACTCAAACCGTTCATAAATAGCTTGGTTCATTAACCACCCCTACCCAACATTTTAAATGCATGTGTAAATGAGATGTTACATCTTTAGAATTCATTGTAGGTTGGACAGTGTGGTATGGTCCACTTCAACTTTGGATAGGCTTATTGTAGGGCCCACCTTGTAACCTATATTCCATATCCAAAATATAATTCATGTCCAAAAAAGTCAAGATGGTGAGGCTCTTACTATGGGGCTTACCTTGATATTCCATATCCACTTCGTTCATACATTTCATCAAATCATTTCATGGCAGGAACTAAAAAATGAAGCAGATCTACAAAGGAAACAATGCTTTTTTAGCTATAAACGAACCCTATCAAGCCTAGCCGAATCGAACTCATGCATGTTTGAGTTTGGTTTGATTGCTAATCGAACCTAAAAATAAGGTTTGAGTTTGGTTTGTTTACTAATCAAACAAACTCAAACGAGTTTTAATCGAACCAAACTCAAAACCATTCACAAATAGTTTGGCTCATTAACCACCCCTACCTGCAACCCAAGAAGCTAGGTGGGTCCATCGTGATGTTAGTGAGCCATACGTTGGGCCAAGCTCATATTAGACCATGAGCTCTAAAATAGGCAGATCCAAAGCTCAAGTGGCCAACCCAACAGGAAAAAGTGGGGATTGAACGCCCACCGTTGAGACATCCACGAGACCATATAAGTTTTGTATCAGGCTAATATTTTTTTTTGTGTTTTCAGTTCATCCATTGACCTTATAAACATCCCAATGACATATAAACATCATGATTGGACCCAGGTTCCACCAAATCGTATGGCCCACTTTAGTTCTGAATCCGGCATTTTTTTTTGGCTCATATCCTATAAAAACTGGTAAAACGGATGGACGGGATGGATTTTTCATAAACATCATGTGGCTGCGTCTATCAGACAAGCCTATCCATACTTTTTCTTAATACAGTTTATACTGCTACATGTTTGACTAATGACTTTTGTTTTCCACCGTCAATCTAATGGTCACTTGCCAAATGGATAGGATTGTGTAATAGGTGTGACTTTTAGATATAAACCATCCATGCTAGGGTCCTATGTTTCAATGGACCCGATTTGCACATTACCTGGCCACGTGTACTGTAGAGAGATGGCTCTACCATATTAGGGTTGTTCAAGTGATCGAAGAGAATATATGGCTTTTTATTATTAAAAGGAACAATCGTCGTGCTACCTTTTTGACCGTTTCTTTGTTGGCCGTTTATTCAAGGTTCCGGATCTTTCCCTCTACAAAACTTTTGGTAGTGGAACTATCAACTATGGGGCCCACAATATCATAGGTTTGGATTACTAAATAACAATCCCCACGTGTGCATGAGTGGAAGGCATGTCAAATATCTGATTGTACACCGCAAATGTCAGCCAGCTAGAGCTGTACACGAACCCAATAGAATCGAGCTTGGCCCAGCTCTGCTCGACTCGACCAGCAAAACTAAAGCTGAGGTGAACCACATGACAGAAAATAATGGAGATCGAATGCCTGCCATTAAAAACTTCTTGGGGCACAAATGATCAGGTTGGATGCAAATAAACATCACGGTGGCCTTAAGAAAGTTTCCATGGCGAGCATTATTAACCCTACTTCTTTTTGTGGTGTGGTCCACTTGAGTTCCATATCTGCCACATTTGTGTACCCCATGCCCTAAAATAATCTCAAAAAATGAATGGATGGTGTGAATATAACATATATATCATGGTAGGGCTGACGTAAATAAGGTCTGTGGTGTGCATTCACTACTGGATTTAGATGGATGTAAAAGGACCGGCTGAAATTCTGCCGACACATGCCAATGACAAAAACTAATGCAGTTGGTGGAGAAAGTAAACACATGCCTAATTTTTAAATATGATATTTGTTGGAAAGATAAACATGTGACTATGTAGAAACCAACCCGGGATGAGATAACTTGGGAGCTCATTTTGCCGTTCATTCTACCAACTTCGTACGGACGGTGTAATCACTTATTAGTGAGATGCTTTTTCTTTCATACGGTACTGTAGAGAGATGGTTCTACCACATTAGGGTTGGTCAAGCACACTGTATTTGCCAAGGTGATGGAAGAGAATATTTGGCTTCTTATTATTAAAAGGAACAATATATCGTCGTGCTGCCTTTTTGACCGTTTCTTTGTTGGTTTATTCAAGGTTCCGGATCTTTCCCTCTACAAAACTTTTGGTACATGAACTATCAACTATGGGGCCCACAATATCATCATAGTTTTGGATTACTGAATAACAATCCCCACGTCCGCATGAGTGGAAGGCATGTCAAATATCTGATTGTACACGGCAAATGTCGGCCAGCTAGAGCTGTACACGAACCCAATCGAGTCGAGCTTGGCCCTAGCTCCGCTCGACTCTACCAACACAATGGTTGTGCTCGAGCTCGGCTCCGCTCGGCTTGGTCATCAAGCTTAATTGGGCAGCTTGACTTGGTTTAGACGAGCTTTCAAGTCAAACTCAAGCTTTCAAGCCTAAATTCGATCTCAGGTAGGGTTGAGGTTGGTCGGCTAGCTAGACGGACAAAGGGGTCTGATCAACTGTCGGACAGGGGAGTCCGTTCAGCTGGGCATTGGCTGGCCGGGTGACGAGGGGAGAGTGAGAGAGATAGGGCTCTCAATGGGTCGGATCTGGACTAGATCCAACTGGATCTGGCTCCTAGTCCGAAAATTTGTAGCCGGATTTGGATCTAACTCAGATCCAAAAGGTGATATCCATATCCGATCCACTTATAAATCGCCAGATCCATTTCTGATCCAAAAGTCCATATAGCCATCGGATTCAAGTCTGGATCTAGGTCCAAATCCACCACATCACAAATCCAAAAAATATATAATATAATATATTTAATATAGAAGCAAAATGGTGTAAATCATACTGTTTACTTTGGTATGGTCGACCTGAGATTGGGATATGTCTCATTTTTTGGATGTGGTCTTAAAATAATCTGGAAAATTAGATGGTCGGTGTGGATATGACATATACATCCTCATTCACGCCAAAAAAGGGCGTCCGCCTCTGCTCACGCCTCTGTTCCAGCGTTTAAAGTTGAAGCTCTCTTTTTTTCTTTTTTTAATCTTTAGCCAAGTGGGGTCCAGGTATGGATGATCCTCTCTGTTCATTAGCTTGATCAACCCATGAAGGGCCCAAAGAGCCCTATATTGTGTAGCTTTTAGTGGCATATACACATCATAATGGGCCTGGAATAGTTACAATGGTGGACATACAACTTCACTGTTTCCTGTTGTATGGTCTACCTAAGATCTGGATCTTCTCCAGATTCGGGCCCATGGCCATAAATGATCTATCAAGATGGACGGATGGTGTGGATGTAACACATACATCATGATGGACCCCAAGTGTGAGCCTTGGGACCACTTCTCTCAAAAGGGTTTGGTTGAAGGCTTGAAGTATGCGGATCCCATCGGATCTCACTACTAGATCCAATCCGACCCGAATATGATTTAGATTTATTTTTGTGAACCCGAATCCGGTCCATTTAGTACTTAATTCGGACCTATTTTAAAATCCAACTTCGCATTATACAGATTCGGAGCGAAACGAATCTCGGATCTAACCCGTTCCATTGAGATCCCTAGAGAGAGATCTGAGAGATGAGAGAATGAGAGAGGAGCAGGAGCAGGTCAAGCCTGCCATTGGATGGTCGGGGAGAGAGATCAAAGATGAGGGAGGGAGGGAGAGAGAGAGAGAGAGAGAGAGAGAGAGAGAGAGAGAGAGGAACGAAGACTAGAGAGAGGAGGGGAGAGAGTCTAGCCGTCAGGCAAGCCAGGCAAGTCTGGCCAAGTGTCGGGCGGCGAGGGTTTAAGGCTAGGGTAAGCGAGGGCACTCAAATGAAATATATATATATATATATATATATATATATATATATATATATATATATATATATATATATATATAAACAAACTGAGCTGATTCGAGCCGAGCCGAAACGAGCTCGAGCTTGGCTCGAATTTTCGACGAGCCCAAAAAATAGGCTCGGCTTGGCTTGATCCACCCTACGAGCCGAGCCTAACCAAGCTTTTTCGAGTCAAGCCAAGCGAGCTTTTCGAGCTGGCTTGGTTTGTGTACATCTATAATCCTAGCCATTCATCAGGTAAGGTACGTACACTATGATCATGCCATTGACAAAAATAATGTTTTTACATTATTTGTGCAATTCAATAAAACAAAAGGCCACAACACGAGGCCACACATGTTGATGAGAGCCAGTATTCGGTTAGTAAAGCAAGTGCGGGCCAGAGTCATACTCGGCTCAATGTTTGATTGATTGATGGTGACCTCTGCGGAAATAAACCTATTAAAACTGAATTTTAGGATTCAACCACCCTCGTCAGCCATCGATTGTAATAATGACCGGGTGATTTGTGGATGGATAGGAGTTAGCCCTTGTTTGCTCGCCTCAAGTGCAAGGCTGCGATGTAGTAATAATCTCAATAAGACCGAGGTCGATCCACAGGGAATGAGGGTAAACCAATTCAAATTATTATAACAACTCCAATCTCAGCAATTTTAAATTTCAAATTCAAAACTAACTAAAAACAGTAAATTAAGGAAAATTTTGATAATTTACTGGAACTAAGGCCTTAGGGATCCACTTGTGGTAGTCCCATGAGAATTCATTCATCCAAGTATAAACACAACTAGATTCGAAGTTCTATCTGTCTTCTAGTTGGAAGATTTAGCATTTAAACACAAACAATCTCCACCTCAATCAGAAAATAAGATTCTAGTTCTAATGAAGCACATAAAATTCAAATATGTAGCCTTCAAAGTAACAACTATACCAAGAGACTATGGTATGCTCTGGGTTACTACAATTCAAATTTAATCAATCTAAACATGATAATCTCAGAGAATTGCAAGGAACCCATGTCCGAAGCAGATGAACTCTCATAAAACATCCAAAAATACCAACATTATTCAAACTAAAACTTAAAAATTCAAACTTTAAGTAGAGTACTTGAATCAAACAAATTCTACATGATAATTAACTACAAGCTTCACCTCTTAGCCTTAGCTAAGAGGTTTTAGCCGAGCATTATCATGCTTCAACTAAAAATAATGAAAAACATGAAAAACCATATTCGAGAGAGTTGTAGACGCTCCACGACAATCCTCTTCACCTCTTACGAAGTCACAAGCCTTCTATGATGCCTTAGTTACGATCCCTAGGTGTCCCTTTATAATGGAGGAGTCCCACCGACTCAGAAACTTTCAAATTTGCATAGCCACTTACGCAGCCCATAAAAACGGAGCTTGTAGAACAAGCCTGTTAGAACCCTGCTAAAATTACACTGGCCGACCGTTCTTGACTAGTCGAACCTGTCTGGACGTTGGTCCAGCATGTGTGTAGTGGGCTGCCCATGTGGCCGACCAGTCGTGGCCCCTTTGGCTGACCGGTCTAACCATTTTTTCTTTTGTTTTTTCTTTCTCTTCTCTCCTTCTTTCTTCTTCCTTCTTTGGCCCACCTTTATCATCATCAATTTAGCTTCTAAGGTGGTCTTTTAGTCATCAATTGGGTGAAGTCTCTCTCTCATTCCTACAATCACGAAACATGCATTAGATAGGACTTTTAGACATGCAAATCATGCATACAATGTGATGATATGGGTTAAAATATGTATAAATTAGAAGCTCAACACACTCCCCAACTAGCATTTTGCTAGTCCCGAGTAAAACATGCGCGAAACAATCTCCTTCTCTGAAAACTCAACTCTCTCTTGGAAACTATACTTCTCTAGACTTTAAGACATATAGGTACAAAATTTAAAAAAACTAAATGATGAGAAATTGAAGTCCTAAGCTTTCCAAACATAATAAGTGTTCACATAGAATCCCCACTGGTTTATTGACAAATAGATGAATCCGAACATGTATGATCTAGTGTGCATTGTACATATTCATCTCATAACTTTTCAGGATTACCTTCTTCATAAATCAACTAAACAAAAGATCTAAAAGTGTATAGAATCAACCAATTGCCTATAACAAGAATTTGTCTTACCGTTCCTTCGACGGCTTTAACACTACTTCCCATTTTCAGCTTTGGTTATGGGTAGACCATCCCCTAGTTGGTAATAAGTAGCCATTTTTTAAATTTTTCACAAATATTCAATAAATATCATATTCTCGCTCTCTTTTTCATAAACATTAGATAGGATTTTTAAAAATCCATATCTTTCATTCTTTTCTCGTATTTCACATGAACAAGGATAGACAAAGTTCCCGGACTTGGTTCCTAAACACTTCAAATCTCAGTTAAGCCAACTTACAAATCTACATAATCCCTTCAAATCATGAGAATCGTGTAATGTGAACTAGACTAAAAAATGTTCAAATGTTCTATCGATCACATAAATAGGGGAATTCACATAAAAACTATTGCATTTAAGTTAATTTAGAGATCTCAAAATCATATCAATTAATCTCTCATCCTTTCATACTTATGACATCTCAAGTGCATATAAACAAAGTTTTCTAAAAAAGTTTTGATGTTTCAGAAAATTTTGAAAAATTTCTACAAACATTGCTCGAAATATCACAAATTGCTAGATTCTAGGAATCTCACCCCCCAATCAATTTTTGCATTGTCCTCGATATAAAAAGATATGCAATGAGCATGAATCATGAGAGCAATGATAAAATAAAAGAGAGTGAGAACGACAGTACTAAATAGAGTCGATCATGGAAGTCTACCACCGGCATATAAATCTACTAAAGCAATAAACCAAAAACAAACTAAACCTAATCTACTCTATAACTTCGTCAGACTAGGAGATCAATCATCCTGATACATAGGATCGTTCAGAGTAATAAACATGTCCTCTGAATTAAATTTGTTAACGAATGGTTTAAGGCGTTGTCAGTTTACTTTAAAACAGTTACCATTCGCCGCATTTTCTATCTCGGCAGCCTTATGAAGAAAAACTTCTTTAACAATATATGGGCCGGTCTATCGAGATCTCAATTTTCTGGGAAAAAGATGAAGTCGAGAATTGTACAAGAGTACTTTTAGCCTTCAAGAAAAAAAAATTTAAAATGTGTTTATCATAAAAGGCTTCACCCTACTCTTGTAAATCCTCAAGTTCTCGTAAGCATCATTCTGGATCTCGTCAAGCTCATTTAATTATAGTTTGCAAAGCGAGCTAGCCTTATCAATGTCAAAGTTCAATGCCCGAATTGCCCAATAGGCTTTGTGTTCAAGTTCTATAGGTAAATGACAAGTTTTCCCATAGACAAGTCTATAGGAAGATATTATAATGGGGTCTTATAAGCGGTACGATAAGCCTAAAGAGCATCGACTAATCGCAGCGACCAATCTTTGCAATCCGACCTCACCGTCTTTTTCAAAATTTATTTGATTTTTCGATTGAAAATTTTAGCTTGCCCACTTGTCTGTGGGTGGTATGGGGTACTCACTTTATGTCTAATGTCATATTTCTTCACTAAGGCTTCAAATGGGCCTATTGCAAAAGTGAGAACAACCATCACTTATGATGGCTAGAGGCATCCCAAATCTGGAAAGTATATTTTCTTTAAGGAACTTTAGAACCGTACGATGATCGTTAGTTCTACATAGAATGGTCACTATCCACTTGGACACATAGTCTATAGCAAGCAATATGTAGACATGTTCAAAAGATGAGGGGAATGGTCCCATGAAATCGATGCTCCAACAATCGAAGACCTCGAGATGTTGAATTGGGTTAAGAGGCATCATATTCCGACGAAACAATCCTCCTAGCTTTTGACAGCGCTCGCAGGCTTTGAAAAACTCGTGGGTGTCTTTAAATAAAGTAGATCAATAAAACTATACTGCAGAATTTTTGTAGTGGTTTTGGCAGAAAAGTAACCCCCACATGCTTGATTATGACAAAAGGAGATGACAGAATTTTGTTCATCATCAGGGACACATCTCCTTATTATTTGATCCAGGAAATATTTGAAAAGTAATGGTTCATCCCAAAAAAACATATGCACTTCCCTTAGAAATTTTCTTTCATCCTGCGCAGTCCAATGAGTCGGCATCGTACCTATGGAAAGATAATTTGCTATGTCAGTATATCATGGTGGATGCATAGTAACAACGAGTTGCTCATCAGGGAATGAGTCCTCAATAGGTGACTCATCAATGGAATCGGGTAGAACTAAGTGGGATAGATGATCCGCCACCACATTCTCTACTCCCTTCTTATCCCTAATTTTTAGGCCAAATTCTTAAAGGAGTAGGATCCATCGTAGCAAACGGGGCTTACCATCTTTCTTAGAAAGAAGATGTTTCAGTGCCGCATGGTCCGTGAAAACAATGACCTTAGATCCTATTAAGGCCTGAATTTGTCAAAGGCAAAAATGACGGTTAGGAGCTCCTTCTCCGTAGTCGAGTAATTGACTTGGGCGAGATTCAAAGTTCTAATCCCATAGTAGATAACGTGGGGCTTCTTATCCTTCTTTTGGCATAACACCGCCCAAATAGCATAATCGCTTGCATCGCACATCAACTCAAATGGAACGGACTAATCTGGTGGTTCCATGATAGGAGTGGTTATCAACATGTCTTTTAGCTTTGAAAAAGTTAATTGACATTTGGCACTCCACTCAAATTGGTTCTCCTTTTGGAGAAGGTTACATAAGGGCCTAGAGATATGGCTGAAATCCTTTATGAACCTTCTATAAAAATCGACGTGTCCAAGGAAGGACCTCACATAACGTATGCTTTTGGGTGGTGGTAGGTTAGAAATAATATCAATTTTAGCCGGGTCTACCTCTATTTCATTGGACAAGATGATATATCTGTTGAGCTCCCATTTTATACATATTTTAGCCTATTGCATCGCATTATATGCATGGTTTACATGCTTAAAAGACCCATTTAATGCATGTTTTGTTGATGTAGGAATGAGAGAGAGACTTCACACAAATAATAGTTAAAAGACTTATTTAGAAGCTCTTGGATAAATACCCAAGGTGGCCCAAAGAAGGAAGAAGAAAGAAGGAGAGAAGAGATGAGAAAGAAAGAAAGAAAAAATGAATAAATAGGGCCTAGACCGGTCTTGACCGGTCGGCAACAGGTCGGGCCCCCTCTTGTGCTCTCTGGACTCTCCCTGGACCTCTGCTAGACCGGTCAAGACCGGTCGGCTAACAGGTAGCTAGTGTATTTCAGCAGCTTTCCAGCAAGCATGCTCAGCAAGCTCCGAAAATCATGCGCTGCGGGAGTCCTTACGCAATTCTAGAAGTTTCTTAGGCGGTAAAGCCTCTTTACTATAAAAGGACACCTAAGGGTGGATCTAAAGGCATCATAGAAGGCTAAGAAAGTCGTGGGAGGTGAAGGAGATCACTGTGGAGCGTCTGCAACTCCTCCAAACTCGGTTTTTCTATGTTTTTCATAGTTTTTCCTTTAAGTATTAGTTTAACCTATTAATGGTTACCTAAACCTCTTAGCTAGGGCTAAGAGGTGAAGCTTTTAGTTTTTTATAATATTCAATTCGAATTAGTTCAAGTAGTTTTAGATTTTATGAAGAACACTTCTAGTTCTAATTTGAAATAAAATTAGTATTTTTAGTTAATCTTCTATCTCTTGTGATTTCTCTTACATGGGATATTTTGATTACTGAGATTGTTTAATGGGGTGTTAATTGATAGAATTTTGGGTTGTAGAGATCCTAGATTCATCATGATATGTTGGATGCTAGGGGATCTTACAAACTAAGTTTCCTAAGAGCTTATCTAGAACTAAACTAGAAGGGATTCTTATCTTTTGATTTAATCTGAGATAGGTGTTTATGTATTGATTTTGATTCAATAGAAGTTCAATTCATGCTTCTAAATCAAGTCTAGTGACAAGGCTTGAGGAAGAATCATGAATGTGATCTTGCTTGTTTTGTGAAGGATTGGGCTGTGTGATTGAATACACCCAATGCCTTAGTTGATTATGAGAGAACCATATCAGTGGATGATTCATCTATGTTATATGCATTATGATGATTTGATTGCTATATATTCCGATTGGCTAGGGATAGAACTCCGATTCCAATTGAGTGATTGGCTTGAATGATTTGAATTGGCATTATGAAGATTATTAGTGGATCCTTGGCGCTCTAGTGTTTATTTCCTTGATTTACTTCTTAAGTAGATAGATTTATGTTCTTAATTACCATCCATCATTACAAATCTGAATTTAGCCAATTCTAGTTATAAAACTTAGAATTGTTACGACAATCCCTGAGGATCGACCTCGGTCTTACCGAGAATTATTACTACATCGCAACCTTACACTTGAGGCGAGCGAACAATATACAAGGACTATTCCTCTTCGTACCATAAAATGGCACTTTTCTCAGTTTAAGACAAGGTTCTTTTCCTCACACCTTGTTAAGACCAACTTCAAGTGATTAAGGCACTTATCAAAAGTACAACCAAAATCAGAAAAATCATTCATGAATACCTCAAGAAATTCACCCTACCATGTCTGAGAAAATACTCAACATGCATCGTTGGAATGTGACGGGTGCATTACATAGTTCGAATGGCATCCTTCGATATGCGAAGGTGCCAAATAGGCATGTAAAGGTAGTCTTCTCTTGGTCTTCTGGGGCTATCTCAATTTGGTTGTAGCCGGAATAGCCATCGAGGAAGCAATAATAGGAGTGACCTGCTAACCTTTCCAAAATTTGATCTATGAAGGGGAGAAGGAAGTGGTCCTTCCTAGTGATCGTGTTTAGCTTCTGATAATCTATGCACATACGCCAACCGGTGGTCACTCTAGTCGATATAAGCTCGTTGTTGGCGTTCTCTACAAAGGTAATACCGGACTTCTTAGGGACAACTTGGGTAAGACTCACCCATTGGCTATCCGAGATGGGGTAGATGATACCCACATCTAGTAGCTTTAACACCTAGGCTTTGACAACCTCCATCATGTTTGGATTTAACCTTCTTTAAGGTTGTCTAGTCGTTTTTGTATTCTCTTCGAGGTGTATACGGTAAGTACAAACCGAAGAGTCTATCCCTTTAAGATTCACTATTATCCAACCTATGGCTCTCCTATGTTCTTTTAGTAGCTCGATCAACTTGAGCTCTTGGTCTTTCCTAAGTGAGAGGCAATGACAACCGAGAATGTTTCCTCTTGACCCAAATATACATATTTAAGCTCAGACAGTAAAGGTTTAAGGTCAAACTTATGCGGTTTGATATTAAACGGTAAAGGCTTTAATGTTGTTGGTGGCAATCTTTCAAAATGAGGCCTCCACCGGCTAGTATCAACTACCAGTTTCTCACTACTCAATGCTTGCATAATGTCACTAATGATGGGGTCTTTGGAATCTTCAAAATGTGCTAAGCATATCTTCAAATTTTCTAGTGGTTCAAGTTGGAGGAGCTCCTCTTCTTCAAGGGATTTGAGCATGTTTACCTCGAAGAGCTCATCATCGTCATCCCTATGCCTTTTGCCCAAGTGGAACACATTCATCTCCAATGTCATCTTCTCAAAGGACAGTTGCATTACCCCATTCTAGTAATTTATAATTGCGTTTGATGTAGCCAGGAAGGGGCGGCCTAAAATCATCGGTATTTGAGTGATAGTATCTATAACCGGTTGCGTGTCCAAGATAATGAAATCCACCAAGTAGTAGAATTTGTCGACTTGGACCAATACATCCTCAACTATCCCTCTCGGCACACGGATGGATCTATCAGCGAGTTACAACGTGGTTTTGGTGGGTTTTAATTCACCAAGACCTAATTGCTCGTATACTGAGTACGGGATCAAGTTTACCCTTGTCCCCAAGTCTAATAATGCACGCTCAATCCAGTAGTCACCAATGATACATGAGATTGTGGGACTACCGGGATTCTTAAATTTTATAGGGGTCTTTTGGGTGAGAATGGCACTCATTTGCTCATTCAAAATGGCCTTTTTGTTACACATTGTATTTGCGTTTGGTTGTGCATAAATCCTTTAGGAACTTGACATAAGAAGAGATTTGTTTGATGGCATCAAGCAATGGAATGTTGATCTTGACTTGTCTGAAAATCTCTAAAATATCATAAGAGTTTGGGAGAGATTTTGGAGCAACCAATCTCGAAGGGAATGGTGCTATGGGCTTGTGAACGCGTTTCATTTCTTGTGGGGTTAAACTATGTCCATCCTCATTCTCAAAAATCACCGGATCATTAGGCTTGTCGGCCTTCACCGGAATAGATTTATCCATTTGTTTACCACTTCTAAGAGTGGTGATGGATTTTGCTTGCTCCACATGTTAGTTGAGAAGATTAGGGATGCTTATTTAATGTGCTTGCTTAGGATTAGGCTGAGGTTAGGCTGGAAAGGTCCCTTCCTTTAGCATTCAAGTATCCCTTAATTTCATCAACCAAAACGTTAAGCTCTTGAAACATTTGCTTATTTGATTGATTAATTTGCGTTTGCCCTTGCATAAACGCCTTTAAAATATCATCCATTGAGAATTAAGGTGGGGCCATGTTTTGCATGGGTGGCCCTCCTTGAGAGTTGGTAGGATTGCCCGTGGAGCCATTCCTCCAACTGAAATTTGGATGGTTCTTCTAAGTAGAGTTGTACGGATTACCTACCGGTTCATTAAAAGGCCTTTGATACTCATATGCGGCATTTGCTTGCTCTTGTAGCACCTCTTGAAATACGAAAATTGTAGGACAATCTTGCGTAGAGTGTATATTAGTGGCACAAATTCTGCATACGTTTTCAATGGCTTCCATGGACTTAGAAACTCCACTCTTGCTAAGTTCCATAGCCTTGACTTTTCTTGTGAGGTTGGCTATCCTTACATTTACATCATCTTCCTCCTTAAGGATATAAATCCCTCCTTTCTCTTTTTCCTGAGGAGGCTTGAGGTTACTAGACTTATCCGAGGTATCCCATGATTGAGCATTCTTGGCTAATATGTCTAAGTAACTCCATGCCTCATCTGGATTTTTGCTCATGAACTCGCCATTGCACATTATCTCTACAAATTGGCACGTGTTAGAATTCAATCCATCATAAAAGAAGTTTATAATTCGCCAACTTTCATATCCATGATGTGGGCAAGTGAGTAAGAGTTCCTTAAACCTTTTCCAACTTTGAAAGAACGCCCCACCCTCTTTTTCCATAAAGTTCATTATAGATCATCGAAGGGTGTTAGTTTTATGAGCCGAGAAGAACTTTTTCAAGAATTCCCGGGTCATCTCAATCCATGCCCCTATTGAATGTGGTCTAAGAGAGTGGACCCAACCTTTGACTCTTTCTTTCAATGAGAAGGGAAACAATCTAAGTTTGATGACATCCTCTTACACATTGTTGTATTGCAAGGTAGCAACAACTTCATCAAATTCTTTTAAGTGTAAATATGGGCTCTCGGAATTTAGCCCATGGAACTTAGGTAAAAGTTGAATTACCCCCGGCTTGATATCAATGTTCCCCCCGGTGGTTGGTAAAACCACACAAGAGGGTGTAGTCGTACGGGCCGGTTGTAGATAGTCATGTAAAGCTCTCATTGGAAGAGCAGTGTGCACCTCATTCTCTCCTACTCCCTCTTGATTCTCGTTTGTAGTTGGAGTAGGGGGGTGAAGATTCCTTAATGGTGTTTGATCCATATTCCCCGAACTTTCACAATGTTCTACATATTTCCTAACTCGTCTATGAATGGAGAGTGGTCCAACTAAACCATATTCGGTTTGGAGACGATTTGTATGGTCACGTTCTCAATGGGACATAAACCACACAATCAAAAAAAATCTGAACTAAACCTAAACATAAAACAAAAGTTTAATATTAAACTAAAATTTAAAAAACTAAAAAAAAAAAAACTGTAAAAAATTCTAAGTTAGAAGGATAGTACCCGATTAGCTTGAACTAAGAGAATTTCCTGCAAAACAAAGCAAACTTGTTAGTTCTAAAAAATTAAAAACTAATTTTAGAAAACCAAAAAATCTATCTATCTACTTCTACTTCTATAGCCACTAAAACAATTTAGAATCGTTTAACCTAGACTCCCCGGCAGCAGCGCTAAAAACTTATTCGCTCACCTTAAGTGCAAGGCTGTGATGTAGTAATAATCTCTGTAAGACCGAGGTCGATGCACAGGGAATTAGCGTAAACCAATTCAAATTATTATAGCAACTCCAATCTCAATAATTTTGGATTTTAAATTCAAAACTAACTAAAAACAGTAACTTAAGGAAAATTCTGATAATTTAATGGAACTAAGGCCTCAAGGATCCACTTGTAATAGTTCCATGAGAATTCATTCATCCAAGCATAAACACAACTAGATTCGAAGTTCTATCTCTCTTCTAGTTGGAAGATTTAGAATTCAAACACAAACAATCTACACTTAAATCGAAAAATAAGATTCTAGTTCTAATGAAGCACATAGAATTAAAATATGTAGCCTTCGAAGTAACAACCATGCCAAGAGACTATGGTATACTCTAGGGTTACTACAATTTGAATCTAATCAATCCAAACATGATAATCTCAGAGAATTGCAAAGAACTCATGTCCAAAGCACATGAACTCTCATAAAACATCTAAAAATACCAACTTTATTCAAACTAGAACTTAAAAATCCAAACTTTAAGTAGAGTACTTGAATCAAACGAATTCTATATGATAACTAACTACAAGCTTCACCTCTTAGCCTTAGCTAAGAGGTTCTAGCCGAGCATTATCATGCTTCAACTAAAAACAATGAAAAACATCAAAAATCGAATTCGGGAGAGTTGTAGACGCTCCACGACGATCTTCTTCACCTCCCACGAAGTCCCAAGCCTTCTATGATGCCTTTGCTACGATCCCTAGGTGTCCTTTTATAATAGAGGAGTCCCACCGACTTAGAAACTTTCAAATTTGTGTAGCCACTTACGCAGCCCATGAAACGAAACTTGCAGAACAAGCTTGTTGGAACCCTGCTGAAATTAAACTGGCTGACCAGTCTTGACCAATCGGACCTGTCTGGACTTGGTCCAACATGTGTGTAGTGGGCTGCCCATGTGGCCGACCGGTCTTAACCGGTCGTGGCCCCTTTGGCCGATCGGTCTTGACCGGTCTAGCCATTCTTTCTTTGATTTTTTTTTTCTTTCTCTTCTCTCCTTCTTTCTTCTTCCTTCTTTGGCCCACCTTTATCATCATCAATTTAGCTTCTAAGGTGGCCTTTTAGTCATCAACTGGGTGAAGTCTTTCTCTCATTCCTACAATCATGAAACATGCATTAGATAGGACTTTTAGACATGCAAATCATGCGTACAATGTGATGATATGGGTTAGAATATGTATAAATTAGAAGCTCAACAACCCTTCCTAATGGATTATTTTTGCCTTGTATCTTAAAAATTTGTTCTTTCATTGGTAATTATAGCCAACGTATTTCTCAAAGGAACGAAAATGAATAAACTAAAATAGAAAAAAGCTAAAAATAATGCCGATTTTCTTTTATTGATCTATAGATGATACTCATTACAATTGACAAAATAACAAATAAACTAGAGAATAAAATAAAGAGATAAATACCTGATTTGTATGGACAGATAATTTATGTAATTGGTCAGCAGAATGTGACCAAAATATTTGATCTTTCAAGTAAGAACTTAGTTAATCAAGATCCAGTAATAGAATGTTATGAATGTTTATCCTATTCCTATGATACTATAGAGGTGGCACTAAACCATTGTTTATCATATTCCTACAATTCAGATCAAGCCCTGATCCATTAGTTCCCATCTGCTTAAATATTAATTTGATCTTCGGAATCTTCAAAACCACCATGAGAACTTTAAACGTCTCTGAAAAAATCTCTCATTTTTTAAGGATTGTTAGAGGTGGCCTTACCGAGCATATCCAGATCTGTGATAGGATCATTGCCTTGGTGAGTCTTTTATAGATATGCTGAGTACACTTCTTTAATCACATGCCACATAAATTAGAGATACATATCATTCGTTACTTCATTGCTTTGTTTCCTTTAAAGGCATGCATATGATTTTGTGCCACGGCATTTATGATGGGAGGTGTATCGCTGAAGGAAAAATGGCAAAAGATATCCTTAGGTGCAAATACAAATCTATTATTATTATACTCATAGTGCTAACACGTGGCGACATTGTATTGGTCCACAAGGGTGTGTTAAAAATAAGTGCAAACACAAGCGAGTCAAACTTGTATGAAAAATGGATGGTTAAGAGATAAAGAAAGTTCAGTGGTCCAAATTGATCAATCTACATGTTTGGCTCACTTTACAACGGATGTTTGGCTTAAGTTCAATCATGCATGTTGTGCGTATGTGCCGGGCGTACCAAAGCCCAAATGCTGCTTGAATCGAACAGAAAATCTTTGACCCCAGGCACCAAGATAGACCAAGAGAATGGATTCTGTGCCGATCAACTGTTAATCCAACCATCGATCTCAAAATATTAGGCAACTTGCAAAGATGAGGGTTTGTCCTTCAAATTAGTTCTTTTTGTCTTTCAGTCAAAAGGACTTTCAAATTTTGGGAGTGTGACCTTAGTTCAACAATATGGTTAATACGGAAAACATAGTTGGATAAGAGATGAAATTGTTTTATTAATTGATAATTACAATACAAATAGTTACAATCAACTCTGAGGGACAACCTGTTCATTACTTAGCATGAGCTAATCTTCGTAGCTAGATGGCTATTAGATGTGGTAAACCCATCCATTCGAAAGCCGGAAGGAAGTGAGCTTGTGGCAAGACAGTAGGGTGGAGGGTGGATCTTCGAGTACTATCTCTTCGAGGACCTAGCAGGTGCCAGGCTCATGGAAAGACAGCTGGTCGATGGCTCAACTATCTGTTTGTAAACTCAGTGATGCTAAGAATGTGATAAAGAATTGATGGAATTACTTAGCATATAGTAGGAAAGCCCAACAACTTTATGTTTGAAATTGATCCGTCTTCCCGAGCAGCATGAATGAAAAGTGAAAAGAGACTAAAGAGTACTACAACACATGGCAACAACGAACATAGCTTTGTCTTCACCTGTCTCTTCACAATCTACCACCCACCAATCGTATGGGCTGTGTGTGGATCTCGTCATGATCTCCCGTGCAATCATACTGCCAACATTCTGACATGACAATGTTAGATCAAGTATGAAGAGGGCACTACCCTGATTTTTTGTATGTGGCCAATTAACAGTACGCAGTACCTGATGAATGGTTGGGATCTCTGACACATGTCATGAGGAGCCCCGCATTGAATTTCCTAACCTTAATTTAGTTTCTCTAAGTTTTCATTTTTAATCAATGGCCCATTTAGCTTTACCCCAAAGTGCAGAGGTGACCCAAAATGAAAACGAAATGATAACACTTCCCAACCAGTTATTACACAATTAAAAGTTTAAAAAAAAATTAAAAAAAAATCTTTTTCACACACAGACCACCAGATGGGCACGCAATTTGTCTACCATTGAGCCATGGGTTGGAACCCGATGTTAAAAAAATGAAAAATATTAAATGGTCCAATTTCAACAAATAAGTGGTCAAGAATCAAGGGTCGTGATTCTTCGAGGAATCTGATTCTGGGAATTTGACTCTGGGATAGTTAGTTGTACCATTTATCAGTATAACTTAATTGGTGCAACATGTACAATTTATGAGGGTCTGCATATGAAGCTTCACACAGTTAGAGTATCAAATGAACTCCCTAAAAAGATCATTTGAACTTCTGTGTCTGTGACTCGGACCTCGACTCACTTGAGCCAGCCCAGTTGGATGGATGACAAGTTGAGTGGATTAGTCGACTGTGCTGAGTGGAACCGAGCCAAACAAACCAATCCACAAGGAACAAAAAATATCAAACCCAAGAGAGCTGAACTCAGTTGAATCCATTGGAGAGGAAGGAGGGAAAGCTCTAGAGGAGAGAGAGCAAGCCAAGGAACGTAAGGAGACAAAGGCTGGAAAGCAGAGTTATACAAAGGGAGGTAGTCAAATAGAAATCTGCTTGTAGTTAATATGCCAAGTATCTAAGGTGTTGTTTGGATGCGTGAAAGTGTTTATGTTGTAACTCTTGCCTAGAAGTCAATTGCAGGAAAGTGACTTCGCAACGTCAACCCCATGAAGTTTTTGGGCAGTTTTTTTTTTGTAAATGACTTACAAGTGAATTTCCTCTCCTGAATGGGGTTTGGCGAATGGCTAGCATAGTTGGTGTGCTCCCCACATATGCGAGTTCGATTCCCCTCCTTGGGATTACCTGATGCACGTAGTTTATGGGTGATTGCCTACATCCGCAGAGAATAGTCTTGCCTTAAAATGGGGTGGGGACATCCTAACATTTTCAAAAAAGTAAAAATAAAAAAATCTTCCCCCAAACACCAACTGCAAGTGACTTACTTACAAGTCACTTCTCACCAACAGAACTTCCAAGCATCCAAATGACCCTTAATTCCCTAATTCATGGTCTTAATGCTGGTCCATGATATTGTTGAAGTATGGTACCATGACGATGGCTAGTACCATAGTGTAGTCAATGATCCATTAACCAAGGAAAGGACTCATACGGGCCACACCATTTAAAATTATGGAAAATCATGCCTAAAACATCTAAATGCCCTTGGCGGGGCCCACCTGAGTTTTGGAATGCCCTAAAATTTAGTGTAACCTGCTCATCCAAGTGGGATACACATAATGGATGGGTTTGATGTCTAAACCAAATCATAGTGGGCCTATAAACAATCAGGAGCATTTTAATGGGTGTGAATCCACTCCTGATGGTAGTTTGTGGTGCAGCCCACCTAAGTCATAGATTGGCCTGAATTTTAGGCCCATGGCCCACCATGGAAGGGTGCATTTGATTGATAGGATGGATGTCCGAAACATATCATGGTGTGGCCCACCATGGTATTTGTATGACATCTCACCCATTTAACAAGGTTGTCCCACCATGAAAATGGGATGCCCTAAAAATCTTGTCAATCCGTCCATATGAGATGCCCCATGTGAATGTAGAAGTTTTTCTTCTTTTTTTTTTGTGATTCTTGTTGAGAATAGGGATGCCGGCAACAAAAGCGGAGGTCGAACAACACCATAGTAATATATGAGATCAAACGAGAAACACAATGCAATCATACCATACAAGCATTCAACCACAAGAGACAATCCAATTTTATGTGGAAAAATCCCTCAACAAGTAAAAAACCACGGCACAAAGCGATCCACTATGATTAATAGAATATTACAAAGATTAACAGCCACAAACAAGGAAAATAGAGAAAACCCAGGCTCTCTCTCTCTCTCTCTCTCTCTCTCTCTCTCTCTCTCTCTCTCGCTCTCTCAAAACGCTCTCTCCTCTCCCAAACACACTTTGGAAACCTTTGACACATTAGGATTACTCCTATTTCCGGATTCATGCCATATATATAGCAAGCAACCCCGAATTAGAAACGTCTTACGTAAATCCGCGCAATAGGGTAAGAAATCGCTTGCTACGCAAGATACCGGGTAATTGGCCGACCGGTTGGACCAGTCCATAAAATAGTCCAGGGAGAAAATAGCACTGAAAACATGTTTTACCTCAACACTGGCCGACCGGTCATGACCAGTCATGCACAGTCCAGGGGGACAGTTTGAAGGCTCTTCCAACAAACTCCACTGAGGCTTCAAACGTCGAATCAGAACATCCCCGCTTCGTCATCTCATCTTCATCATAGCTCCACCGCTTCTCGTGCCACCAACAACCCTAACATTGCACTTTCACGCCCTTTTCCGCTCTTCTCATGTGGCCCTTGGGCACTTGCCACATATGAGGAACCGTGGATCCCGCTGTCGATCCCGCAGCTCCACCGTGAATTGTGCTCCCAATCAACTTGTAAAGATGGTCGCACCGCTATACCTTCATACACACGAGTACCCCCTTCAACACTTTACAACAATGATCACGGCAGATGAACACACACCCTTTCGCCTCGTGTGCGCCAAAAAAAAATCACATTCATCTTCATCTTGGGGACATGCTTCATATCTTTCAAGACTTGTTCGATCCCATCGAACATCCTGATGCACACTATACCAATACCCACCACCTTATGAGCATAGCCATCACCCACAAACACCGATTCACCACCATACTTCTCTTGCTTCAACTTAGGATTTTGACAATCCCATCTTATGTAGCCTTCTTGACCACAACTCCAACACTTCACCTTAGCTTTCCCTTTGCCCTTGGCGTTAGATCTCGATTTCAAATGTCTTCCACCATACTCAGAATTTCTTCCACTCATAATCAGTGCCTCTGAGGAAGAATGAGAACTCATGTCACTGCTTTTCTTTCTTACCGCCTTTGACTGGAGGGCTGAGATAACGACCTCGACGTTGATGGTCTCCCTCCCTGGGCACACAGAGTCCCTAAATGACTCATATGAATCTGGAAGAGAATTCAACAGGATGCATGCTTAATATTCATCCTTTATCGACTTATTTATCTCCACCAACTTGCAAACTAGCCGATTGAACGTGCTTAATTGGTCCTCCACATCTGTCCCCTCAGTCATCATCAATGTGAGCAACTGCATCAACAGATACATGCGATTCTCTAGAAACTTCTTAGCATAAACCTTCTCTAACTTCGTCATCGTATCAACCGCAGTCTTCTCCTTCGTGACGTGATAGAGGACATCATCCATAAGGCATAACAGGATCGAGGTTCTAGTCTTTTTGTCGAGCTTCGTCCACTCATCATCTTTTATAGCCTCAGGTCGCTTTTTAAGAGCTTCATCAAGCCCTTACTGAACTAGAAGGGATTCGATCTTCACCTTCCATAGCTCAAAGTTAATTTTGCCGGAGAACTTCTCTACCTCGAACCTTGTGCTTGATCCCATCTTCTCGTCTCAGATCCGAATTCTACTCCACCCTAACTTTAACTCTGATACCACTTGTTGGGAATAGGGACGCCGGCAGCGAAAGTCGAACAACACCACAACAGTATATGAAATCAAAAGAGAAACACAATCCAATCACACCACACAAGCATTCAACCACAAGAGACAATTCGATTTTAAGTGGAAAAACCCTTCAACGGGTAAAAAACCAAGGCACAAAGCGATCCACTATGATTAATAGAAGATTACAGAGATTAACAATCCACAAGCAAGGAAAACAGAGAAAACTCAAGCTCTCTCTCTCTCTCTCTCTCTCTCTCAAAACACTCTCACCTCTCCCAAACACACTTTGGAAACCTTGGACAGCTTAGGATTACTCATAATCCCCGATTCATGTCATATATATAGCAAGAAACTCCAAATTAGAAACGTCTTATGCAATTCCGCGCAATAGCATAAGAAATCGCTTGCTGCGCAGGACACCGCGTAATTGGCCGAGCGGTCATGATCGGTTAAACCAGTCCATAAAACAATCCAAAGAGAAAATAGCACTGAAAACACGTTTTGCCATGACTGACCGGTGCACAATCCAAGGGACAATTTGAAAGCTCTTCGAACAATTCTTCCTAGTTTTCTATAATGTACCCTACTTGATAGTTGGATTGAATTAATTTTTCGGCATCTTAATTCTATGATGAGACAACCTTGTTGGACCGATGGAGCCAGGCACAGCTAGGATGCATTTCTCCAAAAAGGGTTTTTAGATATATATTTTTTTATAATCTTCTTTCGTCTGATCAGCTTTTTAGCACTCATCTTGCCGTATGGACCATAAAATGAGTTTAAATAATACGCTTAAATGCACAATACAAATTGAGGTTTATTATGAATCACTTATTACTCAAATTTCAAATTGATCAACTGATCATAGCCATCCAATTATCGGGTGTACCCGAAATGGAAACGTAGCAAGAAACTTGCCAGTTGTCCACAACTTAGCGAGCAAAATCAAAGACCATTCACTCAATGTAAGTTCCTGGCTATGCCCCATCCATAATAGGGCCCACACGATCTAGATCACCATCCACTTACACAGCATCTAAGGTCATAATGAGACCATTGATGAGAAAGCATACAAGCACATTAATCCAGGCCATCGAAATAGTACGGTTCTACAGCAGAGAGAGAGGGAGAGCATCACCCAAAAATCACGCCAATAAAATATTATTGGCCACAAAATGAGTGGCTAGAAAAAATCAACAAAACCCAAGTTTAAGATCATTAGTTTTGCAAAAACCCAAGTTTCCAGGTACACTCAATCCGTAACAAGGCCCACGTTTTGCACGGTTCGGATCGCTGCAATGAGACAATACGACACTAAAAAAATTGTGGTGAACTAACAACAAGAATAATAAAAAAAGGAAGCACAAGGGAAATCTTTGCTTTTGTTTATCTGAATCTCTCCCACAGAAGATGAAAGTGGGGGAATCAAATCCTTAAAGTCTTGAGAATGTTGTTTGAAAATCAAAGCAAGCTTCCAAAGCATGCAACTGGCATATGGAGAGGCCCCAGAAACAAGAGCAGGTGAAGGGCTAGTGTCCAAGAGAAGGGGCAACAAAGGCCCACAATAGCTAATTATCTGTCTATAATACAAAGGGCAAGTGCAGGTATGTAGTGGGGAACAGCGAAAAGCCATGCCCACTAAAAGATAGGCCAGGACACACCACCCCCCATTGGTATTTAAATTCCTGTGCTCTCCTGTTCCACACTCCCTCTTAATAATAACAGGATTACACCAACCACTGCCCAACAATCGACAAGAGAATGATCGCATGCCTGCAGGGGCCACCCATGGGGTGTGTGTGTGTAGAATCCAAACCGTGCATCTGGTGCATCTCCTCATTTTGACCATGCATATCGCAAGAATCATCCTGATTCGAAGCTCAGGTGGGACAGACCGCTGAGCAATATAAAATCATGTGGCTGGTTTGGATGTCATATGCACAACATGGTGGACCCCACATTTTATGTAGAAGTTTCTATGGTTGGCACCATCCTCCCAAAAAGTCGTCCATTGTTCCCTTTGGTGTCGACCTCTTATGGATTAGGTCATCTAATGGGCGGTTTGGATGGCACCAACACAATGAGGTGGGCCCACACAACTACAACATATGTTAATTACCATGTGTGATTGTCCCCCTTGAGAGAGTAGGGAGAAAGTAAAAGGATCATCATCAGCATAAACTCATCTCAACTAAGGGTGTAATCATAACAACACTAATGCACTGAATCCCATTAGAACTACGAGAGAAGGTAAAAGGCTGGTAAAAGGATCAGCATCATCATCATCAACTGCATCTCAACTAAGTTGGATTGCCACCATACCAACACTAGTGCATTGGATCGAATCCAAAGTCCTGTGTTACACCCTTCCCTTTAGTAGGTAGTGCTTGATTGTAATCAACTTAAGTAATGGTCATAAATAAAAAAATATGGCAAAGTTGGAAGACACCTAGGCATTTCAACAGCAGGTCTCAGGTTCAAGTGCTAAGGAAGACACAATAACCCCGCCAGTGGTTGGGTGCATTATGTGACTAACCGTGTGCGTGCGTTGTGTGGCTAACAAAAAAAAAAAAAGCAAAGCTAGTTCAAGAAAGTGCTTTTAATGATTGTGTACAATTAACCACACTGGATTATCTTTGCTCAGGGCTATGTGGGGACCACAAAGATATTCATGACAAATCCACTCCGTCCATCTGTCTTGAAAGATCACAATACGATAAGATTCTACAAATCAGACCGACACAAAAGTCATATAGGCCGGACCAACAAAACCTTCGTGGAACTGACCATGATGATTATATGCCATCCAAATTATTACCACTCAGATAAGCTGTAGGAAACACCCAGGTCCATAGCTCAAGTGGCAGAATAGTGAAGATAGCCTTATTTCAACACTGAGTTCATGGCATCGATTCCCATAATGTGGGTGGCTAACATTCTGATCTGACTAACAGAAAGGAAAAAAAAAAAATAGATATAGCTGTAGGAACAAATATCATCTGACACGACTTTTGTCAGCATTCAATCCTCGCATTCAATCCCACTGTTTCGTGTTATATGGCCCACGTGAGTTTTGGATCTGCCCACTGACATCTCTGTGGGCCCCACACAACCCCAGGCATACCCTGGGTAACAGGCAATCCACTCCCACATTCAACAGTTCCCATGTGAAAAAGGAGATTGGTGTGGATAAAATAGAAAAGACAGAAAGGTTCATTGGCATTTTGCGTCCCACCTGAAAGAGGAATTGTAGGGTCCTTCAGCCCAGAATGCCGACAAACAATATCCTCAGCTTTTCAATTTGTGCAACTGAGGGCCATGAATAAGTGATCCAAACCATTGATCTGATGGGACCCACAGTGGATGGACCATGACAAAAAAATCCCCCCCTGATCAGTTAAACGCCGACCGTTGGTGCATTTCCCTTATTAAACTACCAGAAGCTGACAGGTTAACAAGATTTTTAGGCGCATGTCCCATAGGTTGCAGGTCCCAACAAAACCAATGGTCAGATTACTACAGACAAAAGTCCAAGTACACTGTAGATATCCTGAGGCTGAGGATGATAGAGTTACTACTGTAGGAAAACATGGGATTTGTACCTTAAATTCTAAAATCATGACTGCCATTGATATCCTCCTGTATATTTTTAAACTATAATAATTCAAATTCCTCCCCCTTTAAACTATAAATCAAGACACTGCCCTGCTTTATGGGGGGATAGAGAGAGACAAGAGAGCAAAAACCAGACAGCAGGAGAGGACAGTAGCAAGGAAAGCTACTTAATACTCTTGTAAAACCTCATCTCTGAGAGACCCAAAAAAGGAAAAATAAAAATAGAAAAACAAAAACAAAAACAAAAACAAAAAACAGATGGGTTCTCTGAATTCTTCATAAAAATAAAGCTGCTTTTTTGGTTGATGACAAGACAGAGGAAGTAAAGGGGGTGAAAGACAAAATAGAGAGAGAGAGAGAGAGAGAGAGAGAGAGAGTCTTTTGCCTTATTTAAGGAGGTGGGTCTTACACTCTCCTTTGTTCCCATGCATTCAAAAAAATAAAAGAAATAAAAATGATGGTATTGATGGCAATGCAGAGTTTTAAAGATGTTAGTCTGAGGTGTGTAGAGCAGTAAGGAGTGAGCCAGCCCTTTTTTTTTTTTTCAAATACAAGGATTTGGGTACTTTTGTTCCTTTTGTGAGTAGGATTCTTGAGTTTATCTCATGAAAAAGGCTTTCTTTTTCTCTCTTTTGGGGTGATGGGAGCAGTCAGAGAATTAAAGGGATTGGAGTTTTCAGGTGGTGGGAATTGATTGTTGTTATTTAAGAAGGTGAGCCGTTTCTTTTCCTTATATATTTGATGAAGGGTCAGAGAAGTATAGATTGAGGTGGTTAGGAATAGCTGTTTCAAGTTGGGGAGTTTTGTTTCTCTTCCTGTCTCTTTCTTCAGTTGTCTCTCTCCTTTCATTCTACAGCAATGGAGTCTTCTTCACAAATCATTGGAGTTGCAGAAGAATGTAATAGCAGTGAATCTGGCTGGACCATGTATCTTGCCTCACCCATGCATGATGATGATGATGGTGTTGGTGATAGTGGTGAAGAAGATGGTGTCGGCAGTGGCGGATATGGTGATGATGATAGCGATGATTCAATGGCTTCAGACGCTTCTTCCGGTCCATGTCATCGTGAACGTTCATATAAGAATACCGACCAGGGCCATTGCATGGGTCATTCCAAGCATCATGATGATGATGATGATGGGGAGGAGGATTATGGATATTCATACACGAAAGTTTCCAAACAAAAGGAAAAAATGAAAGATGAAGAAAAAAGGAATGAAAGAGAGAAAGAAGGCCCACTTCATGTGGACAGGAATTCTTCTCTTGTATGCAGTAGTTCCAAGGTAAGGAAACCCAACTTGGTAAAAAGAGGAAAACAGTAAGATAGGCATTTTTCTCTTTCTATAAATGTCTTTCTCATCCATGAGTTTGCGTTTCTTTTTAAACTGTTTGTTCTTGCATATGATTAATCTCCTCTTCCTCTCTTTTAACTCTAAAAGAGGAAGAAATGAATGGTGAGGCCCTGAAAGTCTCTCTTATGAACTACCGAGGCACACCAGATGCAAATGGATGTTTTCATATGCATGGAAGTTATGAATGTCCGCAAGCGTAGTTAGTATACATGCTTGCATGCAAACTATGCAATTGGGTTTGTAAGGAAAATCTATGTCGAGCCTGGAAGAGCCTTTAACAGAAAACTGCAGCTAAGACAATACGAGCTATTGGATCCAGGTTTACAGGTATATGTAAGTAAAACATGTACCCATACATTCATAGATGTGTGTATGTACATCCTTGTGATGAAGTGTAACTATGTAATTGTAGCTGAGGTGGGAAATCAATGTAGAAATGCATGCATGTCTACCCATAGATGACGTGGCGAAAGCGCCATTGTTGATGCAATGAGGTCTATAGTTCAAGACATCCATCATGTCCTGAGGTTTATGTGAACTATGAACAGATTTGGATTGCAGATGATTACCTGTTTTATTGGTTTTGAATGGTTACATCTATGGTATCATCATCCATGCCATTTCATCATGTATTCATATGCCACATGAATCAGATTATCATATAACTTGTACATGCAGAGAACCCATTCTATGGTGAAATGGACACTTAAACATAAATTCATATCAAGAGAATCTATCACCTATAGACGATTGCATACAACACATGCAGCCCCATCTCAACAAGTCACTTGTTTAGGACATCCGAGCCACTTAAATGGCGGCCCCACCATGAAGATCACACACGTCAAAAAATCAGGCCCATCGACTCATTAGGCAGGACACAGGTGGTCCATTTATTTCAACCATGTGATCTGGATAATTACTGGATTGGAAAAAAAATTGCTCTGAGTAATCTTCATAGTGGGGCCCACTGTTGACGTCGATCTGATGTCTTACAAAAGTGGCGTGTTGATAGGAAAGATAGGGTTGCATACTAAAGTATACAACCAGCTGTAGGTGATCAGTTCTCTATCTATTGTCAGATGGATGCATTTTTTCTTTCTTTCTTTTTTTTCTTTTTCTTTTTTTTTTTTTTTTTTGAAAGTTGCTATCAGATTGATGCAATAGAATTAAAATATATCCATATCCATACCCAAAACTATGTATTATTTGTCCCTCAATATTAAAAGTGCATCCAACAGACATCCTCATCATAGAAGATCTTCGGATTTTTCAATCATTCCATGCCAATTTCATGTGTTCATGCATCAGGATGTGAAGAATGTGCCAGTGCCCCCAATCCATAAAAGTGGTACCTACGATTTGGCAATCCAGACCATTGATCTCATAGGCCCCAAACATTTTTAAAATTAAAAGATCCCACATGGTCAGTGGTTGGACCTTTTTCTCAGACCGTTGCTGCATTTTCTTAACAGTATATTTGCCCACTATTGATCAAAGGGTTAATAATATGATATCTTACAGTCTGGAAGATTATGGGATATCCCCCCAGTCAACAGTGTGGCCCATCAGAACAATCTGTATCACCAAACAGTGGGCCCATCTATGATACTGAGCATATCAGGACACACGTACATCCTGATGCATCAAGAACAAATAGCTCCTCATGAACAGCTCAAATCATGCATAAATGTAAGCTTCCTCAAATCATAATGCATTGAAAATAAGATGAATTATTTAGCTAAAAATCCTGCTAATCAGATATAGAAGGTAGCATAATTAGGTAATACAAAGCAAACCAAGCTGTCCACATGTTCCACATTGAGGAGCAGTGCAGGAAGACAGATTTTTAATGAAATCATCATCAAGTAAAAGCACAAACTTCATGCTATTGAATAGAGTCTTCATGAACCTGGCGTTGTTGATCCAATCCATTGTACCTACCAAAAGAACACAGCATAATCAGGAATTCGTAGAATCCAACGTGTAAATAGAAATGCACTCAGTAAGCATTATATAGGTGTGCCAAAACACAAACCCAGTTCGCAACGCTAACACAGGTGGCAAAACACGAGAAGGATCCTGACCTTCCCTGCACACATCTCACTTGTAATTTGGGAAAAGCAGGAAAATAGAAGCCCATTTAGCACAGTTTCCATCTTCAAATGCAAATCCCACCAAGGTATTCAAAAATGGTTAACAGCCGTCACATAACGGTAATGGTGGGACCTATTACACGATATAAGGTTGTAACATCCAATCTAGAGGAGAAAAAATGGACCGTAACGAGCCGAAACAAGGCCATAACAGGCCAATTGGTGCCAACACTTTTCCTTCAAACAAAAAGAAAAAAAAAAAGAAAAAAAGAAAAAAAAAACTCAACCATTATAGGCCGTAATAACCGTTATGGGTGCCATGCCGTAATGGTCATACAGCCGACCATTACCAAATACCTTGAATGCCACCTAGTTGTCTCAGAAGTCCAGACAACAGCTATTTGGCACTGCATCCAAATGCTACCGAACATAGAGAACAAGCAACAATTTTCAGATCACAAGCAATCGTGACATAGAGTTCTTAACATATCGACCATGAAAACGCCATGGAGATCGACAAAAATCAACAGACCGCCTAATTCACACCAACAAGTAAAATCTGACATATCGACCATGAAAACGCCATGGAGATCGACAAAAATCAACAGACCGCCTAATTGACACCAACAAGTAAAATCTGACACTTCCCAGCAAAATTCCATAGTCATATGACCTTATTCTTTCAGTTTGAACATGACATAGTGACCTGATATGGAACTGCACCCAGATATTGGGAATGGAATCGAAAAAAGTGAGCAAATTTAGACTATTCCTAAATTAGTTTCACCTGGCAGAAAGCAAAACCACCAAACACAGAGTTTCTATGTATAGTAGATTCATCTTTCCATGGAAGTCTTGACCAGTAAAGATAACTTATTATAAGTGAAGCCAAAAAGCTGCAAAGACAATCCACAAGGGGACCCACAAGCCTTCAGACCTTCATTATGTTGAGATGTCCTCCCTGTTCCTATAAGAATCATCCCTCGTATAGTTTACAAATTCTTTTGAGATTCTAGTCAGTTGCTGACAGGGCTTCTTTCTTTTTTCTATTAACTGAGAGAGAGATAATTTTCTGTATTGGAAAGTCCTATCATCTTTCTAAGAAATTATTGGAATTATTAGATTTGTTTGCTTGTGATGACCAAAACCAAGGTTTTAAAACTCCAGGTTGACTTGGAGAAATTGCATGTTTGGCCTCATGTGGCTTTGTTTACAAATTCGTAAGTTATTATGATATTTATAAGCATTTACTAATATGAATTTTTTATTTTTATTTTTTTTTAAAAGATCTACGATCTTTATAACGGGCAACAGGCATTACCATTATATGGCGTCATCATCTGTTATGTAGCAGGAAAAGAGGAAATTGGAAAACAGAAAACTGATAGGAAAAGAAAAAGAAAAAGAAAAAGGTGGAGTCCAATAGCTTTAGAGACATGATTTTATTTAAACAAAAGCCTTTTTTCTAAAAATACTGCAAAAGACACCATTGTATTTGGTCACGTAACACCTCATAGTTAAGAACTTCCTTGGAAGCAAGCTTTCCTGGTAAATGATATCTTTAAAAAAAAAAAAAATACAAACAAACAAACAAACAAACAAAAAAGCATCTTCATAGAGGGTCGAGTTATTAAGCAGGTGTTGTTTGATCATTAACATAACACGGCATTATTAGAATTATGAAGGCCGCAACTTGGGTACGGGTCAACCCAAACCCGGTTGACCGAACCCAAGTTCAGGTCGAGTTCTCAAGGTCCTCAGGTCAGGTTTGTGTTGGAAAACACCAACCCAATTTGAAATCAGGTTGGGTTTGAGCAAATTCAAATCAGGTTAGGTCAGGTTGGGCTGGGTTGGGTTGAGCGTAGAAGAATTTGGGTGGGGATCAGGTTGGGCACCTCAGGTAGGTTGATAGATTCAGGTTGCAGGTCGGGTCTTCTTGTGGTCAGGTCGGGCTCACGTTGACCCTCAACCCAGCCCAATCCACACAAGTTGCATCAAGTTACTATTACGGTTCCAATGACTGCTAAAAAAAATTCGAACGACAGCATGTAGTACTTCCAACATGACAAGTACACATCAACAATTCCTTTGGAATCCTTTGGAAGAAGGTATTATAAAAAGGACAAAATGCTGGTGATTGATGTTAAAGAATGTGGACAATCTTATAGAAATTTTGAATGCAATGCAATGCTTGTGTTGGCTTAAAAGTTAGTGGTAAGCTTGCCCTCAGACCAAGAGGATATAGAGAGTACTGCTGTCAACGGGCCGGGCCGGGCCGGGCCTGGGGTAGGTCTCACTGTCTCAGCCTGGATTTTGAACTGTTTCAGGCCGGGCCAATTCAAAATTCTGATTTTTGAGGGCCAAGCCCGGCCCATTGACACCCCTAACAGAGAGACATGGATGTCCCAATGATAACAACGGAAAGGACAGCAGCACATGGAGAAATCACAATCCCCAAACAGAAAGGAGAGCTTGCAGATTCTAGATAAGGTCAGTCACAATACGAAATGCCAAAGGTAGGAAGTTCTTAATACAAAATACAATAGCTAACTAGGAATCGTTTATAAAAACTTATCTTGTACAAGGCAGCAGACTACGGTTCTGCTCATTTGTGTAATAGCTCCAAAGGTGTTATTATTGGATGTGGAAACATCTGGAACGTGACACATTGCTCAAACAAATGTTTTTATAAGCACTAAAAAAAAAAAAAAAACACAGTGCAATTGTACCACCCAGAAAATGACACTTCACATGCACATGCCAATCATTATAAGAGTCTGATAAGTGTAACGCAATCAGTGCATAATTAAGAGAAATACATCGATACTCTGGTAAAGTGTGCCAGATGATACACAGGCACTTAGAAATACTGATAACTTCCACATATTGCACAATCAAACCATACCGTCCACCTTATGTGAACACATTTAGATGTATCATCAACCAAAAATTACTCTTATTTGGTTATCTAAATAGCAGATTGCTGGACATTTATTGGATGGCCAAAAACGAAAAACTATCCAATGGTCTCGTTTCAAAAAACAACTGTTCATTAATCAGAGGATGGGGTTGTTCAACCAATCAGATCTTTGTTGTGTTACTTAGCAGCAGTGTGTCCAAAATTTAGTCGGTTTAATTGGACTTGATATATGCCATGTGTACCATTTCTAAGTGCCTGTGTATCAAGCATCTTATGCTGCCAGAGTATGAAAATCCACGCCCCCCCCCCCCCCCCCCCTTTTTCTTTCTACATGCCACTTATCCCTTCTTTACGGCGTGTTTCAGAAAAAGAAAACAGGGCTATTGAGTGCATCATAGCAATGGTGTAGGCAAAATGCCAAACCATATACTCTTTCAAACATGATAGCTGTATAAGGCATTGCATGGCTGGGGATTCACCCATCCAATATCATTTTTAGATGCTGCAAATGACAACGAGAAAAACATTTCGATGGGCTAAATACTATTTTAATTAACAACATAATACAGTGATGAGTATCAATCCATTCATGATATCATCAAGCTTAATAGTACTAAGAGTAACAGCCATATGGTTTCTATAAAACATTCCACAAAAATATTTATCACCCGCAAAACAATAATGAAACATCCAAGTTAATCTGGGAAGGGGCTAGACTACCATGCATGTCAATCTAGACTGTCCAAATCATGAGCCCCATTCTTCACCGAACATATGCCAAATATCACACTTACCAAATGATCGTAACCATCACCAGTTCACCACATGGTCCAATTCACTGGTGGAGTTGTGGAACTTGGATACAAACCAAAGCTCATGGGAATTCGGGACATCTTGAGTTGGCTACACGAGTGAAGTTTTTTTTTTTAAAGAACCTCTCACCAGTCTGGCACCAGTGGCAAGCGATTCTAGGAATGCCATCTCATGGGCATTGAGGACTCGTTCTGGGACCATGACTTTTCTCATTCACAGTCAATGACATTAGATCTCTTGGTGTCGCTTCTTACTATTTCCTTTTCACCATGTATCCAGAGAGGCAAATGAGTCAAACGATTTCCATTCCAAAGAAGAGCTTTCTCTATTCTAATTAAATTTCTGTTGCATACCAAAAGCCATGGTTGACATCAAATGGGTGGTTAAAAAGAAAATGATCACTGGTCCAAATTCAACAGCAGAAGCCAGATGGTTATGCATCCGAAATGGGGCCCAAAGTTCGGGTTGTCTGGATTGACTTACATGAATGCCCTGTCTAAAGTTGCTATCATTTAAGAAAGGGTGCGAAGCCCACATGATAATACAGCCATCTTAAAGGAGGAAGCTATGGATCCTTGAACAGAATCTGAAGGAGTTTTGCCAAATGAACACGTATGTACAATACAGCTGTACCCGCCACACATGCGTCAGCGTAGCACATAGGTGCAAGATCCATTCCATCTGTCAGGTTGGTCTGACTTTCTATATGTTTTCCCAAAAATGAATCTGGTCCACTCAGCACGTAGGCCCCAATATTGAAAACAGGTGGATGGATTAGAAAACTTCAGCCAAGTTTTCCAGAGCTGTATATTTGTATTGCAAACTGTGGCCCACCTGACCAGTGCATCAACCTGATTCTCAAGATAGGGCATCAATATAGTGGTGACGTTCTGATGGATGGATTGAACCTCATTCCTATCGTGCCATGCCGGCACATGTGGCATGTAAATGAGCTCTACTGGAAGCGTGTGTGGGCTCCATCCTTAAGCAGGTATGGACTGCAGATTCAGAAGCACAAATTTCTGGATAACAGAATAAACTGACAAGAAGTTAACAGATTTTCAAGAATCTTATTTAAGACAACAACTTCAGCGAACAACAGCGATATAAGGTCTACCGTTCAGTCCCAAGTAGAAAATATAAAGTAAAAGGCTCACCAAAGAAGAAGTTCAGATCTTCGACTGTTTGGCGATCTTGAACCACTCCGTGTGGAAGGATCCAGGAATATCAATCCTCTCATATGTATGAGCTCCAAAATAATCCCTTTGAGCTTGGACTAAATTAGCAGGCAGGCTCGCCCGCCTATAAGTATCAAAATATGCCAAGCTCGCCGACATACCGGGAGTGCTGATACCTGAATTAATAGCAAGGCAGACAACTCTCCGCCAAGCAGACTGCCGATCGATGATCTCCTTTGCAAACTCTGGATCCACTAGAAGGTTTGAAAGCTCTGGGTTCCTGTCGTACGCCTTCTTGATCCGATCCAAGAACACCGCACGAATGATGCAACCCCCCTTCCAAATCCTCGCCAGCTCCCCCAATTTCAAGTCCCATCCTTTTTCAATGCTCTTTGCACGGATCAGATTCATTCCCTGTGCATAGCTGCAAATCTTCGAGGCATAAAGAGCTTGCCTGACATCGTCGATCAGCTTCTCCTTGTCCACAGCCTGCTCACTCAAGATGTCGCCGAATCCACCTTCTTTGAAAACTTTTGCAGCTTGCACCCTTTCCTCCTTCAACCCACTAAGGAACCTTGCGTCCAACGATGAAGCAATCGTCGGAGCTGCAACTGATAGTTCGGCAGCTTGTTGGACGGTCCATTTACCGGTACCCTTCATGCCAGTCTTGTCCAAAACCTTGTCTACCAAATACCCATCGGCCTTGTCATCCTTAATCCCAAAAATGTCTGCTGTGATCTCAATCAAGAAACTTAGAAGCTCCCCCTTATTCCACTCCGAGAAGACTCGGTGCAACTCCTCATTCGAGAGCTTCCCAACCGACTTCAGAACATCATACGCTTCTGCAATTAACTGCATATCACCATATTCAATCCCATTGTGAATCATCTTAACAAAGTTACCCGATCCTCCTTTGCCAATGTATGTAACACAAGGGCCGCTATCTGGGACCTGGGCCGCCACCTTCAGAAGGATATCTTCGATGTACTTATAGGCTTCGAAGGACCCTCCGGGCATCAAAGATGGCCCCCGACGGGCACCCTCTTCGCCACCCGACACTCCCATTCCTAGATAGAGCAGACCCAACTCAGCCATGGCTTTCTCTCTCCTCTCTGTGTTCTCGTACCACTCATTACCACCATCAATAATGCAGTCACCTTTCTCCAAGTAAACGGAGAGCGTCTTGATGGTTTGGTCAACAGGGGCCCCGGCCTTCACAAGCATGATTATTACACGAGGTTTTTGGATCGACTGCACGAAGGATTCAGGGTCGTGGAAACCAAATAGGGGGAGGTTCCCTTCCTTTTTGGCTCGTTCGACAGTCTCGTCGACTTTAGACGTGGTTCGGTTGTAGACAGATATGGGGAAGCCTTTATCAGCAATGTTGAGGGCAAGGTTTTGGCCCATGACAGCAAGGCCAGCAAGGCCAATTCTAGATAGGTTCGACGAGGGAGTAACCATTTTTTATCTGATAAAAATACGAGAATCACAGAGTTATCCAAGTATTAAAACTAAGAATCCACTGAAAATAATAAATTAAACAAAAATAAATAGAAAAACAAGAAACACTTCTTAGAGAAGCGGCTAATGGGCTTCCTGAATTTTCTTAAATGAAAACATAAGCCTACAACATGAGGAATGCAGATGAGAATTTGAGGGCATTCTTCACCAAATCGAAAACCTGAATGTTATTCAATGCCCATTCCAAGAAGAACATCTCCACCGTGCACATGGCACATGAATACAGTATTCAGGACTGTTGATTTTGTGAAAATGATCAGGTGAATGAGCCATGACCCAGAAGTTGTGGCGATGGCCATCTGATCAGTAGCCGGAAAAACTCAAAAATACCAGATGCTTGGGATTGACCAATTTCCACAAGTTTCAGTTGCAGCTCATCTACACAAAATACCACCAGATCATACAGCCTGATCAACATACGCATTTAACACATGTACAGCTGGAACTGCAGGCATCAAAATGGAAAGGCCAGAACTTCCTTTTATCCTCAGAAGAAGTTCATCAGAATAAGGCTTACATGATGATGGCGATGATGATGATGATGATGATGATGATGATGATGATGATGAAGTTAATGGGAATTCATGAATAAAATTCACCGAGGGGAAGAAACCGCAAATTAAGATAAAATCTACAGGAATCTTCAAATAAAATTCACCCAAAACCTACCATAGTGGGGGGAAAGTTCTTCTGTATGTTAAGGAAGAATATGATAAGATCTTGAACAAGAAACCCAAATGAGAGAGCTCAGAATTTACTGATTTCACAAGAGAAGATGATTTTTCGTTTTCTAACCCAACAAAAATAAAAGGGGGAAATGTCATGGTCCTCTTTTACCCAAAAAGATTTGGATTTTGTAAAGGCAGAAAAACCAAGAAATCTGCAATACTCATAGATGAAGAAATTTAATTAAATTTTTATTTTTAAAGAGGAATATGATGGGTTTCTCATAAAATTACCTAAAGAAAAAGTGTACTTATATGATACTCTGATTTTGTCTTGTGGATCATTTGCATCCACACATCCACCATACGCAACATTCATCTAGGTCAATTCAGGCCATCCAAATTGAGTTACATTATGTACGAGGCATGGCCCAAAATTGCACTTATACAACGATCCTAACCGTCAAAGTTTGAGAATGCTGAGCGATTTGCACAATGAGAGATTGAAGAGGTAATCTGCAAAACATGTACGTGATTCAGGCCACAAAAGGTGGGTCCCATTACAAGCATGCTCAGGCACTAAAATGATGGTCCACTCATCAAGTGGCCCACACGTGCACATTAAAGACAAACTGTTGTTCAAATTTGTCCAACCAACAATTTTTCTCATACAGGTGTGACCAAACTTACAAGTGGGTCAGCATGTGATGCAGGACAGCCCTAATTATGATGCATGCTCATGAACACAATTAAATCAGCGGAATTAAAAGACAATAACAATACAAAATCTAGCAGTAATCATCATAACTGAGAAAATCATAAAAGAAACATGCAATGGAGCGGGCCATCATCACAACCATGGAGTATGGAATTCAATTATTACTTAGGTTGGATCCGACGAGGGATGGAACCTCCCGATCTTGCATGGCTATACCCAATCAATTACGAGGAATCTCTAATCCAAGAAATCAAGGGATTTTGGATTAGGGATTTGAAAATCTGAAAACTTTAGGGTTTAGGCTCAAATTCAAATTTAAGGATTGTGGTTAGCAAAACAAATAAGTTGGGGAAAGATAGAATTACCTGGAAGAAGGATAAGAGGGACACAAGAAGCAATTAGAAGAAAGAGGGATTAAGGAAGAAGAAGAATCATCACCATGAGAGAGAGAGAGAGAGAAGAGAGAGAGGCCACCAAAGAGGTTTACTTTTCATTCATAATCAACTAAATTCGAGTTTAGGGCTTAGCCCTCTTAAATAAACACTAAAAACAAGTAAAAAGACTAAACTACCCTCAAATATTAAGTAAAAACGCGCAAATAACATAAGTGCGGGAAAATTCGAGCGCTCGGTCGAGCGCCCGAAGTCCCGCCCGAAGTCGTCCGAAAACCTCCAGAGAGGTTCGGGCGACCAGCAGACCAAGTTCGAGCGCCCTATCGGGCGCCCGAAGGCTATGGTCGGGCGCCCGATCATTCTTCAGTTCGTTCGGCCTTTTCTCCTTTCATCCTTCACACGTGTCTTCCCTGAGTGGGGTCTTCTACGTGTTCAATCACATGTGAAGGGTCTTCAGCTCTTCAATAGTCGCTTATCCACAAGGATGGTACTCGTGGTTGACGCTTTCTTCGTTGGTACACCTTGAATGCTTTTGTTCCGCATCATTCTCCTCGTCTGAGAAGAACTCGACTCCGGCGAGTTAAAACTCTTGTGGCGCTCTAGTAAATCTTGATTAACGCTCTGTAACTCCACTTCTATCAACCATGTAGATTCTGACGGTGGTTTGTTCTTCCATTTGACAATGTATCTATTGGAACCTCCGTCTCTCGTAGACACTATCTCCTCATCCAAGATTTCCTCAATTTCTTCTTTATGGATATTAGGCGGAGGAAGGGGTGGAAGGGGTTGTGAGATAAAATCAGAAAAGGGCCATGAGAGAGATGATGGATCAATGAAGAGGATGGTGGGAACGGACTAGATCTTCCACATTAAAAGTTGGGTTAATGCCCATTTCAGATGGAAGGTCGATCCTATACACGCTAGACCCAATTTTCTGCAATATTTTGAATGGTCCAGCACTACGCGTTTGTAATTTCTTAGCGGAACCCTGTGAGAACCGCTCCAGCCTTATCCTCACCATTACATAGTCTCTGTCCTGAAATTCTTGCAATCTACGATGAGAATCAGCTGAGATTTTAGAATCATCATTGCTCTTATTTATCCACTGTCTAATATGTGTATGCAAATCATGAATATGGCGTGCGAATGCATTGGCTGACTCTGAAGACCTTTGGATGACAGACATAGGTGACACTAAAGGACACTCTGAAAAATCCACGAACCTGGAATAAACAATTCTATGGAAATAAACAATCCTATGACCTAGAACTTGAAAAACTGAAACAAAAGGACACTTCTCATGGGTGACACATAATTTCTCATTATAAGTATTATAAACAAGGATGATTTTCAAGTATCCCAACACTTGAGAGCACACACTATTAATACCAAGTCTAGAGGCCATTATGTCCAAAATGTCATCAAGATGCAGGATAGTGACTCTGACCATTATATCCACCATGAAGTGAATACATAGCAAGGTGGCATAACACTTGACTAAAGATTTGTGGACGGTTAGGATATGCCCACATGTGCGCCATATGCCCTCGTTTTTTAAAGTGTAAAGGACAGGCTTGGCACACAAAACAAAACTCCAACTCAAACTTTCCTTATTGAATTCTCCCCCGAGAAGTTTATCAAATTGACGCTGCATTTCCTTACTTTCTGCGGGGTTCACCTGGTATGGAGGAAAGCTTGACAGGACCAACCTAGGGACAAGATCGATTGTATGTTGAATGTCCCATACGGGTGAAAATTTATCCCATAAATCATCAGATGGGATATCACAAGTCATGTGGGCGTCCACCACCATATCCTCACTAGTCTCCTTTTCAAATTCATTCGTGTGCATTATGGTAAGAGACTTAGATTGGGAATCTACATCACTTAAGTCACCCATGACATCTGGAAGTGGTGCGGTCTCAATTACTTCGACCTTTTCATCATTAGCACACACTTCATCATTCTCAACGATGATGAGCGATGCCTCAATTTCTTCCATTTCATCACTAGTGACATTATGCACGTACTCTTCCACTTCATAAACATCATGTTTGGATTTTCCCAACTGGCCATTCACCAAGGTATTATCTTGCTTCGAAGGAAATATAATTGGTGTTAAACACTCCAATTGTTCATAAGTCGAGATTTCCTTAATGATGGGTTGGACCACTTTACAAGGAGGGGACCATATTGGTTCTGTGTTTGGACTGGAAGGTGGGGCAACTCTCTTCTGAGCCAAGGGCTTTTGACGATTAGAGATGGGAAGATATTTTTCTTTCAAACGCTCTTTCATCTCGTCCTATTGTGAGATCGGGGCTCTCCCAACTCTATCAATTCTTCGCTCCAAATCCGCCCAAAACGACTTGGCTTGGCCCTCCAATTTCCACTTGGCAAACCTCACTCGATGATAATTCGACATATCATACCAATCAAAAAAATAGTCCAAGTCTTCAAGCCAATCAAGGAATGTTTGTGGGTCCATGTGACCATTAAAGTAGGCCAAGTCATCAGAGTTCGACTTTCCATTGGGTCTCGACGGCCACACGACAACACTTAATGGTCTTGAAGATCTCAAACGCCTATACTCCATTCACTACGGGGAGACTCTACGAACTGGGTGACTCACAATATGAATGCAATGAATGCAAAACTAATACGACTGGCATAATTAAATTCAAACAGAAAACGATTCAAATCTGAAAATTTTCCAAATTAGGAAACTTTCTAAAATTGGAAACCTTCTAAATCTGCAAATTTCCTAAAACAGACCTAAAAATCAAAACCCTAATTTTTTTTTATAACTCGATCTAGACAAAACCATGCAAGCCTAAGCTTTGATACCAAATTTGATGTAGGATGCCCTAATTATAATGCATGCTCATGAACACAATTAAATCAGCGGAATTAAAAGACAATAACAATATCAAATCTAGCAGTAATCATCATAACTGAGAAAATCATAAAAGAAACATGCAATGGAGCGGGCCATCATCACAACCATGGAGTACGGAATTCAATTATTACTTAGGTTGGATCCGGCGAGGGATGGAACCTCCCGATCTTGCATGGCTATACCCAATCAATTAAGAGGAATCTCTAATCCAGGAAATCAAGGGATTTTGGATTAGGGATTTAAAAATCTGAAAACTTTAGGGTTTAGGCTCAAATTCAGATTTAGGGATTGTGGTTAGCAAAACAAATAAGTTAGGGAAAGATAGAATTACTTGGAAGAAGAAGGATAGGAGGGGCACAAGAAGCAATTAGAAGAAAGAGGGATCAAGGAAGAAGAAGAATCATCACCATAAGAGAGAGGCCACCAAAGAGGTTTGCTTTTCATTCATAATCAACTAAATTCGAGTTTAGGGCTTAGCCCTCTTAGGGCATATTTACAGTGGGAACCACCCAACAACTGGCCTGGATCTCGAACATGTGCACCTCATTGTCTAATGTGCTAACAATCGCCTCTTACAGGTGTGACCAAACTTACGAGTCGGTCAGCATGATTCCTATGTTAGGGCATATTTACAGTGGGAACCACCCAACGACTGGCCTGGATCTCGAACATGTGCTAACAATCGCCTCTTAGATCTCTCTTTTCTCTAGCCTCCCTAGCTCTTCTCTTAAATTTTTCCTACTTCGATGGTTTAGTGTTTGATCTTCAACCATCTATTCGATGGCCACCGATCCAACCATTAGCATCATCCAATGATTGTAATTTTGCGGCCATACTCCATCCACTCAGGACCCACGATTTGGACAGTATGGACTGACGTAAATGCCACAGTGCATGTGTATGGTCCACCGTATTCTACCACTGTGGTAAATTCCTAAAAAAGTGAGGGGGGAGGGGAGATTTTCCCATATGCCCCTAACTTTTGTACAATTCCATAAATAAAAATAAAAAAATAAAAAATAAAAAAAAACCGCCCTTACTGATTCCCAAATAAACCCCATCTTTTAGGTTGTTAGTAAAAAAAGCCCCTATTGTCAATCTTCCATACCACCAGTGTTCGAAATATCGGTATTGCATTATGTATCGCACCCTTGGGATACAAACATGTATCGGTTATCACAAAGGATATATCGTTTGTATTGGGTAATTTATCACACTTTTTGGGAAACCTGGGGAAACATAGCGAAAATGATTGAATTTTTCAATGAAACTTCAGGGATTGTTAAAAAAGACCTTAATACACACTTTTAAATCATAACATCTCAAAAAAGGAAGTGCACATAATAGGTTTCCTTTGTATAGGGTCTTAAGCTATGTGCTATCTGACTGAACTAATGCAACTATATTCAAATTGAATGCATAACATTTAGAATATATGTGATAATCATTTCATCGAACACTCCTAAATACTTCAAAATTAGTCTCAATTGAAAGCTAGTTGAAAGGAAATTTAAAATATATATATATTTTTTTTATTAATTTCAAGTAAACATGATTTTTATTTTCCGAAAATTGACAACGACTTAACAAATCAGTAGATAAGCTGACATACATGCTTGATTTCATGTTTGGAGTGCAACATTGTAAGCAATTTGGGAGAAATTGCAGAAATTTTGAATTTTCCGCAAATTTGACCACTTACACTCAAATTTCGAAATTAGAGTGTATGTGAATTGTGATGATCATTTCATCAAATACTCCAAAATACTTTGAAATTAGTCTCAATTGACAGTTGGTTGAAAGAAATTTTTGAAAAAAAAAACGGGGAGAACATAAAGAACCAATGGATATCGAAATCAAAACTCCAACTCCATGATTTTTCACGCAAAACATGAAGAACCAATGGATTTGTAGCCATTTGACACTGATTTAACATAATTTCAACAGAAAAAAGGGATCGGAAATTGAAAATGCTCACCGGATCAAACATGCTGTATACATCGGCACTATTGTGCGTTTTGTATCGCACAAGTGGGATACAAGATATATCATGAGATATATCGGCCAATATTTAAAACATTGCATACCACCAGCATATGAATCATAAAATGCATTTTGTTACGACCAAAATGCCCCTAGCTTCTAACTTAACCTTCCTAGGGCCCACCGTTACGTTTAGATGCTGATCCAACCCGTTCATCCGACCTTCAACGGTGGGCGTCAAATAAAAACTCTTTGGGGCCCACCACATCATCCTTGTGAAATCCACTCCGTCCATCATTTTTGCCACCTCATGTTAGCATGTCAGTCCAAAAATGAGGCAGATCCAAGACTCAAGTGGGCTAAACAACGCGAAACAGTGCGCAAATGATCATTTCCTTGTGGGCAAAACAGTCATTGCTCACTATAACAGATCCTTTCCGTATTACACCTCTCTACATCAGCTACTTCAAACTGAGGGCGTTTTTTGCCATATCTAGAAAAGACGGGTCAATTTGGGAATACCAATAAAGGAGGGGTTTCTATGTAATTGGCCCAAAATATAGCGGTTCGTATGGAAAAATCCAAAAAGAAAAAAGAACAATTTTAAGAAAAGCAATGATAGGATTCTTCAGAAGAAGAAAAACCAATAAATCTACATTCCCAAAAACGAAAATAAAAATGAAAAAAGATGGAATATCCAGCTATAAATTTCCTAGAGGAATGAATGAATTCAATACATTTATTAAAGAAATAGACAAAAAGAAGGCAAACCCAAATCAACGAATCCCAAACAGAAATCAAGAGCAGATTGATAATTGCAGATATGGTATTGCAGTTCATCAAAATCCAAAGCAAAAGATAACCCAAACCTGTGATTTTTCTCCAACAGAGCCTAAAAGGAGGGGCGATTTCTGGAAATTTTGACCGAATTGAAGAAAACCAAGATCTGGGTTTTGCAGGAAAGAGAGATTTGGACGGATTCGAGGGGTTGGATCGATCTAAAATTCAATGAAATCAGATGGATTGGATGTGGTTTTAAAGAGTAGGCAACGAGGCTGTTTGGGTAGGTGAGACTTAGCAAACGTTTCCTCTGCTTCTGCTTTTGTTTGAAGAAAAGGCTCTTTGTAAGTGCTCTGCGCGTGCTACATTCGAGTGCAGTTGCCGCCACACGTACCATCTTTCGAGATCCAGACCGTTCTTTGGGTGGGCCATGCGGGTTAGGTTCCCTAAGAGGGCTTGGGTGGCTTATGCTCAATCGGTGGGTTGCTGCGAGCGTACAAATGAAATGAACGGCTAACAAATTAGATCAACAGTTTATGTTCGAGGTAGTTATGTGGCCCACTGGATGAGAGGAATTTTATGATTTTTGGTACAGTGGTTATAAAAGGTGGGTCCCATATGATGGACGGATTGGATCTGGTACACAGGCACGTGTGAACTCGAATGCATTTTGGGTTTAAGAGATAGAAAGATTGTTGAGGGAGTAGGAAGGAGTTACTACTCACGCCACGTATGCCATGTGACACTGAGCAGACTTGTCTGGATTCTGGCGGAGAGGATCTATATGGTGGGGCCCACCTGATGAGCGGATCAGATTTAGCGCACTACACGTGTGGTCGCGAGTGCACTTTCGGTTCGAGAAATGGAAAGGTTGTTGAGTTGAGGGAGTAGGACAAAAAATTCTACTCGCGCTATGTTCGGCGTGTGACATTGGGACGGAGGATCCGGGCTGTTCATCAGGTCAGGGTGGGCCCCACTCCGTGCTTTGGACGTCAGTTAGGTCATCAGCCGATGGACAGTTCGTGCCATGACACGTAAACATGGGCCCACCTGGTGGATGCCCAGGATCTTGCACACAGCTGCCATCCTGCAGAAACTTCTAAATCACACCTGATTAACCTGGTTTGATGAAAGATACACATCATAGTGGCCCACACACAAACTTCAAAACTTTTGTGGCCCATGTAAGGTTTTCAACGGTGTGCGTTCAATCACTATTGTTTCCTGTGATCTATTTAAGCTTTTGAAGTGCTTCTATTTGTTTGATAAAGGAGAAATTTCCGACTGTAAACCTCTCTTTTGACCACTATTTTCAGTTAAACCTCCAATAGTTTTGTTTCCAAAAGTAAACTTCACTTGTACGGATGGACCATTTTCAAACCGAAATACCCCTATTGTTAGGATTTATTCCTTCTCCAAAGAAAAGCTATTTTCTCCTCATTTTTCTCATCTTCTATATTCAAAACTCATTTTCTTCTCTCATTTATAGCAAAAAAAGCATCATCTCTTTAGTTTTGAGATCGGTTTTTACTTCAGAGCATTACTATTCTATTTCTTCAACTCGTGTTTCATTTGGAAACGAGGCTGTGGTGTGGACCAGGTAAGAACGATAAATGTGAAATTTTTTTCTCTACGAATGCGTTATTTTTTTTTTAATAATCAAGTAGGATCTTTGTTTTATCGCAATGTGTTTTTGCAATAATCGATATCGTCGAATTTCAACTAGCATATTGATATTTCAAAGAGCACAGTGGAAATGTTAGGACATTCGAAGATTCGTGATAGCTGTGCTCTTTGAATTGCTGTGCTCTTTGAATTTTACAGTGTGCTCTTCGAATTTTACAGCCTGCTCTTCGAATTTTACACTGTGCTATTTGAATTGATGTGCTTTTTGAATTATACATTGTGCTCTTTGAATTATACACTTTGTACTTTGAATTTTATACTTTGCACTTTGAATTAGTGTGCTCTTTGAATTTTACATGAGACACTTTAAATTGCTCTGCTCTTTCAATTGTTGCGCTCTTTGAATTTTACACTGTGCACTTTAAATTGGTGTGCTCTTTGAATTTTACACGAGACACTTTGAATTACTTTGCTCTTTGAATTGTTGTGCTCTTGCTCTTTGAATTTTACACTGTGCACTTTGAATTGCTGTGCTCTTTGAATTTTACACTCTTTAAATTTTATTTTAAAGGTATGCTATTTAAATTTTACAACATGCACTTTGAGTTTTGAAAGATTAATGAGTAATCGTTGAAACTATAACAAAACTATTGTACTCTTTGAATTTTAAAAAAGTACTATTTGAAATTTGAAAGAGAACTAATTTTATTGTGTTTCTTTGCAGATAATGGCTGTTAAAATCATTGTATGCTCTTATGGTGGGGACTTAATATGTCAAAACAATTCATACACGTATAAGGGTGGAAAATCAAAAAGTTTTGCTTTGAGTGTCAACACTACATATGATGATCTTCTATCGAAAATCTACAGGATCATTAAGACTACGCCAAATGATCATGATATTAATATGAAAGTAATATACCCATGCTCAAACCAATCAATCCCTCCATCTAAAATTAAAGACGATGAAGATGTGCGAGTGTTCTTAGCAGCACAATCGGAGCATCCAAATATATACATGCCTTTAATAATAGAGACAGTGCGGCACAGTAATGAGACCATTCATGAAGACCCTATTGGGTGTAGTGGCGTTGAACATAATGTCGACATTCAACATGATGCCCTTGCGATGACAAATCTGTGTGAAAAACATGGCATTAATTGGGCAGCTGACCTTAGCCTGAAAAGTGAATATATGTATCACCTTCGCCTACAAAAGTACATGTGACATCATCTTCATCTTTGCCTACAAGCGGTAATGTGCCTTCATCATCACCTTCGCTTACAAAAGCATATGTAGAATTATCATCACCTTCTCATACAAGAGTACATGTGACTTCGTCTATACCATTACTTAGAAGAGTACATGGGTCTACATCCTCATCTTCACCTATAAGAGGACATGTGTATTTATCATCACCGTTACGTACAACAGGGCATTTGCCTTCATCACCTGAGCCGCTTCAAACATCAAACTTCATGGATGTTGAATTTAATATGCCTTTAGAAGATGAAGCATTCGTCAATGCGGATCTGTCAAAATATAATGGATCGCTGAATGAGTCGAATGAGATAGCTGTTGCTCAAACGTTTAAGGACAAGAGATGGTGCCAGTATGTGTTGAGCCAATTTGCCATGAAAAATCACTTCCAATATCGGGCCCTTGACTCATCAATGAAGAGATATACTATGGTGTGTGTCGAAGATAATTGTCAATGGAGGGTCCATGCATCTAGGGTAAATAATGCCGGAATATTTAATATTCAAACTTACACGTCCAAACACACATGTGGAATGTCATGGATGCAGAGTGATCATCGGCAAGCAAGTAGTAAGTTAGCCAGTGATTTGGTTATTAGTCGTATTGAACAACGCATGGGATTAAGCCCGAAAGACATTGTATTGGCTATGCATAAGAAATATCATATTCTTATCAGCTACAAGAAGGCATGGCGGGCCAAGGAGATCACAATCAAGCGCGTAATGGGATCTTATGAAGACTCTTACAATGAACTTCCGGCCTATTTGCATGAGCTGTGGAGGACCAATCCAGGAACAGTGACTGACGTGCTTGTTAACTCACAGACAAGTAGGTTCGAGAGATGTTTTGTTGCTTTTGGACAGTGCGTCAGAATTTTCCAAACTTATCTGCGAAGGGTGTTGGCATTCGATGCGACTCACCTAAAAGGTAAATATAAGGGTGTTCTATTTGTTGCTACAACCCTGGATGGTAATAATCAAATTGTACCAATAGCATTTGGTGTCTGGGGATCAGAGAACAACAACAGTTGGAAATGGTTCCTTGATAACCTCAATTTTATGTTAGGGTATCTTCCAGGACTTGTAATATTATCAAACCGACATAAAGGTTTAATGAAAGAAGTCCCCGAAGTCTTTCAATACACAACACATGGCTACTGTACCTATCATATCTACAGAAATTTGGTTGACACATTTAAAGACAAGTCGTTGGAAACATTATATTGGCAAGCTGTAAAGACGTGCAGAAAGGCTGAATTTGAAAAGATAATGCACAATATTAAAATGTCAAACCCTCCAGTATTTGCATGGTTAACAAAAATAGGATACGAAAGATGGGCATCTTCACATTTTTCAGAAAAAAGATTCAATTTCGTCACTACGAACATATCGGAATGTGTTAATGCTTTGTTCAAGGAAGCAAGAGAGTACCCTGTTACTATACTGATAAAGACGGTCAGATTAAAGATCCAAGAAATGTTCTACAAGAGAAGTGAACATGCATCAACATTTAGTGGACCATTGACGAAATGGGCAGCGAAAGAAATAACGGAACTTATACCGATGACGCACGATGTCCGCTGTCATGCAATCTTTCGCGACGAATATTATACTATAGGAGATTACAAAGACACGCTTAAGCTTAGCGAACTTTCGTGTACATGTCGCGAGTTTGACGTCAAAGCGCTGCCTTGTATGCATGTTCTTTCGGCATGTATAAAGTATAATCTTGCTCATCATAATTATTGTTCTCCATTTTATACAGTTGAAATTACCAAATGTGCTACAACCAACCACTTTACCCAGTTCGTGATAAGAGTGAATGGGAATTATCAGACCAATTCAAGGAGTTTTGTAAGAAAATTAAACCTCCGGAAGTAAGGAGATCAGCTGGAAGACCGAAGAAGATGAGAATTCTTTCATGTGGAGAGGAACGAAAAACAGTCAAGTGTGGTAGGTGTAAACAAACAGGTCATAACCGACGTAGATGCAAATTTTCAATACCTGAGGAATAATGTATCTTTATCTTCATCAGCGAAAGTAATGATGGTTGATGGTTTATGGTTGTAAACATTAACGATTTAGCTATCTATATGTATAATTAATGATGATTAATTGTTGTATTTTCAACGTGATCACGTTGAATGTATACTGTGCATAGTAGGATTTCATCGTTGAATTACAATGTATACTGTGCTCATTGAAATATTTCTGTGCTCGTTGAAATTCCACTATGCTCTTTGAAATTCTATTATGCACGTTGAATTTCAACGACTTCGCGTTTAAATTCGTTGAATTTCTAAAAGAGCTCGTTGAAATTCCACTGTGCTCGTTGAATTTCAATGAGATCATGGTGAATTCCACCGTGCTCGGTGAAATTACACTCTGCTCGTTGAATTTCAACAAGATCGCAGTGAATTACACTATGCTCGTTGAATTTCAACAAGATCGCGGTGAAATTACACTATGCTCGTTGAATTTCAACGAGATCGTGTTGAATTAGACTGTGCTCGTTGAATTTTAACGAGTTCGCATTGAATTACACTGTGGTCGTTGAATTTCAATGAGATCGCATTGAATTACACTGTGCTCGTTGAATTTGAACGAGATCGCGTTGAATTCCACTGTGCTCGTTGAATTTCAACGAGATCTCTAGTGCCTGCTCATTACACCCATATCTAACATTGACATTCATAAATCGATTCTCACGACATACTTCCAACATTCCTATTACAAAATTCACAAATCAACATTCACAATATACATCCACAATTCATAATATACATTCACAAATCAACATTCACAATATACATTCACAAAATTTTCACTTCCTCACATGCCTATGACTAATCGGCGACACTAAAATAATCGTAAGTCAATGAATTCCTAAATGTACGAGCGTGTGGTTGCAACTCCTTATCCTTCAAAAGTAGACCGCTGCTCAAGATGTCCATATACTTCATAACGAATATGCCACAATTATAACGATTCGTTTTCTTTAGTGCAGATGCATCAATGCAGACATTCCATTCATTTCTTTCAAGCGCAAATGTATCTCCAGTGGCATGAAATAGAATATGGAGTGCTTCAGTTATGATGCTCAGCTCTTTCTTGTATCTACTCTTTCCTTTGGTGTCTAAACTATCAAGAAGAATAATCTCTCTTGCTTCCGGGTGGATGACAAGAAGAAACCAATATCGACCGTCATAGTTCATTAGGTACATACACATGTCCATGGTAAACAGAAGAAAATAACATATAAGACGCAACCATTGTCTATTGGACCACAGTAGATAAATTTAAGACAATAACCTTACTTGTTCATAGTGCTAAAATTCATTTGATTCGTCTTCTCCCCTTACAATAGCAAATGTAGATTCTTTCTGATTTTCTTCATAAATCAAGCGCCGCACTTCGCTATCATTTAAATCCCGATAGCTTTTCAATAGAGGAAGACACTTATTGAGATATTGCTGTTACAACAGAATTTACATATTACTATATGTCTTCTACAATCAGAAATAAAATAACCATAATCTAAAGTAAACAATTACCTGAAAAAAGGTAGGGCAGAACTTGCAATCTTGTGGATATGCTCCCTTGTAATCCTCCTGCATTTTTTTCAAAAATTTAATGTATGTGTCGATAGCCTAAGCAAACAAAATTAATAATAATAAGATTCAACTTAATGTTTATATAAGTCGTAAATATAAGTAACTTAACGAAAATAGATTGACAATACTTACAAGGCTATCGACCCAGGCACCTGTCTTCCAAGTACTGTTAAATGATTCTCCTGATTTTGTATTATTATTTTCTTTATACCAATCCTTACACACTTGTAATTCCGCATCCGATAACTCTCTAAACGGGTCCATCGGCACATTAAATGATATCGGAGAAGTATGTAACACTTTCAATTCCTCAGCTCCACTGACGAGGCCAGTTGATGTAGGAATGACTGATAATGATACGTATAGGGATTGTTTAATGTACGATGGCTTTAATGGCCTTTTTGGCCTTCCTTCGTTTACATGAGTACTTTCATATTCTTCTTTATTTTCTTCTTTCGCCACCAAATGTGAACCAATTTTTTTATTGTCCAGTTCCACATTGGAAGTAGAAACAATTAATCTTTCTTTTTCCTATATAGTAGAAACAAGTAAGAAATATATGAAAGTAATAATAAAGTAATTAACATTCCATAAAAAAAAATATTAACCCTTGTATAATCCATTTTCAAACTTCTTTCTCTTTATATCTACAATTTTCTTCAACTCTGATCTCTCATTTATCAATGTTTCTCTCTCCTTTTTAATCTCTTCTCTCTCATTTTTCATTTCTTCTCTCTCAGTCTCCCTCTCCTTCTTCATCTCCTCTCTCTCCTTCTTCATCTCTTCTCTCTCAATCTTCCTCTCATTCTTCATATCTTCTCTCTCCTGCTTCATCTGCTTTCTCTCATTTTCCAGTTCCTCTCTTTCTTTTTTTATCTGTTTTCTCTCTCTCTTTAGATTTTCAATCAACGTTTTTAAACCTTCATCCACATCTCCCCCTCTCACTCTCTCTCCTTCTCCTTCTCCCTTACTCTCCTCTCCTTCTTCTTCTCCCTCTATCACTTCTTATTTTACTTCATCATCCCCTTCTTCCTCTTCTTCTTTGTCATCTTCGCATTCTCCGTTTTTCTCTTCTTCATCAGCTTCTTCTTCTTCATCTTCTTCTTCTTCATCTTTACCTTAGATGATATCTAGTGTTCTCTTCCTTCGGACTTCTCTAGTCATCCTTCTAATGCAACCGGCTTCAATGCCCTAGTAAAATTAACATTATTAGATATCATCAAATACATGTCATAAAGTACATGTAAGTTACATTAAGGCCAAGTGATTATCTTACCTGGAACTTTTCTCGAAGTACCCAGACTACCTCTGTTTCAAGTTCTTCAGTTGTTGGTTCCAAGGTAAGCAGCACGGTGGTCTGTGTTTATAAGTTACTAAAAAATAGTATCTAACACATCTACAATAATATCTGGTCTACCAACAAATTTGTAATGGAATGATACTTACATCTGGACGTTTCAAAATATCATTTATTGTCGGATACCTCCAACCCTTCCATCGTTGATATTTCGTGAAGCGTGAAAGTTGGTTGGAAACAAATGATATTGCAATAGAAGCTAGGGCTGGAACCCTTTCAACAGCCCATATCTGTGACAATGACAACAAATTTTATTAGATTCAAAAACTCTACTTTGAAAATATATACTACTTATGTGAAATAAACAAAGAATGCTTACTTGTAATGGAAATATGCAGCCAAGGACATTGTAGGTTTTTCCTCCTGACTTTGCTGCGTGACTAGCATTTTGTATCCCTTGAGACATTGACTCGAATGCCACATTGCCCCATGGATACTTATTGAACTCTTCCAAAGAGTTAACCAAGTCAATGAATAGGGGGTTGCAATGATTCTTTGTGTCTGTCCCCCTTACAAAAAACTTCACACACATTAACAAAGCGATCTTCACGACATCTGCATGCTTATTTGAATTGACAATTTTTTCAAACGCATGTAGTAGACTGTTTTTTACAATAGGGTGTTTTTTGAAATAGGCTTCTTTTATTGACTTCTTACTAGTCGATTTCTCAATGGTGTATATGTCTCCAAACTTCAGCCCTGTTATAAGGGCAAAGTCTATCTTTGTAAAGTTTAGAAAATTTTCCTCAATTCAAATACCAGCTCACCCATGTCACTTTTGTGTCTTAAAAGAAGTGAGTGAATTATGGCTCCAGTTGTATCTGAATGGGGGAATGTCTAACAGAAACGAAAATTGAGATTCTCAAAACATATTCAATCGACTCTCATGCTTCTCTAATCCCTCCTTCACAATATCGAACCACCAAGTCAGTGAACATCGAGCGGAATTGTTTGGGTAAACATTCCTTGGGTATTCTTCAATTCCTACAAAGAAAACATATGAAACGTAAAACTATCAGTGTGATTGTTGAATTTTCCAATGCTCGTTAAATCATATCTGTGCTCGTTGAAATTGAACGAGATCTCGTTGAAATTCAACGAGCACAGTGGTAAATTTCAACGAGATCAAATTTACCACTGTGCTCGTTGAATTTCAACGAGATCGTGTTGAATTTCACCTGCGATCGTGATGAAATTCAATGCGATCTCATTGAAATTAACCGCGATCTCGTTGAATTTCAACGCGATCTCGTTGAATTATATCTGTGCTCGTTGAATTTTAACAAGATCTTATTCACTTTAAATGAGATGATCTCCTTTAATTTCAAAGTAATCTCATTACATTTCAACGCGATCACGTTGAAATTGAACGCGGTCTCCTTGAAATGTCACTGTACATGTAGAGATTGTATGGTTGATCAAGCCATAATATTCTCATTTCAACATTTCAAGGTTACATTGGCATTTCTACAAACACCTTATATGGTTGATCAAGCCATAATATTCCCATTTCAACATTTCAAGTTTACATTGGCATTTCTACAAACACTTTGTATGCCAAGGTTAACGAACAATCTTAAAACGAAAATCACTCCCAAATATTCAAACGAACAATCTTAAAACGAAAATCACCCCTAAACATTCTTAAAACATACATTTCCGTAGCCTCTTGGACGGAGGAGCCATAATAACCGTTGAAAACTGAAGATTTATGAAAGAAGATGAAGATGAAGATGAAGATGAGATGAAAATTATGTGTCTCGTTGATTTTCAATGAGATCGATTCAACAAGATCGCGATGAATTTCGAAAGGAACAAGGGCAGTTTGGTCAGAAAAATAATCAAAGTTTACTTTTGGAAACAAAACTATTTGAAATTTATCTGGGAATAATGGTCAAAAGAGAAGTTTACAGTCGAAAATTTCTCTTGATAAAGATGCTTGGGATTGATCTTGCACACACCATTTTTCAGATCATTTTAGTGCATGATCTCAAAATTGAAGTGTATCCCAAGCGCAAGTGGACCACACCACACCACCATTAAAAGCTTTTTAGGGTTTACAGAAGTTTTGGATCAAATGGTTGGATGACAAATAGACATCTTTTCAGCCACTAGGAAGGTTTTAATTTTTAACAATGGATGTCATTATTTCCACTTTTTTTTATGTGGTCTACTTAAGCTTTAGATATCCCTAAATTTGGTATGTGCACTAAAATTAGCTGAAAAAAAAAATGGATGGATGGCATGAATAAAACACATACATCATGATGGACCCCACAGATACCCCTATTGTTTCTTTCAACCGTTTGTTTGGCAGACATCAAAATAGATGGTTAGGATTAACGAGTGGGTCCCACAATTTTGGACGGTTTGGATTGAGGTCCATGCATACCGCCTAACCATTGATTCTGCAATAGAATAATAACGCCATACTCTAGCAGAGCATGTTACAGCACGTCTCTTTAGGAATATTCGTTGAAGAATCCTACACAGAGAAGCGCATCCCATGCGTCGAAATCCAGCGCCCACGTGTATGCTAACATAAAAACATGCGCACTGTATCTAACGGTACACCGTGGGCCTGTCAAAAGCTATGTGGGACCCACCGTGAGAAATCCACCCCGTACATTTGTTTTTCCAGCTCATGTTAGGACATAATCTCAAAAATGAGTAAGATCCAAAGCTCAAGTGAGCCACACAATAGGAAAAAGAAGGTTTTAAGGGTGGGCGTTCAATCCCTACCGATCCCTGCTATGTTCCACATGAGTTTTGGATCTGCCTATTTTTGGGCTATGTCCTAACATATGCTGGCGAAATAGATAGATTTCTCACAAATATCGTGGTGAGCCCCACCTAGCTTGTGGTTGGGATTGCAGGCGATCTGCCTCCTGATGAATGCAGCGTGGCCCCATTAAAAATACAGGTTGGCCACACATGCCCATTGAACTTGAGAAAAATTTTGCTACACCCACCCGTTAGCTACACCGGGTGTAGCAAGTGACCCTATCATGATGTATTTGTTGTATCCATGCTGTTCATCCATTTGGCAAAATCATTTTAGGACATGTACCAAAAACGAGGCAAATCCAAAGCTCAAGTGGCCCCAACGAGTTTTTAATAGTTGGCATTCAAGACCCATTATTTTCTGTGCTGGGTCCACTTGATCTTCATATCTACCTGATGCCAAAAATGATATAGTAAAATGAATGGACTGCGTGGATACAACACATACCTCATGGTGAGGTCATTGCTACACCCGGAGTGGACGCGGATTTGCTGCTGACAGGTTGGGTGGGCGTGTTGAGCGATTGACTGGGTGGGCGCGTTGGATGACTGACCAAAAAAAAAAAAAAAAGATTGTGTAGCTATCTCGCTACTGAAGTGACGTCACCAACTTTTTTGGGCCCCACTGTGATGTATGTGTTGTATCCACACCGTCCATTCATTTGGAGAGATCATTTTAGGTTATGAACTAGAGAATGAGACAGATCCAAAGCTTAAGTGGACCCCACCAAAGAAAAAAGTGGGGATTGATCTTCTACCATTAAAAACTTCTTGGGGCCACAGAAGTTTTAGATCAAGCTGATATTTGTGTTTTCCCTTCTTCCATCTCTGTTTAAACTTATGAACAGGTTGGATCTCTAATAAACATCATGGTGGGCCCTAGGAAGGTTTCAACGGTCGCATCAAAGTCCTCACTGTTTTCTTTGGTGGGGTCCACTTGAGCTTTGGATCTGTCTCATTATTTAGTTCATGCCCTAAAATGATCTCTAAAAATGAATGGATGGTGTGGACACAACACATACATCATGGTGAGGCCTACAGAAGTTGGTAACGTCACTTCACGAGCGAGATAGCTAGGGCTGAAAGTTGGGCGGGTTCAACCCGACCGACCCGTGACCGACCCGACATTGGGTTGGGCTTGGGCAAGAAGTATCGAATCCGATCTCGAGCTTGGGCTATGAAAACATCAACCCGATGAGGTTTGGGTCGGGCTTGGGTTGACGTCTCGGGTTGCCCGACCCAACCCGAACCCGATCTATATACAAATTACTTATACTTTTATTATACTTTAGTGAAGTAAACTTATAATGTTTACTTGTATTTTAACTTATTTGTTCAGGAAAAGTGAAGTTCTTTACATAAATAAGTACATATATAATTAATAAAGCCATAGGTACAAAAAATAAGGCGTGTATTGAAACATAACAGACTAATGTAATAATGAAAATATTAGCATGTATCAACCCGACCAACCCGGTCAACCTGACCGAGCCCGCTTGGGTTGGGCTTGGGTTGAGAATTCCCAACCGGAGGTTGGGTTGGGTTGGGTTAGGGTTGAGGTATAGGAACCTTGGGTTGGGTTAGGGTTCAGCACCAACCCGGCCCAACCCGCCCGACTTTCAGCCCTAGAGATAGCTACTCAACCTGTCGGTAGCTAATCCGCGTCCACCCGGAGTAGCTAGTGTAGCTAACGGGTGGGTGTAGCAAAATTCTTCTCATTGAACTTGAACCTGTGAGTCCAGTGAGCCTACATTAAGAGCTGATCTTGGGTCCGACCCCGACTCAGGAGCCGTGCTTTTAGGCCAAGACAATCAGTGAGGCCCTTTCTTATTGCAGTGTTGGGTGGGTCAACGGACCTTTCATCATATACAGACCACAAATTACGGAGCTCGTCCGAGTGAACTCAGATTCGATAATGACCCGTCCAGTCATCCAACACCCAAGTTGGTGCTGTGGGTCCCACAATGATGCATGTGTTTTACCCCACAGTCCATTCATTTAGCTCATTTTGGGGCCCATATAAGAAAACGAGGCAGATAAATCTCAATTGGACCGCACTAAGAAAACGGTGGTGATTAAATGCCCACCGTTAAAAACTTTTTAGGGCGAAAAAGGTTTTGGATCAAGCTAATATTTCTGTTTTCACTTCATCTCAGTCTGTGACAAGTAATCAACATGTTGGATGGCAAATAAATGTTCCAATGGCCCTATGAAAATTTTAATGGTAGGCATTCAATCACCACTGTTTTTTGTGGTGTGGTCCACCTGAGATTTGGATCTGCCTCATTTTTGTGCTCACCCCTTAAAAATGAGCTCAAAAAATGAATGGACGGCAAGGTCCGGGCTGTTCATCAGGGACATGGATTGTGTCCTACCCTGATCGGACCTTTAAGCGTGCGGCCAAATCTTTATCCACACCATTCATCTCTTTTATAAAATCATGGTAATACATGGGCCTAAAAATGAAGCATATCCAACGCTCCAGTAGGTCCACACCAGAAATGACTTGCATTTAATGCAAACCAAGCTAGCTTTTTATTTAGTGTGGTATATTAGAGCGTCCCATTTACCTCATTTCTTAGCCTATATCTTAACATAATCTTAAAAAGAGAATGGACAACTTGAATAAATAAATACACCATGGTGGCCCTCACATAGATCTGGTCAAACACTTAAAAGTCCGGACAAGGGTGGGATGCAATCCACATCCGTTCATCAGGTGCACCCCACTTCATACTTTGGAAGTTAGTTAGGCCATGACACGTTAACATGGGGCTCATATGGCGGATGTATGCTTTATCCATGTTGTCCACCTGTTTTGCCCCCTCATTTTAGGGCCCCAAAATGAAGCAAATCCAAAGTTCAAGGGGACCATGCTGCAGAGACGAGTTGATAATGACCCATTGTTGAAACCTTTCTGGGCGCACAGTAATGTTTGTTTCCCATCGATCCAATACATCCAATGCATTGATATTGTCATACAGACCTCCACGAAGGAAATCACATATCATGGTGGCCCCACAGTACCTAATATCACCTAGGTGGATGCTGATTGTGGAGCGAGGAGCTCACCATGCGAGGAGCCCACCTTAATACATGTATTTCATCCATACCGTCCATTCAGTTTTCCCCCATCATTTTAAGGCATGAGCCTAAAATTGAAATATATTCAATCTCAATTGGACCACATCATAGGAGAGTGTTGGTTGAACGCCTATTATTGAAATTTTTTTTTGGGGGTCACATAAGTTTTGGATCAATCTGATACTCTTCCGTATCATTTTGAGGCAGGATAAAAAAAAATGGGAAATTCAAAGCTCAAGTGAAACACGGCATAAAACAGTGAGTTCAACCGTGGTATCATTATTCTCACTAATTACTGTGGTGTGGTCCAATCTACCTCATTTTTGGGCTCATACATTAAAATGATCTAGTAAAATGAATGGACGGAATAGATGAAACACATACATCGCAGTAGGGCCCACAGGATCAGCCTCGTTTTCTAAGTCCAGACCTACCAAAAGCTCTAAATAAGATTTTACAATTTGCCAAAGTAATAAATGCTTAATATTGTTAAATAACAAGTAACAGGCACTAAAGTCATTGATTGGACAATCCTAATAATCACAAGCCTAGTTTTCCTTTCAACCGTGTGTTTGGCAGACATCAAATAGATGGTTAGAATTTAAGATCATGTGGGATATTTTAGTTCCAGCCCATAAAGAGTGGATCCCACAATTTGGACGGTTTGGATTGAGGACCATGCATACCACCTACCCATAGAGTCTGCACAAGAATACTAATCCCAAACTCTAGCAGAGCATGTTACATCACTTCTCCTTATCTAATTGTACATCGCGGTCTCTGTAGACAGCTACGTGGGGCCCACTACAATAAATCCACACCGTCCATCTGTTTTTGCAGCTCATATATGAGCCCAAAACCGAGTCAGATCCAAAAATCAAGTGGGCCCCACGACAGATAAAGGTAGAGAGGGTAATACCTGCCGTTGAAACCTTTTCAAGTTCCAACATTATGTTTATACGCCATCCAAACCGTTCATCAGGTCGTTCCCGCTGGGATGAACTGAAAACACATAAATATTAGTTTGACTCCAAAATTCTACTTATTCAGATCAAATCCGGTCTGGTTACACGAGTTACTTATTCAGATCTTGGCTCAAAAATCAAGCTGTCACCCTTAGTTAGACCCCATTGTAAAAAATCAAACATGTGTTTAAGGCATTTTGTTCACTCATCTCATTTTTTTTTTTTTAATGGGAAGTTCATGAGCTAGGAAGCTAGGTGGGGCCCACCATGATGTTTGTGATAAATCCACTCCATCCATCTATTTTGACAGCCCTTTTTAGCACACGAACGCAAAAATGAGTTGGATCCAAAACTTAAGGAGGCCACACAAGAGAAAAGGTGGGGATTGAACAAATATTGTTGAATCATAAATATTTTGTGTTTTCAGTTCGTCCCGGTGGGAATGACCTTGTAAACGGTTTCAACAATAGGCATTTCTTTCCCCACGGCTTCCTCTCTCGTGGCCCACTTGAGTTTTTTATCCATCTCAATTTTGGTCTCATGTCCTTGTAGCCATCCCACCCTGTTGTAAAAGGTACCTACTCATCATCTTGACCCTGCTACAAGATCAAGCCATTACCAAAATATTGAATGGTCTAGATTTGCTGATCAAAAGGCCCAAACTACTACTGCCATCATCCATAAATGTTCATGGTAAGACAAAAAGATTGAATGCGTATTGACTGGAGCAATGAGGCAAGTCACATCCCACAAGAAATGAATACTTAGAACTAAGGATATCTTACACAACAATAGGAGTCTATAAGAGCCCTAAGGTGACCACTGATCGATCAAGGGTAAACCCCATATTGACACCTGTCACCGACGGCCTACAATCCTACACACCGACAGGCTATGAGAGATCAACAGTCCAAAAGGAACCATTAGTTTTTCCTATGAATAGATGCACTCAGTGACTTGAAAGGGGGAGAGACCACAGAGACTACCTGGAAGTTAGACGGGTGAGGGTAGAGTGGAGTGACAAAGTGCCAAAGAGAGAAGCAACAAGGATTTTCTGCTAGAGACCTTGGGCCAGAAAAGTGATTCAAGTCACTAGTTTGAGCCAGGGATAATCAAAACATTCATTGAAATCTTCACTGCTCCAAAAGACAATTTGATCGTACATTGAGAGGTTTTACCAAAGTCCAACGGTGCTACGCCCCCTATCAATTTCTATAACGGCAAATTACCAACACTCAAGTGAAGAGTAGGGGGTATGGTTGGGGATGTCCGATCATCTCTTCTGCATAAGAAGAGTATTTGATTTCTCATTACCTCCCCATCTCTTCAAAATCACACTATTCTAGTTCCACACATTCCATGCATCTCTTTCTATCTCATTCTTAATTTTGCTTATTTTTGTTTTATTTGACATTGTAAAAATTCTCCGTCGAAGGAATCATTAGAACTTTGCTAAGTAAATATCATATAAGTGTACAGGCGAAAGAGGGTGCCTCACCTCTTCCTCTTCCGTAACTGTGACCCTACCCAACTTCTGTGATACCAACCAATGCAGGAGTCATTCGAGTTAGGAGTTTTTCGAATTTCTGACTCCTTTTAGATATTCTACATATTCTAGCTAATTGTACACTCTAAAACCATAATTTAGCTAGTGGCGAACTCCAAAAATCAAACGTATTTTTACATCTGAGTCAAATCTACATCTCATCTACGCAATTAATAAGCAGAAGTGAAGGCGACCGCTTACGTGGCGGGTGGGCATTCACTGAATGACGACTCCACTAAGGATTTAGCTAATTTAATTCCCCTAGGCCCGGCTTGAAAAGCAGGGTTTTTCTTATTTCTTTGGAGAATTTCTAACTTAACTCATTCCAAGTATAATACTGGTCTTGATGCCATCTTATGATTCTAGTACATATTGGTCCCTCACTAACTTCTTAACTTGCTAACCTCACTGACTTACTAACTTGCTAACCCACTGACTTCCTAACTCACTAACAACTCCAGTACTAACTGGTCCTGCCCAGCCATTCCAGTACCAATTGATCCAAGGCTTGCGGCCCTCCACATTCTAGTACTGACTAGTCCTGTTACTATTCTTGCAACTCCAGTATTCACTAGTCCTTGCAATATTTTGTATTCTAGTTTACACTGGTCCTGTTTAAATTATCTGCCTCTTATAACTTATTATTCCAGTGTGCACTTGTCCCTTTCTTACTTTCCTGTCATTTATATTTTGCATTGTAACAACACCAACAAAAAAAGGATTGAAAAGCGAGACAAAACAACAGGCGAACGAACTGAGAATAAAAGAATAAAGATAGAAGAACAGGACATTCTGTAACCATTGCGCCCATAAATCCTCTACAGGCTCGTCGCCCTGCTCATTCTGCAACCATTACACCCAGAAATCAGCTTCAAGTTCGCCGCCCTGCACGGTCAACACACACTTATCGAAGCATCATTCAAACCCGCGCTTATATATATATCCCAGCACAAATATCCATTTGGAAGCTCCTATGTACGTCGCAACCACACCGAGAGGTTTTTGTGAAAACCCTTAATGATGCCCATATCTCTCGAGAAGCACCCCTTAAAATAGTCGCACACATAATAGGTCAGCTCCTCGCACCCCGAGCTATCACCGTTTCATATGACGAGCTGCCACCAGAAGGACGCGACCATGCAATGTCGATAAACATAACCGTCTGTCACAAAGACTGTAGTATCCCACTTGTGTTGATTGACAGTGGTTCGAGTTTGAATGTTTGCCCACTTCGAATTGCCTTGTACTTAGTAGTGGAACCATCCATGTTTAGGCAGAGTAACATGAATGTGAGAGCATTTGACAATCCCGCGGACAAGCCCAGGGAGAGATTGACATCGAATTAGAGATCAATCCCTACACATCAGTCATCACCTTTCATGTCTTAGACATTCCATCTTCTTCAACCTTCTCATTGGGCGCCTCTGGCTCCATAAGGTCGGGGTTGTACCATCAACTCTCCATCAGAGGGTTAAGTACATTCTCGGGGACAAGGTTTTCTCCATCCTGGCAGATCCTGAACAACTATTCCCTGTAGAAACAGATCATTCGAGAGAACCCAATATCTCATTCATTGACGCTTGGTACCCGAAAAAAGGCAATAGTTTTCAGTTTGAAGCAATGAATCACATCCCTACAGTTTGCCCTCTAGAATCGAGTTATGTCTTCACTCCAGCCGATCGTCAAATCTTAAACTACTAGATTGAACATCAAAACACCACCAAGGTAATCGAGGTTCGAGAGAAAGTGGAAAGGAAATGATTGGGATATGAGTCTCCCCTACAAGAAGAACCAAAATAGCCGGATCCTAAGAGAAGGTGGAAAGGATGAGAAATGGGTATCCCCTCTCTTTCACACCCATCCAGTTCATCAGTGCTGAAAGCATCCATCTAGATCCAAATCAAGATTCCGATCCCACAGATCACAATCATAGTCTCACCACCACAGAATTGCCCAAGCAACATCTAGGTAAGGGCAATAGTTGCCCTACCTTGATTGGACCACAACAGTGGTCCTACCGGAGCTACAACAGCCTGAAGAGTTCCATAACACAGGAAATGAAGTTGAAAGGTCCGATGAGTTTGACACTAAGTCAGAACCCAACCCCCACTATAGCATGATGATTGGGCATGATAGAACAGATCGATCAATTGTGCCTTCAAGCCCGGCCTCCCAAGAGGAGGGAGTGTAGGGCTCCAAATGGTTCACCATCCCCATGACAGTTGAATCAGCCGGCCAAACATCTCAAAATGTCAGTCTAAAAAAATGCCCCTATAAATAGGCATTGGAACCCCGAGCAAGGTCGGGAAGGGCGTTGGGTCGAGACACCCACTTGTTTGTGTTCAACAAATTCAAAACGCAAAAAAATATGAAAAATCTTAAAAAACAACAAAAAATCTTCAAAAGCAAAAAACAACAGAAATTTCAAAAAAGTCAAAAACATCAGAAAATTTTCAAAACACTAAAAAAATAAAAAAGCTTTCAAAAAACTACATGCAATAAAGTGCCAAACTTATCTGAAGAGTCACATGAAGCCGAAGTTGAAATCTACGACTTTGACGTAGAATTGGACTTCGAACTCATAAGTTTAGAAGAGGTCAAGGATATAGGAAATGACTTCAAACAATAGTCGTGAAAGTCATTGGTGATATCAAAGTGGCTCTGTAAATAACTTGAATAAATAAGTCAAATTATTAAGTAATATAATTAGATGATTTAAAATAAATGTATAAACTGAGTTTTCGAACATTACCTAAATAAGACACCAAAGTAAATTGAGCGCTTGAACTGAAACTTGATCTTAGGAAGGGAATAGGGGTGACACGTTGCTCATTGCAAAGTGACCTATTTGCATTGTTAGTGTAACCGGTCCCTTCTCAACACACCATCTTATTAAGTTGAAGTCCAGATGACGACGTGGACTAGAAGATGAAGGTTGGTTTGTATTTAGTGTCATTGGTCCGAAAGAAAACACTCCATGTCTCGATCAAGAAGTAGACGCTCTAAGATGTGAATTCTCTAGTCCCGAACTCTCTTTATGTGAATCCTTTGGTATATCCTGTGACATAGTGTCTGTGTTCACAGAATAAGATACATATGTAAGATAATGGGAGAAAGAAAAAAAAAAAGGACATATAATGCATGAAATTATTTAGCTAATAAAATAATTAGACAACAAAACAAAGAGTTTCTTTTTTCATTTTTTAGACTGGACTCTTTATAATGAATTATAGAGTTGCTTATATACTTATCATCATGATAAGATCGGGTCACTATAGTTCACTATCATATAAGTTGGATTCCAATTAATTTTATTTTCTTCCTTCTTGGATGGATGGAATAGGAAGGAAAACTAGGAAGGAAAAACAAGGAAACCTGCATGAGTTACATAAGGAATGAGCATTGTTTGATGTAGCTCGACTTATAGAGTTTTTGACTGCATGGTGAAGAACATCCAACCCACCAACAGACGTTCTCCACTACGCAGTCAGTAACTCTTTATCCAAAATAGGAAGAAAATAGAATAAAATGAAATTCTAATTATGTGATGAGTTTTTTTTGTTGGAAACAGACGCCTCAAATCAGTTTTCTACAAAGACCACCGGCCGGTCGGTGGGAGTGTCCGACCGGTCGGCCACACAGACAACCAAGGCAGCAAGGCTGCTGTGATGTTTTTTGGCCATTCGACCGATCTGCCGACCGGCCGGACGACCGGACGACCGGTCGGCAGTCTTCTTGTACGACGAGGTTTCTTGCGCTGTTTGCGCGCAAGAAGTTTTTAAATTCATTTTTCTTCCTATTTAAGGTGTAGATACGGGATTAGAGGTTTCTAAGGTTGCAAAGGGGATTGAGGGAGCTTCTAGGTGAGAGAAAAGAGCTTGAAGAAGAGGATTTTCTTATTGGGTAAGCTTGGAATTTCTCTTGTGGGCTTGGGTTTTGGGTCTTGGGTTCCATCTCTTGTAACTTCTGATATTATAGTGGATTGGTGTCGCTTTGTGCCTGTGATTTTTTACCCGTGAGGGGTTTTTCCACGTAAAAATCAGATTGTTTATGTGTGGGTGATTGCATGCATTGTGATTGCATTGTGTGGCTTGTTTGATTCAATTTGCTATTTGTGTTCGGCTTTGCTTCCGCTGCCAGCCCTCTATCCCAACATTTTTCTACTAAACTCTCCGTAACTAATGAGAGAGATGTTTACATGCTTATCATCATGATAAGATCAGGTTACTGTAGTTATCTCTCTTTTCTTTATGCTTTTACTTACATTAATTTTCATCATTGTCTTCTATGATATCTTCTTATAAGGCTGGCGTCAAAGAAGATACATTCATCCTTGTTGTGAAGGCTAAAGGATCCTTATAAGCATTCACATCTCGGTTCAATCTTTTGGAAGTGTCTAATACAACGTATCAATCATCCATACGTCTGCTATAGTCCTTGCAATAAAAGACTTAGATATATTGATCTTGCATTTGATTTCCACGTCAAGTATTTATTTAAAGTAAGGATATTTGACAATAAAAATAAATGTAAGAAACATATCTAGAGAGAACATAAGAGATGAAGTACCAAACATATATGCGCATTTAAATAGGTCAAATGTAAGTTTTCCAATCTATCCAACCTTGAACCGTCCAAATATAGACAATTTGAAGATTCTTATCCCTCTAAAAGCAGTACTTTATCTCTGTCCAACCACATAAAAATCCTAAAATGGACAACTGATTATTTTATAGTAAAACAATTACATAATCATTCATAATTAATATTTATCATCCAGTCGACTCATAGCAAAATATGTTTGAACCGAAAAATAAATTTAAAATTTGCATAAGTAGAATCCAAGTAATTAAACTATTATTATCTACGACATACTAGTAACGTACAAGCAATATTAGAGCACCATACAATAGGCTACATGAATATCATGTCCCCCTAAAAAATGAATCGTCTAAGGATAACACACACGCGCGCGCGCACACACACATATGTAATTTTACTTGTTTATTTTTCATACTCAATTGCAAAGCACCATTCATCATCCATCCAATCATTAACAATATGTATACAAATAGAAGATATCTAACCAACTTTTTACACCAACTTCTAACTTAACCTACTGGGAACAATTATGCACTGTAATGTCTTATAACAAAGCGGTTCTGAGTAGTTACAAGTTGGATCTCATTTCAAATTTTGCACAAGTATTAATCAAAAGAGATGATAGTCAATATTTACACGCTATTTCTTAGATGGTTACGATCATCCATGGTTGTGATTTTATATTTATAGTATGTTATTTTCATTGTCCATTATTTTGGTTATTGATTAAATGACTAAGATTGTTGAATTGGTGTGAAATGTTGCATGGTAACCTATAAAAAAATTTATTTGATGATTACAGATCATACATAATCATACGGATGAGATCGTCTGATTGGTCTAATGATTTCATTACACACAATCTACAAAAGGAGTGGATAAGATCATTCAATCAGTTGGAGTATATTAGTTGATACACAAGCACCCAATCGTACATGTAGTAAATCATTAATCCGCCTTGAGCCATTCAATATTAAGAAAATAATGATAGGATATTACCTAAATTTCACCATCAATTGAAGATTAAAATATTGTAATTAATGGTCATTTGTTTGTTGTGATTGGATCATTCACTAGTTTTCATTGATCGTCAAATAAATGATGATCAATAAAAAATTGCTTGATCAAATTATTGTAAATAATCCAACTAGCTGCAAATATCACGCCCAATGTGACCCATTTGTGGAGTGGGTTGCGCATGACTTACGAATCTATCCCATTTGTGGGTTGAAAAATAGATGGATAATCCAACAGGGTGGACCCCACTATCCACCATGCAAGTGGTGGGGTCCATTGCTGGACTGTGTGTAACACCACTATTTCTCATGCTGGGTTGATCACCACCGTTACCTATGGTGGGGTCCCACAAAGATTTAGATCTACCCTATGAAAGGTATCAACGATGGTCTCAAGGGTGCGCCTCATCTTTACTTGGCAGGAGGTGCACCATAATGGGGGCCCTTGGAAGATTTCAATGGTGGGTAGCATCACCGTTGCCGCTTCTTACGGCTATAGGGTCCACTTATACTTCATATCTGTCTCATATGTGGGACATTGGAAAAATGGAGAGATGGTGAGGATAAAACCCATATATCACAGTGGGCCTTGAGAATGTTCCAACAGTGGCCCCCGCTATTTTCTGTAGTGGGGTCCATACGTTGGTCCTTAGAGGTTTTCAATGGTAAGTGTTAGGACTGAAAATGCTACAATGACATTTTCTGCATATTGTTGCTCTGGGGTTCTAAGTAATGGAAACATTCATAGACAATCACAAACAATCACAAAAGACGCATAAGAAGAGATATCGCAAGGTTAATTTTATTTCAGAGATTATGAGATCTTGTACATTCTAGGCCATGATTTGGCACAAGCCCTTAATTACATTGAATGATCGATGACCCTTGATTAAAAGGTAGCAGACTAGTCAGCAGAGACTATGGTCTTGGAGTTCATGGTTGTAGAAACCTGTATGTTTTGTTATGGACTGGGTCATCTTTGTATGAGTCAGATGTCTATGTCCTATGTTTTGACCGCAGATCTGGGCTAAGACCATCAGGTTTTTTAACTAAGAGGGTGCGACTCTGGGCCCACGCCTGTCGTGTCTAGACAGGTGACCTCGGGAAGACCAATCTACAGTTGTATGTATCTGATAGCCCAATTGACGAATGCCGTTTGAATGGGTAAGGCATCGACTGTTGTATTGTGGTAGTTCATAGCAATTGCTTTGTAAAGAATTGAAACTCCTAGATACGATTTATTATGGTAACCATAATCCCGTTTGTTTAGTTTTCAACCTTAATCAGGTCATATCTTATAGTACATATAAATAATGATACATTTGTACAGTTCTGGGCGCTGGCGACTTCTTTCTGAGAAGTTATTCCACTCATCGCGTTGAATCGAATTGAACTTCGAACGTGTATATTTCACTCATTGGGTGTCCCAAAATGATTATTTGACCATTTTGTTGAGTCCGGAACGCTCGAAATACCCAGAATATGCATAAATATGGCCTGAAAACATTTAAAATGAGGTCCGATACACCCTTAAATATTTTTAAAAATTGACTGATTTTATGGGTGCGTGTGACGAATTTGCGGGTGCGTGGGACTTCAATGCATCCTTAAATTACTTTGTCCGATTTTAACGATTTTGTGGGTACGTGGGATGATTTTATGCATGCGTGGGAGTCCAATGCACCTTTAAAATACTTGTCCGAATTATGCTGAATTTTCGGATGCGTGGACCATTTTTCTGATGCATAGGAGTCCAATACGCCCTTAAAATACTTGTCCGAATTGTGTTAAATTTTTGGATGCGTGGACCATTTTTCGGGTGCGTGGGATGGATTTTCGGATGCGTGGAGGTCCAATGCACCATTGAATTACTTTGTTCGACTTGCTATTTTATGCGTGCGTGCCCACACTTGTGAATTTTAGAATCGGGACCTGCGATGGTTGGAGTAAGCTTCCGATAGGGGATGCCGATGATCGGAAAGGGATTCCGATGACCGAGAAGGGTTTTCGGTGATCGAAAAAAGGATTCCGGTGAGAATCTCAATTATCCAGGGGATAATAACTCTCTCTCTCTCTCTCTCTCTCTCTCTCTCTTAGAACGTATAAATGAACAGTCGGGCAGGGGTATTTATACCTGAAAATACCGGAGCTGACCAATGAAGGGCTGCCACGTGCTACGCATCCCAAAAATACCTCTAATGCACCCTTAAATTGGTGCGTGGGGCTCTAATGTATCCAAAAAAAGTTTTTCGAAATTGGCTGAATTTATGGGTGCGTGGGGCTATTTTCGGGTGTGTGAGACTACAATGTACCCTTAAATCATTTTCTAGTTTTAGCTGAATTTATAGGTGCGTGGACCCGAATTTATGGGTGCGTGGGACCTGAATTTATGGATGCGTGGGACGCTAATGCATCCTCAAATTAATTTCTGAATTTTGATGAATTTTTGGGTGCGTTGATGGACTTTTTGTACGCTCCAATTGGGTTTTGAGAAATGATGGGTTTGTGAGGCCCGTTTGATGATGAAAGGTCATGCATTGTTTATGATAATTCATAATGATGATATTGGCTTGATTTTAGACGGTTTCGATCACGGTGATTCGCGGGATCCGCTGGAGATTCCAGTAAAAAATGGCTAAGTAAGAGGACTTTAATCTTGTAAATGTTCATTTTGCGCGTACTGAAAGGTGTTTTGTGGAATTCTTTTGGAGGTGCATAGCCATTCTGTTTGTTTTGAAGAACCTAACATTTTGGGAACCCAACAGTAAGCATTTAATGCTTATTGTTTATGGGAATGAGATGCACCTGAGAGAGAGAGAGAGAGAGAGAGAGAGAGAGAGAGAGTACTTGATCGAGGGAGGCGTGTTGTTGGAGGGAGAGATTGTTAGTGCCTCAGTTTTGTCAATAACGTGGGCTAGGTGTCTTGAGTCGTTTGAGCCTCTATAGAAAGATATTGAAGACCAAAGACTCAAAGACTTGAAGCAACGAGGTCGAAGACAACAGGTGAATCATGAGGTGCTTTGATAAACCTAGCCTTTGACCCTTAGTTCCAAAACAAACTAGCCTCTAGATGACTTGATCTTATAGGTAAACCTTGAGTCATCTTCCTAAGCCTTAAGAGCCCTATATGAACATGTTAAGTTATGCTTTGAAGAGGTGTAAAGCTGTTGTAAACAAACAACCCAAACAACAATTTTCGATGGGAGTTCGACCTTATCGATAGTCCGTCGATGAGACTTGATCATATTGAAGGTCCGCTCGATACAATCGAAGATAGCCAGAAAACAGTCCAACGACTAAACTGCATTTATTTGAATTTTCTCAATCGCATTGAAGGACCTTCGTTCCCATCGAAGGCTCATTCGATCTTATTGATAGAGCTGTCTAACTGGCCGTTTTATAATATTTGCAAACATTTGTTCTATAAAATAAGCATTCAGACCTTGGCCAAAACGATGAATTTTTAGTGCAATTAGAACCTAGGTGATTCCCCACTCATTATCCCTCTCTCAACCTCTAAACTAAAGAGATTTATGTCTTCTTCCATGTGATTAATCACTCTAAAGAGCATTCTAAGCTCAATTATGAATATGTACATAAACTCCTTCATTTATAAAGATTATACACCAAACCTATAGGTAAGCCCTTGTCTAGATTTTTTAGCATACCCATATAGGTGAATTCCTATTAGAAAATAACTATCCTTCTGGTTGTAGGTGATTCAACCATCCTCTCATTACCTTAGTAGCCTAATTCGAGTGTCAAGTACAAGGTAGCCAATTTAACGAAGCGGATGAAGATTGATTTTAAAGATTGGGAAAGTAAATGAGGAGCTGATTCAAGCACGAAAGAGCGTTGAAGAAGTAACTTAAGAAGGCGCATAAAATTGGGTCCTTACTCATGACTTAGTGGTAGACTCACAAGCGTTTCAACATTAAGGTCATGGGTTTGAGTACCCATTGTGGTGGTGTGGGTATGAGGGTGTGTGTAGAAAAAAGAAAAAGAAAAAGAAGGCGCATAAAAAGGGTTCAATCCGACAAGTAATATTGTCAATTGTAAGAGTCTATATACTCTTTCTTTATGTAGGATTGAGTTTTGAGTTTGCAACTTAAACTCAAATATGTTATTGTGTAGGATCGAATTCACCAGACACGGGTGCGTACGTGTTAGTTTTCGTGTGAGCCTCCGACGGGAGTAAACATAAGTCCTTAGATTATGATCGAGGTTGTTGATTAGCCGATAGAAAACCAACTAAGTCTTTAAGGAAGCCTCCAACATGAGTGTACGTTAGGTCCTTGTGTAGGGCTGTAAAAGTTAGGTGGAGTGAGTCAACTAAGAGTGGTGGACAGAAACTGAGCTACTATACATGCTTGTGTGCAATTCTATTTATGATTATGTGTTTGATTAGTTGAATTATATGGATGCTTAAATTAGATTGTATGCTAGGCACTTAAATTGTAAGCACACACAAGATTCACAATCTCTATTTAGACTGGTTATATTGTTGCATCTATTGTGGTTTATGTGATTAGATCCACTTAGCCTGTAAGCTTAAGTGTTACTTGTCTTATTAGTTTAATTGGTAAATTATTTAATTATGCAAGAATTTTTAAGTGATTCTATCCCCCCTCCTAGAACTTAGCCTTAATCCTAAGCTTCGCTAAGCTTCCACGCATAGCGTGTGGTGTCATGTTAGACTATCCACACAATTTCAGAATTTCAGAGATGAGGGAGGGGCTATTGCCAGAGAGAGAGAGAGAGAGAGAGAGAGAGAGAGAGAGAGAGAGAGATTCTAGGGTTTGAGAGGGCATTGTTTTTTTTTTTTTTTTTTTTTTTTTTTTTTTTATATCCCCAAATTTTAAAAATTCCACAGCCTCTGCTTGTTAAACAACCAAACTAAGAAAATCAATGACTACGGGTTGTCAAATAATTAAATAATTATTTGAATGGCCCGAGCCATCGAATTTGTTAGTTGAGATTTCAGCATTTCACTTAGTGTTAAACTTAAAATTAGATGACTCTTGGACTAAAAAACTACACCAACTTTAGGGGTTGATCCCACTAATTACGTAGAATAAGCTTATTTTGCAAGGGTTGCATGCTAGCCCATCGGGGCGTTTGTATGGCATCCAGCCAATCTAGTAGGGTTGCCCCCAATGGAAGACTCCAAAAATTAGGCTGATCCAACCAACATGAGGTCCACCACATGAATTTGGATTTTTTGGGTGCTTGTCAAATTCTCTATAGTGCAGCACACTTAATGATTGGATAAGCCTTCGTTTTTTAGGCTATAATTATCATGGTTGGCTTACTTAATGTGCATGTTCAATGGCATAATGATGTAGCCAATGGATGGAAATCGATAACCACACGTTGTCGTATTAAACCTTAGGATCAAATCATGCCCAAAATACACTCAATCAAAGATAAAAATTATTCTACTACCAACGAAAGGAAAAAAGAAAATGAAAAATCAGCAAATAATTGAAGATCTCACCAATTTTGATTGCTTGGATCATACGCCTCACGCGTACAAATGTACAATTGCACAAACTCTAGTTCAAGGCTTGCAGAAAATAGAAGAAAAATGTCTCAAAAGCTGCCAGACAATTTTGTTATTGAGTTTTATATGAAAGGTAGAAAAAAGCCCTAGAGCTAACTTGGTCCTTATATCAAGCATAAACTATGGGTTGGATGGTATAATGTCAACTAAACAATTTTATTTTAAAGAGAAAAGACTAAACTACCCTATCTACTTAAGTGAGGCATAAACAAAACAAAAATAATCTAAAATTCATCAAAAAATAAAGTAAAAATCATAACTTAATAAAAACGCCACAAAAAAGCACTTTTGTGGAGCCGAAAGTGTACTATGGGTACCATAATGTGTGGTCCATTGATGGGTCTATGGGTTTGGGCCATTATGAAAGATATTTAGGCCTCTTTTCAAGCTCGAAACCATACTAAAACTCATTGGCAAGTAAATTGGCCTGATCTATCAACATTATGTCGGCAATGTCCTCATCACATACACACAACAAGGTGGGTCCCACACAAGAAAATAGTACATAAGCAGGTGAATGAGCATATCATAGGGTTCTGCAATTTGAAAATTCGACACTGACCAACCTCCAATGGGCTCTGCAATTTCAACGGTTTGGTTGTATGCTACTCCGGCCGCAGCTGACACTTGATACACAGGCACTAAGAAATTCTACATTCAGTTTATGCATCCACCCTTGCAAACTCAAGATAGATTGGTTGAAAAATTCCGATCTCTGATTCATGGACACTTCTTTGTGGAAATATGTGGACCGTTAGACATTTTTTATTTTTATTTTTAACCATCAAATGGATATCAACATGCCAATTTAATTTGATTACTTCTATACCATGAGTGCAATTTCTAAGCGGCTGCCTATCATCCATCACACTCTGCCGTAGTATTTCTATAATATTTGATACCTCCCAAGTTGTAAGTGTACAATCTTTAAGTGCTCGTGTAATATTATCACACTTTGCAGAGTATCAAAAAAAAAAAAAACAAAGACTGACGTGGAGGTTAAGCTACCTTGCGATCCCCTCTCTCTCCCCAAATCCACGCACATCCAAAGCTCAAGTGGACCACTCCTCAGGAAACAGTGGGTCATCCACCAGTTGAAACCTGCCTAGGGCCCACATGGATGTTCATCTGCCATCCAACCTGTTCAAATCGATGAAGGGAAATCACAAATGCCAGCCAGGTCTAAAACTTCTGTGTCACCCAAGAAGTATTCAACGGTGGGTATTCAACATCCACTATTTCCTTGGGTCCGCCTGAGCCTTGGATATGCTTCAAATCTGGCTCATGCAAAAAATGAGCGGACCAGATTAAAAATGGTAAGGCCTTGATCGTGGGGCCCACCTTGATGTATGTATTGGATATCCACATTGTCCATCCGTTTTTGCAACTTATTTTAAGGTAGGACCCAAATCCATATGTCAGGTGGACCACCATTAAAAACTTTGTATTGCTCACTGTAATGTTTATTTTCCATCCAACCTGTTGGTAGGATAACACAGACATGGATGAAACGGAAAAAAACAAATATCAGTTTAATTCAAAACTTTGTTGCTCACAAGAAGTTTTTAATAGTCCATCACCACTGTTTCCTGTGGTGGTCCACCCAAGATCTTTATCTGCTTCACTTTTGGGTTCATGTACTAAAATGAACTTATGAAACGGATGGACGGTGTGGATATACAATACACAGATCAAGATGGGCTCCACTGTCAGATAGCACTGTGGGAAGCGGATTGTGCAGTAACTCAGTACGAGTAAACTCTGTGGGCCCCAGCATGATTTAACTATTTTATCCACTCCGTCCATACATCTTATACGATAATTTTAGGGCTGAAGCACAAAACTGAAGCAAATCGAAATCTCAGGTGGACCACACCAGAGGAAAAATTTGAACTGGATGTCTTCGGTTGAAAAGTTCTTGAAGCCATAGAAGTTTTGGATCAAGCTGATATTTGAGTTTTACCTTCATCCATGCATATTTTATCTTATTAACAGGTTGGATGACAAATAAATATCCTGTGGCTTAGGAAGGTTTCAACGGTGGAAATCATTATTCCCACTGGCATGGTCCACTTGAGATTAGGATATGCTTCAATTTTAGGCTCAACCCCTAAAATGAGCTGGGAAAAAGGATGGACGGTGTGGATAAATCACATACATTCACAGTGGGCCCAACAGAGTTCACTCAGTACAATACAATCCGATTTCAGCACTGTGTTGGGTGAGGCCGGCCGCACTTAATCGCTCCTAAAATGAGCTGTTAAAACTGATGGACGGCATGGATAAGACAAAAATCATGGTGGGTCCCACAGAATTAAGTACAGCGTACTTTCAAATGCTCGTGTATCATCACACTTTGCCAGAGTATTACAAGAACAGAGATGACGTGGAGGTAAGGCCACCTCGCCATCCTCTTCAAAATACGCTCCATCCTCTCTCGCCTCCGTTTCTCCCTCACACAGAGCGAGAGAGAATGTCGAAGCTTCTCTTCCCTTCCCATTTCATTGCCCTAAACCGCCAAACCCACTCATTCGTCCTCTCCTCAAAATCTCCACTGTCTTCATTACCACTGCGTTCCAAAATCCAATCCAAACCATCCATCTTTCGCTCCTTCTCCATTCCACCGAAATTCTCTACCACCGCCTCTAAAGACGAAGAGGATTCGAACAAGGCCGAGGAACTTTCTTCGAATTCCTCGCCGCCTGTCGTCGAAGACAGGTCAAGATCGAAGGACGGAGATTACCCGAGCGGGGAGTCCGAGTTCGAGGAAATCACTGGATGGAAGAGCTTCGTCGTCAAGCTGCGTATGCTTTTCGCATTCCCGTGGGAAAGGGTTCGGAAGGGCAGCGTTCTGTCCATGAAATTACGCGGACAGGTGCTTTGGATTTCTCTCTCCAGTTTTTTATTTTATTTTATTTGGGTGGGTTTGAATTGCCAGCGATTTTTTTTTTGGGCTACAGCACTGTATAGGTGGGCGCCGGCATTTAGGCGATCTTTACCATTCATCTCGTGTGGCCCACTTTGCATTGCTAATGTGGTGAAGTGATCTCTGCCCTCCCTTCTGAACTTTCCTGGCGATTTGATGATATGTATGGAAATGTATGATCAGGATATGAATATAGCCAGCAGTGCATGCGTGATAGGAGAATTGCTCTGGTTGGATTGCATGGATTAGATTTTTGGGCCATGGATCATCCATGGCGGGGCTTGCATTTGAGTGATCTGGACTGTTCATCTCGTGGGTGCAACCTGGATGGCCATTGTTTCGACTAGAGATCCCCATCTGGTCAATCCCGAAATTTCGTGGACAGGTGCTTCGGATTTCGCTCTCTCTCTCTCTCTCTCTCTCTCTCTCGCTCTCTCTTATTTGAGGATTTATACAATTGTGGGTTGGCTTGAATTGCCATACGATATTGTTTGGGCTATGGTGCTGTATATGTGGGGCCCTGCGTTTTTAGGTGATCTTTACTATTCATCTAGTGGGCCCCACATAATTGCTGATGCTTTAGTGATCCCCATATGCCGGAAAATCCTGGCCATCTGATGATCGGTATGGAAATGTATGGTCAGGGTGAAAATATAACCAACAGTCCATGTGCAGAGGGACAGATGCTCGGGTTGGATGGCATGGATTGTCCACTAGATTAAATTTTTGGGCCGTGGCTCGTCCATGGCAGGGCTCACCTTTGAGTGATCCGGACTGTTCATCTTGTGCACACAACCTGGATGGTCGTTGATCTGATGAGAGACCACCAATGGGCTAATACTACCCAATATGATCATTGGCCTACAAATGCCCGGTTGAAATGAAAATATTTCTGAAGGTGCATATGCATGAATGGGAAAAAAATACTGATTGGATGGTTGGGTTTGTATATTGAAGGTGATTTTTCATCCATAGCATTCTATTTTGTAGTCAGCCTTACAATGATCTAGACCATTTGTTTGGAGGGCGCTACTATGATGATTGATGCTACAAAGGGAGACCTCCGTTGGACAATCCTAGCTGTCTAATAGTTGGCCCATTGATGGAGGGTCAAAATGAAAATAATAGCCAAAACACCATATACAGCCTTGGTAACAAGTCTGCCTATTGGTTAACTTGGGTCATTTGATGGTGGGGACTTTTGGCTTATTGACCATTCATGGTGGCTCCCACTAGATAATCAGTCATCATCACTGAAGGGTGGTTTTACCAGAATAGCTAGCTAGAATGGGAAGTTGGAAACACAATGCTTTGGTTTGAGCATCATACAGTACTTATTTGAGGAATCGAAGCATGGGTCTTAGAGACAAGGAGAAAGCATTATAGGGAGTACAGAGTACAACAATCTCTTCACATGTATGAGCATATGCGATCGCATTTGATAACGTAGGTGGTAGTTATGAATAGGTAATTAGTTCTAGGAGGATATATCAACATCATTATTAAAGATGGATGAGGGTAACATTACAAGAGTGACAATGGCTTGTCATGAGATCGATGATTTCAAAGTAGTAGAGGGTCTTCATCAGGGGTCCGTATTAAGCCCTCTACCTTTCTGCACTTGTTACAGATAAATTAACTGCTAGTGTCCACAATGAGGTCCTTGGCATATGTTATTTGTGCATGACATGGTGTTGGTCGATAGAACTAGAGAGTGCAAACTCTAAACTGGACGTTTGGAGGAAGGCTTTTAGATCATGAGGCTTAAAATTAGCAGAACCTGGGTAGGCATTTGGCATGTAAGCTTTATAGAGGTGAGGCTTTAGTTAAAATTGACAGTCAAGAGAATTTGTTAGCATGATGGACTGGATGAATGATGAGAATCCTATCGATGGGTAGAGGGATGGAATAGCGATGAAGGCCTTGAAAGGGCTGAGATTTTCTTTTCAACTCTTTATACGCTATGATATCGGTAGATACTAGTAGAATATGACTTAACAGTGCATGTATGGAGATATTGGGGTTCTGTTGTGAGTGGTAGTGTTTTGGTAGTTGATGGGGAGGGATAATGAAGGTCTTATCATGGATCACCTTAGAAGTAGAAATATGATAATACCAACATTTTTATCGTCTGGATTTGTTCCGAGGAGATAGTGGATCACCTCTTATTGCACTGTGACTTCTTTGTTGAGTTTAGTGGAGGATCCTTCGACTCAGTTTGGATGAATTAGGTGATGGCAAGGAAAATTTCAAGATACATTTCAAGCCTAGTAGGGGGTACTAATGGAATAAAGGAGAAGGGTTCTGTGGCTTCTTTCAATGCTTACTGGTTTGTGGTCAATATGGGAGGCTGCGGAAGGAAAATGAGCATTTAGTAATAGTGCTGACATGCATGAGATGGTTTTTCAAATGGCAAAAGACAAGGTTGTAAGTTAAGTTTTGGGGCTCAAAACATTTTGGTTGCAGTAGGAAGTTTGTTGATGAATGATTGGGTTGGGGGGCTTGGTCACTTCTTCTAGATGATTTTGCATCATCTATTCTGTGTGGTCGTGCAAGCCTTGTTGTTTTCAATTGTTAATAAATTATTTGCTGGCATTCAAGAGAGAAAGAAAGAAAAGAGATTCCTTAGAGCGATGTGTTTCATTATCTTAACTCTATTATTTAGAAGGATGGGGCTGATTGATGGGGATGAGTGTGAATGTGCCTTGGAGTGTGGTATGATTGCCTATATGCCTATGGAAACTTAAGGAAAATTTTATTAGGCAACTAGCTATTTAAGAAGTTACACTATATGGAGAAGTACTCTACCTCTTTCTTTTATAACTTTCAATAATTCAAATTGCATAGTATAATATCTCTTATTTTATGTTTGTTAACTAACCAAATTGCATTACACTAAAACAATCTAGAATCAGCTTGGAGATTCCATCAGCTTAAAAGAATGGAACTACTTGCCTATTATGTTTCTTTTCTCATGCCAATGGAACCCTTTTTTCTTTTTTCCTTTCCTTTCCTTTTCCTTTTTTGAAGATTGAAGAAAATATTATTAAAAGAATGCCAAAGGTGAAAAGGAAACAAGCACAACCAAAAACAGAAAACAAAAAAAAACATCACAAGAAACAAAAGCCTAAACGACGTACACAACTCAAAATCGGGCAATAAGGGAAGCCTGGGTAATTACAAGCCTAGAATGGAAGAAAGAACACAACAATTAAAGATTGGGAGGCATCATGACTAGTCCGCAACATCTTTAGAGATCAAGGTCTCCACCCACAATGAAGAAGAGGAGGAATTCCGAAAGCAACGGCGGTTCCCAAGGTGTGCCAAATTGGTTATGTATCGGCTGATATGTAATGGTAATAGTACAAGCCGTTGCACGATATAGGTCAAAATGGCTTGATCGAAAAAATGAGCATTATGGGGCCATAACGGCTGTTCCAGACCTGTAATGGTCCATTACAGTCTTACAGACTCACAGTAATGGGAGAAGGAAAAAAAAAGTAAAAGAAAATAGTAACATACCTCTTCTTCAGTTCGTCTTCTTTTGATGTTGCTACTGCTTCTGTTGTTGCTGTGTTGCCCTCTCTTCTCCACCCCCCCCCCCCCCCCCTTTGTGGGAGAAGGAGATTGTGTGTCCCTACTACTCGAGGTGATGTGGTGGGTGTATCTGCTGTAAAGGCGATTGAAAGAGATATGTGGCCCTTTATGAGCCAAGTTTTGATAGAGTTTTTTTTTTCTTTTTTCTTTTTTCTTTTCTTTTACTTTGGTGGCACATGACGATAAGTTCACTTGCAGCTTTAGTGGGCATTTCCTTGACTGAGGGACCCACCTTGTTGCATGCACCAAATGAAACAATAGTCATTTAACGCCCACCATAAAAAACTTCTTAGGGCCCACCATAATGTTTATTCACTATCCAACCCGTTGATAAAGTTAAATAGACCTGGATGAAGGGAAAACACAAATGTCAACTTAATCTAAAACTTCATGCTCCCCAAGAAGTTTTTAATGGTGGGCATTCAATCCCTACTGTATAGGGGTGTCAACCGGTCTGGTTAGGGCTATTTGGGGGCCGAGGAATGGGTAGAAAAGTGAGAGAACTTATTATTTGGAGACTGCTCATTATGGTCGTGTTTTGGGCTATTTGGGGGCTAGGAATGGATGTTGTTTTACGTATATTCGGAGACTAATGAGGCCATTAGAAAGTGAAGGAGCTTATTGTGGGGTGGGCTTCTTATGTAGTAGCCTCGATTGATATTATAAGTTGAGCTCTGTTTATTTCTTGTATTTTTGCTCATTCCTTTTGAGCTTAATAAATTAGTTGTTATCTCTAAAAAAAAAAAAAGGGCCGGTCCGTGGGGTGTTAACGGGCTGGGTTAGGGTCGGGCCAAGCTTTGTCCAGGCCTGGCCCGAACCTGGCCCAAGCCTGTGGTGGACTCCAATAGTCCAGCCCGAGTCTGGCCCATAATGTTTGTGCTTAGCCCGAGCCTGAGTCCAGCCCGCAGTGTCTGTGTTGGGCCTGAACCCAAGTCCGGTCCAAGCCAAAGCAAATCATGAGTTATGAAGGAGAGAGACCGTTGGAGCAATGGAGCAATTACGTTGATCTACATTGTCCATTGTTGTAGACCACATGCAATCGTTTTTATACCAAATGTCAGTTGATGAGTGATGATCAATGTCTTAAATAATGATGCTATGTTGCGTGCAACATTGCCTACACACTATGTAGCGTGTTAAAATGATGTATTTCCCATGCAACGTATGCTACAAGGGGTTGTAGCGTATGTTACACCATACTTAGGTTTCTATTAAAAAAGATTTCATATGTTATTGGTTTAATTGTTGATGTAAAATGGCGGTGACCTATCCTTCTCACACATGACAATGTTGTAGAGCTATCTAGACCATCCAAATAGTGGATCCTATTGTAGATGGAGAATACCTGTACATGTACCCATATTAAACAATCTTAACCATCTATAGAAGGGCCTCCACGGGTACGTTTGAGGGCTTATGAGTATTGTAAATGGTGTAAAACTCACATTGAAACAAAATGTCTTAAAAGTTAAAACTAACGTCACTTGACGGTAAGCACCCCTCTTGCCCCCAAATTCAAATTTTCGATTCTCTCGTTCCACGAAGCTATTGAAGAGGAGGTTCTGGCTAATCAATTAGCCTTACAAGGTCTATTTGTTGTATTTTCAAGAGTATTTTCAAGAGTATTAGAACTTAAGGCGCAAAAAATCAAATTTTTGGGTTCGTTATGAAAGTGATTCTGCTATTGGGGTCCTCAACTGGGTTGTTGTGTGTATCAGGGAATGGGCGCCTAGTGGGTGTTTTTGTTTCTTGGGGTTTGGGCATACTGTGGGTTGTTCTTGTATTTTTTACCCTTTTCTTTTTTCTTGTTGGTTTATTGTTTCTTTTTCTTTTCTGGCCTTTCATCTTTAATAATATGCATCATCTTAAAAAAAAAAAAAAAGTCAAAATTCTTCGTTTCACGTCCATACGGCGGTGGAGCCAAAAAATTCAGTGTTTTGATTTATTGAATCTCTTCTAGAGCTTGATAGAGGTATGTTCTCGCCCCTTATATCTCTTGGTGAGTTATTTGTCATTTAGGATAAAGATTTATGGTTTCCTTCTTTCTTTGTTTTTTTTTTTTCCTTCAATTTTTTCCCTTTTTAGGAGGGTGGTTCTTATGCAATTTTGTAGGATAGGATTGTTTTACAACATTTTTCTACGTTGGGCCTATTGGGTTGTGTGTATGGCATCGCATGTAACCCATCCAACCATCACGTGGGCCACCATGCTTCAGGGGAAGTGTTTGGGTGGTTGTGCATTGTTTTCTATGGAGTGGCTACGTGATGTGATAGGCTTAATTTTCTTAGGCGGCTCACAATTAGCCATGTTTTTCTAAGTTGTGACCCACCACATAGTCCAAGAAGTGGATCCATTTTGTTTTCCTCATTTTTGGGGGGCCAGTAGTGCACAATATTATAGAATAAGCTTGTTCTATAATAATTTGTTTCATGGGGCCCACTGTGGTGTGTGTACGGCATGGAATCCAACCTGTCCACTATATCATGTTGGCCACCATTTTGTTTATCATATTTATTCTTACTATTTATCATATTTTTCCTAAATTTTAATTAAAAAATAGAAGTATTGTGTAGCTTAAGATACACGTAACGTAGCTTATGCTATATGCTATGGAGGACTGAATGCTAAGCGCTATTTAAAACATTGGTGATGATATGTCCAATCATTGGAGCAATGAAGCCACTGGAGAGAGAGAGAGAGAGAGAGAGAGAGAGATGGGCTGGCCGACTACGGTTATTGGAGAGAGGGAAGGCAAGGGTTAATTGGGGTTGCTGGAGATGAGATGGGCTGGCCGACTGCGGTTGTTGGAGAGAGGGAAGGCAAGGGTTCCTTGGGGTTGCTGGAGTAAAGGGGGTGTTGGAGAGAGAGCTGAGGTAGTGGTTACTTAGTGTTGTTGGAGTGAAGGGGGCGTTGGAGAGAGAGGGAGTTAGAGGTTGGTGGAGAAAGGGGATTTATGTTATAGTTCCTTTATTACAAAACTACCCTTGGAAACCCTAATGGGTCGGGCTGGGCTGGATTCTGGCTCAGCTAATGAGCTGTTGTACATGGTCCAAGCCCGACCCGTCTAGAAAACGGGCTTGAGACTTCAGCCCGAGCCCAACCCTCAAGCTTAATATTGCAGCCCAAGCCTGACACAAGGCAGGCTAGGCTTGAAAGCCCAATGGGCTAGCCCGGCCCATTGATAACCCTACTACTGTGTGGTCCACTTGAGATTTGGATTTGTTTCATTTTTTGGACCATGTCCTAAAATGAGCCGAAAAAACGTATGGACAGTGTGAACATACAACACATGCATCAAGGCGGGCACCACGTCAGGGCAACACCTACTAATGTGTTACCCAGGTAAACAAATAATCAGCTAATTTGCTCCCCCAGAAAATTGTACACATGGCATGTATTAACTCAAACTAAATTAATTAAATTGTGGGATCTGCTGTCAGTAAGTCATGATCCTAAAATCAAATTATTTTAACAATCATTACTGTTGATTTTCATACACTTATTTTGAAATAGGACCACTGGATATTTTTCATTTTCACTGTCAAATAAATGTTCACTGATCTAGGGCCAATTACATTAGTCGCATATGACAATTCATTCACTTGCACTAAAAAAAATTCTACACATGGCATATATTAACTCAAAATTAATTAATTGAATTATAGGGCATGTTGTTTCTAAGTCACAATCCCATAATCAAATTGTTTGAATGATCCTAACCGTTGATTTGCGGACATTTATTTTTTGAAATAGGACCATTAGATATTTTTTATTCTTAACCATCCAATAAATGGCCCCTGATCTTGGGCCAATTACATTAGTGGGATGAGTGCTAATAGATTACATGAATTTGAGGCCGATTTGAGGAATCGAGTGCTTCCCCAAATTGGCGACACCATTCATCCAAATTTAATTAATTTATTTTTGCTAAAATTTATTGTGCTAAAATTTATTGGGGGAAATGGTGTCTAATGATTTAGGATATGCGTTAGTAGGATGGGTTCCATAGCTTGCATGAATTTGGGGCTGATTTGGGGGCATTTGAATGGCTCTCAAATCCGCAACACTATTCTTTTTTTTTTTTTTTTTTAGTATTTACTTCGGGGAAGTGATGTCAAATGTTTAGGGCTATGCATTAATGGATAAATGCTATACAATATATGAATTTCGGGACTATTTTGGGGCATTTGAGTGGCCTCCTAAATCGACAACATTATTCATCTGAATTTAATTTCTATTTTTTTTTAAATTTTCAATGTGAGATATATTGGTATTACATTCATTTTAATATATTTAGCATTGGTATTAGATAGTTAGAAAAATAAAGGAGTTTGTTGTCAATCCTAGGTTGTTAAGTTCATAAATTCATCAGGCAGCCCAATACAACATTCTCAACCAAGAGTGGACCGTTTGGCTACCATAAACATGTGCAAAACAAACAATGAATTATTTGGGATTTTTCTATATATTTTTCCAATTTTTGGGTAAATAAATAAATAAATAAATAAAAAATAAAAATCAATTGATATGGGGGGTGTAATGTTTGTTACGACCCCATATTAGTAACGGTGGTGACCAATACAGCCAATGTTACCGACACAAAATACCTTAGCTGTTCCTTTCTCAAAAAGGGCCAAAGAGCCGCTGTAATAGTCAGGCATTAGATAGCTTTTTAATCTTTGCTTCCGCCTCCACCATGCCAAGCAAATAACAGATCATGAGTAGTAAGAGGCATGACCCAAGAGGTATGAAAGCAAGCTAGGATGGAAGACCACACCTCATGAGCGAAGGGGTAGTAGATGAAAAGATGATTGATGGATTTTGCATCATCCAAGCAAAACAAGCAGATATTGGGGAGCACCATTCCTCTTCTTTGTAGATTGTCCGCTATAAGCATTCTCCCCCTAACTAAAAGCCAACACAACAACTTTTGGAGGAGCTTTGTATGACCAGGGAAAGGAGGGGTAATTGTGCCTAGTAGTAGAGGGGAGGCCACTGAGGTGTTTGAATAGCGAACAGACTTAGAATCTACCCGAGAATTCAAGGACTAGGTGAGCGAGTCATCGATTCCCAGAAAAGGAACTCCCCACATAAGCTCTAAAAGACCGAGGAATTCTTCCAGTTCCAAATTCGAAAGAGATCTCTTATAAGGAGGGCACTAGACCCCATATCTCTCATCAGGGAAACAGTAAGCAACATAAATGGACCAGTTTGAGGCAACACGGGCCAAGCCGAGGGAAGAGAGTGGAGAGGCCCTGTAGAAATCTAGTAATCCATTCAGAACTGGATGTGCAACCCATTACCAAGGGCAAAGGAAAGCCCCTCCCCTCTTGTATTTGGGGCTTTAGAATAGCAATGGCTTTCCACACAATAGAGGCTGTAAAGGGAAGAAGGTTTGGAAAACCACTCCCCTACCTCAATGATATTCTTTTTGGCGGTGATCTCTCTCCATGAGTTGCCTGCCTCCAATCCAAAACGTCAAACACTTGTACTTTTGCCTTTTGGATGACGTGAATCAATGCTTTCATGAAGAATGAGAGCAGAATTAAGGGTTTGCTGGTTAGCCACAAAGGCTCCTTGAGTTTTAGAGACAACCTTGGAGATAGTTGGGTGGAGTCTGGAGGCTAAGACTTTAGCCAGAATCTTATAAGCTCCTCCCTAATGGGTTGGAAATCCTTGAGATGGGTTGCATATTTGATTCTTGGAATAAGAGCAATGAAAGAGGCTCCCATGGTTTGAGGCAACTGACCAAAGGAGAAAAACTCAGAAACGAAACTAATTAAATCTTTTTTTTTTTTTTTTACCATTTCCCAAAAGATTTGAAAGAAGGCCAAAGGAAACCCATCTTGGCCAGGGCCTTTTTCTCCGTCGAGGGAAAACATTGCATCCTTGATTTCCTCGGAGAAATTGGATTCAAGGATCACAACTTCCTCAATAGAGATCCAAGGAAAATTGAGATGATCCAACTTAGGTCGAGTCCAACCTTCAGACGACAGCATGTTGCTATAGAAGTCGAATATGATCTCAAACTTGCTGCTTGTCCTCCACTTTGGAACTGTTAATAGAAATGCAACTTATCTTGTTGCTGTGAGCCCCCGTGCTGGTGATGTAGTGGAAGAAGTGAGTGTTTTTGTCTCCTCTAAGCCTCAAGGGATGTGACCTCTGCCTCCACTTGCTCTTCTTGCTTCACTTTGCTTGAGTAATCGACTAGAAGAGCTGCTCTCGACCGTTAGTCCTCATAAAAAAGGCGGGCTAACTTCTTTGTTAGGGTCTAAAAGCTGAATGGTCAGGAGAATTTTATTTGCTTCGACCTTAAGGTTGTCTAGAGACTCCTCTCCAACAAACCAACTTATTTTTTAAGAGCTTAAGCTTTTGGCTAAGGACGAATCTCAGATGACCTGAAATAGAGGAGGACCACTAGTTAATGATCAGGGGAAGTCCACCAGTTTGAGCATGAGAGTTCGAGCCTGAAAGGCTTAAGGCCTCAACTTGTAGAGATTATATTTTTAGCCTCTTGTATTTCTGCATGTGTACTTTTTCTCATGTTCCTGCAGAACACTGTAACTTTATTTGTAATAAGAGTTGGTTTTAGGGCAATAGACCCTTGACACTCATTCTCCAAGACTCTCTCTCTCTCTTCTCTTCTCTCTCTTTCTCCATTATCTCTTCTCTCCAACCTTCTACTTGGTATCAGAAACTTTTCCGCATTAGACAAAGTTGAGAGGCGACACGTACGGTTGACGTCAGCAGCCGTACGGTTGACGTCAGCGCCGTTTGAGCTGGAAGTTTAGGGGTTTGATAGATCTTGATTTTAGAGGATTTGTCATGATTTTTTGAGAATTTTTGGGAGCTTCTTTGATGGTGTTTTCATCAAAATAGGGAGATTCTTAATTAGGGCCACCAAATCACATTTTCCTCGATTTTTCTCAAATTGGTAAGATTTTCTCCGGTTTCTCTCCTTAAGATGGACCCAAATCCCTTTCCTAAAGCTAACCATGGAGGTTTTTTTTGGTTTGTATGGAGATTTGGGTGGTTTTCAACCCTAAATAGAGGTGTGGCCATGCCTCTTGTCCCTTGTTTGTGTAAGATCTGAGCAATCTGAGCCTTTTTTTGAAGATTTTTGCTTGTTTCAGGCTTGTTTTTCATCCCCTTGGATCCTACCGTTCTTATGGAAGACAAAGGGTCCCCCTCTCTTGGCATGGGTTCTCTTGAATCCACCCCTCTTCAAATTACTTCCGTTAAGTTGAATGGTAACAACTATCTTCAATGGGTGTAATCTGCAGAAGTCTTCTTGTGGGCTCGTGAGAAGCTATCATATATATTGGATGATCCTCCAAGTGCTTCAGATGCCAATTACAAGACTTGGACAAAGAAAAATTATCAAGTTATCGCTTGGTTGTTGAACAGTATGGAGCCTTCCGTGAATAACTCTGTTATGTTTCTATTTACGGCTAAGGGCATTTGGGACACCCTTTATGATATGTTCTCTGAGGCTCAAAACTTCTCAAGAGTGTTCCAATTATTTCAGATAATGGCTGGTTCCAACAGGAGTCCAATTCGTTGAAGGATTATTACTTGACTCTACAGGGCATGTGGGATGAACTTGATATCTATCAGCCTCTTCCTTCAAAGTGTAAAGATGATCATGAACATGCCTGGAAGCAATGTGATGACACTCAGATTATGCAGTTCTTAGCTAGCCTGAACTCTGACTATCATAGTGTTCGGAGTCAAATTGTTGTGAAGGTTCCTCTCCCACCGTTGACGACTGTCTATGCCATGTGTTAGCGGGCCTCCATTTCTTCCTCTTATTCCTTTGTGCCTCCAAAGTGGTCGGCTCGTGTTGTCGTGGATCGCCCTCCCGTACTTCATGGATCCCGAGCATCGTCTCTTAGTTTAGGGCGTGACTCTGGCCATTGTGGTAGGGGTCGCAATGGCGACTGTGGTCGTGGTGGTCGTTCTCCTCGTGGTCGTGGAGGACGTGGCTGAGCTCGTGATGGTTCCCACTCATGCTCTCACTGCGGGGGAACCGGTCACACTGTGGATTATTGTTGGTAGCTGCATGGCCGTCCTTCCTATGTCGCCTCCTATTCTGCTACAGATGCTGTCGCGAATGCTACCACTGGACAGTCTTCTTCCATTGTTGTTGAGCAGACACCTCTTGGGGATTCTCTCGTTATTTCTCGGGCTGCCTATGATGCCTTGATGCGATTGCATGTTCGTGATATTCCCGAGCCTTCTCATGTAACTTCCGCCCAGTTAGGTACTGCTCTTCTTGCGTTCTCCTCTCCTACCTCATGGGTCATCGACTCTGGGGCATCATTTCATATGACTGGTAAGTCTCAACTCTTCTCTTCTTACTCTTCTTCTTGCCAATCTCAATTTGTAACGATTGTCAATGGAAATCGAACTCTTGTTTCAGGAGTTGGGTCCGTCTCTCTCTCTCTCTCTCTCTCTCTCTCTCTCTCTCTCTCTCCCTCCCTCTCTTTATCCTTGTCCTCTGTTTTACATGTACCTTCTTTTCCTATTAATTTATTGTCCGCCAGTTCCCTCACTAAAACCTTGAATTGTTTTGTGACTTTCTTTCCCTCTCATTGTATCTTTCAAGACCTTCAGACGAAAAGGGTTATTGGTGGGGGCCATGACTGAGGAGGCGTTTATCTTCTTGACGATACACCTGTTGCAGCTTCCAGTATTCTTTCCCTTGATCGTGAGTCCGTGTCTCGGTGGCATTGCCGCTTAGGGCATCCATCTTTAGCTAGATCGCGTCTTTTGTTCTCATCTATGTCTGGTTCTAAAACCTTATGTTGTGAGATCTGTGAACTGTCTAAGCACCATCGTGCCACTTTTCCTCCTACTTCATCTGGGAGGAAATCTCAAACTTTTGAACTTGTTCATTCAGATGTTTGGGGTCCTGCCCTGTCCTTTCTACTTTTGGATTCCGATATTTTGTTACCTTTATTGATGACTATTCTCAGGTGACTTGGGTTTACTTATTGAAATCTAAAGGTGAAATGTTTGACATGTTTAAGGTGTTTTATAATGAAGTGCTTACTTAGTTTTAATGCTCCATCAAAGCTCTCCACTCTAGTAATTGGGGGGGGGGGGGGGGGGGGGGGGGGGGGGGGGGCATATGTTTGATGCCTTTTTATCCTTTTTGCAGGAGCATGGTATCTTGTCTCGAACGTCTTGTGTGCAAACCCCTCAACAGAATGGTATTGCAGAATGGAGAAAACCGTCATCTTCTTGAAGTATCTCGAACTTCTTGGTATGCACCTACCGACACATTTTTGGGGTGATGCTCTTCTTACTGCTACATTTCTCATTAACCGCATACCAACGCGCATTCTATCTTATAAATCTTCCTTTGGTATGCTGTATCCTCATGGCAATCCATTTTGCCTCTCCCCTAAGGTATTACATGTTTTGTTCAAATTTTTTTTTTTTTTGAAAGGCATGTTTTGTTCAAATTTTGAATGGTAGTAATGATAAACTTAGTCCACGGGCCACTAAATGCGTTTTCATAGGGTATTCTCACAGTCAGAAAGGGTACAAGTGTTATGATCCCTTGACACGCAAAAAGTATATATCAGCTGATGTAACATTTTTTGAGGATATTCATTACTTCTCGGATCATGGTAAGTCTCTTGGTGGATCTCTTCATACTTAGGGGGAGCATTCTTCTTGTCCTCCTCTTCCTATTCCTACTGATCCAAAGGGGACTACCCTCTCCTCTGGTCCTTCGTCTGTAAGTGAGTCAGGTACTCTAAAGCCTCTTCAAGTGTATCATCGATGGGATAAACCTGCTCCTACTCTGCCATCCACTACTCCACTCACTTTAGATGATTGTTCAGGTGATTCATCTCTTTTAGGTGATCCATCTCTTCCCAGTCAAGATCTCCCTATTGCCTTGCGCAAAGGGGTTTTAAATCTTGCGCTCAACACCCTATTAGCAATTTCGTTTCATATGGTCGTCTTTCACCTTCTTTCCAGTCTTTTGTAGCTTCAGTTTCTTCAGCGGACATTCCTGACTCTCTTTCCCATGCTTTCAAGAGTCCTGACTGGACAAAGGCAATGATGGAAGAAATGACTGCTCTTGAGAAAAATCATACCTGGGAGTTGGTCTCTCTTCTTGAGGCACAAGCTTGTTGGGTGACGCTGGGTTTATACTATCAAGTTTCTTCCTGATGGTTCCATTGATCGTCACAAAGCTCAGCTCGTTGCTAAAGGCTATACTCAGACACATAGTGTGGACTACTTTGAGACATTCTCTCCCGTCGCCAAGCTTAACTCTATTCGGGTGCTCATTTCCATCGTCGTGAACTTGTCTTGGCCCCCTTTTCAACTTGATGTGAAGAATGCTTTTCTTCATGGAGACCTCACAGAAGAAGTCTATATGCATCAACTGCCTGGTTTGTGGCCTCCGACAATCCTCACCTTTTATGCCGATTGAAGAAGGCAATTTATAGCCTTAAACAGTCTTCGCGTGCATGGTTTGAGAAATTTAGTCATGTTCTTCTTGAGTTTGGCTTTGCATGGAGTCATGTAGATCATTCTCTCTTCATATGCCGGTCCACGGGAATTATTGTGCTCATTGTGTATGTGGACGATATTGTGTTATCCGGGAGTGACATTGCTGGTATGGACGAGGTCAAAGCCTTCCTGAATGAAGACTCATTTTGAAATCAAAGATCTTGGCCAGCTTCGCTATTTCTTGGGCGTTGAAGTGGCTCGTTCCAAATTGGGGGTCATTTTGTCTTAGCGTTAATATGTCCTTGATCTTCTCATGGAAACCGGTATGCTAGGGTGTAAACCTGCAGTTACACCCATGGATCCTTCTCAGAAACTACAACCGGATGATGGTGCTCTTCTATCTGATCTAGGGATGTATCAGCGCCTTGTTGGTTGGCTCATCTACTTGACTATTACCCGACCAGATCTTTCCTATGCCATGGGTGTTGTTAGCCAATTTATGCATGCCCCTCGTTCGTCACATCTTGCTGCTGTCTACCGTATTCTACGATATCTTAAATCAGCCCCTGGTCTCGGGCTTCACTTTTGGTTCCATGGCTATCTTCATCATTCTGGATATTTTGATGCTGATTGTGCTGGTAGTGTCTATGATCGTTGCTCTACGTCTGGCTATTATACCTTCATTGATGGGAATCTTGTCACGTGGAAGAGCAAGAAACAATCTGTAATTGTGCGCTCCTCTGCTGAGGCCGAATATCGGGCCATGGCTCATGCGACATGTGAGCTTGTGTGACTTTGCACTCTTCTTGAAGAACTGAGTTTTCCTCCATTGGGACCGATTCCTCTCCATTGTGACAATCAAGCCGCCATAATATTGCCAGTAATCCAATTTTTCATGAGCGCACTAAGCACATTGGAGTTGACTGCCACTTTATCCGGGAGAAAGTTGCCTCCAAGGACATTGTTACTCCTTTTGTTTGCTTCGGGGATCAAGTGGCCGACGTTCTCACTAAGTCATTGACTTGAGATGCTCTTCATCAGATTCGTGGCAAGTTGGGCATGATCGATCTCTATGCTCCAACTTGAGGGGGAGTGTAGAGATTATATTTTTAGCCTCTTGTATTTCTGCATGTGTACTTTTTCTCATGTTCCTGCAGAACACTATAACTTTATTTGTAATAAGAGTTGGTGTTAGGGCAAGACACCCTTGACACTCATTCTCCAAGACTCTCTCTCTCCTCTTCTTCCCTTCTACTTCTCTCTATTTCTCCATTATCTCTTTTCTCCAACCCTCTACTCAACTCTCCTCAACAAAGTCTAATGGTTTGGACAATGATCATTGATGAGGTGGGGGAGATCGCCTTGTGAGACCATAGGAAAGGCATCCAGCCAGTCGGGGGATACGAGGAATCTGTTGAGGTGAGAGAGGATAGAGTGATTTTGACCATTTGACCAAGTGTAGTTAACATCCAAGAGAGGAAGATCCAGGAGATCATTATTGCCGACCTTGTCAAAGAATAGCTTCATTCTTTTAGAGAGACGACTGCCATTCAAGTTCTCAAAGGAGTAGCAGATGACGTTTGAGTCCCCTCCAAGACACCAGGGTAGGGACCATCTAATTCTAAACTGCGTTTAGGTAGTCCCAGATGAGGTGCCTTGGGGAGGCTTTACAAGGGATGTAAACTACTTTGAAAACCCACTTAAATCTAGAAGAAGAGCTTTTTAGAACCACACAAATAGAAAATGCTCCAACTAGAGCATCTTCTTTAACCCAAGATCTAGTGTCCTAGGCCACCAGAATGACGCCCGCATAGCCATCTGTGTCGAGCTTCACCCAGTCCTTATGGGGACACCGCAAATAGAGTCAATCATTAACCGGTTGATGGATTGAAGCTTGGTTTCCTGAAGAGCAATAATCTGCATCTTGAACCTATGACAAATGTCTTTTACATGAGCTTTTTTCTACCCACATCCAAGGTCGTGAACATTCCATGAAATGATCTTCATTGGGAAACCTGCTTGACCTTTCTGCCTTTCTTTGAGCTTTTAGAGTTAGAGCTAGCATCGTAGTTGATAGAGGACTTGAGGTTGACGAGCTCTCTCTAGCCTTTGGGAGATTTCTAAGACCTTTTGACCTCATGAGCAGCCATGGCACCTCTTGCCTCGACAAATTGGAAGAGGGCTACATAGTCATTGTCCTAATCTCTGAAAGTGACCTTAATTGATTTTCTAAACTCAATGAATGTGTCCTTTACCCATTGGGGGTCCTTACACCTCGATAAAATGGGATTGATGTAGGTTTGTAAAGAGGAGCTATTGGATTGAGGAAGGAGGGGAGAGATCCAACATCAAAGAGGCCTTAGCTTGAACTTGAAGGGGGGAGACGTCGAGGATGATCAAAGAGGAGTCATCTAGGAGAGGGATCACCTGAGTGGGGGAGGCTTCACGTTCAACCGGGGGGGGGTGCACTCCAGAGAAGAGGGAGGGCGATTACTAGAAGGGGAAATGTGAGCCTCGAACGAAAAAGGGGGAGGATCATGAAGAGGGATGTTCAGATCAAATGATAAGAGGCGTAGGTTGAAAGAGAGTAGGGGAGGTCTTGAGAGGAATGGACTAAAGCTAGGCAGGGAGGGTCGGGAAGACTGAAGCCATTTTGCTCGAGGGATGAAACCGGGGGAGGGGGAGGGAGAAACAAGTGGGAAAGGGCTAAAGGAAGGGATTGGAAAGGGCCACGAGTGAGGAGAGAATAACCCACTTTGACATCAATAGACCTAGGTGTCAAGATGGGGGAGGTAGAGGGAGGGAAGCAATAAAGGCGTTAGTCAGCGTCTGACTAAAAGGGTCGCTTAACCATGCCCCATGTCCTAGAGAGGCACGCCTCTTTGAGGTTGAAAGGACTTGGACAAACAACGTTGTTAGCGACAAAAATATCGAGAAGGTCAGTATCGAGGCTCTCTCTCTCTCTCTCTCTCTCTTGTGAGGTGGTGTTGTTAGGTCACCGACAGAGGCATAGGCGGCGAAATGATGACATGAGCGACATCTGTCTTAGAGGGTAGCGAGGACAAACCATGCACAGACATGGTATTAGAGCCCCTATCGTAATCGTTGACGTCAATGTTAGAGTCATAATTAGAGAGTGCTTCGAAAGGCTCGAGTGATGGCGGAGATCGACCTGCGTCCTCTCGGATAAGAATGGACTGGTAGTCTTGTCAGCGCTATTAAGAGGGCCTACGTCTGTTGACAATAGAGATGACGTTAGCGAGGCATGCGTCGATGCAACAACGCCACCGAGGCCATCAAGAGAATCTTGGATCGCCACGTGGCTTAGGGAAGCAACTCTCCCCGATCGAGGCAAGTAGCGACATCATTGCTTTAAAAGGTCTTGTCGACGATGACAACACTAGGCTCGAGGGGAGGACTGCCCATGCTATGTGTCACTAGAGGAGGGCAGGGTCGATCTTAACATGGGTTGGATGGTTAACAATCATGCCACGTGTTTGGACTACTGGGGTTGAGATCTGGCATCAACACCATTCATTGCGTGGCCAAAGAAGAGGCTAGGTGGTTGAAAGAAAATGACGGTGATTAGAGCAAGAACAGTAGAGCAATGGCCATGTGTAGACAATTGAGCTACATGTCTACCACCAACCTCTTGTGGAAAGAGCCAAGCTCCTCGGGAGCATTGGCTCCATGGTGCTTTGTCATCTCTGATGAACGCCACACCACCAGAACCAGGCAAGCTAACGCCTCTTCATTTGTTAGTGAAAATTGGTCACCCAAAATCCCCTCCAGGAACCTTCGGCCACACCTAAAGCTCGAGACTTGCCCCTCATCGAGATAGGGATCTTGGATGGAGTAGAATCGAGCTGTTTTTATTTTTTTCCCCTAATGATGAGATGACCTGAGTAGAGCTCCCACTCGGACTTCATCACCAGATTGAAAGAAAGGACATCGTTGATGGAGGATTCAATGGCCAACATGAAATCTTGGCTTCATAGCTCTAAGGGAATGCCTCTAAGGTGAAACCAGGAGTCAATAGAGTTGAAAATGGAAGAGTCTGCCCATCTATAGAGGGAGGTCACTGGCCCATCATTGAATAAGGTCCTCGCCATGATGGTACAATTGAGATCCTCGTCCAGCTTGAGGCTGAGGAGAAGCTCGTCCTCTCTCAAGGGCTTGAGACTGAAGTTTCCTTGAGATTGCAACAAGCATGCAACCAAACCAAGATGTCGGTCAGGGAGGCTCCTTTCCGGCATTTGGTCCCCAAACTCCATTGAAACACTAGAGCGATCAACAATGAACTCAAGGCTCGAATCGGCGATGGCCTTACGAACTCGGAGATTGCTCGGTCCCTTTGTCTGGCTCGGAGACTACTCGGTGACATGGATACCCAAAGCGGCCCTTACAACTGCTTCTTTGAAAGAATGATAAAAAACCCTTAGACCTCCTCTCGAAACAAGGGGACAATTCACTGGTCTCAGAGAAGTACCTGGGCCTTGAGGCTCCCTAGCTCTCCTCTTGGGCCCTGGGCGACCAATTCCGGACTTTAACGAGCCATCTAGACTTAGATCTTCCTGTTGCTGTAGCCTGGTTGGTGGAGAAGGGAGATGGCACCGATAGCTTTCTTTGCCATCTCCATGCAGACGAAAGCAAAACCACAACTGAGAGATGATCCTCTCTTCTTTAGGAGGGCCACCTCTTTGACCACTCCTGCCTTACGAAAGACCCGGGAGAACAAGTATTCATACCAATCCTTCGGAAAATTCGAAACAAAGAGAGTGGGGGCAGACTAAAAGCTTAAGTAGCGTGGCTATCTTCTTGAGTGCTGGACGACACCGCCGGGAGATTAGAGTCCATTCGTCGCCATTTGCAGGCTTCGGTTCTCGAATGACCTCCTAAAGGTGGAAAGCCAAAGCCAAGAACTTTGCCTCAGCTAGGGGAGCCTTTGCCGATAGGCGAAGCCTCTTCTCTTTCTCTTCCAACTCTAGATCTTCCCCTCGATTGCGGATCCGAAAGGTTCATGTTCCTCGTAACTCCAATGGAGAGCCTTCTGGATGACTGTGAAGGGTGCTCATAAAGGACCCGCGCACCGGTGGAATCTCCCTCCCTCCCTCTCTCTCTCTCTCAACAACCATCTCCTCTTTTTTCTTTTTTTTTTTTTTTTGATTTCCTCGCTCTCGAATCTTCTCTCCCCCTCGGTGTCTCTCTCCCTCTCTCTCTAATATTTTCTTTTTATTCTTGAGTTTTGAGAACTTAGGTAAATATTTCACACAATAAATGGTTAAATGTCAACGTTTGCAGGTTTTGCCCAAGGGTTAGAAACTGGTATTATGATCTTATAATGGTCTACAACTGTTATGAAGTGGTAAATCGGGAAACTTGAGAAATGGAAAACATGGTGCCCATGGGGAACTATGGCCTTTTTTACAGAAATACTGCATTATATACCATAATGTAATGCTGTTATATTAAAAAATGTCTCAAGTACATTGCAGCTATAATTAAGGTAATAAAGGCTGTTATTGTGAAAATAACAACCATTATTTAATAAGCATTTTCTATTACATAACTTCGCAGAGAGTAACAGTTCCTGTTATTACAATAATGGCTGTGGCGTATTTCTAAAACTTTCATTTTGCCTTGCAATTATTTAGGACCTGTTTGGGATGGAGGAAAGTCTTGGCCTTCTTGGATTTTTCATCGATAAGGATATGAATATGAAAAGGTCAGATATTTGGTTTCTTCAAAATGCACGTTTGACATGCCATTAAAAGGAGTTGCTTTTCCTATCAGTTGCCTTTTATCTTTGCTCGTGAAATAGATAGGGCTAATCCTATCAATATGAGTGGCTGCCCACATGCTAACAGATCTGCAGTTTTTGCGAGATTTTCTACCGTACAGTTACTTGAAAACTTACATTTATGATGTTGCTCTCCTTTTTAATCTCATAGTTCAACGGTATTTACACAGATATCATTCCATTGGATCTGGTTGTTGATTGATCATTCAAACCAAAAATGACTTGCTGGTGTTGTCATCAGCAATTGCAGACGCTACCAGAAACAACATTACCAGGGCCCCCTCATTTTGGAAGGTGACTCGTCCAAGTTCCAATGCTATTGTTTGGACCTGTGTATCCCTCCTTGGAAATGCAATTTCATGCTTGATTAAGGGCTCTTCCATCCTCCATTAGTGCCTCTCATAGCACTGCTCCTAGAGTGGCAAATGCCATAGCCGTTTTTTTTTTCTCTTGCAAATAATGCTATAGCAGTTCTTGCCAAGTGATTTCTTCGATGGATGTCAAAAATATATTTGGGAGGAGAAAAGGACTGTAACAGCCCGAAAGTTCAGGGGTCAAGTACGAACTCGACCCCCGATATCCCGGGAGACTCATGTGTATGCAGATGCTGTTATATAAGCATGTGATCCATGTGGCGTCAAATTATGATGATAGAGCAAGCTAAACAGTGAAATAAAGACATGATTAGAATTAAGTGTGCTAAAACTAAAATATACAGTACGACGTCTCGTACATAGAGGTCCACTCGATCAGTCTAAATAGGCCTTGACGAGTTCGTTCACCTTTGGGGTACCTGCATCAATGATCTTACCTGGTTGGTGTTTTAAAACACTGTCCCAAGATTGGGAGTGAGTGATCAACTTAGTGGTTCCATTTCCCCAAGTTACTCGGGCATAAATGTAATCAAACGTAGGTAATGAGACAAACATACATTCATAGCAGTCATAAGCGTAGACATAGAACCGTTTTGGTCACAACCGACAGTGAGTGACACCACCACCTCACCCGCAGAGACCCAAGCGTATCACATCTTATAGTATTAACGCATGAATGCATGAAGTGTAAATGCATGCCTGATCACGTTTTGGTCACAGCAGACGGTGAGTGGCACCACCACATCACCCGCATAGACCTGAGCCGCCAGTGAATGAGGCACTGCCCCATCACCCAATCAATGCATGCTATGCCAAACCATGCATGATTAGCCAAGTTGTTAATTATTCCATTTTAACATACAGTTGGTTAGAGAAGCCACTGTACCAGTGTTCTATCACCTGGACAAGCTGGGACCATCTGGCTCCCTGTGTGGCGAGTGCATATCATTGCTAGTAACCCCTCGATTCAAGTATGGTTAGGCAGTGACTTGTCAGTCACGCCCAAGCCAAAGTAATTTAGAGGTACGGGCTCTCGACTCAAAACTAAATCAATACACGCCTAAGGCATTCGAGCGGTGCTCTGGCACGGAACAATCGGCTGAGTATTTGATGGGGCCGTTCGAACGACCATTTGCCACCTCTATCTGTGCTCAATGGTCACTACGGGGAGGCCCACCCCAGCGTAGGCCGATAGCTCGTGCATAAGATAGGTCCCATACCACCATCCTTGGCTCATGAGTCTTGGAGATCGATTTGCTGTACGGTTTTAAGTGGCCATCCAATGGTAACGCTAGTATATGGATTCTAGCAGAGTGACAAATTACACAACACACGTGTCCAACTCAGGGTTGGGCCGGTACCTTTGACCGCGGGGAAGAATGGGAAGACTGGCCATGGGCACGCAAGGCCTGTGTGGTCCTCAGCCATAGCTAGTCACCAGCCTCCCATCTTGAGCCGACCTTTCCAGCCCAGGGCGGTCGACCTCAAGCGGCCGCCCTAAGTCCTTACCCAATTGCCCAGTTGGACCAACAACTAAACAAAATACGCGGCCCGAAATATGGTAATTATCATACAACATGGGCTCGAATCTCAGAGCATGCATGGAATTTGGGATCATTAAGCCTATCACAACACCAATTGACCATACATAGCATATTCCAAGGCACATAGCAATAGTTACGAGCATTTATCATAAAATTTCCTAGATTAGACCAAGTAATGCACATGTTAAGTAATTCAACAGACATGCACAATGCATACACGCATGCAAGTGGCCCTAGGTACATGCATTTGAATTAAAGCGTCTCAACAATCATAATTTGACAGATTAAAACGTAGCTTGGGTTAGTACATCACCCCAACCAGAAAATTGAGCTTGTTGAAGAAACAATTAGAGCATTATCTAAGCCGAATAACATTTGGAGTCCTAGCAACCTAGAGGTAAATGGTCTGAACCTCAAATCTTGATAGATCTCAAGGAATCCTGCGAGATGAGGGCTGCATGTTAGGAATTGGAGGAGAAAACTCAAGAGGGCTGCTAAAGCTAGAAGAACCAGCTTCCTACTTACCTTTAATGGCTGATGGAACGATCTAGTAGTGAAGATTGGCGTTAACGGAGTCGTAGGAATGATCCGAGGTTGGTGGGGGAACGTGCAAGATGGAACTCTAGCTCCACCACTCACCCTTCTCTCTTCTCTCCACCTCTCCTCTCTCTCACTCTCCCTTTTCTCAGCTCAATTGAGACAAAAGTGAAAGAGGGGTGCTGGAGATGGGAGTATATATGTAGTGGGAAATTGATGGATATAGCCTTGAGGTCTTAGACCTCAAGGGAATGGCCCTGGGAGGAGCTGTCTTAGCTGTGTGGGGCCTACATGGCCCATCTGGACTGATCCAACCCATGGGATAGCCTCCTCATGGTGAGATCTATCAACGGTTGCGATTTGGTGCAATTCGGATGCGGCTTTTATCATTTACAAGGGTGTGACTGATTGATGGTCACCGATCATCGATCGGGGCCATGCCTCTGGGGTCGGGCTTGATGTTATATTTAGGCCCTATGTTCTAAATCTCGTGGACATGCAAGGGTCCTAATGGCCCACCTAAGAAAATGTGTATTTAGTAATGATTACCTAAGTTGGTTTTGGTGCAAGTGTACTTGCGCTTTCAAGTGCTCATGCTAGGCCCCCTAATTCCGTGATTCGGGCACCGGCTCTACTATGGCACTTGGTCTAGGTTGTCAAGCCCGACGAAAGGGTCGTCTTACTTAAGTTTCGGGTTCGGTGGTCCACTAACGGGCGATATAAAGCTCGTTTGGCGATTTTAGCTATGTCTAGGATATAGTTGAAGGTGTAATTTCTTGGGTATGATATTTGGGGTTTGATTTACCTTTGTTTGAAGTTTGGCCGCTTGAAAGTTAGCGAAACTGGTGTTCTAACCAAATCCATTCTCGTCCCTTGATCCTAAGTCATATGGGACATTGGTCTAATTCAGGTTATGAGTGTGATATGACCCGTTAGTTGGGTGCTTAGCTAGATGTCCATTATGTTGTGGTTAGATAGATTTATTGATGGTGGTGTCCGCTAGATCTTAGCCCCAGATTCGTAGACCACATGATTAGGCCCAAAGTTTTTATGATCAAGCGCATTCATTAACTTTCTAAGGGTGTCTAATCGAGTTTGTACGGTTCTTCAGTTTTCCTGATTAATTAACGGTTGGTTTCTTGGATCTCGGCCTTTGACTCATGGATCTCGAGATTGGGACCAAGATTAAGCGATCAGGTGAAGTCAATGGCTCTCTAAGGATGTATAGTCAAACTTGCATGGTTAGATTCATGTATTAGAAATTTAGAGTCATCTACATGTTCTATTGAATTTGGATTCTCAGAAACAAGGATTCCTAGGCGCTTTCTAGGTATTTCGGGTTTAGATACGGATACGTGCACCTATGCTTACCTAGCAATTCAGGAAAATTTTTTAGTGACGCCCGAGTATATACAATACCCGAGTTGGTGAAAATCCGGGGCGTTACAATCTACCCCCCTTAAAAATCAATTTCGTCCCCGAAATTGTTTAAGGCTTCTACTAGGTTAGTATCTAACAACCTTATCGGTGAATATGCTGGGGTCCGATGCGGTGATTCAACTTATACTCATTGTTGGGTTCATTCTCAGTAATCAGATCTACTTATACGACTTGGTGTAGTTTTCAGAATCCTAACTGTTCCTCTTATATGGGTTTCATTATCAACATTCTGAGGTTGACTTGGTCTCTACTTAGTGATCCGTATCGGTGATCTAGAGGGCCAAACTTAAGGCCTCTAAGTTGCTCATACGATTAGGCTGGTGGCCTGCTCTACCCTGTATTTAGTGATTAAATCCTGCGTATAACCTAGATCAATTCTCTTCGTTTAGGTATAGTGCATACTCATTTAACCAGACTAGACTCATAAAGTTCTACCCCCCTTGAGGCTCAAGAACCTATGTCTTCGTCACTAATGCTACGATAACGCAATCTCAATAACTTGTAGTTCCCAAATCTGCTACATCGCTACTAAGTGAGCTCATGGGGATCATCCTTCGATGAGTTTACGCTTTAAGGACAACTCGGGTCCTACTTAGTGATCTGTCCTATGTCTCGATCCTGGGGCTATGGGTCTATGAGCCCACACCCGCTTCTGCTGCGCCACTCTGATCGGATGGATATGTTTCTATGCATGTAAATATGCATATTAACTACACTAGCCTAGTTTATTGCGGTCGACCCCCCTTAAAAATAATATTGCCTTCGAGATTCGAGAATATCGAAGTTTGGGATTTTTTTTTTAGCACTGAATTGCACCTATTTATTCCCAAATTTCACACTAGTTTTACATGGATTCTATTGTCGAATCAATTTATTTGAGTACATTTCTATGTTTGCAAGTAATTGAGAAAGGACCGAAGAAATCAAGCTAATTAGGATAATTTAGAAAGTCAAAGGGAACAAGCCACAGTAAGTTAAGATGATGAGGGACTGAGTAGCAGAAATTTGGAAGTCCAAAGCTTAAAGTGAAGAAAGATAACAAAGATTGATCGATTGAGTGTTAAGGTCGATGGTTCGACATACTTTGGAATTTAATAGTTTAATGTTGGAACTCATTGGACCAATTTTTTTTTGTCATTTTGATAGGTCGGGTCGACCAGTCGACCCAAGGCGCAAAATTGAAAAATTATTGCTGGACAATTGCTTTGAAGGTTCGACTGGTCGTAGCTAAGTTTCGATTGGTCGATGGGCGGAGTGGGTACGAGATCTCTAACGCAAAACTTAAGGCAGTACTCAATTTCTCTATATTAAAGTGGTGTGTCTTGAGTATCTAGGGCATCCTAAATGTATGTGATTAGGGCTTGGTTGTAGGAAGAATCGAGCTCCAATTGACATCACAGGAAGGTGGACCTCTATCATTTAAAGTAGGATGATATCAGCAAAGCGACCTTTTCACACAATTTAGTGTTTATCAATTTCAAAAGTTTTGGCTTTTGCAAACAAAGAGTCTGAAAAATGGCTTGTCTTCTGGAATAGAATGTCTTTGTTAGTTGAAGAAGGTTGATTGACTAAAGATCAGACAAATCAGAAATTTTAATGTGCCTTTGTTGGGAACTGGCAATGGGAGCAGTGTCAGTGGGCAACTGTTTCTCTAGATATAGACAATGATAGGGAAATATCATGGGATGTTTTTAGTCTTTTATATGGACGAATTTTTGTATTCTTGTTAGTGGTTGGCTTTGGACTTTAGATGCGTGGAGACTAGACTTAAGTTGCTTATTAGCAAGGCTAAATTTAGGTACATGATAGTGGGAAAACTTCTAACTAGACTCTAGGTGTTGTCACCGTGGATTAGTTACATAACAAAAGAGGAGAGAGAAGAAATGAGGAGGAGGAGAAGAAAAAGTTAATGAGTGTCCCCCCTCTTCACTTTTGTTAAGAATAAGATGACAATACATCTAGTACTTTAAAAGTGTTTTGGCAGATCATGACATTGATACTCTCGAGCTTTGTCACAATGAAACACCTTGATATTTTCTCAAACTAAGTTAAGATCATTTTATGAAATATCTTTATGATAGAATGAACTTCATCTCTGTTTCATTAGATAAATCCATGTCATACATGCATGATCATCAATGAAATAGATAAGATATCTATAACCTAATGCAGGAACAATTGGGGTTGGGCCCTACACGTTAGATTGAACAATATAAAACAATCAAAACTTTTATTTTTATTCAAAGGAAATGATGTTCTTGTATGCTTCGACAACTGACAATTTTCACATTGAAAATCTATAATTGTAGGGACTTTATGGATGACCAAGATGCTTGTGCCATAGGCAGAGATGACCTTTAGACAGACTCTGCCATAAAAGCTATAGGTATACTCCCTACATCAAGGAGATATAATCCTCTGGATTCACGAGAATCACCAATCTTCTTTCATGTTCTCAGGTGCTTTACAATGAAATGTGAAGAAAATTTATAGGAAATAAAGGAACATGAATAATGGAAGGTAAAGAAAAGGATGACGAAATTGATGTCCCTTTCAGTTACATTTAACTAGGCACCACTAAATAATTTTATGTTATTGGAACAAGAGAATAGGAAATGAAACCTTCTTTCTTGCCCGTGATCAACGTCCGAAGTTTTGGTATCGCTACAAGTTTCGTTGGCCGGGGATATGGAAATAATATTGATATCGTCGATAATATCGCCGATAATCAGAAATGTGGGGAAACATGGGGAAACGGTGGAATTTTTCAGTAAAACTTTAGGAGATGCTAAAATATACATATTTTCATATTTAAGAATAAAAAATTTGCAAAAAGAATGCATTCATAATAGGTTTACATTTATGGGGACCTAAAAGCATGTGTTGTCGTAAGAAATCAATCCAACCATCCCATCTATCCATCCAATCTAACCTTCCATCCAAACATCCATTGATATTTCTGAATATCGACAGCACACGATATTTCGTCAAGAAATCGTCGGCAAATAGAAAGGAAACGAAAAATTGTGGTCTCGATATCACCCATATTGCGATAATATTACGATGTTATCAATATTATCGTTGACAAATTTGAACACTGTATACAACCATGTGCCCATAAAAAAATGAAAGGGAATTTTTTTTAATAAATAGACTTTTGGTGATATTGATACATTGGCGATATTATCGAAATACCGCTAATACATTGGCAATACAAGCAACACGTAGAATTTACGTAGTAAAAAATATTGGCGATATCAATACATTGGCAGTACAAGCGACAATTGGAATTTACACTGTAAAAAATATTGATGATAGATTGGCGATGTCGATACGTTGGCAATATCAATATATTGGTGATGCTTAGTGATACGTTGCCGATACCTGGAATTTCTGATCCTACCAGTATTACCGGTATTGCCGAGCTGAAAATAGAGATAGTATCGGGGATATTTCGATAATATTCGAGATACTTTGACAATGCCAGTTGCCAGTGTTCGAAATATCAGTATCGTGTTACATATCGCACGCTTGGAATACAGATAAGTATTGGTTATCGCACGTGATATATCGTTTGTATTGGATAATGGATCGCACTTTTTGGGAAACATGGGGAAACATTGGGAAAATGGTTGAATTTTTCGATGAAACTTGTTAAAAAAGATCTTAATACACATTTTTAAATCATAGCATCTAAAAAAAGAAGCGCACATAATAGGTTTCCTTTGTATAGGGTCCTAAGCGATGCGCTGTCTGACTGAACTAATGCAACTATATTCAAATTGAATGCATAACATTAAGTGTATGTCATGATCATTTCATTGAACACTTGTAAATACTTCGAAATTAGTCTCAATTGACAGCTGGTTGAGGGGAAATTTCAAAAAAAATAATATTTTAATAAATTTTAATAAAAAATGATTTTTATTTTTCAAAAATTTACAAGGTCTTAACAAATAACTAGATCAGCCCTCATGAATGCTTGATTTCATGTTTGGAGTGCAACATTGCAAGCAATTTGGGAGAAATTGGAGAAATTTCGAATTTCCCCCAAATCAGATCACCTGCACTCAAATTTTGAAATTAGAGTGTATGTTATGATCATTTCATCAAATACTCCTAAATACTTCGAAATTAGTCTCAATTGACAGCTAGATGAAGGAAAATTTCAAAAAAAAAAAAAAATGGAGAACATGAAGAACGAATGGATAACGAAATTAAAGCTCCAATTCCATGATTTTTCATGCAAAAATGAAGAACCAATGGATTTGTAACCATTTGACATTGATTTAACATAATTTCAACAAAAAAGGGATTAAAATTTGAAAACACCCACCGGATCGAATATGTGGGTTGTATCGGTACTACCTGCGCGTTTTGTATCGCATAGGTGGATACAAGATATATCGTGGGATATTCAGGCCGATATCGTCGATATTTAAAACATTGGTTCTCCTGTTTGCCTCTCCTCAGGTATATGGTTGTAGACAAATTCTAGAGAAGGCTGTCTTTCCCAAGAATACACAAGATCAAAATTAAGACCAGTCAAGATTTCAAAAATCTTAAGCTGTTTGACTTTTTTTTACCCCATTTCTTCAGTGGTGAGTGCTGAAGCTTGGGAATGACCTTAGCTCTTCTGACTTGTGTCGCATTACGGTTAAGTACTCAACAATTGTATTCCCCTACTGCATATTAGTATCTGACGATGTAGCTGATAAAACCGAGCGACATTTTGATGTTGGGAATACATATTCGCAGCTGTATCCTGTATCTCTTTCTTGAACATAAGACCATGACTAATACTTGGTTGCAAGGAATTAAGGGTTAAGACATTACCATCATATAGTCACTTCCCATTCTTTTTGGGATGGATTGTCAGATGAGGGCTTCTCCCTGTTTCCAGTTGTGTACTCGAGCGTTCTCTTCCCTCCGATGTATTGGTGGATTGAAACCATTCCAAGTAGTTTATTGTCAAGCTTGACTGTAGTTATCATCAATCCAATAGGATCACTTTGATTGTGCCCCATTGACGTTGAGCCTCTATGATCTTTCCTTGTGCTACTTTCTGTTGTGATGCAATCGGATGTCCAACTCAAACAATCAACAAAGAAGTCTTCAGATTAATGTAAAGTCGAAAAAATATCACAGGAAGTCTCACATCAGCAGGGGGCTTGAAGGTTTCTAGATGAAGACAGGGCCCGGTCTCCATGGTTGATGAGGAATTGAGAGACATCGATCAGCCTCCCCGAATGTATGGTTGCTCCTAGGGCGGTGCTGTTGAGGGGGTTGGGCTAGCTCTTTTTCACCGTAGCATGGTAGAGAGAGATTCCTTACTATGTGCTATAGCACCACTATAGTAGTAACAATACAACTATCGATGTTACTGTTGAAACATAAGGGCCTTTGTGTAAGGGTTTTATTGGGGGTCTTAATGTTATTTTTATATTCTAAGGTAGTAAGTTGTAAGCAAATAAGCCCTATTAATAAAACTTAGGGGATTAGGGCTAGAACCTAATTACTCTTCTTCTCTCTCTCTTAAATCTCCGTCTTCATGGTATCAAAGCCAAGGACGTCCTTGCTTCCTTAGATCACGTGGACCCCACTGGAGGTGCCTCTTCTCTCAGCCGCACCACCTACGAACCCGACGGAGTTTTCTTTCTCCCAGCCGCACCTATAGGAGACAGCAACATCTCATGAGGGCGTCAGATTTGTGATCCGACGCTGTCAGGCTCGCCGACGCAAGATCCGACGCCGGCAAGGCAATCGGAACCCAGATCCGACGCCGGCAAGGCAATCGGAACCTAGATCCGACGCCACCAAGCGCGTCAGAACCGGCGGGGTAGTCGGAACCCAGATTCGACGCCACCAGGAGCGCCGGAACCCAGATCTGACCACCCTAGGGCTGCCAAAAACCAGATCCGACCACCCCAGGGCCGTTGGACTGCATACCTGACGCCAACGGGGTCGCCAGAAGCGAGATCCGACCTCCCCAGGGCCGTCAGAGTAAAGATCTGACATCTGTAGGGGCACTAGACCGATAATCTGATGTCAGAGCTATTTTTCATGGGTCTCCAGATGCTTGTCTGCATGTAATGAAGCCTATTTGAAGCCATTCGGGATGATTGAAGCCTCTTCAGCCACCTGGTATTGAGATTTTTTTTCCTTTTTTGCAACTATGGACTTAAAATCTTCTGAGGGCCCACTCTCCATTACTTCTACCAAATTCAATGGGAAAAATTTTCTGTTGTGGTCTCGAGCAGTCCGAATGTATGTTGTTGGAAAAGAAAAATTCGGATATCTCACAGGTGCCAACAAGAAACCTATAGATTCCACAAAAGTTGATGCATGTGAGTCTTCAAACGCCATTGTTATGGGCTGGTTATTAAATTATATGGAACAACATGTTGCATCTGCTTATTTCTTTTATGAAAGTGACACAGCTTTATGGACTGCACTTTAAAAATCATATGGAACGATCTTAAATGAACCTCGCATTTTTCAGTTGACAACAGAACTTTACTCACTAGCTCAAAATAATATGTCAGTCACTGAGTACTTTGGGGCCTTACAGAGCAGATGGGAAGAGTTGAGTTACTTGTAGCCATTAAGTGAACTACCGGAGAGTAGCAGTGCTGAAATAGTGCGCAAACGTGAAGACAAAGCCAAAACTTACAAGTTTCTCACTGGACTAAATGCAGACTACGAGTCCGTTCGTACCCTGCTGGTTGCTATGATCCCATTTCCATCGCTTGAGATAGTTGCTCCATTGTTCATACCGAGGAGACTCGTCATCAAGTGATGACCATGCCTACTACTTTATCATCTCCTGCACAAGAGTGAGCAGCTTTTACATCTTCCACCGCTTCACCTAATGGAAGGGGTGGCCGTTTTGATTCACGTGGCAGTTCCTCAGTTCGTAGTCGAGGACGTGGAGGTTCGCGTTACTTCTGTACTCACTGCAACCGCTTAAGGCATTCAGTGGAACGATGCTTCAAAATACATGGCTATCCCTTAGCACATGCTGCCACAATAGATGTTGATGAATAACCCATGGATAATGTCAAAATCCCTGATACTTCTCCTTCTGATAATACATTGATGACTAGATCAGAAGTTATGGAACTCCTGAGATCGCTGCAGCCTTCTACATCCACTACGCCTTCTTTTGATCTACAGCCCTCATCAACTTCTTTTGCTGCAACCACAGGGACTGCTTTGCATGCTTCCTCAGCCCCATCCACTTGGATCATCAATTTTGGGGCTTCTGACCATATGATTGGTATGCGTCACTTCCTTACACCTTCTACAGTTACATCATGCTCTCGGTCTGTTCGTCTTGCTGATGGTAGCACCTCTCCTGTACAATTTATTGGTTCTGTTCGTGTGTCCTCCGCTCTCACTCTTCCAAATGTCCAGTATATTCCTAAATTTCATGCGAATTTAATTTCTGTTAGTAGTCTCACCCGTGCTCTGAACTGCAGTATAACTTTTTCTCCCAAATCTTGTATGTTTCAGGACTTGAGTACGAGGAGGATTATTGGTACGAGATTTGAACGAGATGGTCTTTACTTTTTACAAGGGGAGTGATTGGCGGCATTCGCTAGTAGTAGTAGTGGCTCGTCTTTCTGTTGATACTACTGCTCCGATTACTGCTTCAAATAATGAGTCTGTAAGCTTGTGGCATGCTCGATTGGGTCGTGTTCCAAGTCGTGTCTTGAACTTGATTATTTCAAATTTAAATAAAAGTGATGATGTTAGTGGTTGTGAAGTGTCTCAATTGAGCAAACACATTCATAATTCATTTCCTGTGGTTGAACATAGAAGTACTAAAGCATTTGAACTTGTCCACTCAGACATATGGGGACCCAGTCCCGTAGCCTCGTTTGATGGGTTCAAATACTTTGTAACTTTCATTTATGATTTCTCACGAGTAACATGGGTATATCTTATGCGTCGACGAGGTGAATTATTCTCATTGTTTCAAACATTTCACAAACTGGTGACAAATCAATATGGTTTCTGACAAATCAATATGGTTTCTGACAAATCTATTATTCCATTTAGACCTTCCGGTCTGATAATGGAGGGGAATATTTATCCAAGTCCTTTATAAACTATCTCCAGGATAATGGCATTATTTATAAACTTTCTTGCGTGTATACTACTTAACAAAATGGGGTTTCTGAGCGAGAGAATTGGCATTTATTAGAAGTTACACGTTCTCTATTATTAAGGATGGATGTTCCCAAGTCATATTGATCTGCTGCAGTTCTGATGGCCTGTTTTTTGATTAATCGGTTTCTTACTCGTATCCTTCAAGGAAAAATCCCAATGCACATCCTTCTTCCGTCCTTACCATTATTCCATATTATCCCTCATGTGTTTGGGTGTGTTTGTTTTGTCCATAACTCTAATCCTTCCCGGGACAAACTTGACTCCAGAGCAATTAAATGCATATTCATTGGATACTCTATGCAACATAAAGGGTATAGGTGCTATGATCCCATATGCAGGAAGCTTTATGTTTCCATGGATGTCACCTTTATTGAGAATCGTGCTTTCTGCAGTGCTAATGTCGGACTTGGTTCTTCCTCACCCACTCTTCTATTACCTGCATTGGTCACTCCGTCGGCTACTAGTGAACCTAAGAAACTCATTACCTATGTTCATCAGTGGGTAAGACCAACTCAAGTTCAATACGTGGCAATAGATCCGACTTTGACCTCAGGTACTCCTTCCTCTCCTATTGCAACTCTCACTCGTAGTCATCATCCTGTTTTGCATCCTATATCTAATTTTCTGTGTTATGAGTCCCTATCATCATCCTATTGTTCCTTTTTAGCAACTATATCTTCTCACAGTATTCCCAGATTTGTTCGTGATGATTTAGCAGTACCTGCCTGGAAACAAGCTATGGAAGTTGAGATGGAGGCTCTACACAAGAGCGGTACATGGGATGTTATCTCTCTACCTCCTGGTAAGAAGATAGTTGGTTGTAAATGGGTCTTCTCCATCAAATATCGTGCAGATGGTACTGTAGAAAGATATAAGGCTCGACTGGTGGCTAAAGGCAACACTCAACTTTTTGGAGTTGATTATACGGAGACTTTTTCTCCTATGGCGAAACTCAATTCTGTTCGGCTTAGCCTTTCTCTGGCGGCTAACCTGGATTGGCCTCTATTCCAATTAGATGTCAAGAATGCTTTTCTGAATGGTGATCTAACTGAGGAGGTATATATGGATCTTCCTCCTGGTTTTCAGCTTAAGGGGGAGTCTGGAAAGGTGTGTAAGTTGAAAAAGGCTTTGTATGGCTTAAAACAATCTCCCAGAGCTTGGTTTGCAAAATTTAGCTTGCAGTTCTCTCCTTTGGATTCAAGTGCTGCCAAACAGATCATACAATGTTTATTCATTCACGCCCAAAAGGAAGAACTATTCTACTTGTGTATGTGGACGACATTGTCCTTACTGGTGATGACTTGCAATTCATCCAACAAACCAAACATCAACTAAGCAAGCAGTTTGAAATGAAGGACTTGGGTCGTCTGCGATATTTTATGGGAATTGAGGTGGCCCGCTCATTAAAGGGCATCTCCATCTCTCAGAAAAAATACACCCTTGATCTTCTCAAGGAGGCAAGAAAGTTGGGTTCGCGACCAGCGCTTCCCCCCATGGAGCAGAAACACTCACTGCATGCAGACATAGGTGACAAGCTTGATGACATTGGCATATATCAGAGATTAGTTGGGAAATTGATTTATTTGACAATCACAAGGCTAGATATTACTCAAGCAGTGAGCATTGTGAGTTAATACATGCATTCTCCCAGGAAGCCTCACTTGGAGGCGGTTCATCATATCCTAAGATACTTAAAGACATGTCTAGGTCGAGGAATTTTGTACAAGAATCATGGGCATGTGAATATATGTGGCTTCTTAGATGTGGATTGGGCAGATTGCTCTACAAATAGAAAATCTACGTTTGGGTATTGTACTTTTGTGGGAGGAAACCTGGTGACTTGGAGAAGCAAGAAACAACCCGTGGTCTTCAGGTCAAGTGCAGAGGCAGAGTACAGAACTATTGCTCATGGGACATGTGAACTGTTATGGTTAAAGTCCATTATGAAAGAGTTGGGTTTATTCTTTGACTCAACTATTTCTCTTTATTGTGACAACCAAGCAGCCATCCATATCACTTCAGACTCAGTCTTTCATAAGAGGACTAAACATATTGAAGTTGATATCCATTTCGTTCGAGAGAAGATTGCTTCAGGAGAACTTTCCACACCCTTCGTTCGCTCTTCAGATCAGTTGGCAGATATATTTACAAAGGCTTTAAATTCCACCACGCTTCGTGAGATTTCTGGCAAGTTGGGCATGATAGATATTCACGCACCAACTTGAGGGGGAGTGTTGAAACATAAGGGCCTTTGTTTAAGGGTTTTATTGGGAGTCTTAATGTTATTTTTCTATTCTAAGGTAGTAAGTTGTAGAAGGGCAAATAAGCCCTATTTATAAAACTTCGAGGATTAGGGTTAGAACCTAATTACTCTTCTACTCTCTCTCAAATCTCCGTCTTCAGTTACTATAGCTGCACTGTAGTGGTGCTATAGCACATGGTGAGGAATCTCTCTCTACATACAATGAAAGAAAGGAAGAAGAGAAGAAAGGGAAGAGAGGAGAGGAATAGAGAAGGAAAGGAAAAAGGAAGGGATCTAATCCCTCACTGATACCATGTAGATTAGTTACATAGTAAAAAAGGAGAAAGAGGAGGAAAGGAATAACGAAGAAGAAAGAGAGAATGAGATGGGGCCTGTTTGGATTTGAGCAAAGTTGTGCCGCCACTAGCATTCCATGGCATGTTGTCAAGGCTATCTGGTAGTGGATATGTTGTTCTTGCTAGTTGTTCCGTCCCTTGTTTGTTAAACACCCTGGATCATGGACAGGATGGGTTATGGCAGATGTTGGGAAAGTAAAGATTGGTTGTTGGCACACTTACACATGACACTTGCTGTATTTTTTAATGCTTGAAGATTGATGGTGGCACATATGCACATGTTGGGATGCTTGAATTTGGATGGTTGCACATGTGGCATATTGAAATATGTCATTCATCTCCACTAATAGATATGATCCTCATGTGTACCAAAACTATAGAGTGTCATTGACAAGTAGTTCCACCTCTCCACCAGAGACGCCCAATCCATGATCTAACAGACATCCATGACTACTAGTCCAAAATTGCATTGCTTGATTGCTTCCCATGCACAAGTGGGTTGATGAAATCATGGCCATGTATGAGTGTCTATGACTAGTTGGGACACAACTTTGCCCAAATTCGAACAACCCCTTTGGGTTGGGCATTTGACTTCTCTCACTTTTAGTAAGAATAATTTGAAATACATCTGGTACTCCATACCACTAAAGTATACACACACTCACATGCTAATAACTTATTTCTCTACAGTGATCTACCTTTAGGGTGATAGTTCCCTAACTTTCACAGAGTTTGTGAGAGGATAGACAATCAAGACTAGCAGGTTTCTTGAAAGAAAGGGGACTTTTTTTTGTTTTTTTGGTTTTTTGGTTCTTTAGTGCAATGAGGTTGTCATTGATTGCTAGGGAAATCGTGAGCATGCCAAGGCCTTGGAGAAGGTGAGCGTTTGGCTGTTTGGGTTACAGAGCAATTGGTGATGTTTATTGTCGATTTCTTTTAAACTTTAATGGTTTCCTTTGGGGGGTCCTTATTCTTCTCTGTACAACATCTTTGGAAAGCTTTTGCACTGTTGAGCCTTGTAGAATTGGAGTTCATGCGGAAGACTGCAAGATCTTCCACTGTTGTGATTTCCAGCTTTAGCAGCTTAATCTTCCCTACCTCGAGAGCTGTCATTCATGTGGTTTGGAGGTGAGAAAGATACCCATCTTTTGTTAGTATGCTGTTATGCTCAACAAGCATGGAAATGCTATTGCTGGCTCTTTGGTTTGGAAAGGGATCAATATTCATCACTGCTTGAGCCATTCATCTTGGTTTAGCTTGTGGTGGCATTGACGTGGTTAGATCTCTTGGATGGTCGGCTTCTCCACTGTTCAGTTTGGTCTTTGGTGTTGAAGGAACCATTGAATGATTGACGATCTTTCTCTTATGAAGCTTTGCTGCTACGCCAGATTCGTTGGAAATTGGTGAGGGAGCATCTTCTTTTCTTTTCTTTACTGGTACGCCAGATTCGTTGGAATTTGGTGAGGGAGCATATTCTTTTCTTTTCTTCAAGGGGTCCACCAGCTCACCACTTTGATTCTTTCGTAGGGTTGAAGGATACTCCAGCTGTGCATTCCCACTTAGATGTCTGGCATTCTATTTCTTATATTCTCTCATCAATGGTGGACTGCATAAGCTGAATTAAAGTGGATCCATTAGTACTTCAAGTCCTATGGGATATCTTAAGGTTTTTCATGACTCAAATGGGAAGGTTCTACTTTCTTTTACATATCTTAAATGTTTGCATGTGGTTCCATGCAATGTAAGGATGATTCTCTCTGGGGTTGTTTAGATGCGTGGGACTCTCCATTTAAGTTCCATGGATGCTGAGGTCCAAGAGAGTTCCATGAATAGGGCAATCATTGCTTTCTGAATGAACTCATGTTCTTTCTGTCAGATCTTTTTTGTGGAACTTGAGTTCTGAAGTGATTAGTTCCATGGTACATCCAAATTCTAGAATTCCACGCATCCCAATGTTGTTGATTGGCAGACAGGGATTTGGTTTCCTCCACATTCAGCCAAGTTTGCGACAGATAATTTGGATTAGCTGGCTGGGTATTTTAGGATTGTTTACAACTTCTGGGAAGCTATTGCTATGGTGGATAACAGGGGATCTAAATGCTTCATCTTTATCTCACTTTTAGGTTTTGGGTCTTCTAGATTGCATCTGTTGAAGTGCAGATTTATGAAGGAAATCAGTCTTTTGCGGCTTGTTGTTTGTGCTAATTACTAAACTAACCCTTAGACATGAACTGATAAAAAATTCATGTTTATATTGTTTTCAGTGATTTGAAAGTTTCATTCTTTTGATAGATTATCAACGTAAATTTTGGCTTGTTGGTTTGTGTTCTGTTTGAAGTTTTAATATTTTTATTTTTCATTTTTCAGATCTTCGATCAGTTGCGGGGCCGATTCTCTTCAGGGCTATCTCTACCTCAAATTTGTGAAAATTTTATAAAAGCAGCATATGATCCTCGCATTTCTGGTATCTATCTTCAAATAGAACCCCTTAACTGCGGTTGGGGCAAAGTTGAAGAGATTCGAAGGCACATAACAAATTTCAAGAAGTCAGGTAATGGTTTATGTTTTCTAATTTTATTTAGCTTGATTACGCTACATTGATTTTTTTCTTAAATTGTGAACCTACCTCTTTCTTTATTGATTTTATTTTGCTACGTAAATGAGGGATGACCAGGTTGTGGCTATGTTATGCTTATTACCCACAATTGGCTGGTTATTCAACCTAGTGGTAGACTCATGTCATATGAAGATGTGCTTTCCAATAAGTTCTGAAGATGTGCATTCTAGTGATAAATAATTTTTGGAAGGTGAAATTTAGTACACTGAACCTTCGTTCGGTAGTTATTGTCTGCTTTGCCATTTCATGGGAGGGGGGTGGGGGATGGTGAGTGTTGGTTGTCATGTACCAAGGATAGGCAACTCTTGCTGGCCTAGGTCCTTCAATAATTGGCTCTGTGCAGGTATATGGGGAGGCTTTAAGACAAGTGCTTTGAGATTTTGAGTTGGTTCAACTGGTGCTACATTTTCCATTTAGTGATATATGGATGTACGGGGAGTAGTTGCATGATCCTTTTAACCAGGTGCGGCTCCTGCTTTAAACCGCACTTCGTTCTCGGGCTCCCACTAGGGTTCCCTGTTCCTGCACCCAAATCTGTTGCTGCTTTGCTTCACGCTTCGTGCATGTAGAACCGGGGCATCCCTAATGTAACTAGAACAAGGAGCTTTCCCCTTCTTGCATGTGGCAAATATATTTTAGGGGCTGTAATCGTTTGATTGGTTGGATTCTTGTTTGAAATCTGGCTTATGTAAGGAAACTGACAAATGATGCATGCTTGTTACCGAATATCTAAGTTACTCAGGTAGGCATTGACCATAACTTGCTTTTGGCATTTACAGTTGTAGTGTTGGACATGGGTAGGGCACATCTATAGTGTTAAGCATGCCACCTTTTTAATTTATTGAAGAGTTGGGTTTCGCTTTTATTTGTTTTTCCTTTCAAAACTAGATGTTGTTTTCTCCTAAGAATCCGAACTGGATTCATTTTGGAGGTTGGCTAGATCCATATGGGGAGGTTGTAGACATGGATGGTGTCTCAAAATGAATTGGGTTTGGCAGTTGGTTTTGTTGGATTGTGGAACGTCGTATTTTATTCATAGAAGAGGATGTACATGATAGTTTCAGTTAGAATAAGTCTTTCAATGATACTTTCTGTTGGAGTTTAGTTGCCAATGTGTGGCCTGAATAATGACCCAACTTTTGATAGAATTGTTTTGGAAGTAACTTAATTGGGTGGAAACTCAAAAGTAGTTTGGATGTTTCTTGGGTACAAGGTGATTTAATATCGTCTTTGTTTCATATGAATATGATACAAAAATAGTAGTATTACTTCCACTTGCAAGGACCTTTGACCCAAGGTGCCTCGACCACTCTAGAATCTCATGCCCATCTCTCTTCCAGGTGTCCAGACTTTTTGACATTTTGAGAGTTTTTTGTCACAGATTGACCATTCACAAGGGGCTATTCTAGGGACTTTGCCATTTTTGGCTCAACTTGTATGTATACAGAGAGGCTTGTAAATAGTAGAAGGGTATAGGGAATTCTGGAGGGGGCTGGAATTGTCTAAAGTAGTGTAGAGATCTCTGGAATGTTCTAGAATTCTTTGGTGGGGTCTTATAGAGAGAGTAGTGTTGTCAAAATTGTTATCGTATAGCAGATCGTAATAGGGCTTGAATCGTATCGAATCGCATATTGTCTCGTAAATCGTAAAATTCTTTATGATTTTCTTAAAAATATAAACAAATAAGAAATTTTTTAAAAAGTTACCTATCATCCTTTTTCCATCATTATGCACCAAGTAATAACATGTCATGATAGTGGTAAAGGATTCTTGTCTTTCCTTTTTTTTTTTTTTTTTGTCTTTCAAGAAATTTTCCTTAAAAAACCGTACAAGGATTTTTTCAATAATTTATGCTTTCGTTACCTTTCTTGAATATAGAATCATATTGGAAAAGCGGCATTTGATTTTGTAGACAAACTAAAAATGATATTTTGATTTCTGACCATCATTCCACAATACATAAGTCAACATGATCGTAACCATCCATAAAAGCATTTCAGATAAGTCATTGTTTGCAGGATCAATAATATCGGCCAAGCTTATCGATATCGGTAACCGGCGATAAACATTGGCCCAGTAATAACAGGCCAGTAGCTTGATTCTTGTGTATCACACGATATATCGTGCGATATCAATAATATCGGCCGATATATCGATATCGCATGATATATTGTGAATTTATCGCGTTTTTTTCTATTACGGATTCCAAATATCGTCGATACCTGGACGATATCGTCCAGGTATTGGTCAGACGCACAAGAGTCCCCCATTTTATAGAAAAAAATGATTTTTTGTTCGATTTTCTTCTACTTTCTCCTTCCTAAAAGAAAAAAGAAAAAAAAAACCATTGGGCTTTCGAGCGCTCCGCCCCGAACCCCGGGCAGGGGCGCGCAGCTCCCTGCACCCCCAACATTCCGACTCTACGTAGGGGTCATAGTTTGTTGAGTCCTGTTAGTCCTTTTCTAGATTTTATTGAGTCCTCATATAGATCTAGGCCATATAGGGTAGCTTGCATTGCATTTAACTAAGATAGTCAAAACTGCATTTGGAGGATACTCAGTCAGTTGCATCATCTATAGGTATATTTCTCAACTCTCTTGCTTGTTTTACTTTGTCAATGAATTGGTTGTGTTTTCATTAATGTCTTCTTACATTTATATATCTTATGGAATCAATTTAAACAATAATTGCATCAGTTCAATCAGACAACACATAGCTTAGGATCCTTTTACAAAGGAACTCCATTATGTGGACTTTCGTTTTTACATATGAGTTTAAATGTGTGTATTAAGGTCCATTTTAACAATCCTTGAAGTTTCATTGAAAAATTCAATCAATTTCTCAATGTTTCCCCATGTTTCCCAAAAAGTGCGATACATTACGCGATACAACCGATATATCCCTAGCGATATGCGATATGTATTTGTATCCCAAGGGTGTGAAACGTAACGCGATATTGATATTGTGAACACTGAGATAAGTCATACATCAATTTGGTGTTTTGACCTGCTAAGAGGTAAGAAATCATAAAAAAAGCTTTAAAATTTAACGTTGAAGAGTATATATAATTTAATATCTTATAAAGAACAAAATAAAATAATTTACCTTTTCTTAACAATAAACTTTTTTTTTCTCTAAATGATTCTTAAAGCCCCCACCAATTTAAAACCATAAAATGAAAGCCAAGTGAAGCTTAAAATAGAAGGAAATAGGTATAATTTGAATTGTAAATCATAGGATTCAAATCATAAAATCATATGATTCGTATAAAAAGGGATTCAAATCATTTTGCGTAAGATTCAACTCAAATCGTGAATCGTAAGATTCAACTCAAATCCTGAATCGTGAATTGTAAGATTTTGATAACATTGAGAGAGAGAGAGAGAGAGAGAGAGAGAGAGAGAGAGAGAGAGAGAGAGCCTCAGAAGTTGCAATCTCTTGAGTTTTTTTTGCAATACAATGCATTCCACTCAACTCTTATGTCGATCTTGCATGGAGGACTCCTCATTTGTGAGGCAACCTTAGAAGTCGCAATCTCTTGAGTTTTTAGTGCAATACAATGCATTCCACTCAACTCTTATGTCTATCTTGCATCCTAGTAGGGTTTGGCACACAACACTTCGTGTTTACAAATGGGTTACATGTTGACTCGTTAGACTCGTCCATGAGGGCACTGTGATTATGACTACGCTTGGTCTATTCTTGGGGAAGGATTTGGGCCATGACAGGCTATTTCTCTATTTCCGTGCATGAATTTGCTCAAGTTTTGTGCTACTAAGGTGTTACTACAAGCCTAAAGTGTGTTGTTGAGTTTGTCAACAGATATTGTCTTATTGATTGGATAATTGGTGGTTTAATGCATTAGGTTTGTCCAGAGAGCACGAGCGTGTTTTGGATCATGTTCCTTTGTTGGATTTGTTGGATATTTTGGGACCATTTTCTTTAATTTGAGAATATCATTATCATCATCATCATCTAAGCCTTAACCCAATTAATTGGGGTCATACATGAATCCTGTTCCAACATTCCACTATCAAGGGCCAAACTTTCAGTTAGACCATAGGTCATGAAGTCTTTTCCCGTTACCTCCATCCACATCCTTCTGGGCCTTCCCCTTGCGCTTTTAGAGCCTTCAACTTATTACAACTCACTCCTTGTAACTGGCACGGCTCTTGGTCTTCGTTGCACATGTCCAAACCATCTAAGTCTACTTCCCCTCGTCTTATTACCAATTGGTGCTGCTCTCAAGTTCCCTTGAATGCATTCATTTCTAATTCTATCTTTGTCTTGCCACTCAGCCATCTCAGCATCCTCATTTCAACTGCACTCATCTTATGAACATGTTGTTCCTTAACTACCCAACCTTTTGTCCTATAAAGTTGTCTGGTCTTACAACTATCCTATAAAATTTCCCTTTCAGTATGAGTGGTACATGACAATAACATAAAACTCCAAAGGCACATCTCCACCTAGTTTGAAATATATGGGCAACATCCTTAATCTCTCCACTCTCATGAATTATGGACCCAAGTTATCAAAAGTGGTCATTTTGGGAACTTCTTGGTTAGCAATATTAACTAATTCCTCGTTTTCACTCCTATTCTTACTAAAATTGCACTCCATATACTCCGCTTGTTAGATGAGCTGGTAGAGATAGTGTAGTGTGTGTGAGTGATCCAAGGTTCAATCCCTGGTAATGTTACCTTAAAAAAATAAAAATGAAAAATAAAAAATTGCACTCCATATACTCTGTTTTAGTCTAACTAATTTTAATTCCTTTAAATTCTAAAGCATCACTACATAAATTTAGCTTTGTGTTTATGCACCCCCCCATCTTGTCAATCAAAACTATGTCTTCTGCAAACAACATACACTGCGGGATCGCTTCCTGCAAATGCCTCGTTAACTCGCTCGTAACCAATGCGAAAAGATAGGAGCTCAATGTTGACCCTTGGTGCAAGCCTATAGTAATTGGGAACTCACTTGTCTTTCTACTAGTCCTCACATTTGTTGCTTCTTCTTCATACATATCCTTAATTACGTTGATATATCCTCTTAAAATTCATTTCTTTCCCAACACCCACCAAATTCTCTCTAGGGACTCTATCGTATGCTTTCTCTAAGTCAATGAAGACCATGTGGAGATCCTCCTCTCACTAATTTCTCAATCAGTTGCTTAAGTAGGAAAATAGCTTTAGTGGTAGACTTCCTAGGCATGAAAGCAAATAACTTTTCTAATACATTTGTCTTATGCCTTTAGTCTTTGCTTAAGCACTCTCTCCTATAGTAACATGGTATGATGCATAAGTTTAATCCTATGATAGTTAGTGCAACTCTTTAAGTCTCCTTTACTCTTATATATAGGTACTGTAATACTTTTTCTCTACTCATTTAGCATTTTCTTCGATCTTACAATCTTGTTGAACAACTTTGTCAAGCAAAATAGCCCAGTATCTCCTATACAACCTCTATTGGCATCCCATTTGGTCAGAGGGCCTTCCTGTTTTCATCTTTCTCAAATAGATATCCCAATCTTATGAAACTATCTATGTTCTCCAACATTATTTGAGTTTATGGTTCCTTCTATCCCTATGCTCTCAGATTGGTTGTTATTTACAACCTCTGAAAATAGCTTCTTCACCTTTCATTGATCTCATTACCTTTTACTAGTACCCTATGGTTGTTGCTCTTAATGCATCCAACATGATCTAGTTCCCTATCCTTCCTCTCTCTTATTTTTGCAAGTTCGAAGAATCAATGTACTCCCAAGTTATTGAAGAATCAGCGTATCTCTGCCGCTACTTCCCACTTTTATAGCCACATTCGTGTACTCAGGTAAGACTTGTTTAGGGTCGAAGTTCTCTACTCCATGGGTCATTGACTCTGGAGCTTTTGACCATATGACGTGTGAGTCTAGTGCCTTTTTCTCTATTGATACATTGTAATTGAGTTTATTGGTCACTTTGGCAGATGGTACCCAATCCAAAGTGTGTGGAATGAGTATTGTTCATCTAAGTTCCATTCTTTCATTGTCATCTATTCTCTTTGTATCTAAATTTCCTTTTACCCATATGTCTGTTAGTAAACTCACAAAATCACTTAATGGCTCCGTGATTTTCTATCCCTCACATTGTTTTTCAGGATCTAAAGAAATAAGAAATTGGTGGAGGATAAGAACATAGTGGGCTTTACTATCATGACTGTGACGTAATTGGAGCAGCAGTGTAGAACAACATCTCTCCTTACCAGTGTCATTGTCATATCAATCACCCATTCTTAAAGATTCTCAAAAGAGTCATTTGTTCATTATTATCTGTGTCAGCTTTGGAATGTGAAGTGTGTGAGTTAAGTAAGCATCATCAGGTCATTTCTCCAACACATGTGGAGAAGCGTAGTTTAGTTCCATTTGCTTTGGTTCATTCAAATGTTTGGAGGCCTGTTTAAGTTTCTAGTGTGTCAGAGACTCAAAGTATGAGTACTTTGTTACTTTTGTTGATGATTTTTCAAGAATGATGTGACTTTATCTAATGAAAGATAGATCCGGATTGGTCTTTATTATTAAGATCTTTCATATGAAAGTATGGAATCAATTTAACTCAAAGAGGGTCTTCTGTTTAGATAATGCTAAAGAGTATATATCCAATTCTTTTAGCTTGTATTTATCTAAAAATGGTATTTTACATCAAATAGCGTGTGCCCACACTCCACAATAAAATGATGTTGCAAAAAGGAAAAACCGTCATTTGCTTGTGGCGATGTGCGCCTTGTTAATTCATTTGAACGTCTTAAAAAGTTTTTAGAGTGATGCAGTTTTAACAACATGCCATTTAATCAATAGAATGCCCTCTCCTATCTTAACAGGTTAGGTGCCTTATGCAATTTTATTTCTAGGTGTTCCATTGTTCTTTTTGCCCCCCAAGGTTTTTGGGTGTGTATACTTTGTTCATAAATTGGAGTGGCCATGATAAATTAGACCCTGGAGTAGTTAAATGTATTTTTCTTGGGTATTCTAGAGCACAAAAGGATGACGAGTGTCGTCTTCAAAGAAAAATTATGTGCCAATGTTACCTTCTTTGAGGCCAGTCCATGCTTCTCAAATGAAGGTTAATCTCTTGACTTGGAAGCTTCACCATCTTATACCATAGTACTTTTGCCTATTTTTATTGAAGAATGTACTATCCAATTGCCTCCTTTCACTGGTTTGCCCATTCCTGTTTCTAAGTCTATACTCAAAGTCTAATACTATGTGATCAACAAAAATGGGGAGATAATACCGCCAACCATGATGTGCCATCTATTAAAGTCCCTTGATATACATTGATATGCCATCCTCTAACGGCGCAACTAGTTGTTTGACATGGTATTGGAACAGAAGGTCTTGTGTTCGAATCCCGGGAGTAACAAATATGCCTCCGTGATATATTCTCCCATGGGGGGGCCAGGAAAATCAAGTCCGGCCTATTTATGGTGTGAGTGTCCCTCCACCCCTGCCCAGTATGTTACCGTGTGGAGTTCCACCCTGCACATGTGGGGGAGTGTTAAAGTCCATTGTTATACATTGAAATCACATCCTCTAATGGCTTGAGCTTTTAGAGCAACTGGTTGTTTGACACCATCCACCATATCTTCTTCCAAGTCGGTTGATCCAATCACTTTACCCATATCTGTAGGTTTATCTGATCTTTTATTGCTCTTAGGAAAGGTAGCGTGCATCTACTGACCACCTTATCTGATCTCTAGGTTTCTCTGATCCAGTCACTTTACCCATATCTCTAGGTTTATTTGATCTCCTATTGCTCTTAGGAAAGGTAGCATGCCTCTACTAACCACCTTAATCTCCAAATTTGTTTCTTTTTATTGTTTGTCTTCCATCTTTTGTAAATTTTTCTTGTCTTAATCGTCTCATTTTGTTCCTAATTCATACCAAGAAGCCTTGTCATATAAGTGGTGGAAGTGGGCTATAAAAGAAGAGATGGTTTCACTTCATCAAAATGTCACGTGGGAGCCAACTAGTCTTCCAGTTGGTAAATGTATTGTTGGTTATCGGTGTGTGTATACCATTAAATTTCAACTTGATGGCACAATTAAACAATTGAAAGCTCGCTTAGTTGCCAACGGATGCACTAATGGTATTGGCATCGACTATACCGAAACCTTTTCTCCAGTTACCAAGCTTAATTCCTTTTGTGTCATTCTTTCTATTGTGTTTAATCAGGGGTGGCGCCTATTTCAGCTCGATGTTAAAGATGCCTTTCTTCATGGTGATCTCACAGAGTTCTATATGGAGCAACCACCTGAGTTTGTTGCTTATGGAGAGTCATATAAGGTTTGTAAATTGAGAAAGGGAATTTATGGGTTGAAGTAGCCATTGCGTGCCTAGTTTGATATATTCAATAAGGTTGTGCTGGCCAAGGTTTTTTTTTGCTTTCGAAGTCCATGCTAATAATTGTCTTCATATGAAGAGGCGTCCCTGGTCTGATTATGTTAGTTGTATATGTGTATGATATTATGGTTACAAATTTATAGGACGCGATAATAAAGGAATTGAGGATCTTAAGAAGTATCTTCAACGTCATTTCCTAATGAAAGATTTGGGTCATCTATGATTTTCCTTGGGTTAAAAGTTATTAGATCAAAGGAAGGCATTAATCTATCTCAAGGGAAATATGCTTTGGATTGATTTGCTCACAAAAACAGGCATTCTTGGTACTAAGCTAGTCGATACACTGGGGGATCCAAATCATAAACTATTTAGTGATCAAGGAGATGCAGTCGAAGACCTAGAAAGGTATAGATGATCGATTGGAAAACTTATTTACCCAACATTCACAATGCTAGATATATCTATGATGGGAGTGTGTTAAGTTAGTCTGTGAGTTCTCTTAGGATGCCTTACATGTATGCGGTTATTTGAATTCTGGGATATCTTAAAGGAGCATTGGGCCAAGTTTTTTTTTTTTTTTTTTTGTTCTTATAACAGGAATAATCATCTTTTAGCTACAAGGTACTTTAATGCAGATTAGGCAGGCTCCCCGACTATTAGTTGGTCGTCTACTAGGTATTGCACATTTTTTTAAAGGAATTTGGTTGCATTAAAAGAGCAAAAAGCAATGTGTTGTAGCCCGATCAAGTACTAAAGCAGAATATAAGGCAATGGCTCATACCACTTGTGAGCTCATGCGAATTAGGTAACTATTGCGGGAAATGGGTTTTGCAGTGAACCTACTAATGCAATTAGGCAGCCTCCCATATTGCAAAGAATCCAGCCTATCATGAGAGAACCAAGCATATTGAAGTCGACAATTATTTCATATGTGAGAAGGTTTCTAGTGGTGAAATTTCTACGCCATATGTTCGGTCATAGGATCAACTTGCTAATATATTCATCAAAGCTCTTGGGCATAGTCTGCGCGTATTTATTCCAAGCCAGGCATCGACTACATCTATGCTAGAAGGGGAGTGTTGATGACTATGGATGTGGATTGTACAATTGTATGATGCACCTGAATGACTATAATAAGTGGTCTAACGATTGTATGGCCCACCTAGCCTTTAATTTTGTCCATGTGTCCCTTTATTTAGTTTATTAGGTGCACTTAATGTGCACATAGCATATTGTGAGGGGTATTTCTGGCATTTTTGCTCTCTCTCTCTCTCTCTCTCTCTCTCTCTCTCTCTCTCTCTCTCTCTCTACTTATATAAAAAGGGAGAGAGTAGGGACAGTGCAATCCTAGTTTTATCTCTCTCCATTCACTTTTTCCCATCTCTTTTCTTCCCCTTTTCTGTTTCCTCTCACTTTTACATAACGCTACGCCCTCAAACTGTGGTTTTAACCTCTTGGATCATAAATGATGGTGCAGCAGTTGTTCTGAAGATAGTTTTGGTACACTGATTGTACAATGCACTTGGTTTACTTGAAACCAGACTTTAGCTGTTTATGTTTCCTCACAGCCACACAAAAATATCATAAAACTACATCAGGGGTAAAGATACTTCTATTCTTGGAAAGTTTGCTATCAACCAATCCAAAAGCAAAACTTTGGAAAGAATGAGCTGTTAGAAACCTACCTGAGCAGAATTTTGAAAGACTTTATTTTTGTGCTTATTTGCGTGCATGAATGCACGCAGGCACACAAATGTATAAAGTCACAGTCCTTTATAAGGTTAGTGCAGATTATGTTTCGATCCATATGTTTGTACTCTCTTCTGTACATAATATTCATGCGTGTATATACATGTTTATGTGCATGTGTTCCATGGTTTTAAATCTGCTACGATACGGCCCTATCAGCCTCATCATATCTGTATTGTCCCAACCTGATACACAATACCAACCCGCTAGCAGGAATTGGAGGCATAGCCCGTGAAAGCAGTGGAAATACTATCAGTGTTCTTCAGTCCGGTTGGTTTTTAAAATTCTAACTTTGCAGAGGCTGCTGCCCTGCTTCCGGCAGTCAGGTTGGCAGGCAACCTTCATCAGTTTCTGGTATCAAAGGGGACTACTGGAAGTCTGGAATGCAATCAAGTAGGCCTCTTCAGATTTATCCCCATTGTAGGTGGCAGATTTGCTGGAAGAAGAGGCTTGAGTTTTAACTGTTCAATTATTCATAAGTTCCTAGAGAAGCTAATAGCATAGCAGATGACTGCATGAAGCAGGATGCTACTAGTCTTTCTCTTCACATTGAAGATAGCCACTGAAAGTGTGGGTGATTTCAGTTCGTTCTTGCTCCAGGTTTTTGCTTTACATTGAAGATAACCGTCCCTTCTCCTCTGTGTCTCCATGTTTTGCTTTGACTAAGTTCTTTCTGGAGTTTGGTTGCCTTGCATTCATTTCCTTTTCTTCTTTTTTTTTTTTTTTTTTTTTTCAGGTTTATGCTTTAATAAAATTCCGCATTCATTAAAAGAAGAAGAAGAAGAAGAAGAATGGGGAATTTAGAACTTTGATGTGCACACATCTTTGTGCAAGTGCATTTATAATTATGTTAACGCGTCTCACAATGAGCAAATATACTATGTGACATTATTGGGCTTCCTCATTTACCTCAATTGATATTAGCTGTGTACACATGGTTATGCATAGGTTCATAATTTTATACAGGTATAAACCTGTATGCATTTGTTCATATTCATGAGTATGTGTGTGCGTGTTACGTGTGCATGCTTGATGCTTATGCACTTATGTGGCGCATTTTTTATTATAGAAATTTAACAGAAATTGAGGGCTATGATTTAGTCTAGGGTTTTTCTTTACATTAGGACTATATGTCAATTCTTAAAAGACTCTTTTGGAGCCCTATGATATCTTTTTGCTGGAATTTTTATCGAGAAGAGTTCTCTTTTATTGTTGGTGTGAATTTTCTACAGTATGGGTTAAATCTTCCACGAGTAATTTGTGTTTCCTTCTCCATTTTTCTTGTTACTGTGAATTGCTTCTGTAGCTGGTTTTAAATGTGAATTGGAGGATTAATTTGATCATCAGCCCCTTTAATTTTAACGCTTCTTACCTTCAATTTTCCTTTTTCATCAGCAAATCCATGGTTTATGTTTCTATTTCTGGGTCTGTGGCAGGCAAGTTCATTGTGGGCTATATCCCTGTCTGTGGAGAGAAAGAATACTACCTTGGCAGTGCCTGCGGAGAGCTATATGCACCTCCTAGTGCTTATACTGCTTTATATGGCTTGGCAGTCCAGGCATCATTCCTAGGAGGTAAGTTGCTTTTTTACTTTTGAAGACCTAAAGTTTCCATATTTATGCCAGCAGAAAAACTGCATTCTACTCTCGATGGATGGCAAAGCTTTTTTCCTTCGCTAACATGCTATGAATATGCATTACTCAATGTTTTGCAGGCGTTTTCGAGCAAATAGGAATTCAACCACAAATAGAACGCATAGGCAAATATAAAAGTGCTGGAGATCAACTCTCACGCAAAACTATTTCGAAAGAAAATTTTGTTATGCTGACTTCATTGCTTGAGAACATTTATGGGAATTGGCTGGATACGATTTCTTCCACTCAAGGTGCTTTAAGCCTTTTTGCTTTAGTTTCCTAGGATTTGAATTGAATCTGTTAAACTTCAAGACTGGTTTATAGGAACTGTGAACTTCCATTGTTCCAGGGAAGAGAAGAGATGATATTGAAAACTTCATTAATGAAGGAATTTACAGAGTGGAAAGACTGAAAGAGGAAGGCTGGATAAAAGATATGCATTATGATGATGAGGTAGAAATTCCTGTCCAAGGTTTTCATTGATATTTAGGTGAATAGAATATTAGTTACAATGACAAATTGTATTCTATTGATCGTTAACTTTCTTTAGGCATTATTGAAGTGTGATGGTTCTTTATGTCTAGTTTTGACACCACTCATTTTTTAAGTGATTTCCTATAGTTAGAAGAGTGTTACGCATATCAGTTCCATCCCTTGCTCTTGGAAACACGCTTTTGGTAAGGAAGCTGGTAACATTTGGATATGTTTTGCTTGAGGAATTTATGGTTGTTGTAACTTATAAGATCATCATTTTCATCATCACCATTGTAGCCTTGTACCAGCTATTTGGGGTTGACTTTATGAATCCTGTTGCCAGTTATTCCCGAGGCGCTGTCCTGGATAAGTGAGCAAGCTTTGGTACCTAATTTCACTACCTGGTTCCAAGTCCTTTTAGGTTCCTCTCATCCTTCTTTTAGCGCCTTCAACCCAGTTATTCCTGAGGCCCTGTCCTGGATAAGTGATTTCCTAGAGTCTAATCTTCATTGCACATGACCCAAGGACCTCAATCTGCTGTTGATCATTTTATATTTTATTGGGACTACTACGTATGGTGCTTTAGATGACCTTATTCTAACTCTATTCTTCCTAGTTTCCCAAACATCAATTTCAACATCCACATGTTTGCAGCACACTCTTTGCTCTTGACTTGCTGCCTTCTAGCTGCCCAACACTTCACTCCTTGTGGCACAGCTGGTCGAATAGCTATTGTGGAATATACTGGCAAGATCAACGGCAAAATTTGACAAAAATAAGTAATCACCAGTAACCAAAAATTACAGATCTACAAAAGGCTAGAATCTCTAGGACCAAATATCCTCAAGGTTAAGATAGGAAGGTTTGATTGAAAAACTACACTATTGGTCTTGCTACTGAAGATCCAGGCACTTGCCTCAGTTACGAGGGAAGGTGTGAGGCACCTTCTTCGCCCGTACCTGTGTGTGATCTCTGCTTTACCAGATTCAAGATTATTAGGATTAGAGCTCTTGGCAAAAATCTGCAGATTAGAAAAAGATAAATAAGAAAATAGATATGCATGCAAGCAAGGGGGTGTAAGAGAGGAGGAATAACTATTGTGGTTATACTGGCAAGATCACTAGCAAAATTTAACAAAAATAAAGTAATCACCAGTAACCAAAAATTACAGATGTTCAGAAGGCTAGAATCTCTAGGACCAAATATCCTCAAGGTTAAGATAGGAAGATTTGATTGAAAAACTACACTATTGGTCTAGCTTCTAAAGATCCAGGCACTGGCCTCAGTTACGGGGGAAGGTGTTAGGCACCTTCTTCGCCCGTACGTGTGTATGATCTCTGCTTTACCAGATTCAAGATTATTAGAATTAGAGCTCTCGGCAAAAATCTGTAGATTAGAAAAAGATGAAAAAGAAAATAGATATGCACGCAAGCAAGGGGGTGTAAGAGAGGAGGAATGTTGCAAGCGAATGAATGAAAATGCCGCTTCTATGGAGGGCCTTGCTCTAGCAATCCGAGTAGGGAAGAACTCTACATTCCTCCCTTGAACTAGGAAACAGTAGGAGGATTAAGGGCGTCTTAGATCCTTGACTCTCTCCTTGATGCTTGAGTCCTCTCTTTCTTTCTTCTCAAGATACAAATTCTGGGGAAATGATGTAGGAGAATGGAACTGTTCAGATGTAATAATTTGAAATTCTGTCTAAAAATGTCTTTTACTTTTCTATGGACGGCCAAGGTTTAGAGATTGTGTAGGAAGGAAGAACTCTCTAATCCTCTCATGCACTAGGAAGTCCCAAGAGGATTAAAGGGTTCTTAGATCCTTAACTCTTCTCCTTGACATGGTATGCTAATGACCATTACGTAACGGTAACGGTGGTAACCTTTATGCGGTATGATGCCGAAACAGCCATGACAGGAAAAAAAGATCCATAACACCCCTAAATAAATAAATAAATGAAGGTTGTAATGGCCATTACGGCCTGTATTGTAATGGTAATAGCGGTGGCCATTATGGCCACTGTAATCGTTATGGGACACCTTGCTTCTTGATTCTTCTCTCCTCTTTCCTCATGAGGTGTAGGCTCCTGGAGAATGGGGGTTTTCTAAGTTTTCTCCTAATGAAAGGGAGAGCGAGTTAGAGTTTGTAGAGAAATTTGCAAGGGGTTAAAAACTCAAAGATAATTTCCTATTACGCAAAGAGTTAAGAACAATGTTGTCAAAAGCGATTGCATAATCGATTATGCGATTGCATAATCGCATAATGCCATGCATATTTCATATGCGATGGTCGCATATGCCATATGGATGTTATGCCATTGCATATCGCATAAAGCGATCACATATGCCATTATGCGATCACATAATCGCATATACCATTGCATACTTTTCAAAAAAAAATTTGAAAAAAAAAAAAAAACAAAGTTGTGCGATCGCATAAGCGATTAGGCATAAGTGATCGCACATGATCGCTTATGCCATTTGACAACATTGGTTAAGAGAGGGCTTTTGGTAAAGTTGGGGTAGTTTGAGGCAAAGGTACATACCCCATAGGATCTTTGGTGCATAGCAACACATGGCACCACCCCATAGGACATTGGGATGGGTTTATTGGTATTGTTGAAGACTTTTAAAGATAAAGGTGCATATGGGGGCATGTCATTTAAAAAAAAAAATGGGATGGACAGGGTGGATTCCTCATAAACATAGCGGTGGGCCCCACTATGAGTAATGAGCTTCCACTCTTCTATAAAATAGTTGCAATAAATGCGAGATGGATAAAGTGCTCTCTCTCTCTCTATAGTTGTAATAAATGCGAGATGGATAAGTGCTCTCTCTCTCTCTCATATTTATTTGGAAATTAAATGTACTAGAATCTAGCATCAAATGAACGGCATCCAAGCCGGTTGGACCTCATGTATAGTCCAACCAGTTGGACTTGAGAGTGCCCCATATATATATATATATATATATATATATATATATATATATATATATATATATATATATATATTAAGAAAAGGGGAATAAGGGTCGAGATCACTGTTGGTATCAATAATATCGACAATATATTTGAATGTATCATCAATACAACAATACAACCTTATATATGTCAATGATATTAAGAAAATATCACATTTTACCAACCGTATCGTTGATGCAATGCAATATATCGTGATACTGTCATCGATACACTGAAATGATGTATTTTAGTTGTCTTTCGTATCATTGTGGTGTGATACCGGCTGAATTATCGATACCATAATAACTGCTTGTTCCGACTTAGTCTTATAGCCTGTGATTCGTTTATGTTGGCTGAAATCACAAAGTTTGACTAGTCTAAGTTGTATCAGTTTTGGTGCTATGACTCATAGTCGACACTGATTGATTTAATCACTGAAACCATTATTCTAGACCCTGCTTGCAGCACATGCTCTGCTTCCCACATATTATAAAAAAAGATAATTTTACCTTGTGGTTTGTGAACTTCATGTGATGCTTCTTTTGTTACCTAAGCATGATGGTGCAACAACAAACAGTTTGGCATGTGTTGGTCTTGGCCTTGGTTTATAAACATCATGTGCGGTATGTAATGTGTATTGAATTGTTTCTGTTGTTTACCATTGCTCATTTCTAAATGTTTGTCGTCATATGAAAGAGAACTTCTTGTGGATACGATGTCCATAGATTTTCACTACTGTTGAACTCCATGTATATTTTCTTTATTTTGATTGAATAGTTCTCATATAGTAATTTTGACTTTAATAGAATTTGTTATTTGGTAAAACAATGCAGGTTATGTCAATGCTAAAAGAGAAAGTGGGTCAGCCAAAGGACAAAAAGCTACTCACAGTTGATTACAGGTAATCAACATCTTTCTGGAGATCATTGATGAGGTATTGTTGTGGAGAACTTATATTAGTGCATGTACTGAATCTTGCCATTTTCTTTTGACCGCTGCAAGAAATTATTACATTGTTGTATTTTCATTTTCTTCACTTTTGCTATACAAAATGCAACACCGAATCTTTTAATTCACAAATAGTTGAAGAATCTATTATTTATGTGATGATCATGGATGTTAAAATTCACAACTCTAATTCATTGGAAATAAGAGAATAATGTCAACTCTACAATCATATCTGTAATTTGTTTCTTAATGAATAACAATTATTTATTGAAGAAAAGAATGAGACACATATATCCTAAACCCTTGGTAGAGATATCAGCAAGATGGTCTCCGAATCTCACAAATGAGGTATGTTCTCCTTGTACTCTCTTTGACAAAGTGAGAATTCCCACAATGAGCTATTGGTCAATCATATTGGCATTCTAAGGTTGCTAGCATGAAGGATGAAGTTGATTGGCAACGAAAGTGATTGGACCACCATGGAAGATCATGGTCTGGTAGGAAATAGTGGAGGCCCTTTCTTTGTTTTTGTGGTGGGTCATGATCCTCGAGCAACTGTAAAGATGTTGCATTTTTTTGGAGAGTATGGAAAAGTTACAAAAACAATTATTCCTAGAAATAAGGAAATTGGCAAGCCATGTTGTTTTTTCTTTAGTAGATTTCTTGGACAATGTCTTGAAAGCTATTGGAGTTCTAGGTGGAATGTTGTAGCTTGGGTTGTACCGATGAATCTAGCAAAGAGTGAAAAGAATGGAGCATAATTTCTTAGAAAAGGGCGGATGAAAGTGCATAGTCCAAGAAGAGGGTGGAGATGGGTGGAAGAGAATCATAATTCATTCTTCTTTGATTTTGTTATTAAATTTTCCATTGCCTATCGGGGGGGGGGGGGGGGGGGGAATTTTTCTGGGGTTTTGTATCTGGCAACTTGCAGAACTGACCAAGTGAGCTCAACAACTAGATGTCATTCTTTTGGTTAAGGCAAGGCTAGGAATTCTCAATCTCTGTTCAATTGTTCTTCCATTCTCCTAAGGGCGATAGCAAATGTCTAAGACGTTGTTGCCAACAGAGAGATTGAGAAATTGAGGGAAGAGTGTTCAGCTGGCAACAATAAAGGAAGATGACAGAGCTTTGGAGGACGAAGATGGTGGACGAAAATGGGAAACTGTATCTCAGAAAGGGAAAAAACAAGCTCTGTCGACATACCCGACCTTGTTTGTAGAAGGGTTTCCGGAATCGTGGAAACCAGTAAATTTCAAAAGGGTTTTCTCGTCTGCAGGGATAGTAATGGAGGTTGTGATTCCTCGGCAAAGAAACTCTGACGAGAGTAGAGGCTTCGCATTCGTTCGAATGAGTTCAGAAGAGGAATTGGTTAAAGCAATCTACGAACTGAATGGAGAGAGTTTTGGGGGAAACAAATTGAGAGTACAGAAGGCGAGGTACAAACCAGAGAGTTATAACAAAATTGAGGTAAATGAAAGGAAACGGGGGTTGGAAATCTCGAAAGAAAAGATGAAGGAGGTGCGTATCGGATAGTTTGGCTCCTTTCAAGATAGCTTCAGAAGCGAACACAGGCTGAACTTTTAAAGATGCGGTATTGAACACATCAAATTAGAGAATCGAGGTAGCCGATGCTCAAGAGGACCAGAAAACAAGTGGGTTTGGAGAGCAGATACAGAGGAAGGTCCGCAAGGGAGAATTCATAAGAAAAATCTGGACGATTTGATGAAAACCTTCAAGTATTGCTTCACAGTAGTCGTAAGACCTAGATTAGGAGAATCAAATCTTGTACATTGGCTAACTTGCAATTGTGAAGGTATAGAGGAAGAAGATGTACTCATTAAATTGTTACGAAAGAATACAATGTTGGTATCATTGGGATGCCAAGAATATGTTGAAATGGTATTTTATGTATGTACATCGAATATAGGTTGTATAGTCACAAGGATCCACAAATGGGAGGAATGGTCGATCTTCGGATGGGAGGAACATTGGTACCAAATCTGGTACATCCCTCTTGAATTCTGGATAGACGACATCATAAGAGAGATTGGAGCCTGCACCAGGTCGGTGCCACCATTGACTGTCATAATGATCATAGTGAGGAGCTGTGTTTTGCAAGAATCAGAATTAGAAAGAAAAAATTAACCTAGTTTCCAATTTCGATAGGATTGAAGGTCGGCTCCACAAAGCTAAAAATTGTTGTGCTACAACAACAGAATGATATACAGAGTGATGAAGGAGAAGAGGGCCACAGTTCGCTAATGGAGGCTGCGCGAAAGAACAAAGAAGGATTTTCATTCCCATACTCCAGCAGAGTACGTTACTCTAAAGAGAGGCAATGTCATGAGTCTATTCGTTTTTGTAAAGAGGGGGTCAGAGTATCGTTGGAGATGATGACGCGTGGTGACGAAATTAATGTAGGGGGCAATAAAGTCTCCTCTCCCACTAATACTATGTTGACACGTGGAAAGGCTTCAGAAGGCATTTATATGTTGTTGGTTTTTTCAAATCCGAGTCATTAAGAAATATCTGGTACGGGTGTGGGGACCCAAGTACGTGATGTCTCAAAGCTTAATGTTGCATAGGTGGAGGATACTATAAGTCACGGCATGTGTGAAGATCATTGCCGTTCTAGTCCCTTATGCGAACCAAATAGCCTAGACCGTTCAAGACATTTTCAAGACCCGAGTTCCTCTCCGACTTGGACAAAACAGAGAAGTCCTCATCTATAGCTCCTTCCTCCTCAAATCGAGCCAGTCTGCGACTTAGAACAAGAGAGATCCCTCATGGAAAAGTCCAAGGAGGACTGTGTCAACCATTCGGGGGTGGATGATAATGCAATCGTTTGTGTCATGAAAAGTTCGGAAGAAAGTTTCTATGGTTCACCACTCAGTTTCGAGAGCCAATTCCTGTTGGACACATCTTAGACAGATCATTTCATAGAAAAAGAAAAATGTGCTTCTAAGGGAGAAATTGTCATTTATAGGTGTCACGAACAGAATGAAGTAGAGGGTGGGAGAGATTTGCAGGAGCAGCATGGGCAGGACGAGTTGGGATCGGGAGGGGCTGAAGAGCCAGCAATGTTAACTCCTTTAGCAGTCGTGCATCAAATGGACACTATGGTTGTTGTGGACGAAACATTATCACTGTTTAATCATTCGAGGATGTCAATCCCATAGAAGTAGACTGGAAAGTTAACAATGGCATAAGGTATGAGGAGAATAAAGATGGCGACGATGGAGGTAGCACAGTTAGTGGGGGTCACCTTTGGGGACTGACCGAAAGATTATGTGTTGTACTTCAAGTTTGTTGAAGAAAGGGGAAGATCGATAATTCCTAATCAGATCCAAATTTTGTTATATATTTGTTGAGCATGGGTGAATGTGGTAGAAATGAGGAAAACATTAATGGGTGCAGAATAGTGGGGAGACAGGGGGGAGCAATTAAGTTGTTATGAAGATTATGACTTGGAATGTCAAGGGTTTGGGGTGTGCACAAAAAAGAGGGTAATTCAAAGATGTGTAAAATATACAAGATCCAGTTGGCAGCGATCCAGGAAACGAAGATGAAGTCAATTAATTTGATTTGGTGGGCCAACAAAAAAAATGGTTAGCGGCAGACGCGTCAGGATCAGTTGGAGGTTTATTACTGATTTGGCACTCAACGATTTGGAGTAAAGAAGACAACTGGATAGGGAATTTCTCGATGTTAGCGGTGCTGAAAGAGAGGGGGTCCGATTTTGGATGGTGTTTCTCAACAGTTTATGGGCTGTGTAAACCAGAAAATTGCGATGAGTTTTGGGCAGAAATGGATATATGTTGTAGCAGGTGGGATGGTCCATGGTGCGTGGGAGGTGACTTTAATGTAGTCCGATTTCTTCATGAAAATCAAATGAAGAGCGAATCTAAAGTAGTATGAAAAACTTTTATGAATGGATAATGAAGACTGAGATGATAGATTTTCCAATGGGAGGTGCTAAATTCACATGGTCCAATGGGCAAGCATTACCGATAAAGTCCAGAGTCCAGACTAGATAGGTTCCTTGTATACCTGGAGTGGGCCAAAAAATACCCGTTGATACACCAATGCGGGTTGCCTAGTCGTTTTTTGGATCATTGTCTGGTTAGTCTAGAAATCAACAAAGAGGATTGGGGGCCACAACCCTTTAGATTTGAGTTAGCATGGTTAAAAATCAAAGGCTTTGGGGAAAAGATAATGGAGTGGTGGTCATCCTTTCCAACTCCAGGGGGAGCCGATTTTTCACTCTTCCAAAAATTAAAGCGACTGAAACAAAAAAATTGGAGTGAAAGAGCACCTAATTGGGCGAGAGGAGGAAACAAACAAATTCCTTCTAGAGATTCAAGGAATAGGCTCGAAACAAGAGGAGATCCTATCGAAGGAGGATATAGTTTGGAGGGAGATGCATAGTGCAAAGTACAATGCTAGAGTGCAAGAGGATGAAATCAAATGGCGGCAAAGGTCCAGGGCAACATGGCTAAAAGTTGGAGACAAAAATACCAAGTTCTGTCATGCGATGACTAGTGTGAGAGTACGAGCTAATAAGATTACATCGCTATTGGTGGATGAGGAAAGGATAGAGGGGAAGACAATTATTTGTGAATCTGTAGTTAATTTGTATAAAGATTTCCGGTCTAAAGAGAGGGGACTTTGACCGACTCTTGATAATTTGCAGTTTGAATCAATTTCATCTGACGAGGCGGATTTGTTGGAACTGACTTTTATCGAGGAAGAGATCGAGAATGCAGTGGCAGAGTTGGGGGCTGATAAAGCGCTAGGGCCAAATGTCTTTCCTTTGACATTTTACTAGAAATTTTGGGAATGTGTTAAGGGGGATGTATTACATTTCATGCACGAATTCTATGAGAATGGCGTTATAGTGCCACAATTAGGGGCGACATTCATAGCAATGATTCCCAAAAAGGAAGAAGCGGAATGTTTGAAGGATTTTCGTCCTATTAGTTTGCTAGGCGGCCCATACAAGATTTTAGCAAAATTTTTGGCATCTAGATTTTGAAAGGTTTTGGGTGACGTTATATCGAAGTCTCGAGGGGCTTTTGGGGATGGAAGACAGATTGTTAACTGTTCTTTATTGGCTAATGAATGCGTCAACTCTTGCGATAAAAATGGGGGGAAATGTATAGTTTGCAAGCTTGATATCGAGAAGGCATATGACCATGTCGATTGGGTGTTTTTAGATTATATGTTGAGAAGGTTGGGGTGTGGTCCTAACTAGCGCTTTTGGATTCAGAAATGTGTGAAATCGGCAAAATTCTCGGTAATGATGAACGGTTCGCCGAAGGAATTCTTTGCTGCTTCTCGAGGGCTACGTCGAGGTGGTCCTTTATCTCCATTTCTTTGAGAAGGTTGGGGTGTGGTCCTAACTGGCGCTTTTGGATTCAGAAATGTGTGAGATCGGCAAAATTCTCGGTAATGATGAACGGTTCGCCGAAGGGATTCTTTGCTGCTTCCTGAGGGCTACGTCAAGGTGATCCTTTATCTCCATTTCTTTTCCTCACAATTATGGAGGCTCTTAGTAAAATGATTGATAGAGGTGTTTAGGTCGGCTTGGTTGAAGGCTTTGGGGTGGACAACTCCAACTTTCAAATATCACACTTTCAGTATGCGACCGATACGCTTTTGCTATGCAAGGCGGAGGATTTCTTCGTGCAAAATCTTTGCTCCATCATAGTCAGCTTTGAGGTCGTTTCCAGTTTGAAGGTCAATATCAACAAAAGCGAGATTTTAGGGGTGGGGATCTTAAAAGAAGTGTGGGATTTCTCCTTACTATTTGGATGTTGGGAAGCACCTTTCCGACAACTTACCTTAGTTTACTATTATGTATAGGGAGATTGACGAAACACATTTGGGACCCAGTGCTTGAACGATGCAATAGGAAGATGTCCAAATGGAAAGTGAACTATTTATCTATGGTCGGGAGAATGGTTATGATTATAGTGTTTATGTCAAATTTGCCGATCTACTTCATGTCACTTTTTAAATGTCCAAAATCTACTATAAACAATTTAGAAAAGAGAATGAGGGATTTCTCGTGGATAGGGTTGGAAGAGAAACAAAAGTTCCATCTTTTAAAGTGGGACAAGGTTTGTAAGTGGACGGACCAAGGAGGTGCGGGGTTTAGGAAGTTAGAGGAGATGAATTTAGCATTGCTGGGAAAATGGGTATGTAGGTTTGGGGCGGAGAGGGAAGCTAAATGGAGAGAGGTTTTAACGAGAAAGTATGGGGTAGAGGAAGGGGGGCGGTGGACTAAGGCATCTTCATTGTATTGTTCCTCATACATACGGAAATCGGTGGCATCACTAAAAGATAGAGTGTGGGGGGGCATAGGGTTTAGTTTGGGGGATGTTAGAAGTATTAGATTTTGAAAGGATAGGTGGGTAGGAGATGTGTAGTTGTGTGATAGGATTCCCTTATTAGCTGAGCTAGCTAGGGAAGAGGGGATGAATTTCAACAACTGCTTTTCAGTTAGGGGCAACGAAGTCACTTGGGCTCCGTTTTGTAGAAGAAATATCGTCGATGAAGGGTTTGAAGAATTTCTCCAACTCCTTCAAATTTTAGAGAAAATTTCATTGGTGCTTTCAAATCCGGATTCTATAATAAGGTTAAAAGACAAGTCCGGTTCTTTCTTGATAAGGCTTCTTTTTTGGTATCTGTGTGATAGAGATGGATTTGATGGGATATACCCAACATCTTTTCTATGGCGATATGGTGCTCCTTTGAAGTGGCAGCTTTTGGATGGCTTGTAGGGAGGAACAAAGTGTTAACAATTGATAATCTGTGCAAGAGGAAGATGATTTTCCCGAATGTTTGTTTGTTATGCTACAGAGATGCGGAATCAGTGGCTCACTTCTTTATACATTGCTCCTTCACAAGAGAGGTGTGGAGTCATCTCCTTCAGCATTTTAGGGTCAATTGGGTGTTTCTGTACTCGATAGAGGAACTTCTTCTGTCTTGGCATGGTGGGGGGAAAGGGTGTGGAGGTTAAGTTTGTTAGTGGTTCTATGGACTTTGTGGTGGGAAAGGAATGAGCGGTGCTTTAGAAACAAAAAGGAAAAAGCAATAGATGTTTTCAGAAAGGCAACTCTTAATGTAAAGGAGTGGACGGTAGCGCAGTATCCTCAGCTACATATATAGCTTGTTTGGGTGGTTGCGTTGTTTGCTTGAGTTGTAGATTTTTATTTTTTGTACAATTGTATTTTTGGCTGTGGACTTGTTAATGAAATATCATCATCGTTTAAATAAAAAGGGTGGAAGAGATGTGATGCCTCAGGTAATATTGGGAGATCGCTTTTTCCTAGGTGATAAGAAAAAGTTTCAGTGAAGTGTGCTGACAAGGGGCCACTGCAATTGCTCAAGGGCATAGAAAGAGACGTTGGTTGGCAAAATGAGGGTGGTAGTTGCATGGCTGCTAACAGAAGATAACTGCTGAAATCTTGTCTAGTTGACAAGGTTGACTTCAACGAAGTGAATGTGTAGGATTTGCAAGTGTGCAAATGAACAATGCAAAGCAGTGAATTTGGTGGGGGTGAAGAAATTGAATGGGTGCTCAACACTATACATGCTCCCCTATGAGGTAGAAGCTGCAAGAATCCTCAATAAGGACTGGGAGGCATGGAGGGGCCGGCTTTGAATGAAACCAGTGTTTTAAATAGCTATGCTATGTAGTCTGTAGCTTACGTCACGTAGCGTAGCTTAGCCTTAACGCTATGTGGCTCATGAAAATAGCTTAAGTCGCGTGTAACTTAACGCTACATGATTAATTTGCATACACTAAACGCTATATAGACTACGATACATTCTACATAGTGCTCTTATATTTTTCCATTTTTAATAAAAATTCGTTAATCTTTTCAATGCTTTTAGTAAAATAATATAAAATAATATAAGTAATAGTATTAAAACAGTTTTATTGCTCTTTCTTTACCTTTATACTTAATCACTGCCTTTCCTTTAAGGTTGCATTTCGTTGCACCAAATATCATGAAATTTTGTTAAATTTCATTATTAATTAGTCTAATTTGGTGCAAAATATCATGAAAATTGATGCAACCAAGCACTACCTTGATAAAAAAAAAAAAATAGAAGTATCATGTAGCTTATGCTACACGCTATGTAGCTTACGCCTCACGCTTTAGAGGGATGAACACTACGCTACACACTATTTGCTATTTAAAGCACGGAATGAAACAATAGTCTCATCTGGTAGATCTGCTTTGTTTAGAGTCTGGGACTACCCCTCAATGCATGGTATGTGGAGGTGTTTGTGCCCTTAGGCTCTAACATTGACATGGCCTTGGAAGTGGATCCTTGATCAATTAAAAAGACATGAGGATGGGGAAAGTGAAGGTGCTACTTGATGGAATCATGCATTCAGAATTGTTTATTCTACTAATAGTTGAAGGGGGATTGTAGGTAGTGAAATTGAGGAAGGGGAATCCTCATGCGAGGGTTGAGGATAAAATTGGCTCTTGGGGCTAATTTTCACGAGCTTACCAGACTCCATGGAGGACACATTGGGAAAGAAGATACACACTATGTCGAGGGGGGTCTCTAGAGTTGACATGGAAAGGTGGGGCCATCGAGATAGGCAACAAGACAGTTAGATGATTTGCTCCTAAAGAACGTCACGAGTAGTTTTGGAGAAGCAAAAAATGTCGTTTTCCAAAAGGGCGGAGATGTATCAACTGGAGGGTCACCAACTAAGCAACAAGTAGTTTGGGTGTGTAGCTTTCCCCTGGAACCTGATTGGCGATGAGGTGAATTTGAATGACGCCTCATCTCCTATTTTTCCATTTAAGAAACAATGTGGTTCTTGCAAGATGTTACATTGAGATTTCTTTGATTGTGTATGGAATTTTGCATGATGTGGATGGCCCCACAGTTGACTATAGAGTCTAGTCTTTTCATGTGTACATATAGTTATGTGATCCTGTCTCACGTAAGATTAAGTTTGGTCTCTTCTTGGCGTGTAAAATACTCAAATTTCTTCAAATGCAAGCAGGGACTGTGGTGAAGGTTAAGTTGGGCTTCGGGATAGATGACTTGAATTGGAGCTTACGTGAGAGCTGTGGGGAAGACGAGCAAGCCAAGGCGTTGTCCTCATTTTTTGGCTTAACAGCCCCACCTAGTGTTGTTGTTGGGGGGTTAAAAGGTTTTATTGTGTCATTGTGTGACATATTACCAGTTCCGATCAATACTTTGAACATTGATTAAGAGTCCAATTTTGGGTAGTTTGTGATTAAGATGGTTTGTAATTTGGTCTGTGTTTTTTTTATCTTTGAAGGTTCAAGTAGTTTCTACATCCTAGTCGATATTTATGATAAAATTGGAGATGTTTAGTGATATTGAAGATATTGAAGATATTTTGAAGAAAAAAAATCCATTCCAAAAGTTTCCTGGTTGCAGCGATACCATAGATGATATTCCCAAGACCCGGGGAAACATCCACAAATAGGTGAAAAATGATAAAAAAATAAAAATAAAATTTTGACAAAATTCCAAACACTCCCCCCCCCCCCCCCCCCCCCCCCCCCCCTAAAAAAAAAAAAACCAAAAATGAAAGCCGAAACGTAGAAGTGATGAAAAATCCATAGAAACTTCGTTTTTTTTTTCTTCAAATGTTAGCATGGATTGCAATGGAAATCCATGTCTATGCAAGATTCTCATGCATTGACATGGATTTGTGGCGACAAATTAAGCAAAAAAATGCAGAAAATTGTGAAATCCTAACTTTTCCATTTTTATATTGGAAATTTTTTCACTATTAGTAAATATGGAAATTTTATATATTAATGAGTGTTGGCCAAATTATTGATTGACTACAAATTCTATATATTTATTTAGTCCTGATTGTTTTGACAACACATGGTTAGGCCCTATAAAATGGAAACTTATTCGATATAATTGTTTTTTGCTATCCAAGTATCAGCGGTAATATCGGTGATACCAATCCATGTTTCTGTATCCCTGGTCATCAACGCATGTAATAATATCTATACTCTGAACACTGTTTTGTTATGTGTTATTTTAAAAGGTTATTTCCATTTGAAGCTATTTTGGAAATTTAAAGTTTGTGTTAGAATATGGTAGGTTTTGGAAAAAAAAAATTATGGTAAGTGGGAATGTTTTAAGTTGGGTGGTCTTAAAAATATGGATTTTTTTTTTTTTTTTGGTAGTGACGAATTTTGGATGTGTGTGTGTACATGTGTGTGGGAGCACGCATAAGCGTGTGCATGTGTGGGTCTCAGGTCTAATTGGTTGGACCACAAGTTAAGGTCCACCTATCAGATAACATGTAAATTTTTAAGTGTATATGACATCCAACCCTTCCAATAGGTTGGCCCCACCAAGAGGATAACCTAGTAAAAAAATCAGCCCTATCTAATAATGGCACACCTTACAAAACAATGTTTAGCCATTGATAATAGAAAAATGTGTGGTCCACTTGATGAGTGGATATGGTTGTTTTTATATTATGTAATCCTCATGATGAGGCTAACCTACCATACGAGTTGGATGTCGCATGCACTTAACAGGTTGCAAGTTATCTGTTCGGTGGGCCTTCACTAGTGGTCGAACCGGTTGGACCTGAGATCACACACACCAATGTAGATGTATGTATGTATGTAAGTACATATGTATGTATCCATATATATGGGTTTTGTTGATGTCCCCACCATGGGACGTCACACACAGAGAGATTTATGCATGAATGCGTGCATACATATGGTTTTTGCTAATGTTCCACAACGTCCCTAAACCTTTTAAATGGCACATGGGGTGACCTTTTGTTGATCTAAACTATTCATACAACTTGGAGCAGGCCATGGTGCAGAAATCATGACTTGCTCCTAGTTGTATGAATTTTTTTTTTCTTTAGAGGTAATAATAATTTTATTAAGAAACTTGCAAGCGAGAGAAAGAACTTAAAAGAGGGGCCGTTAGGACCCACTTTAACATGAACCGCCAAATTGGAAACCAAATGGTTAATCCTATGAATGACCTCATTTACCCCCACGCTAACATTCTGGAAACAACGAGCATTCCTTGCCTCCCATATCGTCCAAAGGATAGCCATGATGAGAAGCCGCCATATGATTTTACGATTCTTACCAACTCCTCCGTGCCACGCCCATAGGAGCTCATCCACCGACTTAGGCATAACCCAAGCGACGTTGCTCGCTGATAGAAAATAGACCCAAACCTTATATGTGAAAGGACAATGAATGAAGAGACCATCAATTGATTCTTCATTAGCCATGCACATTAGGCAAATTTTCGGAAGGACCATCACTCTTCTTTGAAGATTGTCAACCATTAGAATGCGTTGTTGTCCCGCCAACCAGATGAAGGCCCGGGGGGGGGGGGGGGGGGGGGGGGGGCATAGAACCAGTGATGGAACGGGTGATGTGGGCGAGAGACCGGGGAAAGACTAGAAATTAGACATTAGAGCGATCTAACAGATTGGAGGAGCTATTCCCTTTTCAGACTACCTTGTCATTTTCAGAAAGAACCGGCTTGACCGAATTTAAAATTTCCAGTAACCCCATCAACTCTTTGAATTCCTCATCTTGGAGGTCTCTACGACAGGGAGGGAACTAGACAATGTTATCCCCTTCCCAAGAATAACAATCATCCACTCGAATAAATCTAGTCGGGGCAAGCATAGCTAACCTCGGAAAGAGCTCCTAAAACGCTTGAGGGTCGCACCACGCATCTTCCTAGAATCGAATGCGAGAGCCTTTTCTTAGGCTGAATGTGATGCCTCTGCTCACCAAATGTTGTGTAGAGGAATGCCTTTCCAAACACTTGAGGCTCTATAAAGAGAGGAGGATTTAACAAACCAACCACCAATCTTGTAACCCATACTTTGCAGCAATCAGCCTTCTCCAAAGCTTGTCCTCTTCCACACAGAAACGCCATATCCATTTCTCCAACAATGCCATATTTACCGAAGCTAAAGGCTTGATACCCGCTCCCCCTTCTGCCGCTGGTTTGCAGACCTCCTCCCACTTTAAGAGATGAAACTTATGTCCATCACTTCCCCCCTTCCATAAGTCCCTCCTAAGTTTCTCAAGTCTTTCCAGGACCGAAATCGGGCATTTAAAAAGAGACAAGAAGTACACCAGCATGTTGGAGAAGGCCGTCTTGATCAAGGTTATGATAGCACCCAAAGTACACCGGCATGTTGAATTCTTTCGATGACCATGTTCCACAATTGGGAAACCGGCTTTCCAATACAAAGTGGTAACCCAAGATATTTTGAAGGGAAGTAACCAGAGCGGCACCCAAAGATACTAGCGAACCTTGAGAGATTCTCTTTATTGACGTTAACACCCAACATTTATGATTTTGAAGCATTTATCTTCAGGCCCGAGACCGCCTCGAAACAAACAAGAGCCTTTCGCAAATTCCAAATCTGCTTTTCCTCCGCCTCACAAAAGAGGATGGTATCATCCGCATACTAAAGATGACTAACGGTCTCATCAAACCTTGAAATCTGAAAGCCCCAAAAGAGGCCACTTGCCTCACATTTTCGCAGCATCATACTACGGGCCTTCACAACCACCACAAATAAGTACCGGGATAACAAATCTCCCTACCTGAGGCCCCTAGATGCCCTAAAGAATCCTTTGGGAGACCTGTTGAACAAAATGGAGAAAGAAGCCGATCAAATGCACGATCTAATCCAACCTCTCCACTTGGAACCGCAACCTGGCCTCCCAAGCATATAGTCCAGAAATCTCCAGTCGACATGATCAGAGGCCTTTTCAATGTCTAACTTGCAAATGATGTTGTTTCTCTTCTCCCTATGTCTGTAATCAATACATTTATGAGCCACTAGCGCCATATCCAAGATTTGTCTGTCCGTAACGAAAGCCCCCTGGCTTTCCGAGATCACCTTAGGAATGATGTCCCGAAATCTAAGAGCTAGGATCTTAGCCAAGATTTTGTAAGGCCCTCCAAGAAGACTGATAGGCCTAAAGTCTTTCAAGTGCTTTGCCCCTTCCTCCTTGGGAGGGATGAGAGCAACAAAAGAAGCACCCTATTTGACAGAAACGTGCCCACTCTCCGAGAATTCGATCACGAAGTTCAAGACATATTTCTCCACAATGTGCCAAAATCTTTGGGAAAAAGCAATTAGGAAGCCATTCGGACCTGAGGCTTTGTCCCCACACATTGAGTCGATAACTCTTTTCACCTCTGCTCTCGCTGACTGACCGGAGGGAACCTCTCGCTCCAATCTATCGACACCAGAAATCTATCCAACCTGGACATGAGGGGATTCACTTGACCATTGGACCACGTGTTTCTGGCCCCTTCTAACGGTAAGTCCACCAAGTCATGCTTCCCTACCCACTCCGAGAACCTAGTCATATTTGTAGAAACTTTTTCCCCTCTAGATTTCTCGCATGCGAAACGAACAACGTTGAAATCGTCCCCAATGCACCAAGGAGCCTCCCACTTGTCCCTGACCCTGTCTAACTCCCAGAATTTCTCTCTTGCGATGTAAAGACATGGGCCATAATTTGCCGTGATGACCTACCTGAATCCAGAAGAGTTATTGATAAGCAAAATAGATAGAGAGAAGGATCCGGAGAAGCTATCCAAGCTCTTCCATCTACTCGTGTTCCGCCCAATACAAACACCCCCTGCAAACCCCGAGGTATTCAGCACATCCCAATCTTTATCCTTGATCCCCCACATTGAATCTAGCAAGCTTCTGTTAAACTTCTGGAGCTTTGTTTCTTGAATTGAGATAATGTCTGCCTTCTTCGCGTTGGAAATTTTCCTTACTTGGGCTCAACAACTCTTCCTGACCTTGCCCTTCTGCCTCCATGTAATCTAGAAGCGAATTCATAATTGATTGAACATTCAAGACGAAGAAGTTCGATCTTAGCCTTCAACACCTGTGCTTCCTGATAGTACTGAGCAGCCCGTGCCTTCGCAAACTGGAAGAAGGCATGAACATCGTCATCACTTACACCATATGACATACCCACTAGTCCACCAACCCTTTCCATGATGTCTTCGGCCCACCAATGTTATTTTGTTGAGATGCTATCAGAGAACTCATTGGCGTCGTTACCTGTTTGGACCAGAGCATAATGAAGATCCTCATCTGTGACATGCATCTTCTCTGCATAGAGAGGAGTGATATCAAGAGCCTCTTGGAAGAGATCCCCTTCACCAGCTGCCTCTGAACAAATGGTCCCCTCTGGGATTGATCCGATCTCCTCTTCCGAAAGAGCAAAATCACCTCTGCACTCTGTGAGCGCTCAATCTTCTTGCTCTCTATCTGCCCTCTGATCATCTTCGCTGTCCGGGACCCCGAGTTACAACAACATTGTGCTAGAAGAATTACTCGAGTTGTCTGGATCCTGTAGAGGTCTTTGTAGTATTCGAAGAAGAGGCGGGTCTGTGCACGAGCCCATTAGTCTGTTTTAAAACAAAATGGCTGGGGGGGCTTTCGCATAAGGCCTTAGCTGGCACATATGCGACGCAAAGGTTCATTGTGTCACGTGTGGTGAAATTAGTCGTGTAAGTGAGGGTCACACGTGACAGCGAACCCACATCTTCTGTCACACGTGACACGCCATCTATCCGTTGAGCCCCTGGACACGTGTCCTTTCGAGCCTCGGCATCCTCCTTTGACGCCGAGTAGGAGTCTTGATCTTGACAAGATGAGCACGTGTCCCAGTTTGGGTCCGATCCAGGACAGGTGTCAAATGAGAGAGCGGTTTTTCCAGGCTCGAAAGGTGAACCTTCCACGAAGCTTCGCATCGGATGAGTTGTATCTGGAATTGGTACTCCTTCAGTAAACCCTTTGCTACGTGTCTCACTGATGATCAAGCATCCCTCACCTACCCCCTCCCGCCAATCATATCCATGCACGTCCCTTCCCCGTCGTTTGTTGCTCCACCGGCGTGCATACTTTGTGTTCCGTCATCTGCCTCCGAGTGACCTGCCTGGCTAGCCGATGGCGGCTCCTTCTCCCACTGATCCCATAGATCTCCCCATCTTATGTACTCCCCTTCTTTTTCCTCCTTCTGAACTGGAAGAACCAAAGTCCTATTGTCAACGAGAACAGAGATGGTACCTGGCATGGCCATACCCTTTTTTCTTCGAACACGAGCCCTCATCACCCCGATCCCCTCCCCCATCTTCGTTTTAGGATCCAGCTCGATGAAATCTCCCAAATAGGAAGCCGCCATCACAAAGAAATCCTGGAAGCAAGGTTCCAATGGAATCGCCCAAATCATAACCCAGAAGTTCTTGTACCCAAAGGTGGAAAAAAGCCTCCCAACTGCTGCATGTTGAGGATAGGACCGTCTTTGTGGAGGGAGCCCGCCATAACCAGGAGATTCGGATTCACCGCCGGACTTGATCGGATCCACAGTTAATTGTAGCCGAAGGGTTTAATGGTGTACATGGTTGGAGCTAATCTACAACATTCATCTAGCCACTTCCTGACTTGGGGAATTGCCACTCTAGTTGTAGCTACAACCGAAGACTGGAAGGTTTCCCAAGATTGAAAATCACTTCTAGATTAACCCGAACAACCTTCTCTCCACGTACCATTTCCGTCGTCACTTTTGGTGGATTAGTCGGCCTGTGAGAATCGCTTCGACCTCCCTCTGCTATATGCAAACTCTCAGCCAAGTTGGTCCCAAACACCACCTCCTTGTAGGAAGAGGGATTCTTACCTGTGGGGGCCGTAAGAGGTCGGTCCTCTTGGGGAAGCCAGCGTGGTTGCTTCCCTCTGCCTCCCACTATGAAATCTTGTCGCCAATTCGATTCATGTGTTTTCATCTCCTTTTTATTTTGCTCCGGTCCGAATCAAGCCCGCTGCACTCTCAGTTTCTTCCCACCAAAACTTTCCCCATGAGGCAACTCAACAGCTTTGCTCAACTCCTCCTCAGAGCTCATTCTCACAAACGCAAAACAGCGAGAAGCCGAAGTCTAAATGTCTTTTGGAATGACGATGTCCATCACTGCCTCTGCTCTTCCAAACACCCTAGCGAAATTAACAGGATGTCATCCCGACGGAAATCCTTACACGTACAATGTCAAAAAGGCCGAGAGATCCGGTGTAGTTTTTCTCTTCCCATCTGACGACTTCTGCCCTTTTGTTATCTCCACCCAATCGTTGTCCCTTGCACTTCGTGCTTCTTGGAGTACCCTTTCGTTATCACCATTCCCTTTGCAGTTGCCGAAGGCCATTCCAATACCTCCTTTGCCGGAGCCCATATTGAGAGTGAAAATCAGCCAAATCTATAACTTAAGTGGGGCACACCACAAGAAACAGTGGAATGGAAACCCCCCCCCCCCCCCCCCCCCCCCCCCCCAAGTATGAATAAACTCAATTGGCAAAAGCTATGCCATACACTCCCAGTTGTATGAATGGTTCAGATTGACGATAAGTTACCCCATGTGTCGTTTAGAAGGTTTGGGGATGTTGCTAATGTCCCCATGGCGGGCACACACACATAGATATAAGAGCTTTGCTAAACCCACACATTGTATATAAGTTAATGTACACACCGCTACATGCCCGCATGGCAAACATGTGCAATCTCCAAGCCATTCATAAAAAGGGGAGCACTATGTAGATTCCCTATTGAATTAGATCAGTCCATTGGTCGGGTGGGATCAGTCCATTGGTCGGGTGGGCCACAATTAACTGAACAAATGCACAATCGTGAAAAATATCATCCAAAGTTTTCTAACCCGTCCACTTATATTATCACGCCACACCTACTGAATGAACCACCTTTGTCTTTGGGCAGTAACATCTACACGGTGAGTTTCCACCTGATGAATAGCTTGGATATTTCTTATGTCAGCCACAATTGTGAAAATATCTGATATCATGGCACACCTTGTGGGTGGTTCATCTTTATCCATTGGACAGTAACATCAACACAGTGAGTTCCACCTGTTGGGTTTTTATGTGCTACAATATTCTTCTTCTTTGCATTTTTCTTCTCTTTTTTGTACATTATATAGCCACTTGTAGTGGAGGGACTTTGATGCGGGAGCATCTTGGTGTGGACATCCAAGGATGCACCGTATCTTCACACTAGGGTGGGGTCTGTGAGATGCAGAATGACCATGGGGTGGGGCCCACTATGGGACCATGTGATGCAGGGGTCCCACAAGGACTCGCCTAGGTTTTCCTGGGAGGGCCTACATGTAGGGATAAACCGGTCCTTCCCCATTAGCTCTAGAGCTTTTGGTGCGCTGGTCGATTGATCGCTATCAAAATGGTATCAGAGCGGGAGCTCGAGGATCGAGTCTCATCATCGATGTGGGTGGATGATGCGAGAGTATCTTGGTGCGGACATCCAAGGATGCATCGTATCTCCACACCGAGGTGGGGTCTGTGAGATGCAGAATGGCCATGTGGTGGAGCCCACTGTGGGATCGTGTGATGTAGGGGTTGCCCATGGGGAGGTCTCGCCTAGGCTTGCTTAGGAGGGCCTGCATATAGGGATAAACTAGTCCTTCCCCATCAGCTCTGGAGTTGGGTTTGCCTAGGAGGGCCTGCATATAGGGATAAACTGGTCCTTCCCCATCAGCTCTGGAGCTTTTGATGTGTTGGTCGATTGTTTGCTATCACACTTTTATGGTAAGGCATGGAGGATAAGAGGAATTCCATCTGATGAAATGGGACGACATGTGCAGACCAAAGTGTCTAGTGGAGGTGCACGGATTAGAAAGTTGGCAACCATAAACTAGGCGTTATTAGGCAAATAGCTATGGAGATTTGGATGGGACAAGGGTAGTCTTTGTAAAGAGATAATTATGAGAAAATATGGGGCTGACGAAACGAGATGTTGGCCAAAAAAATCATTTATGTAGGTCATGGGGATGTGGAGGGCAATTGTGGAGGTTTTTCTTAGTGTGTGATGGGCAAATATGTGCAAGTTTGGGGATGATATTTGGTTGGGTAGCTCTAGATTGAAAGCGACGACTATCCAAGACTGGCTTTAGTGTCTTCGAATCTAGGCATATCTGTGGCCCAATGCTTCTCGTGGCAAGGCTCATCCGTTGTTTGGACCCTGCCACGTAGTAGGAATTTGAAAGAGGAGGATGAATCATTAATCTTTTGAAACAACTTTCGGGGGTAGTGCTCAGTTCAGATAGGGACTCATTGAAATGGCTCCAAGATAAGTCATGCTTATTTTTAGTTAAATCCTCTGTACATTGTTAAGTGTGGATAGCTATCTCTCGAGCACAGGTTTAGGTTCGGCCTAAATGGGAAAATGGAGCACCTAACAACGCATCTTCACAGACCAAGAACTACGAGATCACCCCTTTTATTCTGGGGTGACGGAGGGATCGTACCATTCGAGCATTTTTTTCATGCTTTTCCCGGAGGTCTAGAGAAAGAAACAATCAATAGGATGATCCTCTTTGGAGGAAATCCCAGCTCATTTGTCCTTTGTTTGGTCCTATGGTGCTCCTAAGAAGATTGTGGTTTTTGCTTGGTTGGTGGGATGGAATTAGGTGCTCACTATCAACAATCTAAAAGGGGATTAATCCTAGTCAACGTTTGTTCTCTTTGTTGGAAGGATAACGAGTCGGTTGATCACCTTCTCGTCCATTGCCCGTTTGCTAGGGGGGTGTGGGATAATTTTTTGTCGTTGTTTGGGATGTCATGAGTGATGACGAAGTTAGTCTGGAATCTTTTTTGGGCTTAACATGGTGGAGGGGTAGGGAGGTGTGTTTGGAGACTGGCTTTTCTTGTGGATTTGTGGGCGATTTGGCAGGATAGGAAGGGGGAGCATCTTGGCGGTTTTAGCAAGGCCAAAAGTAATGTAATTGATTGGGCATTGGTGTCTCCTATGATGAGAGGATGCTCTTTTACTTGCCCTGTTTAGGATGCATTGTAAATGTCTCTATGTGTGCGTTTGGAGAGAGAGAGAGAGAGAGAGAGAGAGAGAGAGAGAGAGAGAGAGCATTATATATATATATATATATATATATATATATATATATATATATATATATATATAGCCACTTGTAAAGCATGTTTAACTTTGTTAATTCAAGATTGACATTAACACGTTCTTTGTTAAATTTTCTCATCTTCCCTTTTATTTTCTTATTGTTCTCCAAATTGTGGAGATGTACTATTTTTCATGCCAATCATCATTTAACTATGATTTTTTAAACTTCTACATTGTGTCTACATGATCAATCTCCACATGCCCTTATTTTTGGAAAAGTTTTGCTCATTAATTTAGTAATTTTATTTAGTGTAAAATTAAAAGGCAATAAGATTCATAAAACCTATTTTGAACGTTTTGTCCACATTAAAGAATGGAATTGTTGAAGTTATGGATATTTCCTTAATTTGAGTGCAGGAAATATTCTAGAGTAAGGAATTGGACACTTGGGTTGGGACAAGGCAAAGACCAAATAGCTATAATCAGAGCTTCTGGAAGCATTAGTCGTGTTCGTAGTTCGTTGAGTATCTCAAGCTCTGGTATTATTGGTGAGCAATTCATTGAGAAGATCCGTACTATAAGGGGTACGTATTATGTTCATTGACTTTCAAGTATCATGCTACAATTTAATTTAAATCTTCTCCATGCATTAATACTCTCTAAGTTGACTTTAACATGGAAGCAACGTTTATCATATTGGACGATGAATAATTACACCAATTAATTATCAGAAAACTTGTTTGATATAAAATGCATAGTTTTAAATTTACAAATTGAAATCTGCAATGGTTTTGATATTTTACACACCCCCCCACCCCCCACCCAAAACACACACGTACATGTAATTTCTTCTGGTGATTGAAATGTAAACAAAGAAGTTTTATTAATATAGCTTCATCACCTTCATTCCCAATCCTTCCTCACCAACTTTAACACGTATTTGACAAGAACCGAGTCCAACCTACACCGCTATCGCTATAGTAACATAGCAAATGATGTCAAGGCTCTTAGGCCCGGGTTGATTATGAGAAATCCAAAGGAAAAAAAATGTTTTGCTTTGACAAGATGTTTTCACTTTGTTTGATTTTCAAAGAAAAGCGTGGATTCCGTAAAAGCATTCATTAGCCTAATTCACAATCAAGATTCTCTAGCACAAGATCCGAGTTGATCATCGTCTAATGAATCGGAGATTTCCGAAATAGAATCTACAGGTGTTTAATGCTGGAAAAGTCAATCATTACACTCTTCCATGCCATGGACTCTCCTCTTAATCACACGAGGCCTTTATGAGCAAAGAACACAAAACAACACCTCAGAGTTTAGCACACTTCAAATAGATAAAAGAATACTTATTTAATTTAGATTAATGGCTTAACTAAAAGAATTCCTGTTTAATTGAAGGGTTATTTTCCTATGTTGTAAAAAATAGCTCCACTAAAAGAATTTCGTTTTTAACGGTGTAGCAAAAGGATATGCATATGAAAATCCATTTTTCATTTTTTTTTTTCTTTTTTCAGTCTTGTTTTTCTTATTTTTTCTTCATTTAAACCTTAGGTGAAGCTTATAAAGTTATAATACATTTTCTACTGTATCTTGGCCTATTGTAGTTGGGTTATCAAAAAAGGAGGAAAAATAAATAGTAATAATAATAATAATAATAATAATAATAATAATAATAAAAGAAAGAAAGAAAGAACGAAGAAAGAAGAAGAAGAAGAAAGAAGATCAGAGTGGGATTCTATGAATGAAAGGGAAGAGAACGGTTTTGGGGAATATTTTGGTTGTAATTAATTTTCTAAACCTATGTACGTATGTACTGAATTTAATAGACTAAGTAGTTAGCATATGGTGAAAATGCCAAAAGCTTTGTACTGCATAAAGATGCTAATTGTTGGATGATATCATGATAGTACTTGCCTAGTTGTTAGTTACGACTCTCTAGTCGCTATTATCTTTACTGTCTATATTTTATACATGAAGTGATGAATATGATTAGTTGATATATCATATCAATTTATACAAATCATTAAAAATTTAGAGCTCAAAGACTCAACAATTCAGCTTTCAACAGGTCAGCGTGACAAATAACATTCTTACCAAAGAATGGTTTAATACACCATTAAATACATGCAAAAAAACCCCAAAAAGTATAGATTCTTGTGTTTCTCATTTTTCACTTCTCTGATATTTTTCATTTTTTAAAAGGAATTTCAACTGACACAGGCCAGTACGGGATGATGCGGGTTGAATATGGCCCATAACATATCAGTTTTGGGCCTGGCCACTACCTCCCCAAAACTGATATTCAGAACCTTGTGTGTTGCTCTCGTCTCTTGTTTTAGTGCTTAATGAAAATGTCCTTCCACCTAGACGGCCACCAACCCTTCTCCCAAGTTCTCACCAAGCACATTGAGATCAACTACCATTTTGTCAATAGTCTCCATGGGTGATCTCAAAGTCTACTTTTGTCTCCATCAACAATCAACTAGCAAATATCTTGACTAATATTTTACCAAAGGACCGTTTTCGATGGATCAAGAGCAAGTTCACCATCTGTTCTTTAGAGATGTTCAACTTGAGGGAGAGTAGTAAAGGATGAGTGCCATACACCTTTTCGTATATTGCATCTGTAGTACTGCAAACTATTATACTGTATTGTGGCATTTTTGGAATATGTTCAGTATCCAATGTGTGTTTCCATATATAGTAAATGATAGGTGATTGACCCATGATGAGAGATGCATACTCCCATTCCCCATCTTTCTTTTTTCTCTCCATTAGCTTGTCATAGTTTTCCATCACATTGGCTGATCCTAGTATTCTTTTCACAAACCTACTCATTTAGCCTACCTTGTAATGTTAGGCCCTTTAGGAACTCGATGCGCACTTATAACTTTCCGTGCATGAAAATTCTAAAAAAGGTTCCAATAGTAATCCATTTTGATATGAATGGAATCACAAACCTGCGAGCAGGTCAGAAGGTTCCTAGATTATGTTAGATTTCTAAGTCGTAGGGACAAACAAAGTCTGAAACACGAAGAAAGTGAGTTATTCTCTTCTTCTTTTTTGAACAGCAAAAAAGAAAATTTATAAAAAAAGAAGGCTGAAGCCAGAATATACAACTCGGGAAACTATACAAGGAACCAAAACTTTAAAGCTCCGCCTAGTTGTCTAGGAACTGGGCAACTATACCCGCGGCCACAACCCATTATACAGCGTTCGATTTTGCTACCCTGAAAACATCCTTTACACAACCCGAACGATTCTTGAACGTTCTGTTATTTCTCTCCAGCCATAAGGACCATAAGCTTGCCATTAGCACGAGTCTCCACACTTTCCGACCCACCCTCCCCCCTCCGCCTTCGTGCCACGAAAGGAAGAATTGCCCAATGGACTCAGGTGCAACCCACGTCGTTCGAAAAAGATGAAAAAAGTCATATACCACACCTGATGAGCAAAGCCACAATGAATGAAGAGGCGATTCACCGTTTCTTCATCCTGAAAGCACATCACATAGACATTGGGAAGAATCATATTTCTTTTCTTAAGATTATCAACCGTCGGCACCCTACTATTTCTTACTAACCAAGCAAAAGCCGCCACCTTCGAGGGCACGCCATAATGCCAAACTGGTGCTGTCAAACAACGCCCACTGCTACCATCAACCCCCTCGAGAAAATTATAAAAAGATCTAACCAAAAACCTCCCGGAACAATCTTTCAACCACACTAACGAGTCCAATTCCGAAAGAATTGGCATCACCTTTTCAAGCATGGATAACAAAGCCACTAAATCCTCCCCCTCTTCCTCCATCGAATTCCTTCAGCAAGGCGGGACCCAAATACATTTCTCACCCTGGAACGAAAAGTAGCTAGCCACCACCAATTCCTCCCGCATAGCAATCCTCGCCAGCCTAGGAAAAACCACCCCCAACTTTTGCTCTCCCAACCAAATATCTTCCCAAAACCTGATGTTCAACCCATTCCCTAAAGACAAACCCACACCTTCCCACGTCTTATTCCTCATCCTATCTACCCCTTTCCATACCGAGGAGGCCCTGTATAAAGATGAGGCCCAAGTCCACCAGCCCCCTTTTCGTATCATGTACTTCCTACCCACCACTTCCCTCCATAAGGATTCCTATTCCACCCCAAATCTTCATCCCCATTTCCCTAGCAAGGTGTCATTAACTAAAGCCAAATCTCTTAAGCCCGCTCCACCTTGGTCACACGGCTTACAAACATTCTCCCACTTCATAAGATGAAACTTATGCTTATCTTCCACACCTTTCCATAAAAAATCTCTTCTTATTTTCTACAATCTCTCCAACACTGCTTTTGGGCATTTGAACAAAGACATGAAATATACCGGTAAATTAGACAAAGTTGCCTTAATGAGAGTTATTCTACCTCCAAGAGAGAGAGACCTCGACTACCATTTCGAGAGCTTCTTCGCAAACCGTTCCAAAACCTCATCCCAAACACTTTTCGGTGGCTTGCCTAAGTACAATGAAAGCCCGAGATAGGTGTTCGAGAACACTCCCACCTTACACCTGAACACCCAAGCATACGAAGCTACTTCTTTTTTAGATAAACCCACACTTAGAAGTTCACTTTTCGCAATGTTGATCCTGAGCCCTAACACTGCTTCAAAACAAACAATGATGAGACGCATATTTTCCACCATATCTTCTTTTGCCTTGCAAACAAAAGCGTATCATCCGCATACTGAAGATGGGACACCTGGAAGTTGGAATTGTCCACTGCGAAGCCCTTGTTTAGCTTAGCTTTCACTCCCTTATCAGTCATTCTACTGAATGCTTCCATCACTACCACAAAAAGATAGGGGGATAGGGGATTCCCCTGCCACAAGCCTCTAGAGGAAGAGAAATATCTGTTTGGAGAACCGTTTACCAGAACCAAAAAGTTCGCTGAAGCTATACACGCACGTATCCATGCCCCCCACCTCTCTCTACATCCCAAACGACCAAGCATATAGTCCAAAAAGTCCCAATCCACATGATCATAAGCCTTTTGAACATCCAACTTACAGACCACCCCTTTCTCTTTTCTCCTTATGCATGCATCAATGGTTTCATTGGCCGCCAACACACTATCCACAACAAAAGCACCTTGAGACTTGGATATGACTCCCCCAATACCGACTTTCGGTGGATGCGGAGCCCCATGATGAATTAAGTCGTTCAGTCGTTAAGCGTCACGAGCTTACGCCAATAGGGGCGGTTACAGAAGCGTTCGCCATCTTGATGCGAGGATCTTGGCAAGAATCTTGTATGGTCCATCGAGAAGACTAATAGGCTTGTAATCCGATATACTTTCCGCGCCTTCCTTCTTCGGGATCAATGCAATAAACGTAGCACCGAGCTCAGAAGGGAGGGAACTTGACACAAAAAAAACGTTAATATAATCAACTACATCCTTTTTTACAACCTCCCAGAATTTTCGATAGAACAAAATCGGGAACCCATTCGGCCCAAGAGCTTTCTCCGCCCCCAATTCCAAAACCACCGTTAGAATTTCTTCTTCGGAAAAAGCCTTTTCTAGCCCTTCCGCCATATCCAAGGAATCGCATCAAAATGCAAGTCATCTGGCTTTGGCCGTTTCCAATCTTCCCTTGTCAAAAGATTCTTGTAGAAATTCACTATAGCTTCACTCACCTTGTTTTTTCCTTCAATCCTTTCCCCTTTCTCGCGCTGGCCATGTTGTGAAAGAACTTAGAATTATTGTCGCCCTCTTTAAGCTATATGGCCCTCGATCGCTGTCTCCATTTAATCTCGTTAGCATTGTACTTTGTCGTATGAACTTCTCTCTAAGCTCTCTCCTCCTCTGATAACTCCCCATTCTCTTCCTTAACGTTAAGGCATTGAATTTTGTTTAGGATTGCCTTCGATTCCCTTTCCCGAATGGTCAGGATTTCCTTCTTCCACACATTAATTTTTCCTTTAAGAAGTTTTAGTTTTTTAAAAAGATTATAACCTGCTCCCCCTCTATCCAGGAACGAAGACCACCATTCTTTGACTTGACTTGAGAAGCCCTTGACTTCTAACCAAGAGAACTCAAATCTAAACGGCCTAGGGCCCCCGTCTTCCTCATCTGTCTCCAGTAAGACTGGACAGTGATCAGATAAAGTTCTCAGCAGCCCCCTTTGCGTCACAAGCGGGTACCTATTGATCAAATCTTGAGAGAGAAGAAACTTGTCCAATTTGGATTGAATAGCACTAGCCTGCTCATTAGACCATGTGAATCTAATCACCCCCATAGGCAAATCAATCTATTCATGTTTAGATATCCAATCCGAGAAATCTCTCATACTCTTATTCAGTTTCCTGCAAGGTGGGCCGTACCGGTTATGTATCGGCCGTACCGGCCGATACGTACCGGAAACGGCCGGTATCGTTACGCGATACGGGTTCCAAATCGGGGACCCCGAAAATTTGGACCGTATCGGACCGTTACGGGGCCGTAACGGCCGGTACAGCCCAAAACGGCCGTTACGCCCCCCGTAACAGTAAAAAAAAGGGCAACTTTTTTTTTTTTTTTTATAAATAGTTGCTGTTTTGTAATTTCTTCCCACTTTTCTTCCCTCATTTCTTTTCTAATCTGTTCTTTTGCTAAAAACGACCACAATTAGTCTATTTTGGAGAATTAAAACGACCAATTTCTACGATTTGGATGAATCGAAGCTCCGTGGGCCATTTTTCGAAGAAATTCAAAAATAGGTATTTATACATTTTTCTTCCTCTAATCACTTTTTTTCCACCTTGATATGATGTTGTAGCCATTGTAAAATGTTAAAATGTGTATTTCAAGATTATGCAACTGATTTTTATATTTTTTTAATTTCTGTCTATTTTCGGATTAATATTAAAAATTAGTAGAAATCATGTTTTTTTTTTTTTTTTTTTTTCTGGTTTAATGGTTGGATAACATGTGTTACTTATAGTAGGACACAATCATGTGCATTTTACAGATTATGCACATGATTTGCTATTTTTTTTGTATTTTTTTTAATTTCGGAATAATTTCGGAATAAATTCAAAAATTAGGAAAAATCATTTTTTTCAAAAAAAATTCTGGTTTAAAGGTTGGATAATATGTGTTACTTATAATAGAATATAAGCATGTGCATTTTACAGATTATGCACATGGTTTGCTATTTTTTTTGGTATTTTTTTAATTTCGGAATAATTTTAAAATTTAGGGAAAATTAATATTTTCAAAAAGAAATTCTGATTTAAAGGTTGGATGACATGTGTTACTTATAATAGAACATAATCATGTGCATTTTACAGATTATGCACATGGTTTGCTATTTTTTTTTTTTTTCGTATTTTTTAATTTTGGAATAATTTTAAAAATTAGGGAAAATTAATATTTTCAAAAAAAAATTCTGATTTAAAGGTTGGATGACATGTGTTACTTATAATAGAACATAATCATGTGCATTTTACAGATTATGCACATGGTTTGCTATTTTTTTTGTATTTTTTTAATTTCGGAATAATTTTAAAAATATGGGAAAATTAATATTTTCAAAAAAAAATTCTGATTTAAAGGTTGGATGACATGTGTTACTTATAATAGAACATAATCATGTGCATTTTACAGATTATGCACATGGTTTGCTATTTTTTTTTGTATTTTTTTAATTTCGGAATAATTTTAAAAATATGGGAAAATTAATATTTTCAAAAAAAATTCTGATTTAAAGGTTGGATGACATGTGTTACTTATAATAGAACATAATCATGTGCATTTTACAGATTATGCACATGGTTTGCTTTTTTTTTTTGTATTTTTTTAATTTCGGAATAATTTTAAAAATTAGGGAAAATCATTTTTATCAAAAATAATTTTGGTTTAAAGGTTGGATAATATGTGTTACTTATAATAGAATGTTATCATGTGCATTTTACAGATTATGCACATGGTTTGTTATTTTTTTGGTATTTTTTTAATTTCAGAATAATTTAAAAAATTAGGGAAAATCATCTTTTTCGAAAAAAAATTCTGGTTTAAAGGTTGGATAACATGTGTTACTTATAATAGAACATAATCATGTGCATTTTACAGATTATGCATATGGTTTGTTATTTTTTTTGTATTTTTTTAAATTTCGGAATAATTTTAAAAATTAGAGAAAATCATTTTTTTTCAAAAACATGGAGAATCATATTTACAGATTAATGAGTAATGACTAATGTATGTTTATATTTTTATTTTTTCGACAGGTTTTGCCGTTTTGGAGCTTCGTAGTTGTACTTTGTAGGCTGTAGCCCATAGGGTTTAGTAATTGAATTTAGTAGTTAGTACTTGATTTCATTATCTGTATTTAAGATTTACAATTACATTTATAAATTTTAAAATCTAAGTATTTCACTCTTTAGACTCAGTATCTAAGTGACATAGCCACATCACATAAGCCATCTCTAATTAAAAAATGTCTGGGACTGGAACTGGAAGTGGAACTGCAAATGAGGATATTGGATGGGAACATTGTCAGAGGGTAGGTGGTGGAAGGCATCAAATAAAATGCAACTATTGTGATAGAGTAATAAATGGTGGAATTACGCGACTTAAACAACATTTGGCACATCGAAAGGGTCAAGTTGCAGGATGCACCAAAGTTCCCAAAGAGATAATGATACAGATGCAAGCCAATTTAGAAGAGTCAAAGGGGAAACGAGCTGCTGTGCAGAAAAAGAAAGATATCCTTGATCGAGCCCGACAAGAGGTGTTTGGTCCAGAATATATGGGCGTTCGTGGCGAAGACATCATTGATTCTGGGGAAGATTCTGATCGAGAAATGACTATAGCTAGGAGAGAAAGCGTGCGCTATGCTCGTGAAGAGGAAGAACGTCGACGCACATTTGGTTCAAGTGCGAGTGGGAGTGGGAGTGGCCAGGGGAGTACAACTGCAGCCCCAACGGGAAGTACAGCTGGGGTTGGAGGGGGTATGTTTGGTGGATTAAGGCGTATGTTTAGCAGCCGGCGGGGCACATCTTCACATGTAGCTCGTCATCCTATAGATGTAGATGTGGAAGAAGAAGATGTGCCTAGGAGACCCTCTGTTGATCCGATCCTCTTTAGGAAAGAATCTAGTAAACAAAAGAAGATAAAACAAATGTGGAGTAGAACTTCTGTTGAGAAACTAGGTAGGGCAGCAGCAAAGTTATTTATACATGCCAACATACCCCTTAATGCGGCAAACTCTCCCTATTGGCAGGTGGTAATTGATGCAGCAGCAGAAGCAGGTGAAGGAATTAAAGCTCCCACAGCCAAGGAGATTAGGGGAAAACGGACAGACGCAGAGTATGCAGATACAAAGGCATACGTAAATACCTTTAAACCCATATGGCAGGCCAGAGGATGCACGATCATGTGTGATGGTTGGACTGGCCCAACAAGACGCAGCATGATCAACTTTATGGTGTATTGCCACTTGGGAACAGTGTACCACAAGTCAATTGATGCCTCGAATGAAATAAAAAATGCTAAATATATTTTTAGCTTGATGGATAAAGTAGTGGATGAGATTGGGGAGGAGAATGTGGTGCAGATTGTGATAGATAATGAAGCAACATATAAGTCTGCAGGAAATATGTTGATGCTAAAGAGAACACATATATTTTGGTCACCGTGTGCTGCACATTGTATTGATCTTATATTGGAAGATATTGGAAAGAGAAAGAATGTCAAGGAAATGGTTGAAAAAGCAAAAGAAGTGACAACATTTATTTACAACCATAATCACCTAGTTGCAATAATGAGGAAGTTCACGAAGGGACGAGAGTTGCTTAGGCCAGCGGCGACTAGATTTGCAACAAACTTTATAGCTTTAGAGAGTTTGTATCAGCATAGGGGAGAGTTGAGTGAAATGTTTGCTTCCCAACAATGGCTCAACACAAAATATGGGAAGAAGACATCTGGGACGTCGGTTGATGTTGTAAACACCATAAGAGACAACAAATATTGGAAGAGGGTTAAGAAAATTTTAAAGGTGATGGAACCACTGATGAGGGTACTTCGTCTTGTTGAAACCGATGAAGCACCTACGATGGGCTTCCTCTACGACGCCATGGATAAAGCGAAGTTGGCAATTCAACGTGATTGTTCAAGCTGGCAATCTTACTGGAATTTGATCGACAAAAGATGGACAAATCAGCTCCACCACGATATTTATGCAGCAGGTTATTACCTAAATCCTAGGTATAGATATGCCCAATCATTTGTTATGGATGATGAGATTCGTATTGGATTAAAGAACGTGATAAAGAGATTAGAGCCTGACTTAGATGTACAAATAAAGGCTTTGAATGAATTGGATATATTTGGAACTCGCCAGGGTAGCTTTGGAGATATTCTTGCACAACATGCAGTACTTAAGTTGCACCCCGCCGACTGGTGGATAAATTTCGGAGAGGACACACCGGCTCTCCAAAAAATTGCAGTAAGGATTTTGAGCCAAACAACGTCTTCCTCTAGTTGCGAAAGAAATTGGAGTTGTTTTGCACTTATTCATACGAAGAATAGAAATAGAATTCAGACTAGGACGTTAGATAGACTTGTCTTTATGCATTACAACATGAGGCTAAGAATGCGCATGCATTCAAGGAGGCCTACCAGTACCGGTGATGGGGATTATTGTCCAATAAACTTGGACAATATTTATGATGAGGATGACCCACTTCTACCTTGGTTGGAAGTAAGGGAAAAAGAAATAGAAGATGATAGTGAAGAAATAGAAGTTGAAGACCCAGAAATACGCAGGGCACAGCAAGAGAGTCGTGCATTTGTGTTGGACCCAGAAAGGGGGGCGGATTTCATGCAAACTCAGCAGAAGAGTGCGAGCTCTAGCGATACTGAAACAGATGATGATGATGATGATGATGATGATGCACCTAATGCTGGTCCCACTTCTGGCATTGCTCAACCCACCGGGGCTACTGATACCATACAGCCGTCTATGGATCGCGAGGCTGATGAACTTCTACGAAGCAGGCGGGGCCGAGGGGGTCGAACTTATGAGTGTACTGAGTCACGATACAGCCAGCAAGAGCCTGGCTCCAGTAGTGCACCTGCAGGTCCTGCACCTACAGGTCCTGCACCTGCACCGCAATCTACACCGACAGATCTGGAACATCAGCATGCGTATGGCTATGATCCGAGGAATTATGGGTATTCTTACAGCCAATGGTATTATAGGGAACCTGTTCCGCCACTTTCATGTTGGAGTAGTCCTCCTGACGCTGTTCCACATCTACCATATGAACCAAATCCAAGTTATTCATCTCAATCTCAACAGCCTGGCCCTGAATACGAGTACCAGTATGGGCACGGCTATTCGACTGGCACTAGTAGATATCCTCACTCAGGGTCAGAATCTTTGCCTAGTCAGGATCAGTCATCATCAGGTTTCGTTGACCTGATCTTTCCCTCTGGCACTGAATATTATGGATATGCAACAACAAGACCGCAACAACCCGATGATGATGACGACGACGACGTGGAGGTTGAGCAACCACAACAAAGCAGGTTTTCATTTTGGTGGTGAGTTCCGATTTGGTGAGTCTTTTCCATTACCCACATGGTCATACATTCACCAAAAAAACACACACTTGACATTGTTGAACTTGTGTTTAAAATAACTCCCCTGACAAGTGACAACCAGTCAAGTAATCTTTAATCAACATGCTTGCAGGAGAGTATATCAGGTATTACTAATTTTTTTTCCTACTTTAGAATGTTCAATTGGCAGGACAAGAGTCGGTCATAGATTCAAGATAAGAGAAGCCTTAATACATTATTTTTTGCAAGTCCTCACTCCTCACTCCTCAGGCTCAGGTATGTAAATAAATTGTAAATAATATAAAGTAAATTATAAAAAATAATAGTAAAAATTGAAATACTTTGATGTTACATTTATTCTAATATACATATTATTGGTATTAGACAGTTAGAAATTTGAATTTATAAGTTCTGCAGTTAATTCCAAGTTATTAGCTTCATAAATTCACCAGACAGCCCGATACAGCTTTTTCACCAAAGAGTAGACCGGTTCACCACCATAAACATGTTCAAAATTATAAATGAATGCATATTTGGGATGTTTGGAATTTTCTGGATTTAATCCATATTTTTTTAAAATTTTTTGGCAAAAAAAAAAAAGTTGACCGTTACGGGGGGCGTATCGGCCGATACTCCGTATCGGAAACGGTGGGCACCGTTAAGCCCACCGAAACCGATACGGGACACCTTGGTTTCCTGGCTCTCGATTTTTCATAAGGGAATCTGACCACATTAAAATCCCGCCCACACACCACGGATATACCCACTTCGACCGACAAAGGTCCAGTTCCTCCCAAATAATTGTTTGACATTAGGTTTGTTTGGCCCGTAAACTGTTGTCAACACCCATTTGAAACCTGAGCAGATTTATCTAAAGAGCAACTATAAAGAACATTGCCCCTTATAACACTCCTTCATACACCACAAGCGAGAATTCCACACTACAAGCATTCCCCCTGATGAGCCGTCGGCATCTACCGACTCCCAATCTTTATTTCAACCACCCCATAGCAAATCCACCAGCTTTCTATCTGCCCCCTGTAGTTAGGTCTCTTGGAACTCCACAATTTTCACCTTGTACTTACAAAAATCCTTGATCTAAAGCCTTTTTTGGGAACATCCCAGTCCTTGCACATTCCGACTCACAATTTCCATGAAAAAACAAACTTACCCTACTCCCAGCGAAAAGATCCAAGTAGTTGTATCCTTAGATGAGGTCATTTCCCAGTTTCGACCCTTTCACAGTTATCTCCAACTATTCCTACACCTGATAGAGATGTCCCCGTTCTTCCACCCACTCTAACAACGCTACATAATCTTCCGGGTTATCCCTAAAAGTGACTTCCACCATTCTTTCTATTTCGTGGGCCACCCTCTTAATGAGGACATCAGTAGTGCACCCTTTAGAGTGTACCAGAGGAGGCGGCGCCGCTGACAAAGTACCGGAGCAGAGGAGTTGATGTGGATGGACGTTGGACCCATGATATCCATTTTCTGACGCACTATGAGTACGCGAGTAGCAAGACCGCAGAAGCATCAGGACTGTAGGACCGTGGAGCGGATTTAGTTTTTAGGCACTTTAGTGTCGTTGTTTAGTTTTAGGCATTTTTTTGTCCTTTTTCTTATTTTTAGGCACTTTAGTGCACTCTAGTATTTTCGTGACTTATATATACTTGTGAGAAACCCTAATTTTATTATTATTGAATCAATAAATTTTCGAATGTTTTCTTTCTCTTTTACCAAAGAGATTAGGGTTTCAGGATTGGCCTTGGGTGTTGAGGATTCCACCCTAGTTTTAGATTTTCCTTTTTTCTAGATCTTTAAGGTGCAGGAAAAGGTAAGAATCATCTGTTTTTCTTGTTGAGATAATCCGTACTTTCTTTCACCTTGAACCCATCTTTTCTCCATCTCTTTCGTTCTTCTCTGATTCTTCCCCTTTTGGTATGAATGAAAAAGATGGATGACTAGCCATGAGAGTTGGATCCAAACTTGACCGTGGACTAGCTTATGTTAGATCTGGGATATTCTCATATCCCTAGGTCCTCCCTGTTTTTACAGCTTTACGTGATTTTATGCGAATGGGCATAATCCTGGTGGATTGATCTCATCTCTGTGTTGGGATTTGCTTAATCCCTTTGATTGAAAACAGTTAGTTGATTAATTTTATTATTTGAATCTCTTCAACCTGATTATACATGCATATAGGGTTAAGTCATCACATGTCCCTGCATCACCTCTTCACTCTTCTCATACCTTGTGCCATAGTTACCCTATTTGTTTTACCTTTCCTGAACTTTTTGGTGCATCCTAACGTCCTTGCTGCTACTTGTGACGTCAAAAATCCATTCGCCAGATCCCCAGGAACTCTGATCACCGCCAGGGGACTAATATCTTGCATACTGCTCTCTTCTGCCATAGGTGTGGATCTTTTGCAACAAGAAGCCCCATTATCGCGATCATCTTCCAGCAGTCTATCATCTTGTCCCACTGATAGTATTGTCTCAGACCCATTCTGCAGAGATAATTGCATTATCTGCTGAGATTGCACCTGAGGAGCAAATTTTGGTTCTCCAGCCGGCAATGCTGGAGACTCGATGAAGATGTCCTCCATCCGAAGGTTTCCCGTTGCGAATCGCCCATCTCGTTTTGTTGAGAAGAGACTCGAGCCTCTATCCTTCTTTCCAAGATAGAAGTTGACGTGGGCGTCGAACCGAATTGAAGCAGGTTAAACACCCCCGTATGTGCACATGTTCAGTTTTCAGTAAGTAGTCATGTGCCCCATTAGAAGCACGTGAGCCGCGAGTAACATGTTGTTTGCACGTGACCACCCCTCTTCCCTCGGCTGCGACATAGAGAGAGGAATAGTTGTTTTCCACTCCATCGCTTTGTCATTATGAATTGACTGTTGCCACCTGCCGACTGGAGAGCCTCCATAGTAACTTCCTCAATCATCTCCTCTGCGCATTGGCCTCTCTCGACACATGTCAACAGAAGCCTCTCCACATTACGTGCTCTACATCTCCATCGACCATTGTCGGACACGTATCCAACTCACGTTCCGGTAAACTGCAGGGTAACAACTCCTGTACTACTTCAGCTTCATCTCTGCCTTCCTCCGATCTCCACTGCAACTGTTGCTCTGCCTCAGCATCAAGGTTTTCCGTTTCACGACCAATTTGCAAAAACAGCATCTCCTGACCTACTCGGATACGAACCTTTTTCGAAAGCTCAAAGATCTTCCTTCTCCTTACTCTGATTCTAGCATATCTGATCATTCCACAATTTAAACTTCTCTTATCTATCTCCTGCACTACACCAAACATTCCCCCATAGCAACCAGCACTTCTTCGATCCACAGCTCGAGGGGAAGATCCCAGACCCTCACCCAGTATTCCTCTAGCCGAACACCAACTAGCCTTCCCATCGTTGCACTCCGTTAACTATCTCATCCGAGTTGCAGATGCATCTACTTATGAAGCTTTCCCTTTCCTGTTTGGAGCAGAAAGAGATGTAAGCCTCATCCTCAGAGAGTTTTTTCACGACCGTGGCTTCCGGATCTGTTTCGCATTTGTCCATCATCCACACAACCTCTCCCTTTAACTATCCCAGAGTTGATCCTCATGACGCAACATTCTTCGAAAGAGTTTTTCCTCTATCACCTTTTTGTCGATGCAAACCGCTAGACCCTTTCTCCTCGGTTTCCTTCCAAACCGCTGATGCAGGGGCATGTGATGATCTAACCCTAGATGCATGTATATCAAGTTGGAAGATATTCAAATAATAAAATTACGAAACTAACTACTTTCAATCAGAGGAAACTAACAAATCTCAACACGAAGATGAAATCCGTCCGTCCGGATCATGCCCCTTTGCATAAAACTAGTAAAACAGGGAGGATCTAGGGATATGAGGATATCTCAGATCTAGCATAGACCAGTCCACAGTCAAGTTTGGATCCAGTTATCGTGGCTAGGCATCCCTCTTTTCGATCGTACCAAAAAAAGGGGGGGGGGGGGTGTTTCAGAAAAGGACGAGGGATGTCGAAAAACAATGGGTTATCATGAAGTACGAATTAGGAATCAAAAGAAGCTTACCTTTCCTCGCACCTTGAAGAAAGAGAGAAGAGAAAACGGAAACTCCGAGGTGGAATCCTCAACACCCGAGGGCCAATCCTGAAACCCTAATCTCTCAACAAAGAGGAAGAAACTCACGAATTTTCTATTCATTCAATAATTTCGAAATAGGGTTCTCACAGTATATATAAGCTACGAAAATAAAAAAAAGTGCACTAAAGTGCCTGAAAACCAAAGAAATAACGTAAAAACGTCTAAAGTAAATAACGACACTAAAGTGCCTAGAAACAAGGAAATAAATAGAAAAGCGCCTAAATGTTAATCCGTTCCATGGTCCAGCGGTCATGATGCTCCTGTGCGATCCTGCATCTCGCGTACTCGTAACGTGTCAGAAAATGGGCCCAATGGGCCCGGCGTCCATCCACATCAACTTATCTGCTCCAACACTCGATCTGCGACGTTGCCTCCTCTGGTACACTCTAAAGGGTGCACCACTGATGTCCGCATCAATTCTCCCCGGGTGGGAAGAATTCGCCACTGGCGAAAGTGAACTCCTGTACCTCTCAAGCATGTCTGGATCGATACGCTGTAGCTCTGTCTCGGTAATCCAGGAGTTATCTGCAATAGGCCTGTTCCTCCACTTGACTAGGAATTTCTGGTAACCCCCTGAGCGGTAGAAACCAACTCGGAGTCCAAAATTCCCTCTATCTCGTCTCTTCTCGGTGCAGAAGAAAGAGAAGGTAAGATGGGTATAGGGAGGTCAGGCTGTGGCCAAGGTCCATATATAGGGGAGGTCTGGGAAGAAACAGGGGAATCACTGGATAGAGGTAATGGCTCGTGATAGGGAACTAGATCTTCCACATTAAATGTGGAACTGATGCCCATGGTAGGAGGGATATCGACAACATAAGCGTTAGACCCCAACCTTTTCACAATTTTATGTGGGCCTATGCTACGGGCATGAAGCTTCTTAACGGATCCAGGTGGAAACCGATCAGACCTAATACGAACCATGACGTCATCTCCAGGTTGAAATTCCCTAAATCTCCTGTGAGTGTCAGCAGAAAGTTTATAATGTTCATTACTTGAATTAATCTTCCTTCTGATCTCACTATACAATGCATGTATATGATGGGCAAATGACTCTCCTAACTCTGAAGGACGCTGTGGGGTAGCCATGGGGATCAAATCTATGGGGGCTCGGGGTCTTAAGACCTGAAACAATTTCAAATGGGCTCATTCCTGTGGACCTGTTCACTGAAGAGTTATAAGCGAACTCTGCTGTGGGAATAACAGTGTCCTAGGTCCTGTGGTGGTCTTCAACTAGACATCTCAACAAATTCCCTAGGCTACGGTTCACTACCTCTGTTTGACCATCCGACTGAGGATGATATGCTGAAGAAAATTGAAGCCTCGTACCCAAAAGATGCCAGAAAGTCTTCCAAAAATAACTAGTGAACCTAGTATCTCTGTCAGACACGATGGATCTAGGTACCCCATGAAGTCGCACCACCTCCTGAAAGAATATCTTAGCAATGTGGGAGGCATCTGAGGTCTTATAACAGGGTAGGAAATGGGCCATCTTAGAAAACCGATCAACAACCACGAGTATGGAATCGTGCTTACGAATAATCTTGGGAAGCCCAAGCACGAAATCCATACTGACATCTTGCCACGGGGCATGTGGAACTGGCAAATGAGTGTATAAGCCTGTATTTTGTTTCCTCTGCTTTGCCAGTTGACATGTCCGACACTGCCCTACAATCTTGGCCACATCTCGCTGGAGATTAGGCCAATGGAAATGATCAGAAACCAGGGCAACTGTTTTATCTCTACCAAAGTGACCTGCCATCCCTCAAGCATGAAGCTCCCATACTAGAAAATCATGGAGGGATGTGCGTGGGATGCAGAGCTTGTCCCCTCTAAAAAGATATCCGTCTGTAAGAACAAACTCAGCACTCCTCGAGGGTGGGTCACTAAACAACGACGCATAGATGGTCCCAAAGTCAGGACAAGTTGAGTACTCACCCTTGAGTTGCTCAAAGCCTGTAACTTCAACGCTCATGGACCGCAGCGTCATGACACGACGGCTAAGCGCGTCAGCAACCTTATTCTCTTTACCGGCCTTGTGCTTAAGTAGAAACGTATACTCCTGAAGAAATTGAGCCCACTTGGCATGCCTAGGGCTCAACTTCTTTTGAGAGCTCAAACATTTCAAGGCCTCATGATCAGAGAACAGGACAAATTCTTGCGGTAATAAATAATGCTGCCAATGGCGCAATGATTGCACAACCGCATAGAACTCTTTGTCGTAGGTGGAGTAACGTTGTTTAGCCTCATTCAGTTTCTCACTGAAAAAGGCCACAGGATGTCCCTCTTGGCTTAACACTCCCCCTATGGCAAGTCCTGACGCATCACACGCCACCTCAAAGACTTTAGAGAAGTCAGGTAGACGCATGACGGGCGCTTCCGTCATCTTATTCTTAATTTCAGAGAAAGCCCGTGTCGCGGCTTTAGTCCATTGAAACTCCCCTTTTCTTATGCAATCTGTGATGGGAGGCATAATAGAGCTAAATCCACGGATGAACCGCCGATAGAACGTAGCTAGGCCGTGAAAGCTTCGCACGTCGTGTATATCACGCGGCTCGGGCCAATTGACAATGGCCTTGACTTTCTCAGGGTCTACAGACATACCCTCTGACGAAATAACGAACCCCAGGAAGATAACTCTAGAAGTCAAGAAGGAACACTTCTTGAGGTTCGCATAAAGCTTTTCTGCTCACAAGGCGTTGCAGACCTGCCTCAAGTGTTCAAGGTGCTGGGTAGGAGACATACTATAGATGAGGATATCATCGAAGTACACAACTAAGAACTTACCCATAAAGGGTCGCAGCACCTGGGTCATCACCCTCATAAATGTACTTGGAGCATTAGTTAACCCGAAGGGCATAACCAACCACTCATACAGCCCATCCTTCGTCTTGAAGGCAGTCTTCCACTCATCTCCTGGGCGAACACGAATTTGGTGATAACCACTCTTGAGGTCAATTTTCGAAAAGATAGTAGAGGTGGCCATCATGTCAAGCATGTCATCAAGCCTCGGGATGGGAAACCGATACTTGACAGTAATCTTGTTTATGGCTCTACTATCGACACACATGCGCCACGTGCCATCTTTCTTTGGCGTAAGAAGCGCAGACACGGCGCACGGGCTCATACTCTCACGAATAAATCCCTTTTTAAGCAATTCATCCACTTGCCTCTTCAACTCGGCATGTTCGGTGGGATTCATTCTGTAGTGAGGGAGGTTTGGTAGGGTCGCCCCTGGGACAAGATCTATCGCATGCTGAATGTCCCGCATTGGTGGGAGCTCGTCTGGAAGGTCCTCAGGGAAGACATCCCGAAACTCCTCTAGGACTGAACGAACCTCCTGGGGTAACCCTATAGCAACCTCGGGTGTGCTCTCTCTAGCCAGTAAAACGTACACCATAGTCCCAGTTTTAGCCTCTCTCTCAAACTCCTTAGCATCTATGATGTGGAGAGACTTCGACTGAGGTGCCCTTTGACTCTTAGAACTGCCTCAAGACGCAACATCTTTCGCTCCTGTAGACGATTTGGGAGGGAGCGGGCTCAAGACAAGCTTCTTTCCTTCATGCTTAAACACACAATTATTCGTACGCCCGAATATTGTGACATCTTTGTCAAAGAGCCGTGGCCTTCCCAAGATGATATGGCCACCGTCCATCGTGACCACATCACACCACAACTTGTCCTTGTATGGCCCGAATTCAATTGGCACAAGGCATCGCTGAGTCACAGGAAGGGATGTCGCATCAACCCAAGAAACTCGGTATGGGTTGGGGTGAGGGACTGGCTTCAACCCCAGGCGACTTAAAGTACTTGGAGAAACTACATTCTCACAGCTCCCGCTATCTATGATCACTTTGCAGCTCTTATCTCCACACTTGGCGTAAGCGTGGAAGATAGTGGTTCTGCGCCAATCCTCACTTTCCTTCACCTGGGCCAAAGCGCATCTCACCACAGCAAGTGGGGTAGTCTCCACAGCATCATCCTCGGCATCACTGGCCGGCTCAAGGGATTGGACGATGATTTCCTCATCATTCTAGTCACCTTTAACTTCATATGCCACTTCTTCTTTTGTAGAGTGTTCAGAAACAAAGGCAATACGCCCACCCCTATTTGAACACTCTGCGGCAATGTGACCCATGCCACCACAGCGGTAGCACTGCCCTGGCATCGCAGTCCTAGTACTTGGTCCAGCCACATTGTTACTTCGATTTCTATTGACTGGTTGGGTACCAGGTTGAGCTCTGTGTTGATTTCCGACCTGAGGTCTCGCTCCCTGCAGAGCTACTCTAGGCACAGTAGGTCGAATCTCAAACCCTCTAGCAGGAGATTGGCGCACATAGTGCTCCAGTTCCTGCACTATCTGGTAAGCGTGCTCTAAGCTGGTGACCATATGAGGCATGAGCTCACGCTGGAGGTCAAACTTGAGGCCCATACGAAAACAGGAGAGAACCACAGCAGGGTCCTCATCTACATCGCACCTCATCATGTATTCATCGAACTTGGCAATGTATTCCGTTACCGTCATGGATCCTTGGCGCAAAGTGTGCCATTGATCCAACAGCCTCTGCTTATAAAAAAGGGGAACATACTTCTCTCGCAACAGTTCTTTCATTTCAATCCAAAAGAGAACTGGCCCCTCTCTAGATCGCTCACGGCGACGCTCCACATTTCCCCAATGTAGTTTTGCCTGGCCCACCAACTTCATCTTGGCGAATCCAACCCGCTGTGGGTCTGGCAGACCGTGCCACTGAAAGAAGTGATCCATGTCTGCTAGCCAATCAGAAAAAACTTTGGGGTCCAGTCTCCCATCAAAACTAGGAGCGTCAACCTTGATGCCCTTCATGACCCTAATAACAGGGTCCTGCTCATGGTATCTCTGAAGTTGCGGATATCGCACTCCACCATGGCCCTCCCGCTGGGCGGGGAAAACAGGATCACGAATCTGTGGGGGTGACTGATGATGAGCCCCATCGTGTCTATTGCCAGGCCCACGGGCCTGACCTGCGCCCAAATCATCCCTAGGCGGATCAAGGCCCACAACTTGGGACTGATCGACTGCCCCAGTGTCGGGGGTTGCTTGGGGACCATCTAAAGTGGTAGTCTGGATGCCATCCTCTAAGCGCGTGACCCTCTCCTCTAAACGTGTGAACCTATCATCCTGATGCGCAAACTGCTGCGCGATCTCACCTCTCAAGGTCTGAAATTGCTGATCCATTCTCTTAATTAGACCCTCCAGAGCTTTGGTAATTTGATTAGATTCCATAGTATTATGAAGACCAAACCTACAACCAGTGCGCGTAGGCATACACCAGGAGTGATATGTGAAAGGCCCTAGATCTAGGTGCGCAAAGGTGTAAAAAAGGTAAAATCTAAATGCAGTTTTGACTATCCTAGTTCAGTGCAATGCAAGCTATCCTATGTGGCCTAGATCTATATGAGGACTCAACAAAATCTAGAAAAAAAAGGTTAACTAAACTCAACGAACTATGACTCCTACGCAGAGTTGGACGCGGGTGCCAGGCCCACGGGCCCGGGGTTCGGGGCGGAGCGCCCGAAAGGCCTACGATTTTTTCAATTTGGGATATCCGGTTCCTTTGAAAAAAAATCACCGAAAAGGGAAATTTTGGGTAAACTGACCTACGCTAGGAACCTTTGCTCTGATACCAAAATTGATGCAGGGGCATGTGATGATCTAACCCTAGATGCATGTATATCAAGTTGGAAGATATTCAAATAATAAAATTACGAAACTAACTACTTTCAATCAGAGGAAACTAACAAATCTCAACACGAAGATGAAATCCGTCCGTCCGGATCATGCCCCTTTGCATAAAACCATGTAAAATCGTAAAACAGGGAGGATCTAGGGATATGAGGATATCCCAGATCTAGCATAGACCAGTCCACAGTCAAGTTTGGATCCGGTTATCGTGGCTAGGCATCCCTCTTTCGATTGTACCAAAAAAAGGGGGGGGGTTCAGAAAAGGACGAGGGATGTCGAAAAACAATGGGTTATCATGAAGTACGAATTAGGAATCAAAAGAAGCTTACCTTTCCTCGCACCTTGAAGAAAGAGAGAAGAGAAAACGGAAACTTCGGGGTGGAATCCTCAACACCCGAGGGCCAATCCTGAAACCCTAATCTCTCAACAAAGAGGAAGAAACTCACGAATTTTCTATTCATTCAATAATTTCGAAATAGGGTTCTCACAGTATATATAAGCTACGAAAATAAAATAAAAAAAGTGTACTAAAGTGCCTGAAAACCAAAGAAATAACATAAAAACGTCTAAAGTAAATAACGACACTAAAGTGCCTAGAAACAAGGAAATAAATAGAAAAGCGCCTAAATGTAAATCCGCTCCATGGTCCAGCGGTCATGATGCTCCTGTGCGATCCTGCATCTCGCGTACTCGTAACGTGTCAGAAAATGGGCCCAATGGGCCCGGCGTCCATCCACATCAACTCGTCTGCTCCAACACTCGATCTGCGACGTTGCCTCCTCTGGTACACTCTAAAGGGTGCACCACTGATGTCCGCATCAACCGCCTTCTGCGACTGCATGTCTGAGCGATCTTTCACCATCTGTGGTTGAGAAAAGGAGCTGGTAACTATCTCTTTGAACGATTTCTCCGTCCTCTGACCTTTTGCAATCCATCCTGCTAACAAAACCTTTTGTGCATCTTCCCTATCTCCCATCATTGTTTTTTTCTGAGAATGTTTTACCTTTCCCTGTTTTACTATCCTTATTTTTCATCTCTTGACCGAATTTTGCCTCTCTAACACTCATCTGATAGCCCTCGAATCTCTCCCCATGCAGCTTCTTCTCTGCCTTCTCCACTTCTTCTTCCGCACTCATACGGACAAACGCAAAGCCACGGGGGCTCCTAGATCCCCTTTCTCTCGGCATAACCACCTCTGTAACTAATCCAGCATGGGAAGAAACCCTTTCAAAGTTGATCGGTGCCCATCCCTCTGGGTATCCAGTCACGAAAAGCGTTGGATACTCAGACAGCGGTTTCCTCTTCTTTCCTTTGTCTTTCCTACCTTCTAATTTTCGATTTCGCACTTCGGTCCATCCCTCTCGATCTTCTCCTATCAGCTTTCCTCCTGATGCAGAGCTTGGGAAACTGTCATCAGAAACTCCAATCCAGTTGCTTTGCATTAAAACACGAATTCGGTAGAGAAATCGCGATCCAAGAGCAAATTTAGGCAGGAATCGCAAAGGAGCAGATCGGTTCATTTTTTAAAGTGAGTTATTCTCATCAGTGTTCGTAGTATCGGTATCGTGTTACGTTTTGCACCCTTGGGATACAGATACATATCGCGTATTGCTAGGGATATATAGGTTGTATCACGTAATGCATCGCACTTTTTGGGAAACATGGGGAAACATTGGGAAATTAATTGAATTTTTCAATGAAACTTCAGGGATTGTTAAAATGGACCTCAATACACACATTTAAATCATAATATGTAACAAAAAAAAAAAGTCCACATGATGGAGTTCCTTTGTAAAAGTATCCTAAGCTATGCACTATCTGACTGAACTGATGCAACTATTATTTAATTTGATTTCATAAGATATACAAATGTAACAAGACATTAATGTAAACACAACCAATGGATTGGCAAAGTAAAACAAGTAAGAGAATTGAGAAATATACCTATGGATGCAACTGATTGCTGCCTAGACCCACATAGAGTTGCGCGGTGGCTCGTAATCATCGTCTCCATCTCAACGGGGTTGGGAATAGAATTGCTGCTTCACGAATCGACGGTATTGTGCTCAGGTCATAGTAGAATGGTACCGGGTAAGATACTCCCTGACATACCGCTGGTAGTCATCCTCTCAAAATTGAACCAATACGCCCATCCGTGGGTACTGTGTAATCGTAACAGTCTGTGACTGATATGGAGCTGGGATGGGCATAGATGGTGCTTCAGAATATCCATATTGCTCGCCATATGTGTATTGTGGCCCATAACCCTGCCCATATACGGAAGTGAACTCCTTACCGTAGTTGAAAAATGATGTGTTGTAGCTGCTGGAGTCGCTCACCGCATATCCACCAGGTCTGTATCCATATTGTGGCATAGAACTCGAGCTCCCCTCCCCTGTCTGTGATCCATATCCATACTGTGGCATGGAACTCAAGCTCCCCTCCCTTGACCGTGATGTAGATCCAGAGTCACGACGTGCTTGATCCCTAGTGCCACGTAGGCACCCACGACTGTACGTGTCTCTCATAGAAATAGCCAATAGTCGCTCCTCTATATCTGTCGGTGGCCGGGTTTTCTGTTTCTCACGCAACTTCTTTCTAGTGTATGCTTTGTTGATTACAAGCCGCTCACGTGGTTCATTTGGTTGAGAACCGTGGTCGGCATCCCGTGTGGCATGATCAAACTCCCTCTCCCCTGTGAATGGGCTAAGTGGCCTCTGAGACCGACTCCCAGTATGAGACTCGCTCTCGCCGCCACCATCCTCGTCATCATCATCATCGCCGTCCCCATCCCCGTCATCGTCGTTGTCATCATCATCATCGTTGTCCCCATTACTGCTGCGACTACCATCATCATCATCATCATCTCCACCACCAACATCATCACCATCACTCGTCGTATCTGATAACGTCTCACCGCCACGTGACTCGCTTGATAAAGACTGTTGCGGGCTCCCCTTCGGATCCCTCGTCAAAGGGTCAAATAACTCAGGTGGAGATCTCTGCTCCTATCCATGGGCATCAACATCAATGCCCTGCTCTACTGCCTCTGCCTCCATATGTGGCTCTGGTCTCCCATCAGATGTATCCAAGTCATCGAACCTAACCCATTGGTAAAGTGGGTCATCATCGTCTGCATTCGCATAAGCATGCTATCCAATAGTCATCAGATCCAATGGGTCTTCCTCTGCCTTTCTTCTTCCTTCAGTATGGAGCACCCTTTCTCGTAGCTTCATGTTATAGTGGCAGTAGACCAGCTTCTGAAGCCTGTCGTACCCTATCCGATTCCGCTTGTTCGTGTGGATCAGTGAGAATGTACTCCAATTTCTCTCATAGGGTGAGGAGGACACCGTCTGTGCCAGCACACGAACAGCCAGGCACTGCAAGACCTCGCAATCACAACAGTACATGGCCCACCATTCACCTGCAAGAAATGTTTTTCATTACTATAATATCCACCAAAATAGTATGAAAATTAAAATTTGCTTCCAAGAGATTGTATGAATTATGAAGCACGCAACAACTCACATGCCATCATGGACGTCCTCGACTTCATCGTTGCCTCATTCCCAAACATCCCCACAGCGTCACGAAATCTAACGATCTGATGAATGTATAAAGCAATAATGGTTAGTCTAGAGTGTTTTAAGATATAAGATGGAAGCTAGTACTACAATAAATGCAGACATATTTACTTTGGAACCAAATGTGGCTTTTCCATCACAGTTGGGGAATAAGTGAGCATACACCTCGTGCACTGCCTTCTTCAATGAGTTGTCTTGGTAAAGCTTGCGGGTGTGGTGGTATTTTGGATTCAAAAAGTAAGCTGAATGGCAACAGCATACACATATTTACACATACCATCAATATAATGGTTATACATGTTATGCAAAGAGGTACATAAATGTGTAAATGAATGATTCAAGTACTTACCAGCCTTATGAAGTGGATGTGATAGAGTCTTTTCCCAACGATCGTCGATGATTTTATACACCCATTGATACGACTTAGGAGCTTTGACTTGGATGGCATCTTTCATCACTTGTATGGATGCATACAATGATCCCATTGATGGAGTCATCTCATTTTCGACCGTCCTCAACACGCTATATACAGGCTCGATAATGGCCAACACATTGCGCACGCGTTCCTAAAATGAATGACTCAACACAAGCTCCTCATACCTCCAAGTCACTTTCTTGAGACGTTTTTCCCAATCATCATACGCCTTAGAGGAGAAGAGCTCCCGTAGCCCCTGCTTATGTTTGAAAAGGCTATTCAAGGCGATGTAATTTGTGGCGAACCGTGTCACCCCAGGCTGCACTATATCCCCACCACACTTTTGTCGCATCTCAGCCAACACTCAGGTGTGGTTGTAAATATAACCCGTGATGAGTCATATGTCTGTAATAGTCGTCTTTACAACCGGCCTGTCTCCAATCGTTTCTAACATTAGATCTATGCAACAGGCTGCACAAGATGTCTAGTACATATTATACTTTTCTTTGATATCCTTCCTTGCCTTCGCAAATGCGCTCCATTGTTTGTCACAAATTGCACAATATTCTTTCTCCCAATATCGTCCATCACTTTGTACATTAATTTATAGATGTAGTTTGCATCTTTAATTTTGTTGCTTGCATCTACAGACTTAAGAAAAACTGCCTTTACTTTACAGTACACCATAAAATTTATGATCGATATTTTCGTCGGTCCAGTCCAACTGTCACACATGACGGTGCAACCATACATCTCCCATGACCGCTTGTACATATCCACGTAGGCCTTCATCTCCCTATGCTCATCATCAAGATATCTCCCCATTATCTCACGGGGTGTGGGGGGCACCACACCCTCACCCACTCGTTGCACTTTAGATATCATATTCTTGAACTGCGGGCTCCCTGCTGCATTCGCAGGAACCTGATCGTATATAAAAAATCTAGCAATGAACTTTCTAACTTTCTTCTCACATCCCCCCACTAAATATATCTTTCAACTTCTTTTGCGTCCCCCCAGCCCCCTTATACATTATCGGCTCTGAAGGAGGATCCGGAATCCACATACTAGCACCACGTGTCAAACTAAAAAAACTTACGCTTCTACTGCCCCCGGCCCCACTTCCCCCAGCCTCACCCCCCCCCCCCCCCCCCCCCCCCCCCCCAAATGCTCATGAGTAGACCCCTCAAATGCAGGCCTGCTCGCCTCCACCCTCATCATTTGATCAGTCTCCCAACGTTCTCGGATCGATTCCTCAACCGCACATCTATAATCTAGATCCCCGTCCTCATCTAGATCAACAACATCTCCAACAAATGGTGGCCGCCCCAGCTCCTCCCTAAGCTCCCTTTCTCTTGTAGCCCTGTCATCATTTATCTTCACATTCTTCTTTAGAACCGACTTAATCTCTTTCCTCACATCTCTTAGACATTTAGGACAAATCCTTAACATTTCTATAACCCCCTACTAGATGTTCCTTCAAGCAGGTTACTCCACCACTCTTCGACACATGGCCACATAGGTTACATATTGCACCATGTCAGTTACCGAGGAGAGGGCGGCCATATCTCCATCCAATATCCTATTGTCTCCCTCCTCTACCTCCTTCTGACATGGTTTACCTGCAAAAGAACATATTATTAGGCAACAAACAAAATAAAACAATTCTAGAAAAATTAATATTTAATTAATTAATCTGCCAAATTAGTTAATCAGCACCTCCACATCCACAATTTCAAGTTTTCACTCCAACAATACTCCCAATTTTCACAATTAGGAGTGGATTAACTGCTATTATGAAAAGAAAATTCGGAAAAAAAATTAATTATTGAGTATTTTTTATTAATAATGAATTAAAATATTAATTAATTAATTCAAATTTTGGGCAAAATTGTTGCAAATCGATAAATCGGCCCCATTACATCCTTAAAATGTTGTTTCTAATCCAACATTGCAAGTAATTCGGGAGAAATTGAGAAATTACGAATTTCCCCCAAATCGAACCCCATCTCTCAAATCTCGAAATCAAAGGTTGTAATGCTTGATTCTCCATGCAAAACATGAAGAATCAAGCATAGTAATTGATTTGGAACAGATTTTAGTCCATTTAAACGAAAGAAATGAGTTTTGAACGGAAAATACTCACCGAGTTGAAGAATGGGCCAACTTTGGAGTTGCTTTGAAATTACAGATTTCCCCTCAAGATCCTTGCAAAGGAATCCCCAAAATCTACCCACAAGTAGGTGAGCTACAAGAATCTACAAAAGAAATGGGTGGGAGGAGTTTTTTTCCAAAAAACAAAATCACCAAAGGGGAAACTCCTGCGCGTTTGGACGATATCATCTAAGTATCGACGATATCAGGAAAACACTAAAGGAGATATTGACGATATCTCAGCCGATATCGATATATCGCACGATATAATTGATATCGGCCAATAATATCGTTGATACACAGGAACACTGGGATTTTTTAGTGTCTCTAGAGGGTTTTCGTATCGCTGGCCACTGATATCGATACTATCGGCCAATAGTATCGATATTGCATACACTGATTCTCATCAACCAATAGTGAGCATATCTTAAACATCTGCATTTTTCATGCACAATGTTTGTAATAGAGGAAGCTAAGTCGCCAATCAAGATGTTCCATTGCAATAACGATGGGCGTATTGGTGCCCACCATCACCGTTACGGTGATTTTTTATTTTTTATTTTGCTTAAAAAATCCAAAAACAAATATGGATTAAATACAGAAAATTCTAAATCTTCCAAATATGCATTCATTTATAATTTTGAACATGTGCAACAGTCCACTCTTTGCTGAGAAAGCTTGTAACGGGTTGTCTTGTCATCCTCAAGATAAAAAATAATTAGTATTGTTTGATCAACTCCCCTGCAACTTGATTAAGCATAACTTGATTGTTTGTCAAGGGAGTCATTTGGTTCGTACTATCGCCTACCCTTTGAAAATATTGCCATTCAATATCCCCACTTCCTTGTTAGCTAACCATTTTCTTAACTAGTTATCACCTATGCGAGTCTATGTCCAAAATCCAAATATAATAAGGGAGTTTAAGTCCAAAAAAATTATGACTTATGTTATGAGAGTCTAAGTCCAAACTCCAAATAGAATATATGGAAATCTAAGTATTAAAGTCTAAAAGACTAATCAATAACCCCAATCAACTAATCAAGTCTAAAATCGAAATGTTGAGCAGAAAGATTGAAATAAATATCTCCTAATCAAGAACGAAATCAACTATGATTTATGAAGCTCCAAAACCTGTTTAAAATGACATAACATAAACCTATAATCACTATTCATGAGTCTGGACAGCTCACAGTGAACCCCAAAAGCTTTGGATCAAGATATTCTTTGTGTTTCCCTCCATCTAGATCTATATGATCTTATGAACAAGTTTAATGACAAATAATTATCATGGTGGGCCACATAAGGCGGCCCATGCTATGACAATGTGCCCCGCTGTCTCACAGCATGTCCCACTTGTGGGCCCCACAACAGGTCATAAATATAATGGAAAAGAGAAGAAGGAAAGGAGAGAAGAAACGGAGATGAGATTCGGCCATCGGGTGGGCCCCCTCCACTATGGGGTCCACCATACAAATCTAACCACATTAAGGTGGGTCCCACCCCTGTGGACCCACAAAAAATGAAATAACACAGAAAAAGGGGGATTTCATCCTTCCTTACACTCACCAAGAAAATGAACGTCAAATCAGGTCAGATCAGCGATCAAATGGTCCAGATGGGGCAGATCTCCTCCTCCAACCCTAAGCTCTTTCTCTAACTCCTAATCTCTCTCTTCTTCTCTTTCTCTCTTGCATCTCTCTAATCTCTCCCTCTTTCTATTAATCTTTTCCTCTCTCTCTCTCTCTCTCTCTCTCTCTCTCTCTCTCTCTCTCTCTCTCTCTCTCTCCACCCATACCCATACGTATGGGGCTTTCCTTTGATTTTAAATGGAGAGAGAATGAGGGATAGGGAGGGGATTGAAATGAGAGAGAGAGGGGGGTAGTATGGGGAGAAAAAGATGAGTGTTGACTTTTTAGGCTTCTCTTGCATGGGGAAGGGAAAAAGGTGATGGGTAGGTGGTGATGAATTGATTGATTGATGGGACTTCCTTGGAATTCATTCAAGTGGGGCCCGCGCCACGCGTGCGTTGCGTGCTTTGCCTCGAATTACGTCAAAGACTGTAACTCCTAAACCGAGTATCGCAATTGGGTGTGTCGCGCGGCGTTAGAATTGCAGCGCTTACGCAGTCACCAAGGTATAGGTCTTGAGTCGTTTCGGAACTAAAATAGGCTCGTTATCAAATCTCGCCAATCTGGTCCATCTGGGACATGCCGGCACCGAAAACGAAGTATATGGTTGGTCTTATAGAGATACGAGTCTTACACTGTTGCCGCCTCCACCCCACCGCTACCACCTCCATTGGTGTCGGTGTCGCCACCACCCCCACCGGACTGGCCTCCATCCCCTCCCTGATCACCATGATCATCCCCACCACACCGTCAAATGGGGATAGAGTCAGCATTGCTCAATACGACCCGATGACAGGGAGAGGGCTATGAAGGTGCCTCGCCACCCCCATCAGGACGTACCGAACTCATCATCAAAGCATTAAAGAATTTTGGCTCAATCCTATTCTCGATGATGACCTGATCGACGTCAATACCATGAGACACTGCTCTCTCAAATACCTCTGGAGCAGGGCCTCCCTCAATATCATCTAAATCAACAGACTTGACCCACTTATAAAGTGGGTCATCAACATCATTACCAAACGATGCCATTGTGCCCATTGACAGCAGGTCGGGCGAGTCCTAATATCCCTCCATGTTTCAATTTGCTCGTAGCTACCTTGCTTTCAGCTTCATATCATAATAGCAGAATACGAGCTTTTGCAACTTTTCATATCCAAGTCTGTTCTTCTTGTTTGTGTATATGAATGACCATGTGCTCCAATTCCTCTCAGCATGGTGAAGAGGAGACCGTCTGGTCAAGAACACGGATGGCTAATAACTACAGTGTGGGTACGAACACGGATGGCTAATAACTATAGTGCGGGTACATCGCCCACCACTTGCCTATCCATTCCATCAAAAGTATCTTTTAGTTTAAATGAGGAATATAGTTAGTTAATTATAAACCATACTATTTAATTAATTAATATAATAAACATACTCACATGGCATCATCGTTTCTCTCGATGCTTTTTCAAGTGCGACCTAATAATGCACCCCTAGCATCTCTAAAAAGCAGCAATTGTAAGCACAATTTCACTTATCATCATCAGTGTTGTCCAAGTCCTACGATTTACAATTTATGATTTGAGCATCATCTTAAACAAAACAATTTGAATCCCTTTTTATATGAATCTTATGATTTTATTATTTGAATCCCATGATTTACAACTCAAATCCCGATTTCAATTCAAATTATACTTGTTCTCTTCTATTTTAAGCTTCACTTGGCTTTCATTTTATCTTTTTATATTGGTGGGGGCTTTAAGAATCATTTAGAGAAAACCTTTCAAAAAAAAAAAAAAAAAATCGTTTAGAAAAGGTAAATTATTTTATTTTGTTCTTTATAAAAGATTGAATGATATATATTTTCTTGAACGTTAAATCATAGAGCTTTTTTTTATGATTTCTTACTTCTTAATTGGTTGAAACACCAAATTAATATATGACTTACCTGGAATATTTTTGTGGATGGTTACAATCATGCCAACTTATCTATATATATATATATATATATATATATATATATATATATATATATATATATATATATATATATTGTGGAATAATGGTTAGAAATCAAAATATCTTTTTTTTCCAGTCTACATAATGAAACGTCGCTTTTCCAACGTGATTCTACATTCAAGAAAGTTAACGAGAACATCAATTATTAAAGGATCCTTGTATATTTTTTAAGGAAAAATTCTTGAAAGACAACAAAAGGGAAAGATAAGAATCTTTAACACTATCATGACATGGTATTACTTGGTGCATATTGATGGCAAAAGGATGATTGCTGAGTTTTTAATTTTTTTCTGATTTTTTTTCTTTAGAAAATCATAAAAAAACTTACGATTTGTGATTTGATACGATTTGACCAATATTATGATTTGCGATATGATAATGATTTTGACAACATTGATCATCATTATCAATTACTGAGTAAAGCACAGATTCACAAATCACCATTATCAATTTGCATTTACCTAGGTTCCGAAATCTACTTTTTCATTCCAGTTAGGGAACAACTTCTTATAGACTTGGTGGACATCCATCATCAATGCGTTATCCTCCCATAACCAACATATGTAATGAAACTTATGGTTCAAGTAATATGCTAAGGGCCTGTTTGTTAACACTTAAAATAGTTACTTAATGCGGAATTAAAAAATGTTCTGTGTAAGAGTTGTTTGTTAAGACTGAATTCGGAAAGCAATTGGTGATTTTCCCTTGATTTTTTTCGGCGACAAAACTCTGGCTTAATGGCGCATACCGAATGTGCTCCGAGAATTTTCTAAAAAATAAAAATAAAAAAATTAAAAAAAATAAAAAAAACCTTCCAAAATTATCCCTTTTCCCAATTGCTACAGAGATTTTCTCTCGCTGAGATAGATTGCGTGATACACAACCAACTTTTAAGATGTGTAACTTCTTTAGCCCCAACATGATTTATGTGTTAGATCCACACCTTCCATCAACTTTTTCAGATTATTTTAGAGCATGAGCCTAAGAATGAGGCACATTTAAAGCTCAAGTGGACCACACCATAGAAACCAACGTGAATTGAATGACTACCGTTGAAACCTTCAGTGTTTAATATGAGGTTTATTTCCCATATAAGCTCTTGATAAGGTCACATGGACCTGGATGAAGGGAAAACACAAATATTAACTTAATCAAAGCCTTTTGTGGCGCTAAGAAGGTTTCAATGTTAGGTACCCAATTCTCACTATTTCCTATAGTGTGGCCCACTTGAGCCTTACATATGTTTTTTTTTTTTTTTGTCTTATGATCTAAAATGTTATGAAAAAATGAATGGATGGTATGGATGAAACATATACATCGTTGTAGGCCCCACGGAGCCACTATCAGGGTCGTCCATCTCCCACGATGTGAACTGCCTTGGGTAGGAAATCTGCATCCAGAAGCAAATTACAGCCTTCCACTGCCCGGCTCCCTAGGCAGGGATCTGTGAGCCTACCATGATATAATGGTTTTATCCAGACCATTCATCCCTTTTCTCAGATAGTTTTACGGCACGATCTAAAAAACGAGGTAGGTCCACTACTCAAGTGGACCACATCAAAGGAAGTAGAGGTGATAATGAGAACTACCGTTGAAACCTTTCTAGGGGCCAATTGTTTTACCATCCAACCAATTGATAAGGTCATGTAAACTTGGATGAAGTGAAAACACAAATATCAGCTTATCCAAAACCGCTACAACTCCCAAGAAGTTTTTAATGGTGGGCGTTCAATCCCCACTTTGTGGTCCACTTAAGCCTTGCTTTTGCCTCATTTTTGGGTTCATACCCTAAAACAATCTGTAAATATAGATGGACAGCATGGATAAAACACTTATATCACAGTGGGCCCCACAGATTCCTCTGTCCGGTTGAGGTTAGGACGCAATCCGCTTCCCAGCAAGATTGTTGTTGTGACGTGGGGTGGCGTGGACCCCAAATTCACCAAGGTTAGTGGATCCCCAACTGTGGGGCCATTGTGATGTATGTGCCTTACATCTACACTGTCCATGCATTTTGTAAGCTCATTTTAATGCATGATTCCAAAAATGAAGTAGATCCAAATCTTTGGTGGACCATACAACATGAAACAGTAGTGATTGAATCACTACCATTAAAAACTTTATGGGGCCACTGGAATGTTTATTTTCCATCCAACCTGTTGACAAGGTCATAAAGACTTGGATGAAGAGACCACACAAATATCAGCTTGATCCAAAACTTTTGTGGCGCATGAGAAGTTTTTAATGGTTGAGTACCACTATTTACTATGTTATGGTCCACCTGAGATTTGGATCTAATTTTTTGGATCATGTTCTAAAATGAGTTTTAAAAATGAATGTACGGCGTGGATCTAAGACGCACGCATCACATAGTGGATGACACGGTCAAGGATCCAAATAAGCTGTGACAAACGTGGGGCATGGATTGAGTGCTACTGCACCAACCTAGCACAAGACGAATGGTTTTGTTGGGAGCTCTGTCAATCCCACCATGATACATGTGTTTTATCCAAGCCGTCCATTCATTCCCACTGTTCATTTTAGGGCATGAGCTCATAGAGGACATAGATTAAATGCTCACTTGGACCACACCACAAGAAACCGTGGAATTAAATGCCCACTACTCAAAACCAGTGGGGACCACAAAAGTTTTGGATCAAGCTGATATTCATGTTTTCCCTTCATCCAAGTCTATGTAACCTTATGAACAGGTTGGATGGCAACTAAGCATCATGGGGGGTCCCTAGAAAGGTTTCAACGGTGGGTGCCAAGTCTCACCATTTTTTTAGTGTGGTCCACCAGATATTAGGATCTATTTCATTTTTATGGATAATGATATTTTAATTTTCTATTGAGTACTTCAATTTATTTGAATTAAATAGATGTTAAGTTAATGATTTTAATTCTATTTAATAAAAAATAAACCCTTTATCATACAAAACATCTCCAAACAAGAGATAGGGGCAAATATGTCAAATTAACATATTTCATCCATTTTAGATGTTTGTTAACAAACAAGTTGTTTTAGATTCAGTACTTAATTTTCAGACTTCAACAACAATTACCAAACAAGTTTTTAGACTTCAAAATCATATTTAAGATTCAGATTTCAGATTCAGACTTCAGATTTAACAAACGGGCCCTAAAACCCAATTATATTTAATCAGTCGTATTAACATATAAATAAAAGTAATACTTAAAGTGTAAGTGCAAGTGATAAATAAACAAAGTTAAACATAATAAACTTACCAGCCTAGTAGAGTGGATGCTCAAGGATCATGGTACATCCGTCATTAATGATCTGGAGTACTCAATAGATGTGAATTGGGGGATGTAACCCATATCCCTATCAATCTCATAAGCTTGTACACAAACCCCATCGAAGGCCATGTCTCATTATCTACGGCCCTAAGGATCCTATAAATCGGCTACCGGATAGCAATGACGTCATGAACTCTATCACAGAAGGAATCACTAAGCACTGTCCCTGCAACTCTCTATGCACTCTAGTTTTGTCTCTCATTCCACTTGAAATCTCTCTCAATTCTAAAGAAATCCCTAAGCCTTGCTCTATGCCTATACAAGTTGTCAAGTGCGATAAAGTTCGTGGCGAACCGTGTCACACCCGGTTTGACGATATCACTTTGACAACGCTCACACATCGTAGTTAATAATCATGAACAATTATATATGAAGTTAATCACCCTCCCCACCGCCTCAACGGTGTTCATGACCACCTCTCTCCAACCTATAGCCTCGAGCTTCAGGTCCATGCAATGAATTGTGCACGGAGTCCTAGAGATACTTCATCATCAACTTCTTCACCTTGACAAACACACTATAACTTGCACCACATTCTTTAACCTCTCCTCTCTAACCACTTTCTTCGAAAGGTTGTATATATAGGAGTGGTCCTTTATGTGGGCAGATGCATGAACAGATCCGAGGAAAACGGGTTGCCCTCTACAAAACACCATGAAGTTGATAATGGACAACTTTCTGGGTCCCATCCACCCATCGCACATCACCGTCGCATTGTATATCTCCCAGTTTGGCTTGAGTTCATGGGCCTGCATCTCCTTGTACTCATGATCGACGTAGACCCTGAAGATCTCCTCTGGCATTGAAGGCTTTACGTCTATCCAAACACGCTGCACGGTGTTGATCATATTATGGAAATGAGGGTTGTTGGTTTGTGGCTCGAAATAAACCACATAGTTACGGCACTCCCCATAGTCTCTCTGAAACCCTCCTTGCTCACACGGGCGCTCTGTAGGCCAAGCCCGCCTAATCTCTTGCTCCTTTTTCCAGCATCATTTTACTTCATGCTACTTGCATACAAATAAAATCAATAATAACAGAATAATCACTAATATCTCATTAAAGCAATGAACGAGTAATACATCAATCCATGCATGCATGCATACAAACATACATAACCACATGCATGATGAACCATCCATCTATCCAACCACCCATCCATGCATGTATGCATACAAAATTACAAACATACACAAACACATGTGATGATCCATCCAACCATCCATCCATGCATGCATCCAAACATACATAAACACAAGCATGATGATCCATCCATCCATCCACAAATGCATACAAAGATGCATAAACACATGCATGATGATTCATCCATCCATCAAACAACCCATCCATGCATGCATGCATAAAAAATTACAAACATACACGAACACATGCGTGATGATCCATCCATCCATACATACAGACAATGTGCATACAAACATACATAAACACAAGCATGATGATCCATCCAGCCAGCCAGCCAGCCAGCTATCCATCCATGAATTCATAAAAAGATACATAAACATGTGCATGATGATCCATCCATCCATCTAGTCATCCACGCACGCATGGATACAAACATACATAAACATATGCATGATGATCCATCCATTCACCCAACCCTCCATCCATGCATCCATCATGCATGCATATATACATTACACACCCACACACAGACAATCCATCCATTCATCCAAGATCCAACCATCCACACATGCACCAATGCATATATATATAGGAATGCTCACCTACGAACCATCTCTCACGAGAACTCGTGAGAGATTTTTTAGGGCTCATTACACGTGACATGTCCCTAAAATCTGAGCCGTCCACGTGATGTAGCACCCCGAAAAACCCCCAGGGCCCGACTTTCAACCTGGTTCACAAATATGGTGGGCCATGGCAAATGGAAACAGTTTCCTCCCTTGATTTGCCTCTTTTTCTCTTCTATGGCCCACCCGAGTTCTAGATCAGGTTGAAATTTGGGCCTCAGGGGTTTTTCAGAATGCTACATCACGTGGACAGCTCAGATTTTAAGGACACATCACGTGTGATGAGCCCTAAAAAATCTCTCACGAGTTCTCGTGAGAGATGGTTCGTAGGTGAGCATTCCTCTATATATATATATATATATATATATATATATATATATATATATATATATATATATATATATATATATATATATATATATATATATATCGAATGAAAAAAAAAATTCGATAAACTAATATTTTTTAATTATTTTTGAAAGAATAAATTGATTTTTCATTCAACAAATGCAACCCGTTGATTATAATCATAGACCATATCACCATAAATAATGAAACATCATAACAAAATAAAAAAGGTTTACTGTTTACATTATTTTTTTCATTGAACTGATTTTTTTTTTAAATTAAATATTTATAATAAAAAAATTCTCAAAATCAAGATATGATCATCAGTTCATAGATCAGCTCCTCATCATCATATGAAAAAATGATGCCCCAATTACTTGTTTTATGGAAGAAATTGGGCAAATTTCTCATTTCAATCTTAGATTCTCTTGATTTCTCAACCAAATCCATGTCAATGCATGAGAATCATGCCTTATCATGGATTTGCAGTAAAAATCCATTAGCAAATCAAAGAAAGAAAAAAAAAAAACCTATTTTTTCAAGTTTTTCATACCTTCAAGCTTCTAGTCCATTGAGCCTTCGATTTGCGATTTCTCCACGAAATCGGATCTTCATTCCACAAGCCTTAATGGAGAGATGCCAAAATCCCCTTCCTCTTACAAATATGGAGAAGGAATCCCAAAAACTATGTTTTCCTTCTTCTTTTTTCTGTCATTTTCACTTGGCTACACTGGGTAACTTTTGGACCTGTATTGGCGATAATATTGCCAATACATGCGACATTTGGAATTTACACAAGCGAGCCTGGGCGATGTTTTCAGGGAATATATCACCATGTCAATGTTTTAAGAAATATCGCCAATATTTTACTGACATCTTGAAACAGAATGATATAATGTAGTTTCAGTATCGCCAGGTGGGGGCAATACTGATAATATCGATATTTGTGGCGATATTCGGAACAATCGTTGCACAAACCTTCTACCTAGATGCTGCTCCTGCTTCAAATCACACATTGGACTTGTCCGCTTCTTAGCTGTTTATACTTGCTAACACTTTGAAAAGACATTTTCCCACTCGCACACTGGATTATGTTGCCGTTTTACATTTTAGGCTTCTAGTAAACATAGGCCAAAGTTATCCAATCAGTCGGTTCGATCATTCAACCCATATGATTCTTGGGGTAAGGTCCATCCACAGAAGAGACGAACCAATGAGCAATCCAGATCTAGTTTATGTCAACAAAAAGTGGCATGTGTATAGGAGTTTAGTGTGATAACCATGATATATGCTTTTAGCATTGCAGTCTTGCCCTGGATTTAATAGATTATTGCCCATTCTGTCATCATCTCAAGTGACCCTTTCATTTTCCTCTTGGCAACTCGCTAGTCAGTGGTGTATTTTCTACTTTATTTATTTATTTCTGAATGGTGTATGTTCCACTTTATTTATCATCGGGTCATTTTTGTCTGTTTTCTTCCTCTTTTCAGATTCAAAAAAATATAAGGCTGTTATCATACGGATTGACAGCCCTGGTGGTGATGCTCTTGCTTCTGATTTGTAAGTGCCATGTAGTTGATATGAAGCTCTCATTTTATTAAAAAAAAAATTTACGAAGAATTAGCACTTGAAAGCTTGCAAAAGAAAAAAGAAAAAGAAAAAAGAAAAAGAATTTCCACTTGCTGACTGGATAATTAACATCTAAAGTATCTATGGTTAGCGATGGGAATAGTGATGTTATCATCGACTATGATTATCTAATTGATTAAGTACAGTTGAAATTGTTGAGCCATAGTCAAATTATGAGTTTGGGGAATGGAATTTGAGGGTGATTACATCTCACTCCTTTGGTCAACAAATGGTCCATTCGTATATAATAATCATATTGCAGCGGGTATAGTTTAGTGGTAAAAGTGTGATTCGTTCATTTTTCTTCCTTTTTTTTTTTTTGAAAGTTTGGGGCCCTTTTGGTTTGATTCATATTCTGATAAAAAACTTTGTTTCTTAAAGGAGTTCAATCCTTTACCTCTTAATGCCACATTGGAAGAAGAATATACATTCTCATGATGAGTATCCAAAGTCAATTAGAAATTGGATAACAAAATTCATTGGATTATGGTATCACGAAGCATAATTTTTAGGTTCCAGGAACATCTGTTGTTTGAATTCAAAGTGTTTGACAAAGAAAAGATCGACTACTTAAATTCTCTTCATACCAGAAATTTCAAAATCCATGATGAACCAAAAGGCTCTTGGTAAGTATCTAGTTGGATAAAAGAGATCAGATTTCCTTGTATTTTTGGCTCTTGCATTACTCTTTTTTTCTTTTCTTTTTTTCTCTTTTCTTTCTTTCTTTTTTTTTCTTTTTTTCTTTTTTTTTTTTTTTCTTTTTGAATTTGAACCATTTAATGAAATTTTTGTTGCCTTTCAAAATAACATGAAATAAAAAATCAGTTTTTTAAGAACTAATATTGAGCATTCAATTTATGCTGAATCTCATAAAGGAACTTGGAGGCTGGCAGCATACCTGTAACATCCCGGTTTTCATTACTCCGGTGTTGAGCCCGCGTTCTGAAAACCCAAGTGTAAACATTCAAAGATCCACTTTACAGTATAAATTTTTTTTTTTTTTTTTTAATCGCAATGGGAGCAGATCAAGACAAGCAATGACCAACATCTATTAAACTGTACAAGTGGCGCCCATAGGGCTTATACAAATCAAATGACTCAAAACTAAATTACAATACATAAATGAATTATAACTCTTGGACTTGTAAAATTCATCCAGCTCCCCATCCCGAGATGCCGGCATCAACTGATATGGTTCGATAGCATTAAAACGCTATCATAGTGAAGTAAACCCTCCAAGATTACTAAACATGATAACAATTAGGCAATGATTATTTAAAGATAACAGATTACGATTTATACAAGTTCTAAAATTATAGGAGAATATACAGCATGACCAAATATAAAATTACAGGTAACATTAACTAAAGGTAACAACTATAATTAGATAAAGAGACAATACAGATAACAAATTTAAAAATTCTAAAATGCATTTAATATAATCAAATGTAATATTCCATAAACATCACAAACAATACAGCATTCATCCAATTCATTCCACACATATTAACATGGATCTTTTAAATTTATAGATGCATGCACATGTTCATCAGCCTGGGGATGCACATGCAGCTGGCGAATTTCAAACCAACAGTAACATGGCTCGTCACCAATATTACCCGCAATGCAATGCATATCAAACTGACAGTAATGTGACTCATCACCAACATTACCCGCAAATGCCATGTATGTATGATTAGCCAATCTTTATTAGTCCGATTAACAAGTCAATAATTAAAAGCTCACGGTCCCTATGGGGGGCGCGTGCAATCCAGCATAGGCCGACGGCTCGAGCACAGCATCCCATAACACCATCCCCGGCCCATGAAACGTCTAACAGAATATACTATAGTACAACACAACCAATTATGTTTCTGTGATTCTCTACAATTAAACCATTAATATTACCATCATGTATGTGTTTCAAAGTTTTCAACAAAAGGATATTCTCGATCTTCAACCAAACCACTTGAGCAACAAGTCCATTGATGGACACCAACAAAGAGGGATCTCCCGAAACAAAGCCACATAGGCATCAAGTCCATTCAAGAATACCAACAAAATGGGCTCAACTAAAATCTCCAAATTGTAATCCAAGTCATATATGTAATTCCAATTCCAATTCCAATACATATAAATCTATCAATTTCATTCATAACACAAATTACTCCAAATCATATCAACAATGAACAATTTAGATGTAGATCATTCCATAAACAATTAAGATCACAAAACAATTATCAGGAGATGATTATTTAGGAATAAACATTCTTATGAATAAAGCAATTATTGTAAACAAGTAATGAAAGTAGAAAAATATATAAACAAAAGAAATGGAAATAAACAGTGTGATAGACAATTATTAACATAAGACGTCAAAAACAATTATCATAAGCAATAAGGAAAGTAGAGAAATATATAAACAAAAGAAATAGTAATAAACAGTGAGATAGACAATTATTATCATAAGACGTAAAAAATAATTATCATAAGCAATAAAAAAAGTAGAGAAACATGTAAATAAAATAATGGAAAGCTTGAAGGGTGAGAAACCTCACTTTAAGTAAGATACTTCTTCTCTTGAGTCAACTAAGAAAATGAAAATGGGAGACAATATCTCAAATTCCTCAAGTCGGGATCAACTAAGATCAAGCCAAACAACTTGGCTCTACTCCAAAATGTAGAGGAATCTTTATCTACAACATGACAAATTAATCTTTAATCAATAAACTAGATTTCTAATTGGATTGACTACAAAGAGATTGCTTGCAAGTGGGCCAACTCACCTTGGAGCACCACTCAAGAGATTTAAATCGATATAGAATCCAAAATTTAAGGAAAATGGGTCCCTACAAGCAACTCAAATTCAAAACTGAGATTTACAACTAGATCCACACTCTTAATGAACTAGGGATTCATAAACTTGAAGAAAAGCACAAACCTAATAGCCAACTCAATCTAATTCGGGTTAACTTAATCGGTGACTCGGTGAAAACCGAACCCCAACACAGGCCATCTATAAGGAGACTAACTCAGGCTTGAAATAACCTACCCAATAATCCTAGATCAGGCCTTAAAATGTACAATAAGGGAGCTAGATGATGATTTTCGAGTTAACCCACTACAACCCACTTAAGCCTAACAATCAATTATTCCACCTAGTCTCAAATTCAATTCAGATTAACACCATTGGACACAACCCTTCACAAATCAAATAATCCACACAGAGATTAAGCCCATACTTCCACTTAACTTCAAAAGATTAGATTTTATTTAATTCACAAATGCAACTGGAGAAGGTAGTCTAAACTAGGTTTAAGGGTTAAAATATAATCAAATCACTACCACTAGTCGCTGGATCGTTTTAAACTCAACCAATCACCCGATTGAGAACTCAATTGAGCTCTAAGGGCTAGATCAGAATTTCTTTGCACCATCCTCACAAAATTTCAAGTTGAAACAGGGGTTTCTAGTGGATTAACTCAAATCCATCAGATCTAACTCATACTTGATCGATCCGAACCAAATAGAATAACTGAGCATAACCAACTTGGTACATCTGAACTACAAATACTACAAAAGTTCTTACCTCTGCAATAACTAATCTGAAAAGGATTTAAGAAAACCAGCAACAATCACTACCCAAATGCAGAGACAAAAACGAATTTCCGCTCCATTGAAACGGTGCAGACATCGTCGCTGAACTAATTTAGTAACTGAACCATCCTCCAGCAATGACCCTGAATGAGATTTGAGAATGACACGCCAGTCACGAGGCCCATCTAATGCACGAACCAGATCTAAGACAGGTGGTTGAAATGAGTTCACCAATTGCGACATCTTGCTAGAGAATCGGCCGAAAATCAGTGCACCACCGTTGGAGGTCGGAGAGGAGGTCGATCCGGCGGCTAGAATGGATCTCTGATCTCACTGAGATGATGGAGGAGAGATGAAAAGAAAGGGTTCAGATGCCCCAGATCTAGGTTTTGGATGGAACAGTTGCAAGACAAAAGGAAGAAATGAAAAAAAAACAATATTGTATATATATCAGGCATTCGATCCATGTGAAGGGACCCTCAGTGGCTGAGATTTGTCTAGAATTGTATCTCCTATAATGTTAAGAACGGTCCAGATTATAGGGAGCGGTGTAGACGCGGATTGCCCATCTGGCACATCCGATTTTGGCAAAACACTACACATAACTGGACTTTGGCTAGAAACCTACTTGCATATGGTGGATCCCACTCACGAAAACCACTATGGTTAGTTGGAGCACCCAAGGCTCAACAGAACGAACGGTTCAAATCATCCAAAGGTGGGCCACAGAAATCAACCTCCATCGATTTGTAGGCTGCTGGAAACACAGGAAATATTTGGACAGCCTGACTTCAGGACCAATTTGCGACAACACTAACAACTAGAGGTAGAAATCTTCACCAAGGTTTTCGTTAGGCCCATCGTTCGAACCAAATGGACGGCTCAGATTGGGCAGGACAATGCCCAAAAGTGGGCCACACAAGACACAAACGGACGTGCGTTCATGCGTTGCTGCTCGTTTGGGCGGGAGCGTGAAAGAGAGAGAGAGAGAGAGAGAGAGAGAGAGAGATTCCTCTTTTAGAAATTGCGGGTCAGCAACTGCTGACCCATTTTGCTAAAATGGTGCACCTCTAGTGCACCACCAACTGGTGTACACTCACGCCAACAATGGGCCCCACGTCAATCTATGAAGAAATCCACTCCGACCATCATGTTCCACTGACCCAAATGGGTCACCTGACCACAGATGAGGCAGATCCCTAGCATAGGTGGCCAAGACTCTTGATTTCATTCGTATAAGGGGATTCCTAATGATCCAATGGTCAGATTAGGTCCAAAAAAGATTCCTACGGTTCAAAAGCTTCATGGACTTGTATGGTCTATATAAATTCAATTTTTAACTTTAAAGTTTTCTATGTTAACCAATGAACAGTTAATTTGATAATCGAATGATTTTAATCCTTGAATGGCCACAAAATGTGTGTTTGGGGTTTTATCTGTTGATTTAGGTTGAACTAACGGTCTAATTCATTCCAATTATGATCTACAACATTTTTCATAGTTCTTATAGGAATCTTAGAGGATTTCCATGGCTAGTTACTGACAAACCAACAATAGAGTTGTTTCCAGATTATTTAATAATTGTCTAAATATTTCCCGGATTAATTTATAGGAATTTTAACAGTTGTTTATCGTAGTCAGGTGTTTGAATGACTAGATTTAATGATGCAAATTTGCTTTAATGGTTAGATCCTGTTTAGGGTGTAACTTGAGAGTTGAATTAAGCTAAATTGATAACCTATATGTGTATGCATAAGGTTAAATTTTATGGTAACACCCGAGTACTGAAAAGTACGGGGTGTTACAATACCACATGTTGGTTACTCCCAGATGAATAAACCCTCTTTAACTTTGTGTTGTTTTTTCATAGATAAGGAGAACATATACAAGGAAATGAAAAGTAGTTTTATTATTGCGCAGACTAGGTTAAGGTAGAAGAAATATTGCACATTCGAAAGACAACCAGACAATTGAATAGAAGAGACACCTGACCTGTGCATCCATATGGTGTATGTAGTGGCATTTATACGACTACCAGTTTAGTTGCCAGGTCTCTCATTTCTTGCCTCATGTCTGTTTATACTTGCCAAAATTTTGAAATAGACTTACCTAATCTGCACCCAAATCCTCTGTGTCCTCGTACTTTCTGCAACTTATGAGCAGTGTTTTCAGTATCAGTATTGACGGATGCATCACACCCTTGGGATACAGAAATATATTGGGTATCGCATGGGAAATATCAGATATATCGCGCGACGTATTGTTGTTCTTAGGAGACATTGGGAAATTGGTTGAATTTTTCAATGAAACTTCAAGGGATGTTAAAAAAGACATCATTGCACACTTAGAAATCGAAAGATCACAAAAAACAAGTGCACATAATCAGTTTCCTTTGTATAGGGCCCCAAACTATGCTTCATCTAACAGAAGTAATGCAACTACATTCAAAATCAGTTCATATCATTTATAAATCTAAGAAGTGTCATGAGACGTCTCTTTTATTCTGCAGAAGAATGGAAGGGAAGTTGTAGATAAAGCCCCATGGAAGGGGCGCAGGGACACCCCCCCCCCCCCCCCCCCCCCCCCCCCACACACACACACACACTCACGAAGACCCAACCTGATTGAATAGGGAATCTTGGGTATTTCTATATACAGGACATAATTTCTTTGTGGGACTTTGGGAGTCGAATTGGGGTTATGCAAGGGAAACGCTTTTTAGGTTTTGGTGCTAGAAAGCTTTAGAGTTCGTCGAAATCAAATAAGGGATTAGAAAGCAAAGAAGAAGAAGGAGAGAGTGCTAGAAAGCTTTAGAGTTTGTCGAAATCAAATAAGGGATTAGAAGGCAAAGAAGAAGGGAGAGAGAGAGAGAGAGTGATTTTTTTTTCAAATTTTCCGAAAGGGGGATGCATTGCCTAAGTATCTATGATGCATGTCGATATTATCGTCAATACCAAGAACAAGGTATTCTGTAACAATAACAATAGTCGTAACGACCACCACCGTTAACTTTATGATACAAGCTATAATGGCCTTTACGGTCTCCTTTTTTTTTTATTAAAAAAACGAAAAACCTATATTGGCCCTATAATGGACCGTCACAATAGGGGTCATTTTTTCCATAGCAGTTGCCACTGTTACCTTTATGTAATGACCTTTAAAGTCCCATAATGGCCATTACAACACACCATTACCAAGATGTATATAACGGGGATATCTTCAAAATATCATAATGTATTGATATATTGTTAATACATTACAATATTTGTTGATATTTCGCACGATACCCGGAAGTTTGGTGACTTCCAGGCTATTTCATATCACCGACCTGCGATACCGGTAGTATCAGATACTACAAACACTACTTATGAGTTTGTATGATGCTTCTAGTTCATGGGACAAGCGTCCTTCTATAATGGTTGTAGAAGTAGTGCATGTAAAATGTAACTACAATAGGAAGTAATATGGACTGGCCTTCCTTTAACAAAACACATGCGGTAGGTGGAAGTTTCGAAATACCTTTATGTGAAACAGTTCCATGCCCAATCAAAACTTCACATATCTCACAAAGGACAGGACACATGGACAATCAAATCCTCCATGGACGAAGAAGAGCATTTCATGAAAAATTAGAGCTCTTGTAAGCATATCACCGTACAAGCATACACGCTCTCTATCCGCTACCCCCATTCTCTTTCCTTTTTTAATCATGTCCATGCCCAAATTATTGCTTGAAAACTTTCACTTCCATATACAAGTAGATGCTATGCTTTTCACACATCTGGGGAGGGTGGCCCATACATTCCCCACTACTGAGATCCTTTCCTCATAATCTCTAGTTTGACCAAATTGCATTCATTCACATGTAACTACACTTTTCCCATAAAATTCTTGATCTAGGATTTCTAACCTCCCTGCCTTGGTTAGTGGCAAATCTCTATCTTCCAATCATTGATAGAGATTGTTGCTTGTTCGCATGCCAAATCCACTACATTGAACAAAATGGAGAAAGTCCGCCATGCTCCCAATGACAAATATTTCAATTCACCAAGTGGTTCCACTAACTTCCCTGCCTTGGTTAGTGGCGAATCTCTATCTTCCAATCATTGATAGAGATTGTTGCTTGTTCGCATGCTGAATCCACTACATCGAGCAGGATGGAGAAAGTCCATCATGCTCCCAATGACAAATATTTCAATGCACAAAGTGGATCCACTTTGCTCAATGCAAATATTGTGAACTTTCAAACAAGAAGTACCAAAATGGTTACAATACAGGGGTATCAGCCGTTTCGTATTGGTAATGGTTGTGACCATTACTCTATATGGGGGTGAAACAGGGCGGGGCTGAAATTTTGAAGCATAGCAGCCGTCACAGGGCATAACGGTTGTTATCTCGTAACAACAATTTCAAAAAAATGAAAAAGAATTGAAAAAAAAAAAAAGTACTATGTTTCTTCTTCTTCTTCTTCTTCTTTTACGGCTATTGTGGCTGCTACTGTTGTTATAGTAGTCCTCTCTCTCTCTCTCTCTCTCTCTCTCTCTCTCTCTCTCTCTCTCTCTCTCCTTCCTCTTCTCTTCTCTTTAAACGAAAACGAAACGTGGTTGATCCACAACCACGTTTAAGTTTTTTTTAATACTCCAATGGTGTAAGACATTGTGCACTTGCACTGTTTCATGGAGCCCACCTTGATGTACGTGTTGTATATCAACGCCGTCCATTAGTTTTCCCAACTCAGTTTAGGGCACGGTCCCTAAAATGAAGCAAATCCAAATCTCAAGTGGACCACACAGTACGGATTGAATGCCCACCATTAAAACCTTCCCAGGGTCCACTGTAATGTTTATTTGCCATCCAACTTGTTGATAAGGTCACACAGACCTAGATGAAGGGAAAACACAAATGGCAGCTTGATCCAAAAATTTTGTAGTCCCAATAAGTTTTTAATGGTGGGAATTCGATCAACGACTGTTTGATCCACCTGTTCCACCTGAGATTTGGATCTGCTAACTTTCAAAAAAAAAAAAAAAGATTTGGATATGCCTCATTTTTGGGACCATGCCCTAAAATGAGCTGGCAAAACAGATGGACAACATGGATATGCAACAGATACATTGAGGTGGGCCCCACGTTCAAGGCCTCATCCAATCGGATTGGGTAGTGTAGCACACATGACTGACCTCGGTGGTCTGTTAACATGGCAAAGTTTTGTGGACCCCACTGTGATGTATGTGTTATATCCACACCGTCCATCCATTTTTCTAGATTATTTTAGGACTTGAGCCCAAAAACGAGGCAAATCCAAAGGTCAAGTGGACCACACCATAGAAAACAGTGGGGATTGAACACCTACCATTGAAAACTTCTTAAGGGCCACAAAAATTTCAGATTAAGCTGATATTTGTGTTTTCCCTTCATCGACATTTGTGTGACCTTATGAACAGGTTGGATGGCAAATAAACATCATGATGGGCCTTAGGAAGGTTTCAATTGTGGGCGTCATTGTCCTCATTTCTTTTTGTGGTGTGGTCCACTTGAGCTTTGGATTTGCCTCATTTTTTGTCATGCCCTAAAATTATCTGGCAAAATGGATGGACAGTGTGGATATAACAAATATATCATGGTGGGTCCCACAAAACTTTGCCACGTCAACACACCACCGAGGTTGGTGGTGTGTGCTGCACTCGGCAATCTGACTCCCACCTGATTCGAGCCCTAAAAAATTAAATACGAGGCATGTACTTACTTAAAATTAAACCATTAATTATGGGACCGTTGTTGCTAGGTCATATTCTCGAAATCAAATTGTTTAAATGATTTTAACCATTAATTTGTGGGCAGTTGTTTCTTGAAATAGGACCATTTAATATTTTCATTCTTCACCGTCCAATAAATGTCCACCATACTATTAGTGCGGATAAGTGCCAATAAATTGGATGAATTTGAGTTTAATTTGGGGCATGGAGTGGTCCGCCAAATCGGCTATACTATATATCCAAATTTAATTTCAATTTTTTTTAATATTTGTTGGGAGAAATGATATCAAATTGTTAGATTTAGAAATTAAATGATAGGACACAAAGGTCTTTGTATATTGAAATGAAATATACGCAAGTCACGAGATATGGAATACACCAATACTATAAATAATAGTAAAACCTGCAAATGTGAGATGTTTTAGTGTTACATTCATTCTAATAAATTTATCATTGATATTGTATAGTTAGAAAATTAAATATAGTATGTTTGCAATCAATCCCAGGTTATCGGGTTCATAAATTCATCAGACAGCCTGATATAGCGTTCTCACCAAAGAGTGGACCGTTACACTATCGTAAACATGTTCAAATAAAAAAAAAATGAATGCATATTTGGAATATTTATATATATAATTATATATATATAGATTTTTTGGATATTCTTTCAGAGTTTTTTTTAGCAAAAAGAAAAAGAAAAATTCAACCGATACGGGGGCGTATTGGCCGTTATGCTGCCCATATCAGCTTTACGCCGATTCTCCATATCAGTAACGGTGGTGACCGTTACGGCCACCGTTACCAACACTGAACACCTTGCTTTCAAACGCACCCCTATAGAGAACAATCATAATGCAAAACACTTACAAACGAAAGAAGTAATCAAAACACATCAACTACAATTTAACTCTTAACATTATTGTTTCACTGCTAGTATGACTTGGTGATAACCTATGAAATCAATTTGATCATTTGAGTCTACAGTGGTCATTTTGCTCTTAGTTATGGATCTCAAACAAATATTGTGTTTCTAGGCAAATATATCGCTGCAAAATTTCCTATTCCAAATTTTCAGTAATTTGAATGCTTCAATCCTTGATGTTTATCTGACAGAATGTGGAGGGAGATAAGGCTTCTCTCTGCCTCCATACCTGTGATTGCTTCAATGTCAGACGTGGCTGCAAGTGGAGGTTACTACATGGCTATGGCAGCAGGAACTATTGTTGCAGAGAAACTTACCTTAACAGGTTCAATCGGGGTTGTCACAGGTGAATTGGAAACATGTCATCTTATACCCAATGAAGTTAGAAATATGAAGGCCAAAGGGTTTTTTTTTTTTAAGCCTCCCCCATCCATGCTGGGAACATCAGATCAATGGTCTGGATAATTGAATCATGGGTGGCACTTGCACCAACTGGGTGCTTTGAGGCCTTACACTTCCTCATTATTTGTACCTTTCATTATCCTGTTCTTTAGATATGACAGTAAACTAACTTTTGGCATGGATTAGTAGTAACTTATCATAGTGCTGAAGTCCACTGTCATCTCAAGAGTTCGATTAAACAGTTCAATCAAATATAAGCTTAGCTACAAGAATTTTGAAGAGCATATTTACAAGTCAAAAGGTTACAAATTCTTAGTATTGGACATATATCTTCAAAGTTTAAATTGTGCTTGGGCAGAAATAAATTTTCTGTACAAACATTTGCACTCATAGACAGCTATACTTTTGATATGAATGTCAGAGATAGTGCCTGATGGACAATTTTCCATATCTAAACCCAATTTGTTGAAGCGATCAAAATGCTACTGTATTGAGCATAGGTTTGTGCAGAAAGTGATGCGATGGCTAAGTTCTGGCTTATCTTGAATATTCATGAAACTATATTGCAACATATTTTCATTACAGAACACTGCAAAACGGCTGATAAAGGTTGATGTATCAATCTTGAATCATTGGATAGGGATGAATTCCTCCATTTAATGTCCATTGGTGGTAAACTAAAATTAGCTTCCGAACAATTCAAAGTAACATGAATTTTCTTAAAAACGAAAGTTTACACAAAAAAATTCCATGACCCATGGAAATTCCCGATGTTCCATTGGTTTTTTATTCTACTTCATGAAGTCTCTAGAAGAAATTTCAAGAATCAATGACAATGACCTTGAAAAAGGTTTAAAAGAGAGAGATCTAGGTTTTGGAATTCCTGGTCTATAATAATGAAAAATGAAATTGAGAATATAACAAGTTATTGGAAACAAGCACTTCTATAGAAGATCGTAGATCCTAGAAGAATCAGATCTAAACAGGAGAGCTGTTTTGCAGTTGTATCTTAGTTGGAAAGCTCTTCATCCAGTTTTGTATGTTCTACTCTCATCTGTATTGACTAGGGGTGCAACTTGGGTGGTGACAACCCGAACACGATTGGCCCAACCCAAACTTCAGATCCCATTTGGTTGAGGTTGGGTTGGGCTGGGTTTGAAAATCCTCAACCTGACCCTCAACACAACCTAGTTTGGGTTGAGGCGTTGGGCAACCCGTACTCAACCTCACATGCAATACGTATGCATTTGAGTTATGACTAATATGCATGATATAAATGTGAAATCATGGCCTACATAAAAAATAGTGTTCATGTAAGTTTGACCTGCATGATCAACGGAACACCATTATTTTGTCGATAAAAAATGTTCACATTGTGCACTGGCCTGAATCTCTAACATGTGTGTCATCAGTTGGGATCTCTCACGTGTTCCACCCCCCACATGTGGAGCTCTTAATTGAATATTCATGAGCCATAACTCACAACTCTATTAGAAGAATTTATTTTGCCCCTATCACGGCTCATGATCGAGGATGCCTTGTCTCCCATTGGGACCCACATGTCGAGTGGTCTGATGGTCGGAATTGTCCATGTGAACATACTATATGGGCCATGGTAAGAACCTTACATTGAATGGTCAATTGCAATCATCGCTATCAGTAGATGAATTTAGAACAATGAATAGAGATTTTTCAATGGTGCACCCATTCAATCTAAAAATCAAAGGTCAAATATTGTAAACTTTATTTTGCTAGTATTATTTCAGTAGTTACATGTGTTACTTTAATGGTATTATTTGGAGGTTAGATGTTTCACTTCATGTATTAATTTACTAGTTGTCGGTGTTAATCTGACCCAACCCAAGCTGAATTTTGTTAGGGTTGAGTATTTAATACCTTGGGTTGGGTTGGGTTGGGTTAGGACTTGGGCCGACTGTTGAGGTTGGGCTGGGCTTGGGTTGACCGTCAACCCAATCTGATCCTAACTAAGTTTGCACCCCTAGTATTGACGCAACTGCATGTGGCAATAATTTCTGAAGGTGAAGGTGTCATTCTCATGCTATATATGTCAGTGCCCATGTTGATATAGTGTCAGCACTCATCCATAAACCGGTCACTGGCACAAATAAAAGAGATGTAACCAACGGAAATAGCAAGCCCGAATCTTTGGGACCGGAAGCGGTTAGCAGTGACCAATAGGTCTCTTCAGCGGTGAAAAGCAAAAGCACGGAATGTCACCATCTTCGAATTCAGTCTTCTCTACAGTAGCACCATGAATAGCGCATAGCGGAGCAGCGCCCAGGAGGCAAGCAACTCTCATGATCCCATCATATTCAATGGGTTCAACGTCCAATTATTCAAACAAGAAGAGGATGAATCGAAATATAGCTACAACACCAAAACAGGGGATGCCATTTCTTGTCAATTTTGTCCAAGTATATGTCTTCTCATGTGTAGATCTGTTACCTCAGCAAACTAATGACATTATTTGTTGTTGAATGGTTGCATTCATAAGCTTCGTTTTGCTTTTCTACTGCTGTATGCATTCATTACTCTGCCATTGAAAACCTTGCAGAACACTACAACTGCATGTATCTTCCTGCAATGTGCTAATAAAGAATGTGCGACTGTAATGACAATTAAATTGTTTCCTTTACCTATTTGAGGCAGGCTTGTTTGTCTTGTAAGGTGTAGATGATAACATACCAAACTTACATGCATACAGGAAAGTTTAGTTTAAACAAATTATATGAAAGGATTGGCTTCAATAAAGAGATCATATCAAGGGGAAGATATGCTGAGCTTCTTGTCGCCGATCAACGCCCTTTCAGGTAAGGAACTCGTTGCTTCTTTGAAGCACAAATCCACATAATTTGCATGGGAGATAAGCCACCACTCAAGGAGCATGTTTCTTCTGCCTGCCCTGCTTATATTACTTAGTGTTCTATCATGTTATCTTTCTGAGATCTACATTACCCTTTTTTGGCTCTATCACCATCTTAGTAAATTCTCTAAGAAGATAGAGATCGTTATGGCAGAGGTACAATGAAATGCCGATTGCTGTTGTTTTGTCAAGAACTCTTGTTTTTTTTTTTTCTATGTTCAAGAAGAGCCAATTGTGCTGAACACAGGCAAAATATTGGTCAAATCATTAAGTGTAGAAGTATCAAATATAGATTCATTTTAGAAAAACTAATACTTCAGTTAGTAAAGATAATCGAAAAATGAAAGCAAAACTAACCTAGGTTTACCATTACCCCATGTAATCCTTCATTGTACTTCTATTCAGACTTGTAAATCTAGAAGTTTACTGGTTGTTCATTCGATTCGAAAATTTCTATGTTTTTTCTTCCATAAACATGAGCAGTTAGTTTATCCCAGATAGTTGGGATAAGCGATGATGACAAGGGGGTGATGAAGCATGAGTCAACTTCCCAATGATCATTGCTTTGTTTACACTTGGTCACTAGACATTGTGAAATTCCTAAATATCCAAGTTCTTTTCTCAAAAAACATGCCCATATCCTTTACAACCAACTTTCATGGTCTTAGCAACTTTTGGAGAGAGTTGGAACAAGATTTCGGCTATAAAATTTTGTTATTCTGAAAATGTCCAAATTTTCTGATGTTTTAATCTAGGACATGTTTTTAATTCAAAGAATTAGAGAAAGGGGTTTTTTTATCGATACTTACGTGGAAGTTGCTTTACTGTATGAGACATTTGAAGAGACGATTTGGTATGGAGAGGTTGGATGCAGGAATGCATTTGCTCCCCCTCCTTTTCTATTTTATTAATGGGTCTCCAAATGGTTTCTTTAAAGCATCTAGGGGCTTGAGACAATGGATCCTTTATCGCCGTATTTATTTATGGTCATTGGGGAAGCTTTTAGTGGGATGCTCAAGAAGGGGGAGGAAGACGGTTTACTTAGCGGATTCAAGTTTGCTAATAATTGTCTCCTTCACCCATATCTAGTATGCAGATGATACTCTCCTTTTTTTTGTGACGCGGACAAGCCTTCAGTGGACAATCTTCGGAAAATTATTGCGTGTTTTGAGGCAGTATTGGGACTGAAGATAAATGTAGCCAAGTCAGAAATGCTAGGAGTTCACATCTACAGTGCAAATCTTCTTGCGTTTGCTAGTTTGTTTGATTGTAAGGTGAGAGACTTCACGACAACGTATTTGGGTCTTCCGTTGCACATAAGCAAGCCTTCGCAATTCCTTTGGCATAAGGTCATCGAAAGAATAGAGAGAAAATTGTCAAGTTGGAAGAACCAACACCTCTCTTACGGAGGCCGTTTAAAGTCGGCTTTTGCTAATATATCGATTTTCTTTCTGTCGCTTTTTAGATGCCCTCAATCGATTTTATAGGGATTGGAAAAGATGAGAAGAGACTTCTTCTAGAGAGGTAATAAGGAGGGGCAGAAGTTTCATTTTCTTAAATGGGAAGAGGTTTGTAGGCCAATAACTTCCAGTAGTGCTAGTATTAAAGGCTTGGATTAGATGAACCTAGCTCTTCTTGGCAAATGGATTTGGAGATTCAATACCAAGACAGGGAGGATGTGGAGAGATCATATTGCAAGTAAATATGGCATGCAATTTGGCAGGTGGTTTGTTCGAAGGTCTTCTTTATATAGAGCTTCTTCCATTTGGAAAGCGATTGCAGCAACCGAGCAGTTGGTTCACGAGGGGCTTGCTTTCTTCCTTAGCAACAAGGTGTCCCGTATCGGTTTCGGTGGGCGTAACGGTGCCCACCGTTTCCGATACGGATACGGGCCGTATCGACCGATACGCCCCCCGTAACGGTCAACTTTTTTTTTTTTTTGCCAAAAAATTTTAAAAAAATATGGATTAAATCCAGAAAATTCCAAACATCCCAAATATGCATTCATTTATAATTTTGAACATGTTTATGGTGGTGAAGCGGTCTACTCTTTGGTGAAAAAGCTGTATCGGGCTGTCTGGTGAATTTATGAAGCTAATAACCTGGAATTAACTGCAGAACTTATAAATTCAAATTTCTAACTGTCTAATACCAATAATATGTATGTTAGAATAAATGTAACATCAAAGTATTTCAATTTTCACATGTACTATTATTTTTTTATAATTTACTTTATATTATTTACAATTTATTTACATACCTGAGGAGTGAGGAGTGAGGACTTGCAAAAAATAATGTATTAAGACTTCTCTTATCTTGAATCTATGACCGACTCTTGTCCTGCCAATTGAACATTCTAAAGTAGAAAAAAAAATTAGTAATACCTGATATACTCCCCTGCAAGCATGTTGATTAAAGATTACTTGACTGGTTGTCACTTGTCAGGGGAGTTATTTTAAACACAAGTTCAACAATGTAAAGTGTGTGTTTTTTTGGTGAATGTATGACCATGTGGGTAATGGAAAAGACTCACCAAATCGGAACTCACCACCAAAATGAAAACCTGCTTTGTTGTGGTTGCTCAACCTCCACGTCGTCGTCGTCATCATCATCGGGTTGTTGCGGTCTTGTTGTTGCATATCCATAATATTCAGTGCCAGAGGGAAAGATCAGGTCAACGAAACCTGATGATGACTGATCCTAACTAGGCAAAGATTCTGACCAGGCAAAGATTCTGACCCTGAGTGAGGATATCTACTAGTGCCCGTCGAATAGCCGTGCCCATACTGGTACTCGTATTCAAGGCCAGGCTGTTGAGATTGAGATGAATAACTTGGATTTGGTTCATATGGTAGATGTGGAACAGCGTCAGGAGGACTACTCCAACGTGAAAGTGGCGGAACAGGTTCCCTATAATCCCATTGGTTGTAAGAATATCCATAATTCCTCGGATCATAGCCATACGCATGCTGATGTTCCAGATCTGTCGGTGTAGATTGCGGTGCAGGAGCAGGACCTGTAGGTGCAGGACCTGCAGGTGCACTACTGGAGCCAGGCTCTTGCTGGCTGTATCGTGACTCAGTACACTCATAAGTTCGACCCCCTCGGCCCCGCCTGCGGGGCCTGCTTCGTCGAAGTTCATTAGCCTCGCGATCCGTAGACGGCTGTATGGTATCAGTAGCCCTGGTGGGTTGAGCAATGCCAGAAGTGGGAGGACCAGCATTAGGTGCATCATCATCATCATCATCATCATCGTCATCATCTGTTTCAGTATCGCTAGAGCTCGCACTCTTCTACTGAGTTTGCATGAAATCCGCCCCCCTTTCTGGGTCCAACACAAATGCACGACTCTCTTGCTGTGCCCTGCGTATTTCTGGGTCTTCAACTTCTATTTCTTCACTATCATCTTCTATTTCTTTTTCCCTTACTTCCAACCAAGGTAGAAGTGGGTCATCCTCATCATAAATATTGTCCAAGTTTATTGGACAATAATCCCCATCACCGGCATTACTGGTAGGCCTCCTTGAATGCATGCGCATTCTTAGCCTCATGTTGTAATGCATAAAGACAGGTCTATCTAACGTCCTAGTCTGAATTCTATTTCTATTCTTCGTATGAATAAGTGCAAAACAACTCCAATTTCTTTCGCAACTAGAGGAAGACGTTGTTTGGCTCAAAATCCTTACTGTAATTTTTTGGAGAGCCGGTGTAGTCTCTCCGAAATTTATCCACCAGTCGGCGGGGTGCAACATAAGTACTGCATGTTGTGCAAGAATATCTCCAAAGCTACCCTGGCGAGTTCCAAATATATCCAATTCATTCAAAGCCTTTATTTGTACATCTAAGTCAGGCTCTAATCTCTTTATCACGTTCTTTAATCCAATACAAATCTCATCATCCATAACAAATGATTGGGCATATCTATACCTAGGATTTAAGTAATAACCTGCTGCATGAATATCGTGGTGGAGCTGCTTTGTCCATCTTTTGTCGATCAAATTCCAGTAAGATTGCCAGCTTGAACAATCACGTTGAATTGCCAACTTCGCTTTATCCATGGCGTCGTAGAGGAAGCCCATCGTAGGTGCTTCATCAGTTTCAACAAGACGAAGTACCCTCATCAGTGGTTCCATCACCTTTAAAATTTTCTTAACCCTCTTCCAATATTTGTTGTCTCTTATGGTGTTTACAACATCAACCGGCGTCCCTGATGTCTTCTTCCCATTTTTGTGTTGAGCCATTGTTGGGAAGCAAACATTTCACTCAACTCTCCCCTATGCTGATACAAACTCTCTAAAGCTATAAAGTTTGTTGCAAATCTAGTCGCCGCTGGCCTAAGCAACTCTCGTCCCTTCGTGAACTTCCTCATTATTGCAACTAGGTGATTATGGTTGTAAATAAATGTTGTCACTTCTTTTGCTTTTTCAACCATTTCTTTGACATTCTTTCTCTTTCCAATATCTTCCAATATAAGATCAATACAATGTGCAGCACACGGTGACCAAAATATGTGTTCTCTTTAGCATCAACAAATTTCCTGCAGACTTATATGTTGCTTCATTATCTGTCACAATCTGCACCACATTCTCCTCCCCAATCTCATCCACTACTTTATCCATCAAGCTAAAAATATATTTAGCATTTTTTATTTCATCCGAGGCATCAATTGACTTGTGGTACACTGTTCCCAAGTGGCAATACACCATGAAGTTGATCATGCTGCGTCTTGTTGGGCCAGTCCAACCATCACACATGATCGTGCATCCTCTGGCCTGCCATATGGGTTTAAAGGTATTTACGTATGCCTTTGTATCTGCATACTCTGCGTCTGTCCATTTTCCCCTAATCTCCTTGGCTGTGGGAGCTTTAATTCCTTCACCTGCTTCTGCTGCTGCATCAATTACCACCTGCCAATATGGAGAGTTTGCCGCATTAGGGGGTATGTTGGCATGTATAAATAACTTTGCTGCTGCCCTACCCAGTTTCTCAACAGAAGTTCTACTCCACATTTGTTTTATCTTCTTTTGTTTACTAGATTCTTTCCTAAAGAGGATCGGATCAACAGAGGGTCTCCTAGGCACATCTTCTTCTTCCACATCTACATCTATAGGATGACGAGCTACATGTGAAGATGTGCCCTGCCGGCTGCTAAACATACGCCTTAATCCACCAAACATACTCCCTCCAACCCCAGCTGTACTTCCCGTTGGGGCTGCAGTTGTACTCCCCTGGCCACTCCCACTCCCACTCGCACTTGAACCAAACGTGCGTCGACGTTCTTCCTCTTCACGAGCATAGCGCACGCTTTCTCTCCTAGCTATAGTCATTTCTCGATCAGAATCTTCCTCAGAATCAATGATGTCTTCGCCACGAACGCCCATATATTCTGGACCAAACACCTCTTGTCGGGCCACATCAAGGATATCATCTTTCTTTTTCTGCACAGCAGCTCGTTTCCCCTTTGACTCTTCTAAATTGGCTTGCATCAGTATCATTATCTCTTTGGGAACTTTGGTGCATCCTGCAACTTGACCCTTTCGATGTGCCAAATGTTGTTTAAGTCGCGTAATTCCACCATTTATTACTCTATCACAATAGTTGCATTTTATTTGGTGCCTTCCACCACCTACCCTCTGGCAATGTTCCCATCCAATATCCTCATTTGCAGTTCCACTTCCAGTTCCAGTCCTAGACATTTTTTAATTAGAGATGGCTTATGTGATGTGGCTATGTCACTTAGATACTGAGTCTAAGAGTGAAATACTTAGATTTTAAAATTTATAAATGTAATTGTAAATCTTAAATACAGATAATGAAATCAAGTACTAACTACTAAATTCAAATACTAAAGTAACTAAACCCTATGGGCTACAGGCCTACAGCCTACAAAGTACAACTACGAAGCTCCAAAGTCCAAAACGGCAAAACCTGTCGAAAAAATAAAAATATAAACATACATTAGTCATTACTCATTAATCTGTAAATATGATTCTCCATGTTTTTGAAAAAAAAATGATTTTCTCTAATTTTTAAAATTATTTCGAAATTTAAACAAATACAAAAAAAATAACAAACCATATGCATAATCTGTAAAATGCACATGATTATGTTTTATTATAAGTAACACATGTTATCCAACCTTTAAACTAGAATTTTTTTTTTGAAAATATTAATTTTCCCTAATTTTTAAAATTATTCCGAAATTATAAAAATACAAAAAAAATAGCAAACCATGTGCATAATCTGTAAAATGCACATGATTATGTTCTATTATAAGTAACACATGTCATCCAACCTTTAAATCAGAATTTTTTTTTGAAAATATTAATTTTCCCTAATTTTTAAAATTATTCCGAAATTATAAAAATACAAAAAAAATAGCAAACCATGTGCATAATCTGTAAAATGCACATGATTATGTTCTATTATAAGTAACACATGTCATCCAACCTTTAAATCAGAATTTTTTTTTGAAAATATTAATTTTCCCTAATTTTTAAAATTATTCCGAAATTATAAAAATACAAAACAAATAGCAAACCATGTGCATAATCTGTACAATGCACATGATTATGTTCTATTATAAGTAACACATGTCATCCAACCTTTAAATCAGAATTTTTTTTTGAAAATATTAATTTTCCCTAATTTTTAAAATTATTCCGAAATTATAAAAATACAAAAAAAATAGCAAACCATGTGCATAATCTGTAAAATGCACATGATTATGTTCTATTATAAGTAACACATGTCATCCAACCTTTAAATCAGAATTTTTTTTTGAAAATATTAATTTTCCCTAATTTTTAAAATTATTCCAAAATTAAAAAAATACAAAAAAAATAGCAAACCATGTGCATAATCTGTAAAATGCACATGATTATGTTCTATTATAAGTAACACATGTCATACAACCTTTACCTCAGAATTTTTTTTTGAAAATATTAATTTTCCCTAATTTTTAAAATTATTCCGAAATTAAAAAAATACAAAAAAAATAGCAAACCATGTGCATAATCTGTAAAATGCACATGATTATGATCTATTATAAGTAACACATATTATCCAACCTTTAAACCAGAATTTTTTTTGAAAAAAATGATTTTTCCTAATTTTTAAATTTATTCCGAAATTATTCCGAAATTAAAAAAATACAAAAAAAATAGCAAATCATGTGCATAATCTGTAAAATGCACATGATTGTGTCCTACTATAAGTAACACATGTTATCCAACCATTAAACCAGAAAAAAAAAAAAAAAAAAAAAAACATGATTTTTACTAATTTTTAATATTAATTCGAAAATAGACAGAAATTAAAAAAAATATAAAAAAAATATAAAAATCAGTTGCATAATCTTGAAATACACATTTTAACATTTTACAATGGCTACAACATCATATCAAGGTGGAAAAAAAGTGATTAGAGGAAGAAAAATGTATAAATACCTATTTTCGGATTTCTTCGAAAAATGGCCCACGGAGCTTCGATTCATCCAAATCGTAGAAATTGGTCGTTTTAATTCTCCAAAATAGACTAATTGTTGTCGTTTTTAGCAAAAGAACAGATTAGAAAAGAAATGGGGGAAGAAAAGTGGGAAGAAAATGCAAAACAGCAAGTATTTATAAAAATAAAAAAAAATGTGACCGTTTTTTGACCGTTACGGGGGCCGTAACGGCCGTTTTGGGCCGTACCGGCCGTTACGGCCCCGTAACGGACCGGTACGGTCCAAATTTCCAGGGTCCCCGATTTGGACCCCGTATCGCGTAACGGTACCGGCCGTTTCCGGTACGTATCGGCCGGTACGGCCGATACGTAACCGGTACGGCCCACCTTGCTTAGCAACGGGAGTTGAATCAGATATCGCGTTGATATGTGGGGCGATGATAGACCTCTACATGTCTTATTTCCCAGATTGGCCCACATCTCGACCGACCACTTCATCGTAGTAGAGAAATGCTATTCTATGAGCGGTGGGTCTTTTGTTTGGAACCCGCCATGCCGAAGGAACTTATCAGAAGCAGAAATTGTTAATTTTGTTGAATTGCTTATCTTCCTTAAGAACTATTGTCCTACCCTTCAAGAGGCAGATTCCTTGATTTGGTCGGCTCATTGTTCTAGGAAGTTTTTGGTACGATCACTATACAATTTTATCCTTAATCCCCCTTACCACCATGACCCTCCACTTCCCTTCTGTTAGTGGTACTATGGCACCCCCTCTCATGTGTCAGTTTTTGTTTGGTTAATGGGCAGAAAGAAAATCCTCACTATTGGACAATCTCCAAAGACAATCCCTTGTGTTACCTAATATTTGCCTTTTGTGTATGCAAGATGGGAAATTGATCAACCATATTTTTATCCACTACTCATTTGTGAAGAAGATTTGGGACCATTTCCTATGCCTTTTTGGTATTAGTTGGGTGATGCCAAAAGTAGTGAAGGACCTTCTATGGGCTTGGCATGGCGGTGTGAGCAGGAAATCCATTAAAGACAGATGGAGGCTTCATATAATGGCTATTTTGAGGGTCATTTGGGGAGTGAGAAATGCATGTTATTTCCATAAGGCAACTACGTCTGTTGTAGAAGCTATTTGTACAATCGGTAATCTAATATCGAATTGAATGGTTTATGTAAAAGCATCCTAGGCTGCATCTTGGGAGTCTCTTTTCTTTCTTTTTCATTTTGTATTCTTTCCTTGGCCTTTGGCTTGCTTTTCAATAAAATGTTATGACCTCTCAAAGAGAGAGAGAGAGAGGTGATTAGGGAAAAGTGCAATCCTTAATATTGAAGTAGGTACAAACAATAAGTATTTGGTGCTCTTGAGCATTGATAAAAAGGAAAGCTTATGATTTTCTGTATCGGATCGGTCAGTGGTAGAGTTCACGGGGATGAGAAAGGGTACATTGCTAAACAAAGTATGAGCATTCACCCATTGAGTCAAAAAAAAAAAAAAAAAAAATTAAGTATGCACCCAATGAAGAGTATTCACTAGCAAAGTTGAGTCATGAAAGTAGGAAGTCCTACATGCATTTGTTGAGGAAGAGCGTCAATATTTGCTGGTGTAATTCATGCACTTAACCAGAACTATGACAGAATCTATCAAGAATGGGTAAGCATTGAGAGACGTTCAGCCCCAATTTGCACGTGATCCAAGCATCAATTGACCATGATTCCTATACCATCGTGCAGTCTATTAAATTATTTTTTATTTTTTGAAAGATACTGACGCAGGACGACTAACCAGTTGCTCTAAAAGCTCGAACTGATAGAGCGTGGCGAATCAATCCCTTTATCTCATAGCCCAGGTTCCTGCTTCACACAGGCCAGGCCCTAGGCCGAACCCTCCTTCTTGGGCCCCACTTCACATGGGTTCACATCACACTAGCCACCCGCCTCACACGGGTGGGGCCCGCATCACACGAGCCACCCACCTCGAGTATGCCCCCGCATCCCACAGGTTGCCTCACTCGAGCCCGGTGTGAAAATGCCCCTGCATTAATCACCCCCGGTGAGGAGTCTCGAACACGAGATGTCCCGGTCTGATACCAATTTGACGCAAGACAACTAATCACTTGCTCTAAAAGCTCGAACTAATAGAGCTTGGTGAATCAATCACTTTATCTCATAACCCAGGATCCTATTTCACACAGGCCAGGCCCTCGGCCAAACCCTCCTTCGTGGGCCTCACTTCACATGAGTTTGCATCACACTAGCCACCCACCTCACATGGGTGGGGCCCGCATCACACGGGCCGCCCACCCCGAGTGTGCCCCCGCATCCCACAAGCTGCCCCACTTGAGCCTAGTTTGAAAATGCCCCTGCATTAGATACTGATTTTATTGAGGCCAAATGGCAAAAAAACAAATAAAAACAACTAACAGAAAAAGAGAAAAATACTTATACAGGACAACTAACCTAAAGGAGCCCACTCCTTAATACAATTTTTTATCCTGAGAATAACCCAATTTTTAGAATTCTTCCTATTCCTGAAACAACGTTCGTGCTATTCGGGCCAAAGGGTCCAAATGACTGCAAGGAAGGCAACCTTCCAATGAGAGAAGGAAGACTTATCTGGACCCGACAAGAACCAAACTTGATACAGGATGTCCAAGGAGAAAGGCATCACCCAATGAACTCTAAATAGATCCAAGATACTCGACCAAACCTCCCAAGCCAGATGACAATGAATGAGAGAGGAGAGATTTGCAAAGAAATGGAGGAGAAGAGAGAAGAAGAAGGGATTATTGTTCAGTAAGATGCATATCAATGTTTTGTGTCACCGAACCATGGTCCCAAATATATGGAATCCAGCATGTCAGTTATATCCATTTGTGTTTTATTTTCTCTTTGTTTCTGCCTTTTGCCCTTCTTTTCTTCTCATGCTGTTTCTCTAATAAAGAGAGTGAATTCTCTCCCAGGCCGGATGAAGCTGAACTCTTTGCCAAGTCTGCACAGAATGCATATAAGCAGTTTCGAGACAAAGCAGCTTTCTCAAGATCAATGACTGTATGTTCACCTCATCATGAAATTGAAGTATGCATTATTTCTCTATCATTTTACGGATACTTTGGTCCTTTTGGCAGGTAGATCAGATGGAGGAAGTTGCTCAGGGAAGGGTATGGACTGGTAATGATGCAGCTTCCCTAGGTCTGGTTGATGCTATCGGTGGAATGTCTCGAGCTATTGCCATTGCAAAACAGAAGGCCAATATACCACAAGACAGACAGGTTACTTCCTGACATTCTTCCTTTTAGGACAATTGTGTTCTGTTTAGAAAATGGAGGAGAAATACAATGTCAGATGAGGCCTTTTCTTGGTCAGCGGTTATTGTGGAGCCCACCTTCTGGTAATCCAAACTGTTCATAGGCTAGGCCCGATGGCGGGTGGAAGATGCCCCCAATATATCCCACATCAGATGATTCTATGATTCTAACAATCCAATTGGACATCATTTAATCTGCATTATTTGTTCTAATTGGCTATTTTCATTGGCTGATTAGATTACTGAAAAGTGGGCCCCACATGTAGAACTGCTGGATCGAATGGCAAAATACCATTTATGGATTGAGCATCTTATAAAACCTAAAGTAACAAGGGTTTCTACTGCAAGCGTCATGAATACACCCACAACATACCTTAAATGCTAGTGGTTTAAGTGAACCAAAATTACTGTCTTGGGTGCTGCCTCTACCATCCTGTCCTGCACATGTACAACACTTGGCATGTATATCACCTTATAAAATTTCTAACTCCAAATCACTGAAGGATTCCAAATCAAATTACTATTCTAAATGGATGTCTTCCAAGCAATGTTACCTGGACAGTTCTACTTTCTATGTTTTTGCTGTGCCTACACTTGGACACACTCTGACATGACACGACACGACACCAGAATTTGTTTGGATGAGGTATCTTAGTGATGTTATTGATAAGTGCCACATGTCAGACACCTTAAGTGAGGTGTTCAAACTTGTTCTTCACAAAGCTTTGCTTTCATTTTTCTCAATTTTTTAATGTGAATTTCTTTTGTCGAGTCAAAAGATGTCCCATTCCTAGCCCTAAAGCTCGCCTCCATTCTCTTTTTGTTAAAGAATCTACTCGTAAGAACTTCCTCTCACTCTCTAGATTTTAGTTTGTTTTTTAATTGTAGGTACCATGAGCCGCATAACAAAAAAGCTGAAGCTTTTTTGTTCTTTTTATTTTTGCTTTTGTTCTTTTTGTTGTGGTCCTCTAATCTTTTAAAAGAGTGAATAATGTTCATAATAACTGCCATTTATTGAGGTGCTTATAATTAATTTCAATATTTTGTTTATCAATTTCTTGTTAGTTTATTAGATTACGGGTGAGTCATTTTTATTGGGCCTTCGTGAATATTTATATCGAATTTTTTATCAATTCGTTTTTTATTTCTTTTGTAGTGTTTTCATCATTTTATTTTATTTTTTATTTTATGAAAATATTATTTTGTCAGCACAAAGTACCCCATGTGCCTTTTGGAGTTTGCTGTGTTGCACACTTTCACATACTTTGACAATTGGCACCGTGCCACATGTCTAGGAAACACTGCGTGCAAGGTATTCCTGCATCAATTATTTCTAGGGCTGCAACTTGGGTTTGGGTCAACCTTTTTTTTTTTATGGGTTAGTTCACACATCCCACTGTTAGTACACACACCCACACTGTTAGTCACCCTGCAATGTTAGCCACCCTCACATTGGGATTTGATACCTAGACCTCAGTGTTGAGACGAGGTTATCTTCACTCAGTCTACCACTGTCCCAAAGGTGTGGGTGTGGGTCAACCTGAACCCGACTGACTCAACTTGACTTCAGGTGAGGTTGGATCAGGTTGTCAGGGTCCTCGTCGGGTTAGGGTTGGAAAACTCCAACCCAGTTTGAACTCAGGTTGTGTTTAGGTTGAGCAAATGTGAGTCAGGTTAGGTTGAGCTGGTAATAACCATATGCATTTGGGTTGGATTAAGTTGAGTCAGGTTCTGGTTGGGTTGGTTTATGGTTGAGTCTAGGAGAACTCAGGTCGGGTTCAGGTCAAGCACCTCAGGATGGAATTGGGTTGCAAGTTGGATCTTCTTGAGGTTGGGTTGGGCTCGGGTTGACCCTTAACCCAACCCTGCTTGAGTTGCACCCCTAGTTATCTCAGCCAGCCATTGAACACATGAATAGCAGCTTTAAACCACTGGCAGTATATAGTTACGATTTGGAATGCCAAGCACTGACACTCTTATGGAAAACATACATTCCTGTTACTTATGGTCAATACACATCAAATTGGTACCCAAGGTATTGTACCAAACATTGATCATGAATATTGTCTTATGGCAGTGTAATTTTCAACTTTTGATTTATTTATGACGGCAGAGGGTTATTTCAATTTTCCCAAGGAAATTGGGTGTTGGGTATACTTTTACCTTTCATAAAAGAAAATATTTATCTACAAGGTTCGCCCCACCAATGGAGACCATTTTGAGACCTTAGGGTCAGCATGATGTCTAAATTTTGAACGGATTCCATTTTGAGACCCCAGGCTCAACCAGGGACTTGAATTTCCAATGGAGTACATTCGATGATGCGGGCTCCACCACAGACCTGAATTTCCAAATGACTCTGGTGGAAATCAGGGTCCGCCGCTGCCGCCAGGGAGTCAATATGGACTCTATTGGAAATTCAGGACGTTGGCTGAGCCTGCCCATGGGTAGTGGCCGGCATTTTGTATTACTGGGTCCCACCTTCATGTAATGTAGTTTTATCTGGTGGGCACCACTGCTGATGGTCATGCTGCAAAAGAACTTTACCATTTGACAATCACAGTCATCTGTCTTTACCCAACAAATGGATGGTCAAATGAATAAAATGTAGCCAGCGGTCAAAATGCATTTTGGAAAGATTCCCACTTGTCGGATGGCTAGGACTGTTAATTTGGAGGTAATGTTTGGTTCATCATCTATCCCGGAGTCAAAAACCCAAAAACTCAACTAGAGTCGATGTTCAGCTGGGTTGGGTCAACCCAAAGACTCAACTCAAATCAACTTGATATTTAATAATCAAGTTAATAAGTTTTTAGATTCATAATACATGTCTGCAATTGGATGAGTATAAAGAAATGGTTTATTTAGTCACATAAACAACAAATGATATGGCACTGATGTGCGTACCTTGCTTACTAGTTCAGGCATTCAAGTCTCATCTCCCTACTTTGTATCTTTTAAATAAAAATGCCATTCACTTGATGAGTGACTTGGTTCGAGTCATGCCAAGTCTCACTCAACAGCGAGTTTCTCAGTGACTTGGATCAAAATCTCATCAAGTTGCGTAAGCTGAGTTTTGAGTCGAGTCATCGAGTTTTAGAACTATGATTTACCCAGTCGAGGCTTCCGGGTGATCGGTACCAATCATTCAAAGGTGTGCAATCTATGCTCAATGCTCTACATAATGAAAAATGGCTGTTAACTTGGGCCGCACATTTTATAGTTTGCAATTCATAATATAATGAGTGAATCTTCAGATATTGTCACATGAGTCCTTGCAGCTGATCCTTTGTTATTCCATCTCTGTGGGGCTCAGGTCAGACTAGTCGAGTTATCAAAAACCTCACCATCCTTACCAGAGATCATAAGTGGCATAGGGAACACTCTGTTTGGAGTGGAAACGACAGTTAAGGGGCTGTTGCAGGACTTAACATCATCCTCTGATGGAATCCAAGCTAGAATGGATGGGATCATGTTTGAAAGATTGGGAGGCACCTCTTATGGCAATTCCATCTTTCAATTGATAAGGGACTGCCTAAGCTCCTTTTGACCATCGAAGCATCTCTCAGTCTCATTTCTGTCATTTTGCTGGAAATCAAGGTTTTGTGAGGAGACTTTGAGGTCCTTGTGCCAGACGTGATCCATGAACTCACACCTCAGTTTCAGGAAGATTGAAGGAAGAGAAAGGAAAGAGGAACCTCACTGAATGTGACCGTGGTAGTAGTATCTGATCTCCATTGCTTTTGTTGCTGATACAAAATTCTGTTGTATTACACAGCCCATGTGAGAGCGGCACACTGTATAATCATTGAAGATACGTTGTATACCTTTCTTACTAATGAAGGAAAGAAAGGCCCCTTTTACTCTGTAATTATTTTTAGGAAGGTCAATCCATGAAGTGCTTATTTTGTTTTTTGTTTTTTTGTTTTTTGTCAGGGCCATTGATTTTCTGGACCATCATGTAGATGGGCCATAGTCCAAAAATCGGGCAATAGGAATATGGTATGGCCTTCCTATCACTGGCTGCAATTGGATGGTAGCAGGAAAAGCGATTGTGTGGTTAGGGTTGTCTAGTTCCATGCAACTTTTGCACAACGGCTCGGCACAGATCAATTGTCCTAATCACCATACATTTGCAATGTACAGTGGGCCACTTGACCTCATTGAACTTCTACACCACACGTCCCGTGATAGTGTTTCTTATATAAGTTTCTGTGCTTGACCCGTCTGGAGCCCAGAAATTCATGTGCTAGAGCAGCCGGCTGCCTAGTATGAGCCCCTCATGTAGCATACATGCCGATACTGACCTGTGCCGCCGCATCAGGCATCTCTTAACTCTCCGACTGAATGGCTAGGATAAGACCAACAGATTAAGATATCCAAATATAACTTGGAGGTTCTTTATACTTCTTTCCTATAAAGCTAGGAATGGTTGAACTAGAACAACGGGGCCCGTTGTTCGTACGTACTTGGGAAAGCGCTTCATACACAGGCCTATCGGGTTTCAGAACTATCAATAGAGATCCGGAAGGTCAGTTTTTTGTTGCAGCTACTTCTGCACATCCCCTAACGTTAAAAGGTACTTAAAGGGTAAACAGTGAGTTGCTGCTTTGAAACGAATAAAGAAAAAAACTCCTGGCTACTTAGTTTACTATAAAGACAAGGTTAAAGACGGAAAAAGAGAGGGAGTGCTCGATGTTCAGAAAATTCTCGCCCACAAGAGGTCAGCTGAGTAAAAGGACAGAAAATCACTGAGACAACCGACCGTTTCGTACCATACTTGTTCCTGGCCTGTTCTGAAAGCCGAATCGATGTCCAGAATTCCGTAGATCCTTCTCACTGGACCTCTCGGGTATACTTTGAGTCTAAGGTACCATCCTGGTGTTTATCCATGGATTCGGATTGGTTTTACTGGATTTTCTGGGTACCCCACCCGTGGTCTTGAACCCAGATTCGCGTCAGGTTAGGGTTCCCATCAGGTGTTAGGACACTGCATTGGAGCCACTTTTGGGGTCAGAGATGACCTAGATAGGTTGTTCTTATTTTTTTTTTCCAGATTGGGTATCTAGGGGACAGCTAGTGTCGGGTTTGGATTTGGTTTGCCCATGATACACAGTGAGCCCAACTGTGATGCTTGTGTTATATCCACTCCATTGATCCATTTCGCTCATTTTAGGACATGAGCCCAGGGAGATCCAAAACTCGAGTTGGCAACACCATAGGAAACAGAAACTATGGAAATGCCCACTGTTGGAACCTTTCTGGGCCTAACCATGATGTTTCTATGCCATCCAACGCATTCGTAAGGCCATTCCCACCTAACAAATATAGCGTGTTCCAAAACTTAAGCAGACCCAATTCAATCCACACATGGCGCGGCCCACATGAGTTTTGGATCTCCCTCCTGTTTGTGACCATGTCCTAAAATGAGCTGGTGAAATCAATCGACATAGTGGATATAACATAAACAACATGGTGGGCCTCACAGTGCTTGGAGTAGCAGGCAATCCGCATCCTCGGCGAGACAGTGGAAACGTGGCAATATGATTCCAATGCAATGGAAGTAATATTACATCTCAAGCAAAGAAACTTTAAAGAGTTGGATGGATATGAGCTTTCCTATCTGGGAGATTTTGGGACATGAGAAACGTTAGGCCAATCCCAGACAGTCCTTGCCTTGTTTCAGCTGCAGAAAAGGCTATATGCTCCATATATGCCATATGCACCAATGTGCTAATGTGCACTGGTGCTACCCTCTAGCTTTTAAGTGCCCACGGTTGGATTAAGGGTCAACCCGGCCTGAATTCCAACCCATACCCAACCGATCTCAGTTGACCAAACACATGATTATTCCCAACCCGACCTGAATTTGCTCAACCCGAACCAACCCAAATTCGAAACTGGTTGGCATTTTCCAACCTGAACCTGACCTGAGGACCTTGACGACCCAACTGACCAGAACTCGGTTAGGTTAATCGGGTTCAGGTTGACCGAAACCCAAGTTACAGCCCTACAGCTTATCCTTTTAAAAAATGCCCAAGCTACCGGGGAACGGAAAACCTGAGAATTAGAACCAAAATTTAGATCTTTCCTAGGTTTCCTGAAAAGCACAGCAAAGAAATAGCGTTTCTCAAGAAACTTCATTTCCAAGAAACTATGAGAAAGGGTACATAGTATTTGTTGTTTGTTTTCATAAGATTTTTCAAGAAAATTTAGACCAATTTTCAAATTTTTTTATTTAGCAGCTATTGCAGTACGTTGTATTAGTACATTTAGCACATATGGAACACTAGAAGACGGACAGGTACACATGTTGCATACACAACATATGCGGGGTACTTAAATTGTTGCACATGTGAAGTGCTTGAAGCTGTGTAGTGAAACATGTGGCATAAGAGACACATTGACACATTTGACATGTGGGCACTTAAAAGCTAGAGGGTAGTACTAGTGTACATTAGCACATTGGTTCATATGGCATATATGGAGCAATTGAAAATGGACGGAGGCACATGTGTCACATTGGCATGCTGGGTGCAAGGGGTGCAAATTGCCTACAACCCCTAGTTAAAGGGCTCCTATAACCCTTGCCATTGAAAAGGCATCAGTGTGGATTAGATGTGAACCCCACAGTGAAAAGCAAAGATTCTCATATGTGAAATGATGACGTTGCCCTTTACATTATAGGGACTCACATTTAACACGTGCACATGATGTTGCAATGGACATTATCCAAATCATATAACTTGTAATGACAATGTCCATCTTCAGTGTCATTATAAGGACTGCTAAATGTAAGAGTTACAAGAATCAAACGATGCGTTGGTGCATGTGACATTGTAATGGCATTGTCCAAATCATATAACTTATAATGGCAATGTTCAACTTCATGGCATTATAAGGACTACCAAAGAAGAGGGATATAGGGACCAAATAGCACAGTGGTGCATGTGACATTGTAATGGCAGTCCCAAACATGCAACTTGTAATGGCAATGTCCATCTTCATGCAATTGCAAGGATTGCCAAATGCAGGGTTACATGGGAGCAAATACACGTGCTGTGATGGCATTGTCCAAATCACATAACCATTACATGGACTAATTGGCACATTGGTGCACCTGAAGTTGTAATGGGATTGTCCAAATCACTATACTTGAAATGGTAATGTTCATCTTTTAGCCAGTACAAGGACCGTCAAATACAAGGGTTATAGAGACCAAATGGCACATTAGTGCATGTGACATTGTAATGGAATTGTCCAAATCAGATGGACCACATCGCGTTGGGGATTTTTTCTATTTTTTTCGTTGGGGATTATATTAGCAAACATGGCACATATGAGACTATCATAGGTGGACTGCGGCACATTTGAGTTTTAACTCTTGAAGACTCATCTTCCTTCGTGGGAAAATGCCTTTCTTAAGGGTGGAGCTAGCAAAAATTGAATTTAATGATTTTCCAATATATAAAAAATAAATAAATAAATAAAAAGGTTAAGTAGGAAATTGTGTTTTTCAGGAATTCCCACCAAAAAATTTAAAAAAAAAAGACTTAAAAAGCAAAGGAAACTTAGTTCCATGGGAACCGGTGTTTCCTTCCTATGAATCCAAACAAGCCCTAAACGAAATTTAATCATTCCCTAATAACCACTAGGCCAATTAATGGTGACAAATGTCCTTCTCCACAATTCTGCAGCCAAGTAATTTCTCAAAAGATTTCATATTTTGACGTTTTTCTCGTGATATTACCAGGAAAATCAAGTATATTATTTAAAAATATTAACTGTAAATTAGTAAATAATTTTTTTTTTTAAATTGAATATAAAAGTATAAGCTGAATTATTTCAACTACTATTTTTCCATAAATATGGCAAAATTTTCGTGATAAAATCACAATAAAGTAAAAAGCTGTGACATTTTAAAATTTTCACAATATTAATGTGATAATATCAGTTAAAATCTCATATATTTGTGACAAAGGATCAATTCCAATATTCCACAGTGGGGCCCACACAGCTCCACCTCATGGGAAGTGCATAGTACCTTTTATATATATATATATATATATATATATATATATATATATATATATATATATATATATATATATATATATAAGCATTGGTCTTAAGTAGGGCTCTCAATGGAGTAGATTAGATCCGATATCTGATTCGCTCCGAATCCATATAATGCAGATTTGGATCTTAAAATAGGTCCGATTAATTAAATGGACCAGATTCAGATTCACAGAAATAAATCTGAATCATAGTCAGGTCGGATATAGATCTAGTACATAGATCTGATCGGATCTTCACTATTGTATGGTTCAAGCCTTCAACCGAACCCTTATGAGAAAAGTGGTCCAAATGCCCACTCATGGAGCCTATTATGATGCATATGTTACATTCATACCGTCTGTCCATCTTGAAAGATCATTTAAAGCCATGGGCCCGAATCTGGAGAAGATTCAGATCTTAGGTGGACTATACAACAGGGAATAGTGAAGTTGTGTGTCCACCATTGAAACCATTCTAGGCCCATTGTGATGTGTTTATGCCACCAAAATCTACCTAATATAAGTCTTTTTGGGCCCTTCATGGGCTACCGAGAGTGCTGGAATAGTAAGCATAAAGGACGCTACTGCCCAGCGTCCATGAGCAAGAGGCATACCGCACAAGAGGTGTACCATGATGTATATGTTATATTCATGCTAGCCATCTAATTTTCTAGATTATTTTAGGCCACGTCCCAAAATTGAGACATGCCAATCTCAGGTCGACCATATCACAATAAACAGTGGGATCTGCATCATTTTGCTGCTAAATTAAATATATTATATTATACATTTTTTAGATTTGTGATGGGATGGATTCGGACCTAGATCCGACCCAAATCGGATGGCTATATAGATTTTTGGATTGGAAATGGATCTAGCTATTTATAAGTGGATCAGATATGGATATCACCTTTTGGATCCGAGTCGGATCCAAATCCATCTATAAATTTTCGGACTTAGAGCCAGATCCAACTGGATTCGATCTAGATCCAACCCATCGAGAACCCTAGTCTTTAGGGCCTTCTATGTTCAGTTCTACCAGCGGAAATGCTTATATTCACTCAAGTAAATTCAAAATGGGAAACGTGGTCCACCCGATGCAACATTCCTACATGTAATCATAACATGATTCTATACTTGACCAAAAAATGAAAATGAAAACAGTAAGTACAACAGTGGCACAACATTCTTAAATCACACCTACAAAACATAGCTCCAAAAGTGCACACTACATTCATAGTCCTCGCAAACTGAACTCCCATTTCTTCAATTATAATCCTCAAGCTGGATATAAGTCTCCTGCCAACAAACAAAAATAGCAACATGAAAAAAATAGACATCAACAATAATAGCAAAAGCAAAATGGTAGTAAGTGGCCACAAAAATTAAATGGCATAGCCATCCATCTATCCGTCTGTCTGTTTATGCCAAGATTTAAAGGATTATCTACAGCCGGTATCGCCCGATACATACCAGTATCATCCATGAATGATACAGCTGTAATCAACCCGTATTGGCCCAGAACAACCTGACACAGGGTGATTCAGTCCATATCATGGGTGGTGAACTATCCAAGACTGGATACACTGGTTTAAAGCTTGGATTCATGCACATAAACCACTACAACCACCATCATGATAGCCTTGTCATAGTTATTTGGATATCTTCTTTCGTTAATTTCTCCTAAGACCCTATCCTTCCACCCCCTCGCCAGAAGGGCCGGGTGAATGACCTTTCGGAGCCAAGTCGAAGATCTCGGTGGTCTTGTGAGTGGTTGAAAAACTACGATTGCAGTTTTCTTTAGGAAGTCCCATAGCAGTGAGGCTTACTTACTTAATAGACAAAGCAAAGCAAAGAAAACGCTGTCAGTAAACAAGGCTTCATAACCTTCTTGCATGCCTCGAGCCCAGTCCTATTAGGTCTTCTCATCATCTTCCTTCCAAGCCTTCAAATTGTTGCCACCCTCATCACAATCATCACAGTTTTCATAGCACATGAAAAACCATCTCTATCTGCTCTCCATCATTTTATCTCCTATTAGGATTCACTTAAGCTGACCCAGATGACCTCATTCTCAATCCTACCCTTGCTATTCCTCTCAGACATCCACCTCAGCATCCTCAACTCTGTAACACTCGTCCTCTACTCATTCTGCTTCTGAATGGCTAGGGCTGTCAATAGGTACCCGATGGACCTGACCCATTTTATTAGACCCGTTAAGACATTGGGTTGGATTTAGGTCTCATCTTTTGAACCTGGTTAACAGGTCTAGTCAGGTCCACTCGGGTCCATGTGATGGACCAGGTTAAAGTCAGGTTGGGTAGGATCCAGTCAGGTCCAGCCACATCTCGTCATTGTTAATAGTAAATCTATACATATTTAATATGCAATGATCATTCTAGCAAAAGAAATGAGGTTTCCTAAGCCACAGACATGTAAGAGAGCCTGTTTACACACCATTCACGTGTCAAAGTGGCACACGTCTGCAATCTAATCCATCTATCAGGTGGGACCAAGCAAGTAAATGCTCTTATGTGTCCCAAATCCAAGTATCCAACTCCAAACCTAGATCCAAAGAGCTGATGGGTACCCGGCGAGTACCAGAACCCAGCTGGATCTGGGTTCTGGTCTTCAAGAACTAGACCCAGACACTGGCACCTGGGTACCAGTGCTATAGGACCTGACCCAAACCAGACCCATTGACAGCCCTACTAATGGCCCAACCCACTACCCTGTGTACCATAGCCAGTCGAATAACGAATGACCTCAATTGATGAATGACCAACTTGGAGAACACCAGTGACAGGTATCAATTGAACATTCACTCATATGGGAACAAATAACGTATGCAAAGTACGATTATTCCTGTAGCTATTGCAGTTAGAATGCTTGATGTCCATGACAAAGTGGGCTTCAAAAGCTTCTAGCCAAAACAACATTTTAGCTCTCTCTCGATTTTTAAGGTTAGACTATTATTGGGCTAGGCTCCAGGGTTCTTTTCTGGGGAGTGCAAATTGTGGAAACTCATTCATGGTACATGTGGCATATATATGCCACCAATCTCGACCTTCAATCATGGGTCCCATTGTGGATAACAAGCCTTAAAGTCACTGAACAAACAGCCACCTAATTTCTCCTGTCGAGTTCAGACAACTGGTTCTTCTCTTCTTCTTCTTTTTTCCACTGCCCACTTAATGCCTACAAATCACATTGCTAGGATACTTGAATGTGTGAAATTTTTAGTTATCCTCCACCCATGATGGGGCCCAGGATTTTGATGGTTTGGATTGGTTTCCATGTATGCCATCGTTGTGCATCCTGTGGGCTAGGTTCCACAGTTACTTCGTTGCAAATGCACACTGGAGTCTATTGCACTACTGTTATGTGCCTCCCGAAATCGGGTCAAATTAACTAATTGAAACTACAGTGGCACAAAAGAATGTTGACGAGTAAATGATGCCAGTTTGTAAGATAAAGCCTCCACTGCTTAGCAACTGCAACAAATACTATCGATTGATAGAACAGCATCAACTGGAGAGATGACTCAGGATCAAAACATAGTAAATACCATCCCCACATGAGAAAAATCTTCAAAAACAAATTCGGATGTGATTGGGTGACGAAGAAACAGCAATCCATGAGGGAGCGACATGGGCTAAATGGAAAACCTTGAAAAGATTATTCAAATTAAGCATGAATTTTCTAGATGTTTGCAGAAACAATGCCCCAAACTCCTAATGTACTCAAGTGATTCATTCAAAGAATCAAAAGGGGTGTCACCAAAACACAAAGAAACACAAAGAACTCCTTTGGCAAGAACATCCACCCAGGAATGTAGCCTCTCTGGGCATGAGATCGAAAGAAAACGAGGACCTAGAAAGCATTCATTTACAATGAACAGCTGTTCCCAAAGTGACGATCTAAACCCAGAAACAAAGAGATGCTAAACCCGTTTCACCTACACCCATCCTATGAACATGTTGTTCCCTAATTGCCCCAACATTCTGTCCCATAAAGCATGGTTGGTCTTATAGCCATCTATAAAATTTCCCATTCGGTTTGAGTGGTACATGACGATCACATAAAACACTAGAGGCACATCTCCATTTCTTCCACCCTGCTTGTTCTCCACTCTCATGAATGATCGACCCAAGGCATCAAAAGTGGTCATTTTGGGCAACTTCTTAGTCATCAATCTAAACTAATTCCTCGTTCCCACCCTGTGTACTCAATGCACCCATATACTTGTTACGACTGGGGACCACGTTCGGATATCATTGAGTGGAGAGAGGTGATCACCAGGAGTGTAAACAATAACGATGGAGTATTTATAGGAATTAGTACAGTTATATAGGAGACAGGGTGAGGATAACAATGATTTTAACGTGAGGGGTATATGAGACAAAATCAGATTGATTAAAATTTAGGAAGTTTAAGATATCGTTGGAAGATTTTTAGATCGGAACGCAAATGTGGGAGGGAGTAGCACAGTTAGTTTTAATACGGTAAACGTTTGTTGTGTGTGGTACCTAGAGAAGGATGTTTACGGAGTAGTTAGGCAGGTATTGGTTACGTTTTTCCATGTCCGAGTTACGACTGGGGACCACGTTCGGATATCATTGAGTGGAGAGAGGTGATCACCAGGAGTGTAAACAATAACGATGGAGTATTTATAGGAATTAGTACAGTTATATAGGAGACAGGGTGAGGACAGCAATGATTTTAACGTGAGGGGTATATGAGACATTTAGTCTAACTAATTTTAAATCCTTCAAATTCTATAGCAACCTTCTACAAATCTAGCCTTGTGTTTACACCCTCCCTCGTCGTGTCAATCAAAATTATGCCATTTGCAAACAACATACACCATGGATCTCCTCCTACAAATGCCTCATCAATCCAGTCCATAACCAATGCAAAAAGGTACAGGCTCAATGCTGACCCCTGGTGCAAGCCTATAGTAACTCACCTCTCTCCACTAGTGGTCCTCACATTTGTTATTGCTACCTCATAAATATCCTTAATCATGTCAATATATCCTCTTGAAGCTCCTTTCCCAACACTCACCAGATTAGCTTTCTAGGAACCTTATCCTACGCTTTCTCTATGTCAATAAAGACCATGTGGAGATCCTTCCTCCTCCCTCTATATTTCTCCACCAATTGTCTATGCAAGAAATAGCTTCAATGGTAAACCACCCTACTAGCATGAAACCAAACCAATTTTCTGATACATTCTTCCCATGCCTTAGTCTTTGCTCACTCACTCTTTGCCAAGGTTTCATATTATGGCTCATAAGTTAAATCCTACGGAAGTATATATGGGTTTCAATGTCATTTGAGTTAATGGTTCCTTCTATTCATATGCTTTCAGACTGATGGTCATTTAATAAGTTCTGCAAAATAGCTTTTCCACCTTTCATTGATCTCATTGTCCTTGACTAGTACCCTATGGTCATTGCTTTTGAAATACTAACATAATCTAGGTCCTTACTATTCGCCTCTCTCATTTTTATAAGTATGAAGACATCTTTCTCACCTTCTCATTTCCCCAATCTGCTGTAAATATCACCATAAGCCTTAGCATTTCTTCAATGTTCAAGATTTTCATTGTTTGCATGCCCTTACCAGGCTTTGAAACATGAACCTTTTCTCATTAATAGCTTTTTGTACATTATCATTCTACCAGCAAGTTTCCTTATATAATTGGCTTTTCCCCCTAGATACTCCTGAAACATCTTTTGCCACTTTCCTGACGTACACAATCATCTCATTCCACATGACATTTACTTCTTCCTCAACGTTCCAATTCCTTCTTTCATTAATTTATTTCTAAATAAAGTTGTTCTTCTTTTAAATTCCACCACTTGTTTTTTGACACCTATTAATTTCATTCCCTTTCTTCCATATCTCAATGTAAACACCCATAACCATTAATTTATGTTGCACAGAGTGCAAGGGGTGGCGAGGCGGAAAGTTTGGCATCTTGCAATGTTAGCAGGGATTTGGTTTCTTTGGTTGGAAAGAAATAATAGAACTTTCAGGGATAGGGCGGGTTCTGTGGAGGAAGTGTTCTCTAAAGCCAAACGTCAAGTTGTAGACTGGGCTTAGGCAGCGAACTTTTTTTGTCAGTTTTCGATTAAGTAGGGGTTGGCCTTTTTGGCTTGGTTTTTTCAATGTATATTTTCTTTTCCTTTTTGTATATTCTGGCTTTGGCCATTCTTGTTTATAAAATTTTCTTTATATCGCTCAAAAAAAACTTATGTTGCACAGTCAAACTCTCTCTATGTATCACCTTGCAGTCCTTACACATTGATCATTCTGTCTTATGAAATGAAAACGAAATATATTTGGCTTTGTAAATGATCCACTTTTGAAAGTTATTGATCATTCATCTCTCTTTTTAAAACATATATTTGCTAGAGCTACATTGTATGCCATAGTCAAATCAATTGATAGCTTCCCCCAAGCCCCATCTCACTTCTTCTCCCAACACTATATCCTCTATGTACCCTCTCATATTCTCTACTTTCTTTTCCCACATGACCATTTAAATCTCTTTCTACAAATATCCTCTCTCCGTTTGAAATTTTTTGCATTAATCCATACAGATCCTCTCTTAATTTTATCCTCTAACCTTATCCATGGCACATGTGATGCAGGATGAGGTTTTCTAACTTAAGATGGTAATCAATTCAGATTTCAGATTTTGTGAGCATTAAACGCAAAATTCAGCAACCTCAATTCAATTCAAATAAAATCAGATAACACCATGTAACGTTCTAAACTACCACATGCTCGAAAGAGGAGCCATTAAAATACTATCACCATAAGTCCCAATGGAATTAAGAAATTCCAAAATTAATATAGGGAAAATCTTTTATTCAAAAGGAATTACGTGTATCTAAAGGGATTAAAAGGAATTAGGGTTAAAAGTGATTTAGGGTTAGGGTTTTAAGACAAGGAGGGGGGGAATCTCAAAATTAGGTTAGGGTTTTGAAAGAGGGGAAAAGATGGAAACTAGGGTTAGGGTTTGATTGAATGAAAGGGGGAAACGAAAGGATCTGAAACACATGTAAGGGGGGGCTCACACGTGTGGCTGTACAGATGTCCATACGGTCACACATGTGACCTTGGGCTTACGAACGTATGGATGGGGCAAGTCCCACACACGCGTGGGTTGGGCGTGTTGATGATTGGGGTTTGAGTTGGTGAGGTTTAGAAAGAAAATGGGATGGAGGAGAGATGGGGGGCAAAAAAGGTAAAAGAGAAGAAGTTGTGAGGAGAGATGGGTTGAAGAGATGCCTTGTTGAGGGAGAGGAAGAAAGAGACGAGATTCGGCTTCACACCAAGTAGTAAATCCTTGGATTCTCACCAAGGAAAGGCTTCACACCTTCAAACTTCCATGCACACAAGCAAGAGAAGAAGAAACTCAAATTTCATTCATTGCATCATGAAAAAAAAAACCTAGGGGGGGGACATCCAAGCCTTATAGGCTTAATGGGCTACAAATGACTAATTTGCCCTTTTAGTTCTATTTTCTTCCAACTATGCCTTATTTCAAAAATAATATTTCACTACTCAAAATAAAGCAAACAAACACTAATCAAATAATCCAAACCAATAACCAACATAAAAATAAACTACTCCTAAGATTTATGATGGTCGATGATGAAGATGGCCCACAATCATCGGTCCGATCAAGTGATCCATGCAATTCAACGGTCCGATCGTCGTGTCCATCAAATCTAGTGATCCGCATGTCCTCCTCTAGCAGCCCACATGCATCTTCCTAGTGTGGGGTCTTCCAGATGCACGTACATGACATGTGAGGTCTTTAAAACGCGTCATCGCCTATCCACAGAGAGATTGGGGCCCGCCTCCTCCTACTTATAAGTGCGTAGAGGCGCATGTGATGTGATGTCCCCATCAACATATGTACTAATGACATTGATTATCTTCTCTCCTAACACAAGTTCTATTAATAGAATCCTCTCACTTACTCTCTTAACATCTACAACTTTATCCTTTAAATTTATATCTATTATTATCCCTACCCATTTTTATTATTTTCTCTTATATACCATAGCTTATATCCATCAATTTCTCTAGTTTTGGGCTTTTCTACTTAGTCTCCTGAATGCAAGTTATGTTAACTCTCCTTCTTTACTCTTACCTATCAATGTTCTTATATTCAATTGTGGCAAGACAAATCCTATACTTCTGGACTAGCTTCTTTATCCGCACACATCCAAAATTGCAGGAACCCTTGCCTACTCTCCTAGCAACAGGGGTGTTGTTGCGGTGATCCACTTCTGTGGGACGCCCTAGCCAACCCTTGCCCATTTCTCACTACATCCAGATTTTGATGCAACACATTGCTTATAGGAAACACCCTAGCATGAGTTTGGATAATTGATTCAAGGAATAAACTAAAATTAATAAAAGGCACAACAGAAACAAATAAATAGAATAAAATACATGTTTCAAAGCTAAACATAGGAAAATAAAATCAAGAAAGAGGATAAAAAGGAAAGAACCATAATACCTGAAAACCATCATTGAAGCCAAACATTTAAACCAAAAATGCATTAAAAAAATTCATCAAAATCCAATGTTCAAAATAACAGTATGGTACTGCATTAAGAATAAATCGAGATATATTCACTGGGTCATATATCACAAAAATGCCTAGTCGCAAGATGCGAGCATATTGGAAAGTACTGTTTGTATAGGATTGTATTGTCGCCACTCGCCACATTCCAATACAAACTCACTTTGGGAACTTACGAAGATAAATTCAAATGCCTGTTAGTTACCAAATGAAAAACACTGTTATACAATGAAAATATTTGTACCGCGAGATGGCAATTTATTCGAATTTGGAAAGTATCATTTGTATCAGATTCTATATTGGTACATTCCGATGCAAGCCCACCTATGCAAAGAGATATAAAAGGAAAACCCTGAAATCTAACAAATAAACCATCAAAATCCATGTTTTATCAACCAGAAAAGAAAACGAGTAAAAATTAAAAACACTGAAATCTAACAAATCCATTGAAGTAACAATCTACCACTCAAATTCATCGTGATTAACTCCAAACACATTTTTTCACGAAAACCATGTTTGTATCACTGCCAAAAACAGAAGGGGAGAGAGAGAGAGAGAGAGAGAGAGAGAGAGAGAGAGAGAGAGAGAGAGAGAGAGAGAGAGCCACTAGATACACCCAATCTGATTGATTTGCATGCACGCATTCGCATTTTTTGAAATTGAACATGTACACTTATGTACAACTCTAATTTGCGAAGTAGGAAATGGGTGTATGTAAATCAACCAAGGTGGGTACCAATACCAGAAAAGAAAACAAATAAAATTAAAACACTGAAATCTAACAAATCCATTGAAGCAACAATCTACCATTCGAATTCATCATGATTAACTCCAAATGCGAATTTTCATGAAAACCATGTTTGTATCACTGCCGACAACATAAGGGAGAGAGAGAGAGAGAGAGAGAGAGAGAGAGAGAGAGAGAGAGAGAGAGAGAGAGAGCCACTAGATACACCCAATCTGATTGATTTGCACGCACGCACTCGCATTTTTGGAATTGAACATGTACACTTATGTACAACTCTAATTTGCGAAGTAGGAAATGGGTGTATGTAAATCAACCAAGGTGGGTACCAATACCAGAAAAGAAAACAAATAAAAATTAAAAACACTGAAATCTAACAAATCCATTGAAGCAACAATCTACCATTCAAATTCATCATGATTAACTCCAAATGCGAATTTTCATGAAAACCATGTTTGTATCACTGCCGACAACATGAGAGAGAGAGAGAGAGAGAGCCACTAGATACACCCAATCTGATTGATTTGCATGCAGGCATTCGCATTTTTGGAATTGAAATTATGTACTACTCTAATTCGCAAAGTAGGAATTGGGTGTATGTAAATCAACCAAGGTGAGTGCCAATACCTTAGAAAGACCAAAAATCAAAATACCAACACTAAAATAACAATTAAAATACCTCTAAAAATCTATATATTATTTCAATCCCCAAAATAAAAGGTGGGTGTATCCAAATCAATCAGGGGAGTGTAGATATCAATTCTGAAAAACAAAAAATCAAAATCAAAATCAAATACCACCAAAATTCTAGAAACAAATACCTCCACAAATCTTTTAGTTATACCATTTAAATTCTCAAAATAGAAAATTTGTGCATCAAAATCAATCAGAGTGGGTTTATAAAAAATCAAAATACTGACACTGAAATGATAGAGCTAACCTCTATAAATCTATCTAATTTCTACTATTTTACTATAAAAAATAAAAAAAAAAAACACTAAAAGAGAGGAAAAAAATACCTCAGGATAGAGAAATCTATCAATCTTTCTCTCTCTATCTAAGAGACCTCCTTTGCATTGTGCAAGAAAGCAGCTGAGCAGAGAATTGAAAGAATAACGGCGAAGATTCCCAGCCCAATCATCAGAGAAATCCCTGCTACTAACAAATCAATCAAGCACTGCAATGTCAAAAATCCCACCATTTTCTTTCTTTAATATATACAAATACTTCTACAGAAGACGAGAAATCAAAAGAGAGGAAGAGATTGATGGGTTTTCTCTGTTGGGTTTTGAAGAAGATGATCTCATGAGATTTATCATGTTTTGAAATTGGAGATTTCGTGAATCGGTCACTGAATTTTTTTGCTTTTTTCGAGAGTGAAAGGGAAATAGATGAATCATCGAGGAAGAGAACAGAATCACCAGCAGTCCGTTGCCAATGGAAGCGGATTGCCTGTGCCACGACGTGGCCCAAGCTGTGGGGCCCACCGTGATGTATGTGTTTTATCCACTCCGTCCATCCGTTTTTCCTGTTTATTTTAGGAAATGATTCCAAAAACGATAGATATCCAAAGCCCAAGTGATCACACCACAGAAAACAGTAGGGATTGAACGCCCACCGTTAAAATTTATTGGGGCCACAGTAGTTTTGGATCAAGCTTGTATTTGCCTTTCCCTTCATTCACGTCTGTGTGATCTTACGAGTAGATTGGATGGAAAATAAAACATCGCGGTGGCTCCAGGAAGTTTTCAGCTGTGGCCGTTCAATCCCCACTGTTTTGTGGTGTGGTCCACATGAGCTTTGGATCAGCATCATTTTTTGGATAATGCCCTAAAATGATCTAAAAAAATGGATGGTCGGCATGGATAAAACACATACATGACATTGGGCCCCACAGAGCTTGGACCACGTCGTGCCGCAGGGATATCCCTCTGGCGGGTTACTCGCTCGGCAATGGGCGCGGATCAGCTAGTCCCACGGCCACGGGACTAGCATAAGGGGTGATTTCAAATATCCGTGGGCCCCACCATGATGTATTTGTTTATCCACTCCGTCCATCCATTTTTCCATCTTATTTTAATGCACGAACCCAAAAATATAATAGGTCCAAATCTTATGTGGACCACACCACAGGAAAACAGTGGAGATTGACGCTTACCGTTGAAAACTTTTTTGGGGACCACTGGAAGTTTGGTATTAAGCTGATATTTGTTTATTTCCATCATCTAGGTCTATGTGACCCTATCAAGAGGTTGGATGGCAAATAAACATTACAGTGGGCCTTAGGAAGATTTTAATGGTGGACGTCCAATCCCCACTGTTTTCATGTAGTGTGGTCCACCTGAGACTTGGATCTGTCTCATTTTTGGGTTCGTACCTTAAAATAAGATGGAAAAATGGATGGACAGCGTGGATAAAACACATACATCATGGTGGGGCCCACAGAGATTTGAAACCACTCTAAGTACCAGTGGGACTAGCTGATCCGCGCCCCTCGGCAATCCACTGCCGTTCTGTTATGGTTGTTTTTACAGCAATAGGAGGGACGCGGCCTGTTCGGACAGATCTGTGTGGGCCCACCATAATTTATCTGCTTATCCATGCTGTCCATCCTTTTTCTAATATCATATTAAGGACGTCTTAGATAAACAGATATATCACAGTGGGATCCCACACAGATCTGGTCGGACGTTTAAAGGTCCGACCAGGGGTCGGACGCAATCTGCGGGAGTAGCAATGACAACCGCACGTACTTAATCCTGCCACATGTGTGGACACTGAATCCGTGTGAGATAAGCCGTTAATCAGAACACGTGCGGTTGGGCTATCTTAATTGTTTGATTTGACAAACGGGAGTGATTTTTGGAGACGCGGCCGTTGATACGGTGGTTGTGATCAGCGTGCAAAACACCCAACCTGTGGGGTCTACCTAGGGGAGATTAACAACCTAAACTATTTGTGAACGGTCCAAGTCCGGCTCCGAGTTTGTTTGATTATAAACAAATTAAACTTTTTGGGTTCAGCTAGTAATAAACTGAACTCAAACAAGCATGAGTTCGGTTCAGTCAGGCACATTAGGATTCGTTTATAGTTAAAAGATCATTATTTCCTATTATATGGTCCACTTGGAATTTGGATCTATTTCATTTTTAAGCTCCTGCAATGATTTGATGAAATGTATTAACGGAATTGATATGGTATATATGCATCAAGGTGGATATAGAATTTATAATCAAACTCGTAATTAAACCCAAACTTGAGCTTGAGTTCAGTTTATATAAGTAATCAAACCTAAATGAACCTAACTCAAACTCATCAAATTTTAAATGAATCAAACTCAAATTTGAGTTTTGGTTATCAAACTCAAACCGAACACTATGTATTCAGCTTGGTTCGGATCATTTACAGTTTTACACGCCTAGGTCCACCTTTTGAATGCCAAAAAAAAAGAAAGAAAAAATCCACTCCACTCATCAGGTGGGATAAACGTACAAGTAGCCATGTCTAACTCAGGATAAACTGTCCAAATAGTGGGAACTATAGGATAGATCATAAGACAATGATCAAATTGACTGAACGATCCTGATTGCTAGTGGACAAGTTGATCGCTTTCAGTCAATTTAGTGCAATTTTATTTTATGACGACGGAGCCCACCATTTCAGTAGTTTGTTTACATGATGCATGTGTCACATTTATGATTAAAAATAGCCAGTCTTCTTCTCAAAAATAGCTGTTTAACCCACTACGAAAGATCCCTGCAAACCAAAAAAAAAAGAAAACTAACCTCACTAAAGGCATATTTCTTTCATGAATTTTATGCAATGTAAGTGTGCCATTATTATTATTTTGCAATATTTGTTTAAATGGTTATTATCGACATGTAACTCAAGGGTTAAATGCAGATACATTATGAGATTGTGAAATTTATAATCATAATAATTTTATAACCTGTAATATCATCGAAATATTACATAATTGATGGGGGGTGTTCCTCCTCATGAGGAGAGGAGAGAGTGCAGCCTCGGGGTCATTCGGCGCCGGACTAATCAAAGTCGGGCAACCCAAATTCACTCAGAAGAAACAGTTGATCTCTGGACAAGTTCGGAGATTGTCGGGCGACCGACAGGATGTTATCGAGCGCCCGACCATAGGGCTGTAAATGGGTCAGCAGACCCAATGGGGTACCCGGACCCGACCCATATATTTAGACCAGACCTGTTTGCTAAATGGTACGGGTCTAGGTCCAAGGATGGACCCATTTGTCAAACAGGTCTGGGTCTGGGTTCCTTTCATTTAGACCCGACCCGACCCAAACCCTGTTAGTAAATGGGCGGGTCTGGTCTACCTTACATGAGACCCGCCCAGACCCGTCCTTCCTACTTCCTTGTATACTCAACGACTGGCGTTCCCACTTCCCTGTATTTAGAAGAAAGCTCACCTAGCCAGACAATTTACCTTGGTGTGATCCACCTAGATAATGGGTTAGCATGAGTTTTTTACCCTTCGCTTTAAAGTGATAGTACACTTCTAATGGTCGAAGTGGATCTTACGTAAACATCAAGATGGGCCCCGCCAAAAATCAAGGTGGCATCGTCAATAATTTTTTTAGCCATGCAATTGCTTTTAATATTAAAAATAAAATAGAAATTGATTTGGAAAACGGATACACCTCCTTGATTTTTTAGCTGGACCACCATGCTGTTTATTTGAGATACACTTCAACCAATAGATGTATAATCATTAGTTAGGCCCAGGGCAAAAACATTAGGCTGAATTGGGATTTAGGTGGGCCACCTCAAAGGAAATAATTAGGAAAGTGAGATCCACCCTTTATTTTTAATCAGCCCACTGTAATCATTATATGAAATCCACTCCATTCATTAGATGTCACACAAAATCTTAAGCCATTTTCTCAAAAAATCAGGTAACTACACTTCTCGTGCATCAACAACCCGTCAAACCCATTGGACCCGTTGGACCTGTTTCTAAACGGGTTTGGTTCAAGGTCTAGATCTCCCCTGACCAAACTCGTTAAACCCGACCCATTTCTAAATCGGTTCGAGTGGATCACCCTCTATCAGACTTAAACCCATTTATAAATGGGTCTGATGGGGTTGGTACAGACTCGACCATTTACAGCCCTACCCGACCATGCTGGGTCGGGCGACTGAAATTTGAGTGATTCTTCTCAAAAACTCATTGGACAATTATGCCCATTATCGAGCGCCCAATAGTGTCTGGTTGGGCGCCCGATGGTGTACGAACTGCAATTCCGCAATTTCCTATTTTGGGGTCTAACTCTTGCATTGGTCTATATATTGGATTCCAATTCAAGCCTATGGCATCCTAATAGGAGGTTCACACGTCTAAGGTGAGAGAGAGAGAGAGAGAGAGAGAGAGAGAGAGAGAGAGAGAGCTTATAGAGAGGAGATTTCTTCTTGTGAAGGTTGATCCACGTATAGACATCTCAGGTTCTTCTACGTCCTTAGATCTAGTGAGATCTCTCAGCTTATCTTATTCCTTTTTATTGTTATCCACCCTAAAGGTGAAGAAGGTTGGATCCAAGCGGGTTGTGCTTGTGATCGCTGTGTAAACGTTTCTTTACATAGTGGATTGTCGATCTAAACGAGGTTCCGTGGTTTTTACCTTTGTTGAGGGTTTTCCACGTAAAAATCTCTTGTGTGTTGTGTGGTTGATGATTTTATTGTGTTTATTACATTCTCATATCATATAATTCACGTAGTTGGGGAGGGAGATCCTAAAGTTTTGTGCAACACTCCAAATAAAAGTGGTATCAGAGAGTCCAAGTTGTTTAAACGGACAATGGGATCGATGTGAATTATGAACGGTGGCTTATCAAAGATAATCAGCCTTAATGGGTCTAACTGGTCCATATGGAAGGTAAAGATGGAGGACTTGCTGTATTGCAAGAACTTGTATACTCCAATCTTAGGCATATCGGCCAAGACGAAAGATATGGCCGACGATGATCAAAAGAAGTTGGACCGAAAGGCAGTGGGATATATTAGACAATGGCTGGATGATACAGTGTTCCGCCATATGTCTACGAAGACCTCAGCTGCTACCTCTGGCAGAAATTAAAAGGGTTATATGAGAGGAAGACAACCGACAATAAGATCTTCTTGATTAGAAAACCTGTGAATCTGAAGTTCAATGAAAATGGTTTCGTGACTGAGCACATGAATGGAGTCAGTAGTATTGTAAACCAACTCTTCATTATGAAGATGGTCCTGGACGATGAGCTACAGGCCTTGCTATTGCTTAGCTCGTTGCCTAATAGTTGGGAGACATTAGTTGTGTCTCTAAGTAACTCTGCGCCAGACAGAAAGGTATTTATGGAACATGTAATCAGTTGTCTCTTCGATGAGGAGATAAGGAGGAAGTCACAGGGGTCATCTTAGCAAGAGGCTCTTGTGACACATGAACAGGAGAGAGGAAAGAACAAGAAGGGCGAAAAAACCCAAGATAAATCAAGAGGCAAGTTGAGCATAAGAAGAAATATTAAGTGCTGGAATTGTAGCAAAAGGACCACTTTAAAACGAATGTCGCCCCAAAAAGGAAGATAAGAAAGGAAAAGGGAAGGAGAAGAAAGAAGAATCGAACTGTACTGCGGTCGCCTCAGATGGCGACGTTGTTTTTATTCTCTCTGCAGATCATGATATTTGTCTCACGGCTACGAGTCAAGACACTGACTGGGTGATAGACTCAGGAGCATCGTTTCACACAAATCCACGTAGGGACTTCTTCACCACTTACAAGTTAGGCAACCTTGGCACTATCAAGATGGAAAACTCTGGAATTTCAAAGATCGTGGGTGTTGGTGATATTTGTGTGAAGACCGATGTGGGCTGCACATTGATATTAAAAGATGTGAGGCATATTCCCGACCTTTACATCAACTTGATGTTGACGGGAAGGTTGGATGATGATGGCTATGAAAGCTGGTTTGTTGGTGGGTGCTGGAAACTCATCAAGGGTTCGATGATAGTAGTTAGAGGGAATAAGTGTTGCACCCTATATAAGACAAGTGTCGGCGTATGCAAGGGTGGGTTGAACGCAGGAGAAGATTCAGTGATAGACATGTCGCATAAGTGGCTTGGCCACATGAGCGAGAAAGGGCTTCAGCTACTAGCGAAGAAGCAGCTCCTTCTATAGATAACAGGTATACCTCTTAAAACCTATATTAACTGTTTATCTAGGAAACATCATAGAGTTCCATTTGTCAAAACTGCTTCTCACGTCAATAAAGTCATGCATTAGATTTGGTTTATTCTGATGTATGTGGTCTGATGAGGACAAAATTCTTAGGTGGGGCTTTGTACTTTGTTATATTTATAGATTATGCATCTAGGAGGGTTTGAGTTTACGCATTGAAATCCAAGGACGAGGTCTTTATTTTGTTTAAAGTGTTTCATGCTATGGTCGAGAGAGAGAGAGAGAGAGGTAAACTATTGAAGTGCATCCGCACTAACAGTGGAAGTTAATACATTGGGGCATTTCATGAATATTGTAAGACTCTTGGTATACGGCATGAACAGACGGTTCCAACTACCTACCAACACAATAGTGTAGCAGAGCGAATGAATCGCACGATTGTGAATAAAATCAGATGAATGTTATCCCATGCGAAGTTGTCTACATGTTATAGGGAGAAGCAATACACACTGCGGTGTATTTAATAAATAGGTCTTCATCAGCCTCGTTGAATGGAGAAGTTCCTAAGAATGTGTGGATTGGACACGATGCGTCATACAGTCATCTCGGGATGCCGAGCATCCATTCAAGTACCCAGGGATGAAAGGTCTAAGCCCGATACAAAGATCAGGCAATGCTTGTTTCTGGGGTACGGTGATGAGAAATTCGATTACAAATTGTGGGATTTAACTAAGAAGAAGCTCGTCAGGAGCAGAGATGTAGTGTTCTTTGAAGATCAATGTATAGAGGACATTGAAAAGCCAAAGAAGAGCCAGGCCAATTCAGGTAAGCTGGAAGGCATGGATCCTATCACTCCTCCCGTGGTGCCTGATGATGGGGGAGTGCAGTAAGGTATAGGGGATGAGGGTGTTCATACAACAGATGAACCGAGGGAGCAACCCCCACATGATCCACTTATTGAGCCACATGTGAGGAGGTCATCTAGGGACAAATATTCGTCCAAGAGGTACTCACCACATGAGTACATTATGCTTACCAATGGGGGAGAGCCAGAGGACTACTCTAAGGCCCTAACCGACATGCATAAGGGGGAGTGGTTGAAAGCTATGGAAGATGAGATAAAATTCTTGCATAAGAACTACACCTATGATCTGATGAAATTGCCTAAGGGCAAGAAAGCTCTGAGCAACAAGTCGGTATTCAGAAAGAAGGTAGAGTAGAAGAATTCACAAACGATGTTCAAGGCCAAACTTGTTATGAAAGTGTTTGGTCAAAAGAAAGGAATCAATTTCGATGAGATATTCTCGTCAATGGTGAAGATAATGTCCATTCGGATGTTGCTTGGGTTGGCTGCAAGCATGGATCTGGAAATAGAACAGCTAGATGTGAAAACAACGCTCCTCCATGGTGACCTGGAAGAAGAGATCTATGTGCACCAACCAAAGAGGTTCGAGGTCAAGGCAAGGAGCACATGGTATGTAGGCTTAGGGAGAGCTTATATGGGCTAAACCAAGCTCCGAGTACTGGTGCAAAAAGTTCAACTCATTCATGTTAAAGCATGGGTATGACAGAACGGAGTCGGAACATTGTGTGTTCACGCGCATGTTCTAGGATGGTGATTTCACATTTCTACTATTGTATGTTAATGATATACTCATCACAGAAAAAGACATCAAGAAGATAAACAGGCTGAAACAGGAGTTGGGTAAGTCCTTCGCGATGAAGGGCTTAGGCCCAGCTAGAAAGATCCCAAGAATGCAGATCACCCGTGACAGAATCATCAGGAAGCTATGGCCGTTACAAGAGTGGTATGTTGAAAAAGTCTTAAAGAGATTCAATAAAAATACAGCGAAGCCGGTCAGTTCTTCACTCAATGGTCACTTCAAATTGAGGGACAAGTAGTGTCCCAAGACCAAGGAAGAGGTGAAAGAGATGAAAAAGATACCCAACGCTTCGGCGGTAGGAAGTTTGATGTATGTTATGGTATGTGAAAGTACATTGGTAGTCTAACACGACACCTTCGTATATGCGGAAGCTTAGAGAGCAACTAGAATTATGGCTAAGACTTATAGGAGGGGGTGATTAGGACCTTTTTAAAAATTCTTTTCGCCTACTTAAACAATTTAACAAATTAAATTAAGCAAAAACACTTCGGCTTCCAAGCCTAAGTGGGTCCAATCACAAGATTAGCATAAGGTTTAAGCAATAAACAACCTAGTCTAAGCATGCATAGGTAAACAAATGATTTAACTAATCAAGCTCCTAACCTATGCAACCTATGTAGACTTATGAGAATGGATCAATGAGCTCAAGTCTACACTACTTAGTGAAACTACATCTTGTGTGTGGATGTGCCTATCTAGTGCCTAGCATACATTCCTATCAAGCATTCATAATTAAATAATTAAACATACAATGCTAAGATATCAATGTGCTCAATTCAATCACAAACACAAGCATGTATAGTGATTCGACTTTGGGTCTACTCCACTCCCGGTTCATGTACTCAACTCCTTTGAGCACACCGGCATTCACTATCGGAGGTTTTAAATGAGGTTCACCTCTCAACCTTTATACGGAGGTTTTACCGGTTCACCTCTCAACCATAACTGGAGTTTTGGACAAAAGGCTAACTCTCAACCCAAACAGAGTTTTGGACATAGGCTAACTCTCAACCCGACGCACGTTCACTCCCGTGTCAGAGGCTCCCCCTTGGAGACTTTGTTTAGGCCCAACAAACGGGCCAAGGAGTGCCAAACAACCCCTAGTCTTTAGGCCGACAAACAGGCCAAGGAACGGCCAACCTCCCTAGTTCGAGTTTGATAAACAAACTCTACACTCAACTCCCAAAGGGAATTGAGTGGATGGACTCTCAATAAAGACAACCTTACTTGTCAAATGAGCCCCTTGTTCAGTGCCGGTTCGGGTTACTTGATCTCCGCTCTCCCGTGCTTCAATCAGTTTCCATTGCTCCCTCAATCGTGTTGCCGTTGCGTCGCCAATGACTTAGCTACACTCGATCAATCACCTTGCTTGTGATGCCTTTGAGATGCCCAAGGTGATAGGAGGATAGGTTTGAGAACTCTACAACTAAGAGGAATGGGTTGCCTAGAGTTTCTCTCCTACAACGATCTCATCTTGGAGTTTTGGATAAGGATATGCTTATCAAGGAAGATCCAAACTCTAGAGATCAAGAGAGGATGAAGGTCATCTTCTTCATGAGCTTGGAATGCTCCAATCTTGTGTTAAAGCACAAGGAAGATGCCTTGTATAGGTTGGGAATGAGCCTCAAATGGTCTCCAACAATGGTGGCTTCACTCCTCTCGAAATCCCTCTTCTTACCCTCAAAATGAGCCAAACCCCTTTATAAAAGGTGTTCAAATGGACAAAAAACGGGCAGAAAACGGCTCCTTCCGACATGTCCCGACCGGTTGGCCAACGGCCAGATAGGTCAGTGATTGCACTGCCTAGAGGGGGGGTCTGTCAGACCTGTCGGACCAGCCCAGCTGACCGGTCAAGACCGGTCGGTCCTTAGCCTGCACACTACAGCAAGCTTGCTGTATGGACTAGAGGGTAGTCCGACCGGTCTTGACCGGTCGGACAGTCCTGGGTTCAGCTTATCTGATTGCTGACCCATCTCTTTAACACCCCACTCACATTAGCCAAGGTATGGATGATCTTTTGGGACATCTAGGGCCAATCTATGATAACTAAAGGTTTCCTAATATGGTCAAGGTCATCAAGGAGGTTAAGGGGCCGGGTTGGGTTTTGGTCAAGGTTAAGGCACATCAAGGCATCACTTTTACCTGTTTCTTCTTCCTTAATGCAGTAGGGCCACTTGAGTCTTCGGCCTTCGTCTTCATTAAGCTCAACTGACACTAGACCCACTGACCTAAGTGATTGACAAACAAGGTGCATTAGTATGCCATGAAAAAGTGCACTAACAGTATGTACACGCCCAAACATAGCATATGCGATTGGTGTTGTCAGCCGATATATTATCAAAAATTGATGTGTAATTTACTTGTCCTCCATCAATATGAGGATCCAATGTAGTGTAGAGATAAGAGTCATATGTCGTACCTCAGGGACAGAAACTTAAAAAAGTTAGGGCAAATTCAACTAGGTAAAGAGAAATAATTCTTAAAAAAATTATTTTGAAAGAGATGATCATTTAGATAATAAAACAAACCAAGGTATAAGGGCCCATATATAGAATCATACATATACTTGAGATGTAAACATTCCACCTACATTCATGAATTATGAACCATCTGCCCACATAAATTAGAGATCTTTTCATGAGAATGAAGCATTAACACACATGAATCATAGATTGGGTCATAAGCATTCAAAATTCATAAGAGAATAAATGAAAGGCCCATCTACATGTCATGTTTTTCAAAAATAAATTAGTATGAATTTATAATCACATCCATACGCATAATTTGATCTACAACATTGAATAAGCATTACCAAACTTCAAAGTCGCATATCCCATACACACCTTAATAGAAAAAATAAACATCACACCATCCATCCATTCATCATGTAAAAAGTCATAACATTAAATCAAAACCATCCAACCACATTTCAAGTCATGCACAAACCTTACATACTTCCCCTTTAGCCTTGACTAGGGGAATTAAAAATACATTTTTGAATAAAATAAAATAAAATAAATAAGAAAGAGAGAGAGATCTACTAGCAGAGAGAGAACGAGAGAGAGAAAGGATGACAGACGTGAGAGAGAGAGGTATATGAGAGAGATGAGAGAGAAAAAGAGGTGAGAGACGTAAGATAGAGAGAGATGTGAGAGAGAGACGTGAGAAATATGAGAGAGATAGATGAGAGAGGGAGAGAGGTGAGAGATGTAAGATAGAGAGAGATAAGAGAGGCATATGAATAGATCGTGAGAGCTTTATAACATGTCGCGCTGGGCTTTTCTTTATTTTCTTCTTTTTTTCTTTTTTATTTTCTTCTGTCCTAAATGAAATATGAGCCATCCTCATTGTTTCTCACATCGAACAGGCCAAAATAGGTCATTGGCTTGTCAAACGGATGATCACAGTTCCCTGTACAGGCTCAAAATGATCGTGCACATTTGCATTCTTTATGGCCCACCTGAAACTCCTTTTTTCAAAGAAAAACCACCTCCTAACCTAAAACTTCACCCCCAACAATGTAGAAGTCTCCGATCGCCCAAATCGGATCCCGAAAATTATGTGTGCAAGACGTAATTTAGATTTTAAATCCAAATTTTTCAAAAATGACAATGGTGTCCTTTTAGTTTTTCTTGCATAAATTCTTCCACGGACCTTGGAATCTGACGAAATTTGTTGTGCAAATATTATTTAACGTGCTATACATGCTGTGCGAAAATCGGCCCAAAATAACACTCTGATAAAAAGTCAAATTTTCAAAGTGGTCATTCGTCCTGCGTTACCACTCAAACTACACTGTGGTCCATATGTAATTTTCTAATCCAATCTAACTCATCCAAGTCGTTCAGCATAATAAATAAGCCATACAAAATATTTCTTGACCCCTGATTGTAACTGTGGAAGCCTATATGTCTTGTTGTACTTCCAAATTCGGCATTTTACCACTTGACGTGTTTTTCTCTGGTTCTTCCGCTTCTTCTCTCAAATCTTGGACTATGAGGACTTCTCTACACATTCTAACATATCATTGACACTCTGATTATGTCCTTGCTCGATCAAGCTTCCTAAAAATCCATAAAACAACCACTTTTAAGTGAAAAGGCACGTATCCGGTCAAATCTCTAAGTGTATGCAATATCAGTCTAAAACCCTGATTATGAGCATGAAAACTAGCTAAACCCTTCTAATTAAGGGTATATATATGCAATATATGAGCTACAACACCAATCCTGACAAAGAACATTGGCAGTAGTGAAGTGGATACTACAGTATCTGAGAGGCTCATCCAGGTTAAGCCTATACTATGATGACGGTAAACCTGTGTTAGAAGGCTACACAGATGCAGATATGGTAGGTGACATAGACTCCAGGAAGTCGACATCGGGGTTCATGTTCACGTTTACAGGGGGAGCAGTCTCTTGGCAGAGCAAGTTACAGAAGTGTGTTGCATTGTCTACAATAAAAGTCGAGTGCATCGTGTTAGTGCACTTTTTTGTGGCATACTAGTGCACCTTATTTGTTAATTACTTAGGTCAGTGATCAGTCTAATGTCGGTTGAGCTTAATGAAGACGAAGACCAAAGAATCAAGTGGACCTGCTGCGTCTAAGAAGAAAAAATAGGTAAAAGAGATGCCTTGGTGAAGCCTTAACCTTGAACCAAACCAAAACCATAACCTCTAGATAACCGTGACCATTAGGCATACCCTTAATCATCTTAGATTGGCCTTAGGTGTCCCAAAAGATCACCAAAATGATGGTCAAGAGGTTGCATGTACTGCTGTAAAACGCAACATAAAAAGCAGCAGAAATACATGCCAAGACCGGTCGTCAGCAGGAGGCCCAAATTGGACAGCGTCCAAAATGTCTTGCTGGGCTATAAACGATCGATCGCCCCAAATTAAGACAGCAATCTCTTTTTATCCAGCTATAAAAACGACCAGTCGCCTGACCTGTCTAGGACCCCAGTTCGACCGGTTGTTGAGGGGTCAGACCGGTCAAATATAGGGCCATTTGGAGGTGTTTTAGATCCATTAGGGATTTTTCTATATAATGGCTAAGCTCGATTTGAGGGGTAAAAAGATGGATTTTGAAAGGTTTGAAGCCACCATTATTGGACACCATTAGAGGCTCAAATCTTAACCCTAACAAGGCATCTTCCTTGTGATTTAACACAAGAATGGAGCATTCCAAGATCATGAAAAAGATAGCCTTTACCCTCTTTTGATCTCTAGAGTTTAAATCAAACTTGATAGTTATAATTCAATCCAAAGCTCTATGATGAGATCTTTGTAGGTGAGACACTCTAGGAAACCTATTCTCATTAGTTGTAGAGTTCTCAAACCTACCATCTTATCACCTTGGGCATCCAAAGGCATTATATGCAAGGTGATTGATCAAGTGTAGCTGAGGCATTGGCGATGCAGCGGCAACACGATCGGGGGAGCAAAGGGGAGCTGATTGAAGCACGGGAGAGCGAAGATCAAGCAACCTAAAGCAGAGCTGAACAAGGGGCTCATCCGACAAGTAAGGTTGTCAATTTGTTGAGAATTCATCAACTCTTTTCCTTTTGGAAATTGAGTGTAGAGTTTGTTTATCAAACTCGATTTAGGGTAATTTGCTGATCCTTGGCTTATTAGTTAAGCCTAAAACTCTACGGACGTTGGTCGTTCCTTGACACGTTAGTCGGCCTAAAGACTATGGGCATTTGGCGTTCATTGGCTCATTTGTCAGGCCTAAACAAAGTCTCCAAGGGGGAGCCTCCGACACGGAAGTGAACGTGCGTCGAGTTGAGAGTTAGCCCTTGTCCAAAACTTCGTTATAGTTAAGAGGTGAATCGGTAAAACCTTCGTGTAAAGGTTGAGAGGTGAACTTCATTTAAAACCTCCGTATGGTGAATGTCGGTGTGCTCAATGGAGTTGAGTACTTAAATCGGGAGTGGAGTAGACCCAAAGTTAAACCACTATACATGTTTGTATTTGTGATTGTATTGAGCACATTGTTATCTTAGCTTGTATGTTTAATTATTTAATTATGAATGCTTGATAGGAATGTATGTTATGACTAGATAGACACATCCACACACAAGATGTACTATCACTAAGTAGTGTAGACTTGAGCTCATTGATCCATTCTCATAATCTACATAGATTGCATAGATTAGGAGCTTGATTAGTTTAATCATTTGATAATCTATACTTGCTTAGACTATCATGCTTATTGCTTAAACCATATGTTAATCTTGTGATTGGACCCACTTAGGCTTGGAAGTCGAAGTGTTAATTGCTTATTTAGTTTAAATTGTTAAATTGGATAAAGTAGGTGAAAAGATTTTAAAAGATCCTAATCACTCCCCCCCCCTCTAGGACTTAGCCATAATACTAGTTGCTCCTCAAGCTTCCGCACTAATACGCCTTTAATTTAAAATGTGTAATTTCACATTGCAATCACAAAAGCATTCAAGGATATGCTTTGGATGAAGAGGTTCTTACAGGAACTTGGTATGAAGCAGGAGAAGCACGTGCTCTATTGTGGTAGCCAGAGTGTGATACACTTGATCAAGAATCAAAGTCAAAGCTCATAGAGGTTCGGTGTCACTGGATCAATGATACGCTAGAACAAAAGGTATTACAACCTGAGAAGGTCCATACGAAAGATAACGGGTCAGACATGATGACCAACGCTTTGATCAAGGGTAGATTTGAGGCTTGCAGAAACCTAGCTGGCTTGAAGATGGTGAAGTCGTCTTGAGTCAAAAGCGAGAGATTTGATGGGGTGTTCCTCCTCATGAGGAGAGGAGAGAGTGCATCCTGGGGGTCGTCAAGTGCCCGATCAATCAAAGTCGGGCGACCGAAATTCACCTGGAAGAAGCAGTTAGTCTCTAGACAAGTTCGGAGATTGTCGGTCGACCGATGAGAGCTTATCGAGTGCTGGAGTCTTGATCGGGCATGTGACCATTCTAGGTCGGGTGATTTTTCTAAAAAACTCACTAGACAGTTCTGCCCATTATCAGGTGCTCGATAGTATCTAGTCAGGCGCCCGACGACGCGCGTACTACAATTCTCCAATTTTTTTTTGTCCAACTCTTGCATGGGGCTATATATTAGCTTTAAATTCGAGACTAGAGCATCCTAATAGGAGGTTTACACGTCCAAGGTGAGAGAGAGGGAGAGAGAAAAAAAGAAGAAGAGAGGAAAAGAAAGAGAGAGAGAGAGAGAGAGAGAGAGAGAGGAAGCTTGTAAAGAGGAGATTTTTGCTTGTGAAGGTTGATCCACGCGCAGACGACATCTTAGGTTCTTCTACGTCCTCAGGTTAGATGAGATCGCTTAGTTTATCTTGTTCCTTTTGATTATTATCCACCCTAGAGGTGAATAAGGTTGGATCCAAGCGGGCTGTGCTTGTGATCGTTGTGTAAATGTTCCTTTACATAGTGGATTGTTGATCTAGAAGATGTCCCATGGATTTTACCTTTGTTGAGGGTTTTTCATGTAAAAATATCTTGTGTTCATGTGGTTGATGATTTGATTGTGTTTATTATATTCTTATATCACATAATTCATGTAGTTGTGGTATGAGATCCTAAAGTTTTGTGCAACGCTCCCAACAAAAACGATTCATTTTAATTAGAATTTGACATTAAAGAAATATAAAATTGTTATAGTTATAATTTTATCCGGATAAAACAACAACATGAGAATTATTATCATTGCAGTCAGGCTTGTTTGATTTTCCAAATCCTCTGCAAATCCATTGCAAATGGTAATAAGTATTTCCTTTAGTAACTATTGCATCGTTCCTAATTCTTAATTTGAAGACTTGCTTTTTTAACACTCAAGAGGCTATGAAATATATGTGGGGCCACCATAAGTGGCTTATCCACATTGTCCATCCATTATGCCAGTTGAATTTAGAACATTAGCTAAAAAATGAGGCATATCCAAAGCTCAAGTGAACCTTTGATGCTGAATTTCGAGCCGAAAAATCGTGCTCACGCGGCGCTTCGACTCAAATGGTAAAAAGGGGTACGTGTGGTTGGTAAGAGTAATATATTTGACTGGAGTCGCCACTAGCTAGTTACTCCGATTCCATAATTGGCTAGATCTTGCAGAAGCGTTAAGAGAAGATTTTAAAGGTCTCTCTTCCCTAAGATGACTCATTGATCTACAACTGAAAATTCCAGGTAAGGGATAATGGCTGCAGAGAGGGAAGGTGTTAGGCACCAAGCAATGTCTCGGGTAAGATAAATCTACCCTGACTTACTTGTCTCATGGAATAACTAGTCGACTTAAGCATTTGATGGGCAGGATTTGATAAAATTGACAAGCCACGAAGCATATACTCGAATTAGTCATGTAAGAATGTTATACTATGTGATGCGATGTAAGTGTGTGCGAAGAATATGTTAATGCACCATCACTGCCAAGAAGTGTCTTGGGTTACATAAACCTACTATGACTCACATGTCCAGCAAAATAACCAGTCGACCTAAGCTTTTGATGGCGGGGATCCGATAAAAAACAGCAAGCCACAGAGCATACACTCAAACTTACTGGGGTGAAAATGCTATGTATGGGATGCTATGTTAATGGATGTGATAAGTAGGGGGGTTAAGAGGGGAATGGGTGTCGCATAATGCTTATGCAGGACTAGATGAAACCGATCTTATATTAGATGGCAAGGTGAATGGTTATGTCGTAAGGATTGGATCAAGCGGCTTGGATTGAGGCTTTGGTTGCTCAGGTGGCTAAGGTTTTGGGCTAAACTAGGATGATTTGGTTTGGATTCTTTCCTACTATTCTCTCTTTTCCTTGGTGGAGGGATGAGATGGCTACGGTGTGTGAGAGACTTATAGCTTTTTCTAAACGAAGAGGTGTGTTAGAAATGGAAAGGTGTCTTGAAGCCTATTTTCTGTAAATCTTGGCAAGTTCAGGGTTAGAAAAGGGTTTGGATTTGAGATTTCCATATGACAACATCTCAATGACTAGATTGAATGACACGGATAATAATTTTGGTATAAGGGAGGGATACCAGAGTTAATTCACATCACCACACATTTAGGCCTTACGAAAGGAGCATCCCACCTAGGTCGCACCTCTCCCTGCCAAGGTAGGGAGACTGCCAACTAGCAGGTGGGACCTCAGGCCACACAGACTCCCTAATTTGGAAGATGAGCTCCCCCAAGTGTGTGGAGGCTCTGCTCCCTTGGTGTTGCATTGTTATGTGTCCAGGATTTTGAATGGGCTCTTCGTTTGGGCTTGGTTCTAGGTTGGTTTTTAGCTTGATTTGACAAGGTGATTTGACTACGTAAGTGAGCTGACCGAGTGGGTTGACTCAGCAGGTCAACTCGGCGAGTCGACACAATGAATTGAACAGGTTCTAAGGTTAGGTTTTTAGGGCTAGGGTTAAGTTTCAGATTTAGGGTTAGGTTTGATTGGGTGAGTTGACTAGGTTGAGTTGACTGGATTGACTGAGTGGACTGGGTTGGGTTGATGAATTCAGGTTTGATTTGATTCAATCCGATCAGCTTGTCGGCTCGAGGTGGGGTGTTTACAGAACCACATCACAAGAAAAAGGGAATCGAACACCTGCCATTGAAAACTTCTTGGGACCATTGTTTCCTTTAGTGTGGGCCACTTGAGCATTGGATCTGCCTCATTTTTTTTCTCACCCTCAAAATGTTCTAGATATGCCATATGTATCATAATAGGGCCCACAAATTTTAACCAGTTATTTTAGACCAATTGTCGAAGAAAAAATACATGTGTGTTTTCAAACAGAGTGAAAAAATAATAATTACTTATTTACAAGCTATTTATATAGGATTTGAAAAATCAAACAGGCCCAAATACAGTTGATATCACCGAATAAATAACTTATAATTATTGTCCATTTCCCTGGGTATAAAAGAAGTCTGAATAGAACAAAATGCGTACAATAACCCTACTTGTATGAGTTTTAACTCTTTATATTTATAATTTTTTTTGAACTAGTAAATTTTATTATTTAAAAAATCCAACTTTAAAATAACCTCTATTTGAAATAGAATTGGAGGTAAATGAATTGGGAGTAAATGGCTCCCTTAGTTGTGTTTAGGTGAGAGTAAATGAAATGCATTGGAAACTCAAATATTGTCTAGATAGGAGTAAGAGTAAATGGGAGGAATGGGAATGCATTGGAATTTTTCAATATATTCCCAGTAACATATGTGATATCCTAAATCAACTTTAATATCTCAAATTAGTGTACATATGTAATATTTAACAAACTGATTATAATAAGCATATTAAAATATGTAGTTTAGCTGAAAATAAAAAAATCTTGAGCCTCAGGTGGGCCACAAACGTAAGGATCACGAACAAGCAACTTGTCAATGCTTTTTATCTGGTATTTGAATTGTTTTGAAGTATCACTAGTATGTCATGTGTATGGCGGACATTTGCATAGCACCACCTTTGTTTACTCGAGTTACTTTCAAAGAAAGGTCAAAAGGACATTTCACCTCCCATTTACCTTGAATCCTCTCTCTATCACACAAGATTTCGTTTACATGCCTATTTACTCTTATTTCATTTCAGGCTCATTTGGGAGCTTGTAAATGGAGGTAAATGGAAAATGGAATGGGAGGTAAATGAATTGGGAGTAAATGGCTTACCCATTTACTAAGTTGTGTTTGAATCGAAGTAAATGAAAAGCATTTAAAATCCAAATAGTCTGTCTGGATGGGAGTAAATGGGAAGAATTGGAATGCATTGAAAATTTTCAATGTATCCACAGTCACATATGTGATATTCCAAATCAGCTTTAATATATCAAATTAGTGTGCTTATGTAATATTTAATGGATTGATTGTAACAAGCCCATTAAAAAAATACTTTAGCCAAAAATAAGAAAATCTTGAGCCTCAGGTGGGCCACAAATGTAAGGATCACAAACAAGTAACTTGCTAACTCTTTTTAACCATCTATTTAGATGGACAACCTTTGGATGGTTTGGATCATTTTATTGGTTTTAGTGATGTAGTCAGTATTTAAATTGTTATAGAGTATCACTAGCATGCTATGTGTATGGCATACATGTACATAGCACCACATTTGTTTACTCACACGTAGGGCTGCACATCTGTCGGGTCGACCCGATCGACCCGCCCAATCCAACTTTGCAAAAACCTGATCCGCCCTGACCTGGCAGAGAAAAGGGTCTGGTCCTAGGTAAATGCAGTTGGACCATTTTTAATCTAGGTACGGTCTAGGATACAAATGAAACCCGACCGACCCAACCTGTGTATATCCGACCCGTTCTGCCCGACCCAAACTGTCTGAGTTCTGTCAGAGTTTTCTAAAAAAAAATAAAATATCTAGAAAATTCCTGTTGAAACATCCCAGGGTCCACAATGATGTTTATATGCCATACATACCATTCATAATATTGTCATTCGTATTCTGATGAACTGAAAACACAAATATTAGCTTGATTCAAGAATTTTGTGGCCCCATGTCCTATTGTGTGTTAGTGCACTTTTCTGTGACATACTAGTGCATCTTGTTTGTCAATCACTTACGTCAGTGAGTCTAGTGTCGGTTGAGCCCAATGAAGACGAAGACCGAAGACTCAAGACGGACCGGCCGCATCAAGGAAGAAGATTCAGGTAAAAGTGATGCCTTGGTGCCTTAACCTTGACCAAAACCCAACCCCTTTTGTATCCTTGATGACCTTGACCATTAGGAAACCATTTTGTCATCATAGATTGGCCCTAGGTGTCCCATTTGATCACCCTAACCTTGGTCAAAATGGATAGGCTGTTACTTGAAGAGTACAGCAAAATATAGAGGGGAACCAGGCTGGTCCGACCGGTCAAGACCGGTCGGCCAGCAGCTTTACTGCTTTTTCAATGGACAGCCGACCGGTCAGGACCGATCGGCATTCTCATTTCAGTGAGGTCAGCAGGCACTGCCGACCAGTCATGACCGGTCGGCCTGGAGTTCTCTTTCATCCAGCAAGGGGGTCCGACCGGTCATGACCGGTCGGCCTGGTGTGTTTAGGCTGTCCAGCAAGGGGGTCCGACCGGTCATGACCGGCCGGCCCATGTTTTTGGCCTATGCAGTGGATACCCTTCAGCAAAGGGATCCGACCGGTCATGACCGGTCGGGACAGGTCGGCTTAGAGCCGTTTTATGGCCGTTTTATGACCGTTGGAGCCTTCTTTTCTTACATATAGAGCTCCGTTTTTGGGCATTGGAAGAGGGATTTTTTAGGAGTGAAGCCGCCATTGTTTGAGACCATTTGAGGCTCATTCCTTGACCTATGCAAGGCATCTTCCTTGTGCTTTAACACAAGATTAGAGCATTCCAAGCTCATGAAGAAGATGACCTTCATCCCCTCTTGATCTCTAGAGTTTGGAAGCTTCTTGATTGGCAAATCCTTGTCCAAAACTCTAAGATGAGATCGTTGTAGGTAAGAGACTCTAGGCAACCCTTTCCCACTAAGTTGTAGAGCTCTCAAACCTATCCTCCTAGCACCTTGGGCATCTCAAGGCATCGCATGCAAGGTGTTTGATCGAATGTGGCTGAGGCATTGGCGACGCAACGGCAACACGATCGTGGGAGCAAGGGAAGCTGATTGAAGCACGGGAGAGCGGAGATCAAGCTACCCAATCCGGCGCTAAATAAGGGGCTCATGCGACAAGTAGGTTGTCTTATTTGAGAGTCCATTTTAGAGTTTGTTTTTCGAACTCGACCTAGGGACATTAGTCGTTCCTTGGCCCGTCAGCCGGGCCTAAACTAAGTCTCCAAGGGGGAGCCTCCGACACGGGAGTAAATGTGAGTTAGGTTGAGAGTTAGCCTATGTCTAAAACTCCGGGTACGGTTGAGAGGTGAACCGATAAAACCTCCGTGTAAAGGTTGAGAGGTGAACCTCATTTAAAACCTCCTATAGTGAATGCCGGTGTGCTCAAAAGGGTTCAGTACTTGAACCGGGAGTGGAGTAGACAAGTAGTCGAACCACTATACATCCTTGTGTTTGTGATTGTTCTTGAGCACATTTATATCTTTGCATTGATAGTTTAATTGCTTAATTATGTATGCTTGATAGAAATGAATGCTAGGCACTTATTAGGCTCATCCACACACAAGATGTACCTTCACTACTTGTGTAGACTTGAGCTCATTGATCCACTCTCATAAGTCTACACAAGTTGCATAGGTTAGAAGCTTAATTAGTTGAATCTTTTACTTACTTATGCATGCTTAGACTACGATTGTTTATTGCTTAATCTTTTGCTAGTCTTGTGATTGGACCCACCTAGGCTTGGAAGCCGAAGTGTTCTTGCTTACATAGCTTAATTTGTTGAATTGCGTAAGTAGGCGAAAAGAATTTCAAAGGTCCTAATCACCCCCCCCTCTAGGTCCTTAGACATATCTCCGAGTGTCTCTACAAGCGGTAAAACCGCACTTTCAATTGGTATCAAAGCGGGGTTCCTCCGCTCAGGTTTAAAAACCCGGAGTGAGATCCTAAGAGAACTTGAAAATATGTCTAGAGAGGACTCTTCATCCGTCACTAAGCCTCCCTTCCTTGATGGGTCAAACTATCCATATTGGAAAGCCCGAATGCGCATCTTCTTGGAATCCATTGATTCGGATGTGAGGGACATGGTTGATATTGGATATGAACCCCCAATGGACATTATTTCTAAGGAGGGTGAACTGGATGTTCTCAGGCCAAAAGATAAGGCAATGTGGACTGCTCATGATAAAGCTCAACGTATCCATAATGCCAAGGGCCTGAATGCCATTTTTTGTTCAGTATCTAGAGAAGAATTTGGTCGGATTCAAAACTGCTCAACCAGTAAACAAGCATGGGATATTCTTGAAGTTACCCATGAAGGTACAAATGTTGTTAAAAACTCTAAACTTCAACGCCTCTCTACTCTATTTGAAAATATTACTATGGAGGAGGATGAAACGTTTACTGAATTTTATACCAAGCTGAACAAAATCACAAATGATATGTGGGGCTTAGGGGATCCTGTTCCGGAACATAGACTTTGTAGGAAAATTCTGAGATCTCTTCCGGAACGGTTCTCCTCTAAAGTCACCACCATTGAAGAATGTAGGGATCTTAATACAATAAGAGTTGAAGAACTCATAGGTTCCCTACAAACCTTTGAGCTAGGCTTTAAGGCCCCTTCTAAAAAGAAAAACATCGCTTTTAAGTCCTCTCACAAACATAAGAAAATCAAGAGTGAGTCGGAGGAAGATAGCGATGATGAGGATGATGAGGAAGAGAAATTGAACAAAAAATTCAAGAGATTCCTCAAATTTGATAGAGGGAATAACCGTGACAAGAAGGGCAAGAAGGGTGATAAACATAAAGGAAAATCATCCATACCTTCATCCGTCCGTTGTTACAGTTGCGGTCGTCGTGGCCATATTGCCCCGTAATGTCCGGAAGGGCCTAAACCGAAAGGTAAAAAGGCTATGGCTGCTACTTGGGATGATACGGAGGAGTCAGAATCTGGTGACTCCGCTTGTGATGAGAGCCAACATAAAGATCTTGCTCTCTCGGCCTCCATCACGACCCCTCTACCAGATTATCTAAGAGGGGATCCCAACCGCTATCCCTTCTAGGAGAAGGAGTTCCCAACCCCTCATCTCATGCTACATTCTATGAGGGTGTTGAGGAATTTTGCTACCCTTTGGCTGTTTAATCTCATCATGGTTAGTGAGGGTAGCTAGTTATACTTTTATAGAAAAATCTGAGGATTTCAGCCTCATTTCTATGTGTATGGGCAAATCAGAGGATTCTAGCCTCATTCGCTCAGTTTTTGATGATTTAGCCTTACTTTTATTTGATTCATTTGCCTGTTAGATTATCATCATGCTTAGATTAGCTAATCATCTTGAGTTTTATACTTCATTGCATGCTAATCTTTGCTTAGTTTTGGTCTTGATATACCAACAGGGGAGGTTGGTTGATTGGGCTATAAGCCCTTTGTGCTTTCAATGCAAATGTATATCCTTGACCAATGTTGTATGATTAACCTTGCCTAGATAGCTATATCTTCTTGTTAATCATGTTCCTTAGCATGCTCCATGTATTTATGATTCATGCACCCTTTACTCTCCTCGCTAGCATGTGCTTATAGTTATAACTGCGACATACTATCTTCTCTTACCTTAGCCTTATTGATATATCATTAAGGGGGAGAGAATAGTTTGTCAATTGCTAACAAAAAGGGGGAGAAAGATCAAATCCCACCAAAACTAGTTTGCTTTGTTTTGTGATGCAGGGATTGACAGGTTGTGGGGGAGCAAACTGAAGAGGAGCTGCTTAGTTTGTCATGTCAAGAGTCCTGTATTTAATTCATTATCACTGTAATATCTTGAACATGTATTCTGTTTTGGTAGGTTAAGTTTTTGTAAGTAATTGACAAAGGGGGAGATTGTTAGTGCACTTTTCCGTGACATACTAGTGCACCTTGTTTGTCAATCACTTACGTCAGTGAGTCTAGTGTCGGTTGAGCCCAATGAAGACGAAGACCGAAGACTCAAGACGGACGGGCCGCATCAAGGAAGAAGATTCAGGTAAAAGTGATGCCTTGGTGCCTTAACCTTGACCAAAACCCAACCCCTTTTGTATCCTTGATGACCTTGACCATTAGGAAACCATTTTGTCATCATAGATTGGCCCTAGGTGTCCCATTTGATCACCCTAACCTTGGTCAAAATGGATAGGCTGTTACTTGAAGAGTACAGCAAAATATAGAGGGGAACCAGGTTGGTCCGACCGGTCAAGACCGGTCGGCCAGCAGCTTTGCTGCTTTTTCAATGGACAGCCGACCGGTCATGACCGGTCGGCCTTCTCATTTCAATGAGGTCAGCAGGCACTGCCGACCGGTCATGATCGGTCGGCGTGGAGTTCTCTTTCATCCAGCAAGGGGGTCCGACCGGTCATGACCGGTCGGCCTGGTGTGTTTAGGCTGTCCAGCAAGGGGGTCCGACCGGTCATGACCGGTCGGCCTGGTGTGTTTAGGCTGTCCAGCAAGGGGGTCCGACCGGTCATGACCGGTCGGCCCATGTTTTTGGCCTATGCAGTGGATACCCTTCAGCAAAGGGATCCGACCGGTCATGACCGGTCGGGACAGGTCGGCTTAGAGCCGTTTTATGGACGTTTTATGACCGTTGGAGCCTTCTTTTCTTACATATAGAGCTCCGTTTTTTGGCATTGGAAGAGGGATTTTTGAGGAGTGAAGCCGCCATTGTTTGAGACCATTTGAGGCTCATTCCTTAACCTATGCAAGGCATCTTCCTTGTGCTTTAACACAAGATTAGAGCATTCTAAGCTCATGAAGAAGATGACCTTCATCCCCTCTTGATCTCTAGAGTTTGGAAGCTTCTTGATTGGCAAATCCTTGTCCAAAACTCTAAGATGAGATCGTTGTAGGTAAGAGACTCTAGGCAACCCTTTCCCACTAAGTTGTAGAGCTCTCAAACCTATCCTCCTAGCACCTTGGGCATCTCAAGGCATCGCATGCAAGGTGTTTGATCGAATGTGGCTGAGGCATTGGCGACGCAACGGCAACACGATCGTGGGAGCAAGGGAAGCTGATTGAAGCACGGGAGAGCGGAGATCAAGCTACCCAATCCGGCGCTAAACAAGGGGCTCATGCGACAAGTAGGTTGTCTTATTTGAGAGTCCATTTTAGAGTTTGTTTTTCGAACTCGACCTAGGGACGTTAGTCGTTCCTTGGCCCGTCAGCCGGGCCTAAACTAAGTCTCCAAGGGGGAGCCTCCGACACGGGAGTAAACGTGCGTTAGGTTGAGAGTTAGCCTATGTCTAAAACTCCGGGTACGGTTGAGAGGTGAACCGATAAAACCTCCGTGTAAAGGTTGAGAGGTGAACCTCATTTAAAACCTCCTATAGTGAATGCCGGTGTGCTCAAAAGGGTTCAGTACTTGAACCGAGAGTGGAGTAGACAAGTAGTCGAACCACTATACATCCTTGTGTTTGTGATTGTTCTTGAGCACATTTATATCTTTGCATTGATAGTTTAATTGCTTAATTATGTATGCTTGATAGAAATGAATGCTAGGCACTTATTAGGCTCATCCACACACAAGATGTACCTTCACTACTTGTGTAGACTTGAGCTCATTGATCCACTCTCATAAGTCTACACAAGTTGCATAGGTTAGAAGCTTAATTAGTTGAATCTTTTACTTACTTATGCATGCTTAGACTACGATTGTTTATTGCTTAATCTTTTGCTAGTCTTGTGATTGGACCCACCTAGGCTTGGAAGCCGAAGTGTTCTTGCTTACATAGCTTAATTTGTTGAATTGCGTAAGTAGGCGAAAAGAATTTCAAAGGTCCTAATCACCCCCCCCCTCTAGGTCCTTAGACATATCTCCGAGTGTCTCTACAAGCGGTAAAACCGCACTTTCATTGTGGACATTCAATCCCAACATTTTCGGCCCACTTGAGTTTGTGGCTGAAAGTTTGTACAGTTATATTCACATTTCCAGTTTGTTCAAATATGACCATTGTTTAATGATCCAAACCATTGATGAGAAGGGCCTCACCGTGCACACATAAAAAAATACTTTGGACTGACAATAGAATATGTAATATCTCAAAATTTTAGGCGCATGAGTAAGTACACGAGTGCGTGTTCACATATGAGAAATTAAATTCTAAACTGTATTGTTCACACGCATACACACATGTATATAGTTTATACGTGTTCAGACAACTCGTCAGGCCTCTGAAAAACGTAATACTTAGTTAAGTCGATAGATCGACCGTTAGGGTAATCTGTCGTTACTAGAATAGAAGATTTAACCGTCCACTCTGATTTCGAATTACGCGATTAATGTAAACCGCCGTACATTATCCTGCACACATGTCTGCCATAAATTGTGTCCATCACAAGGTGTATACTTAGACCAGTGAAAGCTGCTCGGGTGTGTTTGTGACCCCTTAGGATTTTAGAATAACCTAAATTATAAATTAGTTATTCAATTAAGAAATTAAATAAATTTAATATAAATAAATTAATATTAATTAATCCGTAAGAAATTATGGTATGGCTCCTTCATTAAAATCGCTCAACATGAACCCTAGGATAGTATGGAAGTAGCAGACTTCGCAAAACTTATAAATCTACAAGTACTAGGAAAGTACCATTAGTCAACTTAAGTTATACGACCAATTGCAAGTTTTATAATTTCTGGAAATCATTTTCACACAAAACTCTACATACTAGTTTTGGGGCATGATCTAACCATACACGTCGAATTTCAGCTCTCTGATCATCCTACAAATGGCCTAACCAGAAATCGAGCCATAAGTGGGCCATCTGATCTCGGAACTGCCTCATTTTTTGTGTCACACCTCAAGATTGGGTGGCCGGACTGATGGGCGGAGTGGATTCAGTATATACATCATGGTGGGACCCACGTGCACAATGTGCACGTTGGACGCCCGGTCAACACGCGTTGACCGCGTGCGTTGCAAGACGCGTAGCGTCTTCTTCTTCTTTCTTTGTTCTTCCGTCCGCAGAGGCAGCGAACGGCGCTGTCGGCCTGCGTTATCCACGCCGTCCATTGTTGGACCATCACGGGTGGACCCCACGTTGGGACAGCTTGCAGAGGCCTTACGTGCAACGCACGTCATCATAAAAAAAAAAACAGTGGACGCGTTTTCTCCAGACGCTGTTACAGCGTCCGTTGCACAGCGTCCGCCTGAGCCAGCTGGCGATGCACGCCGTCCATCTGTGGACCCCACGTCCGAAATCTAAGCCGTCCATCTGATGCACTACTCGCCCGAACCTAGGAGGATGGTGGTCTTCTCGTCTTCGAGTGAGTGTACGGTCCACCCCAACCTTCCGAACTCGACCATAGGATTCAAGATCGGCCAAAATCTTCGGATCTGCCATGCATGGATGGGCCAGATCTTTTCCTGACCTCCGTGTGGAGCCCACCTAGATTTCCAACGGATTATTTACGCAAAGAAATTCGGAACTTGGTCGGTTTCCTATTCCAACTCAAACTAAAATCTCCTCCCTACGCACAATCTACCCCACCACGGTAAGCTATAAAACCTCTCAGGCCTGTTGTTCTCATTCAGAAAACTCAAGGGAAAGAGAGAGAGAGAGAGAGAGAAGCTGCGAGAGAGAGAGAGAGAGAGAGAGAGAGAGTGGGTCGTTGGGGAGTGAGAAAGAGAGAGAGAGACTGAGAGAGGGGTGTGCGTGCGGCTGTCTCACTGTTGCTGCACTGCACCTCTGCTGGTTATTCCTCCAGCAAAAGGTAGAGGAAGAAAAGAAGGAAAAGAGGAAGAAAAGAAGGAGAAAAGAAAAGAAAAGAAAGAAGAAGAAGAAGGAAAAGAGGAAGAAAAGAAGAAGAAAAGAAAAGAAGAGAAAAAGAAGAAGAAAGGAAAAGAAGAAGAAAAGAAGAAGAAAAGAAAAGAAGAGAAAAAGAAGAAGAAAGGAAAAGAAAAGAAAAGAAGAAGAAAGAAGGAAGAAGAAAAAAAAAAGAGAAAGAGAGAAGAGAGAAGGACCTTCCTTTCTAGACATCCAAATCGAGTTGACTCGCTGAGCGACTCGCTGAGCCAACCCATATTCAGGTTTGGGCTTGTATAGAGCCTATCGTTCATCACAGGTGAGTGATTCATCTCACGTAACTTTCTGTGTTGATTTTCTTTAGTGTTCTTTCCTGCTTACGTTGAAATTCTAAATTATTCTTCCCTAACTAGGTTTTAGGCATGCTTTAATATTTTCTTCCTTAGTATGGGATCTTAGGTATGGGATTCATCTCTACAAATTCATCTTCAATTAGGTCGTTAATGTGCTTTATGTGCCTTCTATTATATTAAATCCTAGGTAAGGAATCCATCCATCTTCTATCTCTGTTCTTAAAGTTCACTCGCCAATTATCTTTTTAAATTAATTCTCCTTTTTAATGCACATGTCAGAATTCTACAACAATTCGATTTAGGTTTCTTACATGTGATGTCACCAACATACAACCCTAGATACACATAGTATTTTAAGATTCTACGTGACATCATTCTCAAACTTCCTGATAAACAACCACTGAGGATTAGATAATATATAATACATAACTCTTGTAACAATCTTAGCTCGTCAACACAATAAACCTTACACGACGATCTTCTCAAATTCCTCGATTGACAATAACTAAAGCAAGATAAAGAATTTCCTAATGAAGTTAATGCATGCATAGTGTGAATTGATTGAATTATGATATGCATTGTATGATTGAACAGTGCTTCCATAACTCATGACATGTGCATACATTTATACACTGCGACAGAACAGGAGCATGGTTGATTTGACTCCTGGCGTGCATGGTTGATTTGCCGCCTCGCTGTACCGGTTAGGTGAGCATGGTTGATTTGCGACAGGTTCCTAATGTTCAGTGGCAGCGAGTTCTGATCTTTTCACTTATTGAGCATGGTTTATTTGCTCGGTTGGATCAGTGGTGCATGGTTGATTTGCCCACTGGCGTGCATGGTTGATTTGCCGCCTCGTTGTACCGGTTAGGTGAGCATGGTTGATTTGCGACAGGTTCCTAATGTTCAGTGGCAACGAGTTCCTAGACGTTTATTGCTCTCGCACCTATCATAACATACATGACATCATGATCATTATGTGACATTTATAATAAATCATAAAGTATATCAATCATAACCTTATCCTTGTATATTTCATACAATTCTATCCGTTGATGATTAATCTCCTATCTCTTATTAACTGGAATATTACCTGTGATGGAAATGACCTCACTGGGCTTTTAGCTCACCAAAATCACCACAATTCTTGCAGGTTCACAGGAAGAAAAAGACATAGACGGAGCAAAGTACTCAGAGGGTCACATATCACATGAGCGTCGAATGTAATCGATTTGTTTTAGTTTTGTAAAATTCAATGTAATAAGACATTAGTGGAAAAGAAATTTTATATTTGGGAATTTATTTTAGATATATAATGTGTGGGATGGAATCTCAAGGAATCTATGCTCGAATTTTCAATTCACACCCTAGAACTCGGGCTTCGGGTTGTTGTACTCAGGTTCCGAATTTCAGGGCGTGACAGAATATTTGGGCTTCAATAGATTAGTGTTCCATCTCAACTAATGGTGGACGTTCCATGCCAATCCTAACACAACCTGGTTCAATATATAGGCTTGAGTGGGGTTAGGGTTAACCCTTTTGTAAGTAGGGCAGGGTTAAGGTTGGGTCAGCCCAACCCGGTCATAACACAGACCAAAACTCAAACCTTTAAAATATGTTTAGGTTTGGTTTAGGATTGGGCCCAACCCAACCCATGTGCAGGCCTACTCACGCGACTCTCCAAGGTGCTCAAAAGGGCATTTCACCCCCATTTACTTCCAAATCCTCCTTCGCGGACAAGATTTCATTTATATGTCCATTTACTCTCATTTCATTTACCTGCATTTACTTCCATTGAAATACACCTAACACCATTTACTTTATTTACTCCTAATTCCCTTTAACCACAGTCATTCACTCTATCCAAACAACCTTCATGTTGCATGCATTTACTTCCATCCAGACACAACTAAAATGCCATTTACCTTCGTTTACTTTCACTGCCTTACATTTACCTTCATTTTACTCTCATCCCAACGGCCTAACCCATGTAAAGTGAATGCGGATGGAGTAATCAAAGATGAGATGAGTGGCAAAGAAACTTGATCGATGGCCCATTTCAAATATCAAATCACCTGCCATACAAGTGGCATACCCAGTACGGTTTACAGGGTAAAACAAGGAGGGATCAAACCCCATTATTTGGATGGTTTGGATTGCAAATATTTAGTAAAGAGTCGTGATGTCAAAGATAAGGGGGATGGCACACTTCTAAAAGATCTGACCCATTCATCAAGTAGAGTATACACTAAACATAGCACGGATCAAGCATAATATGTTGATCCACTGATCAGTGAGGCCAAACTCGTATAAGAAATTTGGGCCGTTAAAACTAGGGGTGTCAATGGGCCGGGCCTGGGGTAGCTCCGCCCTGATTTTACACTATTTCGGGCCGGGCTATAGGGCCGGCCCTATTCAAAATTCTGATTTTCAGCCCAGGCCCGGTCCATTGACACCCCTGGTTAAAACAAAAGGTCTAACGGTCCAAATATATAATGCATTTGTGGCTCACTTGCTGATTTTGGTATTGGTATGTTTGCTATGGACCACACCAAAAATTGCCCAAGGCCCACCGTAAGCAGATCCGTAATGTTTATTTGCCATCCAACCTGTTGATAAGGTCAACCACTTTTTCCAGTGTTATGGTTGGATCGGCCTAATTTTTGGGATAACATCCTTAAACGATCTTTAGAAAAGGATGGACGGTGTGGATATGAAATACATTCATTAGGGTTACCCTTATTCTGCGGCCCACATTGATGATTTTCCATATCCTCACCCCCGTCCATCCGTTTTTCCAGCTCATTTTAGGACGTGGTCGCAGAAATTAAGCAGATCCAAAATTCAGATCTACCACACCACATTTCATGTGGTGATTGAACGCCCACCAATAAAAACCTCCTAGGAACGTAATGTTTGTTTTCCATCCAACCCGTTGATTAAGTCAGCCAAACCTTGATGGAGGTAAAATACAAAGATCGGCTGGATCAAAAACTTTTGTGGCCCACAAAAAGTTTTAATGGTCACTCACCACGGTTTCCAGTGGTGTGATCCACCTGAGATTTGGATCTGGTTAAGTTTTTGGACCACATCCTAAAATGATCTGTTAAAACGGATGAACGGCCTGGATATACAAGAAATTCATCAAGGTGGGCCCCACATAGTAATGGTAACACCTAATCCGCTCCTTTTGGAGTGTGCATTACCTGATGAATGGGACCCGGACTTCTGCGCTGGGATGCTAAGTGAGCCTATCAAAATGTTTTTGTGAAATCCTCCCCGTCCATTCATTTTACGATCTCGTTTTATGAAATAAATATAAAAATGAGCCCGATTCAGATTCAAATGGGCCACACGAGAGGAAAAACTGGGGAATGAGTTTACTAACGTTGAAATCTTTGCAGCTCCAAGTTGATGTTTATATGTCATCCAAACCGTTTATAAGTTCATTCCCTTTGCGAAAAACTTAGTATAATACAAAACTTTTGTGGCCATACAAATATTTCAAAGGTGGTCACTGAATTCATACTGTTTCCACTCGTGTGGACCATTCAAGTTCTGAATTAGCCTCATTTTTTGTCTCATGTCCTAAAATGAGATCGTGAAACGGATGGGCGGAGTGGATTGCACAAAAACATTACGCTGCAAAAGGCTTTCCCATGAAATCCGCGTCCTGATGAATGGCCCCCTTGGAAACACCAACTCTTCAGTTGATCGCGCCAGACAATACATCGTATTCTTAGCCCTGTAACTCACATTTTAGTAAAATGTGCCATTATCTTCACAACCATCGCAATTTAGTAATCTGTGCCAAATGCATCGTGGTGTGGCCCTGCCATTCACGCAGTGGGCCCCACTACAGATGATCCAATGGTGAGAATTGACCAGACAAAAGTTATTGATGACATCATTGCCTGAAAAACTCGACGAACGCATCTCACCTAGCGACCCCCACCAGGATAAGGTGGGGCCCACCGGGATGTAACCCATTCATCCGTGTTTTTTTTCAGCTCACATTAAGACATGATCCAAAAATGAGGCAGATCCGAAACTCAAGTGGGCCAAGACCACAGGAAATAGTGGGGATTGAACGTCCACCGTTGAAACATTCAAGGGTCACAGAATTTTTGGATCAAGCTACTATTTTTGTGTTTTCAGTTCATCTAAGTGGGAGTTACATTATGAACGGTTTAGATGGCATTTAAACATCACGGTAAACCTCAGAAGGTTTTGATTATAAGGATTTCGCTCTCCACTCTGCACTTTTTCCTGTGGTGTGGTGTGGTCCACTTAAGTTGTGGACATATCTCATTTTTGTGCTCATGTCTTAACTTGTGCTGGAAACACAGATGGACAGGATGGATTTCTTACAGATATCACAGTGGGCCTCATCCAGTTGTCATCCAACCTTTATATAAGGCCGGCCAGATCTTTTTTTCTCAGGCAAGCACACACCCACACATGCCCGTGCACTCACACCACAAATGGGTGCTTGAACCCATGATCTCATGTTGGAACTCTTGTGAATCTGCCTCTGAGCCATAGGCTTGTAGGCCAGGCCACATACACCTAGATGCATGAGGGGAAAACGCAATTATTAACCTGCAGCTCCAAATAAGCTTTTAATGGTGGGTGATCCATCTCCACCATGAGGTTCACTTGAACCTTAGATCTGGTTCTTTTGGGCTTTTAACTTAAAATTATTTGGAAATGGATAGACAGACTGCATGGATAAAACCCATAAATTATGGTAGGCACATGGCCAGCTGATGCAATAAGCATTGGAAAAGTTGACACCCCAACATACACACTCTATGCATGTGGCTGTCTTGCAGCTTGTATTTGGAATGCATTGGAATTCAAATCATAATTATAATGTCATCAATGTGATTTCAAATCCTCATTTGCATTTGGTTTAAATACACCTGATACCAAATATTTAATTCGAGAGCTTGCATTTGAAATGCATTAGACTTCTTTAATATATTCATGGGACCTAAATTTGATTAACTAAATCAATTTTAATATCCCAAATTAGTAGACATATGTGGATATTTGAAAATTATTATAATAAGGCCATTAAAATATATATAATTTGGCAAAAGGAGGGGGATCATAAATAAGCAACCCATGTTTCTTAAATGTTCATTTAGGTGTCCAGCATTTGGGCAATTCGATCATTCTATTTACATGATTTTTATATTGCAATGGATAATTGAATTGTTTTTAGATATCATCAGTGTGCCACGTGTACAACGGATTAGTAGCCTAGTGATACCTTTACTATATGTATAATTGTCTTACCTTTAAAAGGGAGCCAAAAAAGAAAAACTTTTCGCTTATATTACATTAAAATCTTTGCATTTTGCTAAGATTTCATAACACACCAAAAGTTGTATTGGAAATACCTCCAATTCAGGCTACTTCCAAGGCCATCATATGCCAAAAGTAACTACTTAGATTTGAAATACACCATTCAAAGTGCTAAATGAGCCTAGAGCATATTTAGGATAAGTTTTTTTTTTTTTTTTTTTCAAAAATGCCAACATGAAAATGAGCTTCCACTGATTACGGTCCATACCTTCCAATCTAAGGGCTGTCGGTAATCACACTGATCACAAGATTCTGACATTAGATCTTGGCCATTGAATTGGGGTCACTATTTATCTCATCTTCAATCGTCCATTGGTGGTCACCTAATTGAACGGACGATCTAACTATTATATAGGTAAACATATGATGGGCATTACGTGGGTGCACATCGTAGCCGCATCATTAGATGGGCCATGCAACATGGCATTTATGACACTTGGCAGGATGATATGTGCAAATCAGGTCCACCCATATGCAAGGCCCTAAGGAGTTCACCCACACTTGGCCCTGTAAACACCCCCTAGTGATGAGGAATTAAAATCTATAGTGCATGATAGTTCATACATGACCTAATTAATTTTATATCAGCCAAATTTATCAGATTAAGAGCCATGGCTTGGGGGGAATTGCGAGAAGAGAGTGATGACTACTGGTTGTGTAGGGAAGTGATCCATTAGGGCTAGGCCAAGGTGGCTTCTCTTCTCTAGCCACCAAATCCTTCCATTTTTGTTTTTGTTACAAAGAACTTGACAATAGAGGTCATGTCAATCCGATGATCTATGGAAACAAATATACTTTCTCATCTATTCACTTAAGAAAGAAAGCATGCGGTCGTCACTAAAAGGGTGAAGCAGTCTATAAGGACCGTTAGGTTCCTCGAATCTTAAAACGGTCTCAAATATATCTACAAGGAATAAATTCTCAATGTAAAAGATTTTATTTGTTAGAGTAAGTAGCATGGCACTAGTCCTTCGGACCATTAAACAATTTCATTCCTATTATAGATAATAGAGGAGAAAAGGGAGAACTCTAATCTCTAATTTATCGAATTATCATAATATCAGAGCAAATGTTACAAAGGTCTTTTATGATCCACAATGGAAGGCAACAATGTTTGATGAGATGGCTACCCTTGATAGACAAGGGACGTGGGACTTAGTTCTTCCTCTTCAATGGGAGCAGATTGCTTGTGACACTGGCCACACCTCATTCAAGAATTTTTTTTTAATCCAAACCGTAGGAATCAATAGAAAAGGCAAATCTCTTATGATACACTAGATTTGGCTTGGTCATTGATAGAGTGAATAGATCTGTCATTTCTTGAAATCTCTCTTCTAATTCAAAATCGTAGTGTAACGTATATCCCCCTTTGATATCCCTGTGGCAGGGGCTATGTGGGATCCATAAGGATGTCTGTGGCAAATCCACTACGTCCATCTGTTTTAGAAGACCACATTATGACATGATTTTAAAAATAATGCAGATCCAAAACTTAAATGGGCCATACCACACGAAACAGTGGGTATTGAACACTTAGTGATGATAGAAGTTTTGCATGAGGATGACACTTTTTCTTATAGTTTACTTGAGTGTTAATAATTCTTTGAACGGTTTAGATGGCACATAAACATCATGGTCAACTCGAGGAAGGTTTCAACAGTGGATATTGGTGTTCCCATCGTTTTGTTGGTGTGGCCCACCTGAGTTTTGAATCTACCCAATTTTTTAAATCTTGTCCTATTTTTGTCTTTAAAAATATATGGATGTAGTGGATTTGTCATGGACTTCCCTGTGGATCCCACACAACCTAGGCCACAAGGTTATCCCTGTGGCTGGTGTCAAAGGTAGTTCGCTCTCCTCCTCAAGTATGCATGTGGTGGGGTATAAGTGGGTGTACACTCTTAAGTATAATCCATTTAGTAAAGAAAGAAGAAGTTTATAAAAGAGAAGGTAGATTTGATTTTTCGTATGATTATCACGTAAAAACCATAGAAAAAATAGTTAATTTAGAAAAAGAACAAAAAGAAATAGAATTATTTACAGCTGAAGAATTGAAAAAATATAAGAAAAAATACAAGTTCCTACACATAGGATTAGTGCAAGTTGGAGTTCAACCTCTATTTAGGCAAGGTTTAAATATTAGTATACTTTTATGTTTAAGAGATGCTAGACATATTACAACATTTCAAGATACACTATTAGGTGTCGTAGAAACCAGTTTAAACAAATGACCAGTCCATTTTGATTGTTATCCGAACTTTAAAGTAAATATAAATGATCATAATGTATTAAGAAGTTTAGTTCTAAATATACAAACACAGGGGATAAAATTATTACAGGGAAGTGATAGCCTAGCAGTAGTCTATAAAGTATGTTATAAAGTATTAAATATAACGCTTAGTCCCCAAGCACTTAAAGAGAGCCCTAGAGGTAAAACTATGTTATTAGAATCAGATATACATAATCTTCATACTATGATACCTAGAACTATAGAATGAAAAGAAGTTTCTTTACCCTCTACATGGAACCTATAAAATATTCAAGCGCCACCTCCAGTAGAAAACAATGAAATAGAACAGATCGTAGAATCACCAGATGGTAGTATAATTCTAAATTTTACCCCAAATAGGCAAACCATTATTAAAGTTAACAGTCCTAGAATTCATTATCCTCACAATCATTTCGAACTACAAACTCACAATTCAAACCTTCTTCATCCAATCCCATAGATCCTATAATTACACAATTACATGGAATTAAAACTAATACGCAGAATAATTTAGCACAACTAGTATATGCTCAGTCTAACCAACCAACTAGCTTTTCACTTACTCATTCACAAATGGCAGATCATACTCCTCAAAACTTTATAAACATGATATCTCATAATCTAGACATCGATTATTTATGTAAAATAGAACTAGATTATCTTAATATGGCCAATTTCGAAAAGAGAGAACAATTCTGTAAACATTACCCTCCTAATGTTCAGACAAAGATTAGAGAATGACACTTAATGTATTGTGATAGAGTCGAATATGTACCATTTTTTGACTGGATAGATGAATATTACCCTATAAAACAAGTTAATGTAGTTACAAAACCTATAAGCACTTAGATAACGATAGATAACCGTAAGATCCAAGCTACAAATCCACCAAATGAAAACTTAAGAATACAAGGTCAAAATACCAGTATACAAGCTATACCTTTTAAAGCCTTTACTGAAACAGAACAAAACAAGTCATTTAAAGCCATCCTAGATCAAAACAATTACAGTAATTTATACCTACAAAACATAGGTGAACAATTAAGACGCATCGAAAATACAGTAACCCGAACTAGAACTATGTTAACAGATAATTATAGTATATACTGTAGTAAAAACCCTCCACCATTTAATGACGACATAAGCTTAGATCAACCGATGTTTAGACCACCCGAACTCTCCAAAGGAATACATCTACATAGTAATAATACTGAAGAATTCTTACAAGCTATCACCGATAAATTAGCAGAATTACAAACTAGTGATACCCCTAATATTAATCACCAACCCAGCAACCCTCATAGGCCAACTTCTAGTACTAACCCTCATGTTTCCGTCATAGAAAATATCTCTGATAGACCCTCTATTAATACTAATACATTAAGACAAAGGCATCCTTATACTCCACCACCAGAAACCCGTAACTATTATCCTCGTCCCTCAACTATAGATCTACAATTTGAAGAAAGAGGACAACACGTACAAAGTAGCTATAGTGGTGACTCGATATACGAATGGAATATAGACGGATTAGCAGAATATCATATACTAAATATGGCACATGAAATGGCCATGGTAGCAACCACTTACAAAACAAGGCACAATACTGACTTTCAAACTGCCCAGCTCATCGTTACTGGATTCACTGGACAGCTTAAAGGCTGGTGGGATAATTACCTTAGCCAAGAAGATAGACATTCCCTTCTCAATAGATTAAAGGTAGATCCTACAGGAACAACTATCTTAAAAAATGGACAACCTATCCCCGATGCAGTTAATATAATTATATTTACCATCCTAAAGCATTTCACAGGCGACCCCAATATAATTAGAGAAAGACAAAGTACACTTCTAAATAATCTTAGAATTAATGATATGTCCGATTTTAGATGGTACAAAGATAATTTTATTAGTAAAATTATACTTAGGACAGACTGCAATATGTCTTATTGGAAAGAACGATTTATATTCTCAAATTTACATGCGTTTGCCTCTGGGATTTCAACCTACTAGTTCTGAAAGCAAAGTGTGCAGATTAAAGAAGGATCTATATGGACTCAAATAATCCCCCCATGGTTTGAGTGCTAAGTACTATAGTGTTTAATATTGGATTTTAAAGATTCTCCTTTGGTTATTTCGATAGAGATTACTATTTACGGGCCATGATCCAATGATCATGTTAATTGATAATATTTACATCAACTTGGGCGATCCGTTGAATGTGGACCCTTGATTATGTTTTCTAACCATCCATTAAGTGCTACAAATCCATTTTTTGAATCATTCTGTGCATAGCGATGATTTCAATGTTTTAAAATATATCAGATTTGACAGCAATTCAGTCAAACCACTTGGACCATTCGTACCTGGAAATAGAGGTGGGCAATAATCTGGGCCGAGCCGAGTTAGCCCGAGTTTGGTTTGGCTTGTTTTTGTGCCACCCTAGTTTGTGGATCGGCTTGGTTTGGGTTTCGGGCTAATCCATGCGGCCCAAGTTTGGTTTGCTCCAGAAAAGTCTAGTTCGGGCCGAGATCGGTTTGGTCTAAAATTTTGAACCCAGCCGGGCCGAGTTTGAACAGGCGGCAACTCTCTCTTTTTCTTTTTTTTTTTTTTTTGTTTAAATGAAAGTGCCAATCCACAAGTAATTCAAACCAAACCGTTCAAATTGTAGGTTCCATTTTAGTTGTTACAAGAACTAAAAGTTACTTTTATCGGGTTATCATACTATTAGATTGCCGGGCATTTACTGGACGGTTAAAATGAAAAATATCAACTGATCTTTATTTCATAAATACAAGTATCCACCAATCAGAGCTCAAGATTGTTCAACCCAATTTGGGTTTGAAGAATATTTTGGAAACACGTGGTTCCAAAATTTGGTTGGTTTAATTTTAGCTAATACAGGCCACATATACCATCTCTAAGTGCCTGCGTATCCGGCGTCATACGCAGCGAAAGTATCAAATAACCCCCCATTGAAGATAAGCACGCACCTAATTGCGCCCCGAAAGTAACGGCGCGGATCTGCTAGTCCTGTTAGCTGTTACCTTACGAGCCGAGCTGGGCCGGGTCGATCCAAACCAAACCGAGCCGAACTTCGAGCCAGACCGGGCCGGCGCCACATAAGTTTGAGTTCGGCCGGTTTATTAAACGGGCCTCATTAGAGTGGCTCGTTGCTGGATCAAACTCAACTTCAAACCGGTCCAAACCGGACTTTTTCGATACGGACCCGGCCGAACTATCGAGTTGGCCCGGTTTGTGCCCACCTCTACCTGGAAATATGATTCATTTAAATAGTAAAAGGCGAAATTAGCACATGAGGCAGGACCAATACAAGGTTTTGTCTGGTATAGAAGTGTGCATACAAGTGCATTTAATTGTACTAGATCAAGGGTCGTTTGGACGCCTATAAAATTTTAAGTTGTAAAGTCATAGAGAACTGGATAAAACAAATATCATTTACCTTCTAAGGCCCCAGGAAGTTTTCAATGGCAGGCGTTAAATCCTCACTACTTCTCATGGTGTGGTCCACTTGAGCTTTGGATATTCTTCAGTTTTGGGATCATGAATTAAAATGAGTTGGTAAAATGAATGGTCCACATGGATAAAACACATGCACCACGGTGGGTCTCACAGAGTCCTTTACCAATTGTCCACAGTGGGCAGGAAGAGTGTCCTTGCACCACCAAAACGGATGAGGATACCCAATAATTAGGGCTGTCAATAGGCTAGCCCTAAGGGAGGTATCAGCCGGATTTTGAACTGTTTTGGGCCCAGCCATCGAGCCGGCCCTATTCAAAATTTTGATTTTTCAGGCCCGAGCCCGGCCCATTGACACTCCCATGAAAAAATTGAGGAGTTTATTAGTTGTTAGAGGTTACAACTCAGTGGATGTTATTCTTATTGCGTGGGTCCCACCTTTATTAAGTTATTATATATCCATGCTGCATATCTCTTGTTACCATTCGTTTTAGGATGTCAACCCAAAACTTAAAATATCCAAATCTCTAGACTGTACTACTGAAAAAAGTAGTGAATGACCATAATTTTTTTTCTAGGCTACTTGCATTTTCTCTTTATCCAGGTCTGTTTGATAAGGGTTGAGTAGCAGAAAAACATTACGGATTTGCTTAAGGTGGGCCATGGGAAGTTTTTAATGGTGGCCGTTCAATCACCACTATTTTCTATAGTATGATTTACACAAGATTTGGATGTGTGTGATTTTTTAGATCAGGCCCTAAATAAAAATGGAAAAAACATATGGATATACAACAAATAATCGAGGTGGGCCCCACAATAAGGGTAACGCTTAACACCTGATCCCATCCTATAAAATTGAGTTGGCAGTACCCAATTCGATTAGACGAAAAACAAAATGTTTTGATGTGTGAAACTTCAGTGGGCCTCACTATATACATGTGTTAGATCCACACCGTACATCCATTTTTACAGATCATTTTAGGGCATGATTTCACGAACAAGGCAGATGTGAAGCTCAAGTAGACCATGCCATGGGAAAACAGTGGGAATTGGACATGGACAAAAAACTTCTTCAGGCAAAAGAAAGCTCAGATCAAGTTGATATATATGTCTTTCCTTCCCCAGGTCTTTGAAACTTATGAATATGTGGGATGAAAAATAAACATCAAGGTGGCCCTATAAAGGTTTTAATGGTACTCATTCAATTCCCACTTCTTTATATGTTGTGGTCCACCTTGAGATTTGCACCTACCTTATTTTAGCGTTCATGTCTAAAATGGTAAGGCAAAATGGATGAAGGGTGTGGATCTAACACATATCTACAGAAGTTCCATGCCTTAAAACATTTGGCTAATAACTTATGCAGTAATTCCGAGGAGAGTAAATGATTGGAGGCAGATTGGGTACAACCCCACCCGGACCTAGCTAGAGACATGGGGTCCTGACCACCATTATGTATATGATTTATCCAGCTGGTCATCTATTTTGAAAGATCAGTACATTGGCTCTAAAAGGAGGTAGACTCTGGAAAAGTAGGCCACACCACACGAAGCAATGGGACCGAAGGCCTACCATTGAAAATTTCTTGGGGCCACAAAAGTTTTGGATCAAGCTGATTTTTATGTTTTCCTTTTGCAAAGGTCTAAGTGACCTTATGAATAGGTTGGATGGCAAAAATAAAAATCATGGTGGGCCTCAGAAAGTTTTCAATGGTAGAAGTTCAACATCCACTACTTCCTAGAGCTATATATGAGTCGAGCTTGCTTGGTTAGTTCACCCCACTTAGCTCGGAACAGCCTGTTTCGAATTCTGGCTCTAATCCAAGCCGAGCCTTTTTCCATGCTTGAAATGAGTTTCGAGCTTAGTTTGATTTGGTTCGGCTGAAAAGTCGGCTCATCCGTAGTAGCTCGATTCAGCTCATTCCGTTCGACTTAGTTGACTTAGTTGGAACTCACTAAGTATGTTGTTTTGTCCTATGTTGGAAGAGAGCAAAGAAATGAGAGGTGAAACTCTCTATAAAAGCAGGGGTGTCGATAGGATTTGGGCTTCCTTTGGGCCCAACTTTTAAACAATTTTAAGATGGGCTTTTGGCCTTTGGGCCTGGTCTTTTGTTTTTTTCAGGCCTGAACTCGGCTTGAAAGCTCAATTGAGCCAACTCGATCATGTTAGTACAACTTGAAGGCTGAGCTGAGCCGAGCCGAACACGAGCCAAGGTGGTCAAAGCTCAGCTCGTGTACAACTCTACTTCCTCCTATGGTATGGTCCGCTGGATCCTTCTACCTGACTCCCTTTCGTTCATGCATTTTAAGGCCCGCCTTGGGTGAGACTTTGCCCGCCAACTTGAGTGAGACCCTGCCATTAAGGCCCACTTTGATGTATTCATCAGATATCAATGCCATGCATTTGTTTTTATAGCTTATTTTAAGATATGATCCCAAAATTAAAGTCCATACAAGTTTGAGGTGGACCACATAGAAGGAAACAATGGTCATTCAACTCCCATCATTAAAAGTTTCCTACCTTCCACCATAATGTTTATTGAAAATCCAACCTGTTGATAAGGTCACACATATCTGGATGAAAGGAAAAAACAAATATCAGCTTCATCTAAAACTTTTGTGGCCCACAAAAGATTTTCAATGGTAATTAACCACTGTTTCCTGTGGTGTGGTCCACTTGAAATTTGTATCTTCTTCATTTTTGGGACCATGGCCTACAATAAGCCGAAAAAACAGATGAACCATGTGGATATACAATGAGTACATCAAGGTGGGCCCCTACAGTCAGTGTAGGACCAGATGGTAGTATAATCCTCAACTTTACCCCACAAAGGCAAGCTGTAATTAAGGTCAATGGCCCTAGAAGCTCATTATCTTCACACTCGTTTAGAACCACAAACTCACAGTTTAAACCATCCTCATCTGACCCCATAGACCCTATTGTTACACAGATACATGGAATCAAAACTAATACTCAAAATAATTTAGTACAACCCGTATATGCTCAATCTCATCAACAACCTAGTTTTTCACCTACTCACTCACAGATGGCAGACAATTCTCCCCAAAATTTTATTAATATGATATCCCATAATTTAGACATGGATTATGTATGTAAAATAGAACTCGATTACCTTAATATAAAAAATTTAGCTAAGCGAGAACAATTTTGTAAACATTACACCTCTCCTGTCCAAGAAACCCTCCGCAAGGGTCATTTAATGTATTGTGAAAAAGTAGAATACATTCCTTTTTTCGACTGGATAGATACTTATTATCCTATAAAACAAGTCAATGTAGTTACAAAGCCAATTAATACTTGGACAACGGTAGATAATCGTAGAATACAAGCCACAAATCCACCTAACGAGAACTTAAAAATACAAGGGCAGAACTCAACCATACAAGCCACACCTTTTAAAGCCCTTACTGAAACAGATCAAAATAGACTACACAAAGCTATTTTAGACCAAAATAACTATAGTAATTTATATCTCCAAAATATAGGTGAACAACTAGGACGAATAGAAAATACTGTAACTCAGACTAGAACAATGTTGACAGATAATTATAGTATACTTCAAAGTAGGGATAATCAGTTACCTTTCAAAGATAACATAGACACTGAACAACCTATGTTTAGACCACCTGAACTCTCTAGTGACATACATCTACATAGTAATAATACAGAAGAATTTCTCCAAGCCATTACAGATAAATTAGCAGAACTACAAACACAAGATAACCCTAGACAACAAAATTGTAGGCCATCCTCTAGTAACAACCCTCATGTAGCAGTAATTGAGAATGTTCCTAACACCATTAATACTAACACCCTCAGACATAGACATCCCTACACTCCGCTACCTGAAACTCGCAACTATTATCCTAGACCTTCTACCATAGACCTACAATTTGAAGAAAGAGGACAACACATACAAAGTAGTTATAGCGGTGACTCGATATATGAATGGAATATAGATGGATTAGCCGAATATCAGATATTAAATATGGCACATGAAATGGCCATGGTAGCAACCACCTATAAAACTAGGAATAACACTGACTTTCAAACTGCCCAGCTCTTAGTTACCGGCTTCACGGGACAGCTTAAAGGCTGGTGGGATAATTACTTAAGCCAAGATGATAGAAATGCCCTTCTAACCAGATTAAAAGTAGACCCTACAGGAACACCTATCCTAGAAAATGGACAACAGGTCCCAGATGCAGTAAATACAATTATATTCACTATCCTTAAACACTTCACAGGAGACCCTAATGTAATTAGAGAAAGACAAAGTACACTTTTAAATAATCTTAAAATAAATGATATGTCCGATTTTAGATGGTATAAAGATAATTTTATTAGTAGAATTATGCTTAGGACAGATTGTAATATGGCTTTTTGGAAAGAAAGATTTATATTAGGATTACCAAAATTATTTGCAGAAAGAGTTCGAAATAAATTACTTAGTCATTACAATAATACTATCCCATATGACAGAATAACTTATGGAGATATAGTTTCATACATTAATAATGATGCATTAGTATTTTGTAATGAACAAAGACTTAAAAATAAGCTAGATAAAGAATCCAGGGTAGGTAATAAACAAATAGGTTTATTTTGTGAGCAATTTGGTTTTCAACCATTAGTTCCACCATCAGTACAGAAGAGAAAATCTTATAAAAAGCGTAAAAATTTTAAAAGAAATTTTAATAAACTTTATCACTGGAAACAAAAATATCCTTCAAAAAGAAAACCTCTTAAAAAATATCCTCAACAAAATAAATTTAGAAGACCATTTAAGACATCTCCCAATCAAAATAGCAAATCCCCACCAACTTGTTATAAGTGTGGAAAAGTCGGCCATTATAAAAACAAATGCCCTTTAAAAACTAAAATTTTTGAATTAAATATAGATGATCAGCTAAAAACCAATTTATATAACATCCTCAAAGAACATTCATCCGATTCCGAAATAGATCAAGATGACAAATCACAAATTTCAGACTTTTCCGATAATGAAATAGATGTCTTAGACGATTCATCAAATAGCACTGATAGTGAAAATAGCAACTCTATGAAATCAGATTTTAATTACTGCCAAGGATGTGATAATAAAGGAAAATGTAAGTCGCTTAATGTTTTAACTAAAGAAATTTATACACTCACCAATGAACAAAAATTACTTATAGAATTTGCTAATAAGATAGATAATCCAGAATTAAAGAAACATTATTTAAAACAATTACATGATTCCTTAAACCAACCCCTAAAACAACCCATAGAATCATATAATATAAAAGAAATAATAGCACGATTTGATGATCCCATAATTAAAACACCAACAGTAGAAGACCTACAATATGAATTAAAAAACATTAAAAAAGATATTCAAGACTTAAAAAAACAAATAACCATATTGACTATAAATCAACGTATGCCCATAGCTGATCACCCATCTACTTCTTTAGACCTAGGGACCATGCCAGAGACAAACCAATTAGATACAATAACAGAAATAGAATCTCAGAAATGGCATGTTTATGTATCAGTAGTAATTAATAATCACCACTTTACCACTACAGCTTTGATTGATACTGGAGCAGATATGAATTGTATACAGGAAGGAATAGTTCCTAGTGAATATTTCGAAAAAACCACTGAAGAACTTAGGACAGCCAATGGCTCACATCTTAACATTAAATATAAACTACTTAATACAAAGATTTGTATCCAAGGAATCTGTCTTACTACTGACCTCCTTGTGATTAATGATATCAATAGGCCATTAATATTAGGAACCCCATTTATTGAACTTCTAAAACCATTTAGTGTAGATGATATAGGAATTCATACAAACATTTTAGGAGACAATATTACTCTTAAGTTTATTAATCCTCCACAAATTAGCAATATTAATGAATTAAAACAACAGCATTATAGTAAAGTTATAAATTTAATAGACACTAAAACTAATTATTTACACCACATAAAGCAAGAAATACACCTTAAAAAAATCGAAGTAGAACTAGAGAAAGAATATTTTAAAAACAAAATAAAACAATTCGAAGAAAAACTTAAGCAAGAAATTTGCGCTGATCTTCCTCATGCTTTCTGGAGTAGAAAACGACATATAGTAAACTTATCATATGAACCAGATTTTAAAGAAAATAAAATACCAACAAAAGCAAGACCCATACAGATGAACCAAGAATTATTAGAATACTGTAAAAAAGAAATACAATAATTACTAGATAAAAACTTAATTAGGCCTAGTAAATCTCCTTGGAGTTGTTCAGCTTTTTATGTTAATAAAAGTGCAGAGATAGAAAGAGGAACACCTAGATTAGTAATTAACTATAAACCTCTAAATAAAGTATTACAATGGATTAGATACCCTATACCTAATAAAAAAGATTTACTAAATAGACTAGTCAATGCTTCTATTTATTCTAAGTTCGATATGAAATCAGGATTTTGGCAAATACAAATATCCGAACAAGATAAATATAAAACGGCCTTTAATGTACCCTTTGGACAATATGAGTGGAACGTCATGCCTTTTGGTTTAAAAAATGCTCCTTCTGAATTCCAAAACATTATGAATAATATTTTTAACCCTTACTCTCATTTTTCCATAGTATATATAGATGATGTTTTAATCTTCTCCAACAATTTAGATGAACATTGGAAACACCTTAAGACATTTTTACAAGTCATCAAAACAAATGGATTAGTAGTTTCAGCTACCAAAGTAAAATTATTCCAGACCAAGATAAGATTTCTAGGACATTACATATATAATCGTACTATAATACCGATAGAACGTAGTTTAGAATTTACAAACAAATTTTCCGATGAAATTAAAGAGAAAAAACAATTACAAAGATTTTTAGGCAGCCTTAATTACGTTAGAGAATTTATAGAAAACCTCAACAAAATTTGTCAACCTTTATATGATAGACTTAAGAAAAATCCTAAACCATGGACTGACGAACATACGAAAGTCGTTCGATTAATAAAACAAAAGGTTAAAAGCATACCGTTACTACATATAGCAGATCCACAAGCATTTAAGATAGTAGAAACCGACGCCTCCAGATTAGGATATGGTGGCATTCTTAAACAGAAAATAGACAATAAAGAAGAAGTAGTTAGATTTACCTCAGGAGTATGGAATAATGCTCAAAAAAATTATAGTACAATAAAACAAGAGATTCTGTCAATGGTTTTATGTATTACTAAATTTCAAAGTGATTTACTTAATAAAGAATTTCTTCTACGCATAGATTGTAAAAGCGCAAAAGATGTTTTAGAAAAAGATGTTAAAAATTTAGCACATAAACAAATTTTCGCCCGATGACAAGCTATTTTATCTAGTTTTGATTTTAAAATCGAATTTATTAATGGGGACACTAATTCTCTCCCTGATTTCCTTTCCAGAGAGTATCTCCAAACCAGTCACAATGAATAGCCGTCCGCGACCAACAACCAAGCAAGATTATGCTCTAGTTCCACCTAGGACCCCAGCTAAACCAAAACAAGTAATACAAAGTCCTATTGTAGGTAGTACCATTAGTCCTACACTAACCTTCTCAACCATCCCTATTCATAAGAATTCATTCCAACCATTATCTCCATCTCCCTCTCAAACATCTAAACCACAATCTTTTTCTAAAGTAGTCCAAAATCCACCAACAAGCCCCCAGCTAGCTCAAAGTTCTCCACCATTAGCTTCTAGTTCCTCATCCAAAGATAACCTTTTCAGTCTCAATCCCCAGTATATTTACAAAGATGAAGTATATCCTGTTATGGCCATCGAATTAGAAATGAGACACTTAGGTATTTCCCAAATCATTCAAGAAAATTTCCTTTCTGAGTGGCAATGGCCAGCCACCATAGGCTCTAAAGTCCAGCGCTATTATGAGTTTATATTAGTAGATACTGATTCATGTAGTTTTACACATATCCCAGATTTACTTGATTCCACCAAGATTTCATATTCCAAATGTAGAATTTATAAATTTCTTACTTTACCCGATTGGGGACAAAATCCTAATACTCCAAAACAATTTTCAGGAAATTTTAATCCTCATTCATTTACCTATTATGATTACCAGGATGCCTGGCTTTTTGCTTTCTTCCTTCAAAATCGACATTTTACTCACTCTTGGTTTTTCCAGTTTCAAATGTCCAATCCTTTAAAATTCCCTGCATGGATTTATAAATTTTGGAATCATTTAGGACCAAATATCTCTAATCTAATTAGCCCAGTTTTAGAAGGTTTTAATTATTTTAAAGATACTTCTTGTTTTCCTCCAGACCAAGCACCACCTTTAGTAGTATTTTTTGCCCAATTTAATTTAGCATGGATAGCCATGTGGGAATATAATATCCAAACCATTAGCACAACTAGTACTACTCCTTTTCTTGTAAGACGGTTTAAAACAAAATGGTGGCCAAAATTAGAAATCAACAAAGTTACCAAAACTGCCTTAGTAGACTATTTCTCTAAAAACCCCCAGTTTTTCAAAACTCCACTTAATAACCCTGACCATGAATTTCTACTTAATAAATCAAGACTCCAGTGTGATATTGCAAGGACCAGTAGCAGAGCAGCATATAAGAAGTCCCTTATGGATGCCCTTTCACAAATAGCCTCTGATGATGATGATGATTTACTCTCTGATACCGCTCAAACCAATTATGCTCAAGACAATGAAGAAACAATTTACGGCCTTGAAGATTACGACCATCAGCTTTACAAGTAGCAGCAGTAGACAATCAGCACAATCAGCAGTAGACAATCAGCAGTAGACAATCAGCACAATCAGCAATAGACAATCAGCAGTAGACAATCAGCAGTAGACAATCAGCAGTAGACAATCAGCAGTAGACCATCTACAGTAGACCAGCTAAAGACAAATCTCATTTGCATGCCCGACAGCATCTCCTTGATTTTCGGGTTTTCACTGTAGCAAATTTTACTATAGCACTTTTTACTGTAGCACTTTTTGACTTTTTATCAAATAGTACCAGACAGCTGTAGAATACGACAAATTGTTATCATTCCAGTACAGTATGAAGATAAGCTCCCGGATTCCAGAGCCTCTGAAGTCCGCGGATTTCAAGCAATTTCAAATCCGCATAGTTCCTGTTCTCCGTCTATATATAGCATCTCCTCCTTCTGGACAAGCATCGCAATTCAATCCTTCTAAAAACAAAGCTTCACGTTTCGTCCCTGTGAGCGAGAGTTCTTAGCCTCTTCAATCATCCAATCTTCCTGTAATCTTATAGTCCCTTAGTTTTCGAAGTTGTAATTTCTACAAGCAAAGTTTTGCAAGTTTTCTGTAAGTATTTGTATTGTGTAATCAGTAGTTTTCTGTAAATCTTTCAGTTATAAAAGATAGTTTTCTATATTTATTCTCTCCTTATATCTCAATTTTATTATGACATTTAATGGCAAATCTTATATTTATATTTAAGTATCCAGAATTAGTATTAATTAATACAGAAGTTAATCCTCATATGATTTTGGGTGATTTTTACGACGCTTGGAAATTTACTTTACCACCGCCTGGGTTTTCATATACAAATTGGCTCTGATCCAAGCCGAGCCTTTTTCCATGCTTGAAATGAGTTTCGAGCTTAGTTTGATTTGGTTCGGCTGAAAAGTCGGCTCATCCGTAGTAGCTCGATTCAGCTCATTCCGTTCGACTTAGTTGACTTAGTTGGAACTCACTAAGTATGTTGTTTTGTCCTATGTTGGAAGAGAGCAAAGAAATGAGAGGTGAAACTCTCTATAAAAGCAGGGGTGTCGATAGGATTTGGGCTTCCTTTGGGCCCAACTTTTAAACAATTTTAAGATGGGCTTTTGGCCTTTGGGCCTGGTCTTTTGTTTTTTTCAGGCTTGAACTCCGCTTGAAAGCTCAATTGAGCCAACTCGATCATGTTAGTACAACTTGAAGGCTGAGCTGAGCCGAGCCGAACACGAGCCAAGGTGGTCAAAGCTCAGCTCGTGTACAACTCTACTTCCTCCTATGGTGTGGTCCGCTGGATCCTTCTACCTGACTCCCTTTCGTTCATGCATTTTAAGGCCCGCCTTGGGTGAGACTTTGCCCGCCAACTTGAGTGAGACCCTGCCATTAAGGCCCACTTTGATGTATTCATCAGATATCAATGCCATGCATTTGTTTTTATAGCTTATTTTAAGATATGATCCCAAAAGAGGTGGACCACATAGAAGGAAACAATGGTCATTCAACTCCCATCATTAAAAGTTTCCTACCTTCCACCATAATGTTTATTGAAAATCCAACCTGTTGATAAGGTCACACATATCTGGATGAAAGGAAAAAACAAATATCAGCTTCATCTAAAACTTTTGTGGCCCACAAAAGATTTTCAATGGTAATTAACCACTGTTTCCTGTGGTGTGGTCCACCTGAAATTTGTATCTTCTTCATTTTTGGGACCATGGCCTACAATAAGCCGAAAAAACAGATGAACCATGTGGATATACAATGAGTACATCAAGGTGGGCCCCTACAGTCAGTGTCTCACCCACATGGCTAGTTCCAGGTTTCACCCAAGTTGCTGATGTGGACCAATAAAAATGGAAGGCACAGGAGTCCATTTCCCTTGGTAGGCGGATTGCCTGTGAAATTCTTTGTGAGAAATCTACGCTGTCCAACCGTTTTGTGAGATCATTTTAGGTGTTGGGACCAAATATGAACGGGATCCAAGAGTTTTGTGAGATCATTTTAGGTGTTGGGACCAAATATGAAAGGGATCCAAGACTTAAGTTGCCGTAATAAAGCAAAAGGTGGGTAGACTACCGTTAAAACCTCTATGGGATCCATAGTGATGTTTATATGCCATCCATACTGTTCATAATGTCATTACTACTAAGATGAACTGAAAACACAAATATTATCCTGATTCAAAACTTCAATGGCCCAACGAATATTTCAACTGTAGAAGTTCAATCGTCACATTTTCGGTCCACTTGAGTCTTGGATCCCTTTCATATTTGGTCCCAACGCCTAAAATGATCTAAAAAATGGTTAGACGGCGTAGAATTCTCACAAACATCACGGTGGACCCCACCTAGATTCCAATGGCAAGAGATGCCTGCAACCCGTCCAATTCCCTTAGCCTTCATCATAGGCGATCCTCGCTCCTTTAGCTTTTACACCCAAAGCCCTAATAACGGCCTCCCACCCGTTTTTACAACCGATGCAACACATCAAATAGGACCATTTATACCATCCAAGACAATGGCAAAAAATTGACGGTTAAGATTGTTTATGGAAATAATAGGCCCAATCATGAATTTAAAACATCAATTTAAAGCGACCATAGTTGATTGCTTATAGTTGTAAACAACCCTTTGGTTATAGCTCCTAAACAGGTCATCTATGCATTAAAAACCAACGGCTACATGAAACAAGGCCAAGCTCCAAATCCACGCCATCCATTAGTTTTGTCAGCTCATTTTAGGACTTGGGCCCAAAAATGAAGTAGATACAAATCTCAAGTGGGCCACACCACAGGAAACACAGTGATTGAATAGCCACCAATAAAACTTCTTGCGGGCCATAAAACTTTTGGATCAATCTGATATTTGTGTTTAGCCTTCATCTAGGTATGTATGACCTTATATAAAGGTTGGATGGCAAATAAACATGATAATGGCCCTAGAAAGTTTTTAAGATGGATGTGTGGCCTACTTTCAGATTTGGATATGCTTCATGTCTGTGCCCAAGCCTCAAAACTGATGGAAGGTGTAAATATATTAAAAAATAAATTAAGCTGACAAAACTGATGGACGGTGTGAATAGGACACGACCATGATGTTTGTGAGAAATCTACGCCGTCCAACTGTTTTGTGAGATCATTTTAGGCATTGCGACCAAAATTAAACGGGATCCAAGATTCAAGTGGGCCAAAAACATGACAATTGAACTTCCACAGTTGAAATATTCGTGGGGCTATAGAAGTTTGGAATCAGGATAATATTTATGTTTTCAGTTCATCTCAGTAGGAATGAGATTATGTACGGCATGGATGGCATATAAACATCACTGTGGACCCCATAGAGGTTTCAATGGTAGGAATTTCCCTATGCACCTTTTGCTTTAGTGTGGCCCACTTGATCTTGGATCCCATTCAATTTTGATCGCAACACCTAAAAATGATCTCACAAAACAGTTGGATGGCATAGATTTCTCACAAACATCATGGTGGGCCCCACCCAGATTCCTTGCGCAGGAGATGCTTGCGAAATGCTTTCGCAGGCAATCCGCGTCCGTGTGGATATATAAAAAAATACATTAAGTCGGTCCACTGTAACGCGAGAGCTGATTGCCTGTGACCCCGGGCACAGGGATATCTCTGTGCCCGTGGCTGTGTGGGGTCCACAGAGATGTTATTTAAAAATCCAATTTGTCCATCTGTTTTTAAAGATCATAATAGGACAGTATTATAAAAATCAAGCAGATCCAAAACTTAGGTGGGCCATACTAACAAAACAGTGGGAACATCAATGTCCACCATTGAGACCTTCCTGAAGCTTACCATGATGTCTATATTCCATCCAAACCGTTCATAGAATTATCACCAATCAGATAAACTTAGGAACAAATATCATCCGGATACAAAACTTCTGCGATGGTCACACGTTCAATCCCTACTGTTTCGTGCAGTATGGCCCACATGATTTTTGGATCTGCCTAATCTATTCGGACTGAATTTTCCAAGAACATATCTGTGGACCCCACACAGCCACGGGCACAGAGATGTCTCTGTGCCCTAGGGCCCGGGGTCACAGGTAATCCGCTCTCAACGCATCACCAAATTTGAAATCGGATTGCGTGCGGAGTAACTCTACGCACTCTTAGTGTGCCGAGTAAACTCCGTTGGGCCCACCTAGAATGTATTTTATTTACTCATTCATATGTTTTTCCAGCTCATTTTAGAGATTGAGCCCAAAATTTAAGCATATCAAACTCTCAAGTGGACTATGACACATAAAACAGTGGGAATAATAATTTCCACCGTTGAAACCTTACCAGACCCAGTGATGTTGTCATCCAACCAGTTCATAAGATCACATGGACATGGATGAAGGTAAAAAACAAATATCAGCTTGATCCAAAACTTCTGTCTCCCCGGAGAGTATTTCAATGGTAGACATTCAGTTCACACTTTTCCTGTGGTGTGATCCACTTTAGATTTGATCTGCTTCATTTTTTGGCACCATATCTGTTAAGATGGATGGACGGAGCGGATAAAATACGTAAATCACGGTGGCCCCTCAGAGTTTACTCCGTACGCCGTGCGGAGTTCTGCGCAATCCGCTTCCATCAAATTCGGGCGCGGATTTCCTGCAAAGCCTTGAGCAGGAAGTTCCTGCGGTGGGAACCAAAATGGGGCTTACAGTGATTTTTTTGATGAATCCACTCCGTTGAGCCGGTTTTTGAGATCATCTTAGGACATGAAAACAAAAATGAACCAGATCCAAGACTCAAGTGGGCCGAAAACGTGAGGATTAAACTTTCACAGTTGAAATATTTGTGGAGCCACAGGAGTTTCGAATCCCGATAATATTTGTGTTTCCAGTTCATCCCAGTAGTAGTGACGTTTTGAACGGTATGGATGTCATATAAACATTACTGTGGACCCAGGGAGGTTTCAACGGTAGTAATTTACCTACACACCTTTTCCTTTAGTGAGGCCCACTTGAGTCTTGGATCCGGTTCATTTTTGTTGTCGCGTCCTAAAATGAGCTCAAAAAACGGATGAACGGGGTGGATTCATCAAAAAACATCACTGTGGGCCCCACCTTGGTTCCCATGCGCAAGGCTTTTCGCAGGAAATCGCGCCCATCAAATTCGGCCGACTCAATTAAAAGAAAAAAAAAAAGCTCGTAACCCTACCTGCAGAGACGGAGAGAGTGGAAGAGAGGCGCACAACAGAGAGAGTAGACGATTGTAGCTGGAGCTTGCTGCAAAGTTTCCCCAGACACAACCTGTAAGTGACTTCCCTGTCTCTCCCGCCACAACAGAAAGAGACATGGGTGCGATAGACAGAGAAAGAACGATAATGGAAATGAAGGCGGAGGAGCTGTTGAAGGAGGTCCGCCTCCAACCTTTCACCCTCAAAGCTGCTACAGCCATTGAAAATGCCATTTCTGCCATTACAGAAGCTATTGAAAACATCCCCCAACACTACTCCACTATCAACGTTCGTAATCTTTCTTTCTTCTCCTTTAATTTTTATCTTATTGTATGTTAATTTTTATTTTACTTTTATGTGTGCACACGCATGTATGTACATATACGTAGGTACACATACATACATGTAGTATATATGTATACATACACGTATATGTGCGTGGGGAAATGGTAATATGAGGTTGACAGCTCTGTGGGCCCCACCGTGATCTATGTTAAACATCCACACTATGCATTTGGTGGGTCCCCTCTTGGTTATGGGATATCCAAAAAATCAGCCGTATGTGGAACTCAGGTGGGTCAGACCATCTAAAACTCTGTGAAAATATGCCTGAAACATCTAAAAGCACTTGGTGGGGCTCACCCGAGTTTTGGATAAGGCTGACACTTGGTGTGAGCCCTCATCCAAGTGGGACACACGCAATGGATGGGCTGGATGTCTGAACTACATCTCAATGGGCCCTACAAACGATCATGAAGATTTCAATGGTGTTTATCCACTGGTCTGGCCATCCGAAGTCATGGATTGACTTGATTTTCAGGCCCATGGATTGACTTGGATCCGGTGGATTCAAGAATGTGTTTCTTTGCCGTGTTTCTCAGTTTTGTAAAACAGATTGCAAAACAGATTGCCTAAGGGTTTTTTTAAAAGGGATCTGGGATGATAGAATTCTATTTTGTGATGTGGAGTTGTAAATCCTTGACAATACAAGGAAAAATGTGGTCCTACGAGGAAGTCTCCAGTAAAGATAATTGTTAGTAAAAGCGAGATGCTAGGCATTGATTTATCCAATGAGGAAGTCCGGGAGTTCACCACAAATGTCTTTGGCTGTAGAACTGGGTCTTTTCCATCATCCTATTTGGGCCTTTTGTTATGTTAACCGGGAACTCGTTTGTAAAGTAAGGTGATTGAAAGATTCGACAGGAAGTTATCTTCGTGGGAAATAAAGAAATTCTGATGTTATCGTGCTTCGGGTATGTATAAGGCCATAAGTTCAATTGGCCCCTCATTTAAAATCAGGTTTGCATACTCTCTTGGTGACAAGAGCCAGATACATTCTTGGGAGGATAGATGGTGTCGAGATCTACCATTGGAGGTAGAATTTCTAGCATTGGCTAACTTAGCGCTATCGAAAAATATTACAATAGCTAGTTGTTTCTCATCCAATGGGGAGAGTAGTGTTTGGTGTATTCTGTGCCATAGAGATCTCATAGATGAAGATGTGGCTGATTTTAAATGAGGGGCCAATTGAATTTATGGCCAAGTAGTATTTGGTGTATTCTATGCCATAGAGATCTCATAGATGAAGATGTGGCTGATTTTGCAAAGCTATCGAGGTATCTCCACAATTTTCATCCGTCCCGACTCAAAAGGACTCCTTGGTATAGATATCCTTAATCATATCAATATATTTTCTTCAAACTACTTTCTTTCTCAATACGTACTAGATTAACTCTCTAGAGATCCTATCATCAGCTTTGTCTAAGTCAATAAAGACCACATGGAGATCCTTTTTCCTCTCCCTATATTTCTCTATGAACTAAGTTTTGGAACCGTGTGATAGTTGGCTAATTCTTTCATTCTGATCAGGCACATCAGAAGAATGAATTAGATGACATATAAACACCACAATGGGCGCTCCACAAAACTGATGGTTGGCATGTCCACCCCAACTGTGTCCTGTGGTGTGGCTACCTAAGTTTTGGATCCTCATGATTTTCTTGTTCCATGGTGACCATGAGACAGCTTACGTGGGCTCTCATGAAAGTTCTGCTGACCTGCTTGACCTACGTGAAGTATGCTAGCATGGTTGAAAAAAATGTGACTGATTGTCCACTTGTGCACGCATATGCATATTCCTGGTGGCGGATGATAGTCAGTAATTTTCATGGCATTGAAAGAGTATTTTGGGCATGAAAGAGTGCTTAAAAAAGCTCTATGCACTTTTATGAGTAGTATAGATATATATGAGAATTAAAATACTGAAACTCCTACTCAATCGATTGTGATGCTTGTGCAGGAAGCCGCTCCTGGCATTGCCCGTGACCTCCTGTCCTCCTCCTCTGATAAAGAGAAAACAATTGGCCTCACCTTCAAGAAGCCTGTCTCCTTGGAGATAGTTGGCAGTTACTCTATTGGATGCATCGCTAAACCACACTCAAATGTCGATATCCTACTCCGCATGCCCCGGGTATGCACTCCATCCCCATCCATATCTCTTGGTTTTTCTCAGTACCCTCACGTTTTCAAGTTGCTTTTCTTTCTTTCTATTTCTATTCTAATTGCCTACTACTTACATGCCAGGAGTGCTTCCATGAGAAAGACTACTTGAACTATCGGTATCATGCCAAAAGATGCCTCTACCTTTGTGTCATCAAGAGGCACCTTAAATCCTGTCCTGCCATTCGCACCATCAAATGGTCAACCTTTCACAACGAGGCTCGGAAGCCTGTTCTGATTCTATATCCAGGTTAGTTGCTATACCTCCATTCCTTTTTCCATGTTTTCTTTTTAACTGAGTTGAGATAGTAGAGCATCATCCAACAACACAGTTTCTGTATACTTCGGCCATGTCCATTGACAAATTAGTTATTGACTTATTAAAGGAAAGGAAGAACTTGGCAACATGCATCACTCTCTTTGTTACTTGCCATTTTTGGAAGCTTATTTTTACATTTTGTTTTTTCTTGCAATTTATATTTCACTGGCTCTTCTCCGCCTCGCTACATTAAAGGGTAATTTTTTGTCCTAGTTAGTAAATATTATTTTGAGCCAATTAGTTATATTGAAGAACCCAATTAAATTCTCCGTAGGTGTACTTGATAAGAAAAGAAAACAACTGAGCACTAACCTGCCGTCTCACTTTCTTCCCTCAACATGAAAAATTCTGAACATAGCTTTTCGGAAAAATTCAATAATTTATTCTACAAACTCTGGATTCTCAATCCAGTGCTTTAGATGTGTGACCAAATTCACGAAGATCCTGTTCTAGTGCTAAATTGAGTTTTAAGTAGGCTTGCACCCTTGTCAAGTCAAAGTTGAAAGTTGAGATTTTAAACATTCAGTCCCAAGTTCTGGCATGGTGAGTTTTTCTGCAACATGTGACAGGAGAGTGGCAACTGACATTATCTTCTTTTGATTTAGCAGATCTGGAGCTTGCTGAGCCATTTGAAGTTTTCATAAGGTTAATTCCAACTGCTGCTTCCTTATTTAGCATTTCAAAGCTGAACTTGGGACGAAACAACATTCGTGCATTAAATCAAGGTAACATCTGAAGCTGAGCACATACTCGTTTGAATTCATCCTCTTAAACTGTCAGATTGACGTGTCTTATGCTCAATGGAAAGGGAGCATTCCGAAGGCTACACCCAAGTACAATAGCAGCATTTTGGAAGATATGTTCTTAGAGGAGAATGCGGCGTTTGTGAAAGAAACTTTCCTCGGATGGAAGGATCTTGCGGATGCTTTACTTCTGCTCAAAGTACGTTTTAAGTTTCTACAAGGATATTGGTTGTTGGTTTCATAACGACTTGTGGTAGAACACCATTTCTCGAGTATCCCATTACCTTACTCTTATTAGTTTGGTAGAGGTTGAATTAGTCACTTGACGAAATTACTAATTCTGAATTGAATATATATTTTATAGAGAAGCTCTTAAGTCCAACCAATTGGACCACAAATTATGGTCAGCCCAGTGGCTAAATTCCAACCTATCTTTGTACCCGAATTTTTTTTCAAGGATGGCAATTTATTGATAAAGCGGCAAAAGGTGAAAGAATACAAAGAATAAAAGAAAACAAAAACAATGAACACCACCTAGGCAACAGGCCACTACAAAACACTACCCATGCCTAATGGCCTCAGCTTAAGGGGAAGTCGCTATCCACTCTAAAACAAAAGATCTTGCTGTGAAGAACACCCCTGTCGGATTGCTGCAAACATCCCGGAAGCATCTGAAATTCTTTCTTTCCATATAGCTTACAACCCAGTTAGAAGAATCCTTCATTCCTTACTGCCCAGACTACCCTGAACTCCACCATGCCATTGCCTGTACAAGTCTTCAATAGACTTAGGGAAGATCCAATAGACACTGAGAAGCTGCAGAATACTGGCCCATACCTCCCTTGAGAAGGGATAGTGCATAAAAAGATGGCACACCAACTCCTCATCTTGGCAACACAACGGACAAGCATTGGCGATGAAGAGATCCCTCTTTCTCAAATTGTCCAACGTCAGCACCCTATTCCAACCCACTAACCAAATAAAAGCTGCCACCTTATAGGGTGCGCCATAGGACCAAAGAAATAGTGTGTGCGCTTTATCACCACCATTTGTCCCTCCACTTTGGCCTCTTGAAAGCAAAGCATGGAAGGACCTCACCGAGAACTTCCCGGATTTCTATTCAAGCCATCACACCGAATCCCCCAATAAAGATCCCCCTCCTCTGCCCCGAATTTCCAAATTGACTTCCCCAATAAAGCTTCATTCATAGACCCCAACGAATGGATACTCCCTCCCCCCTCGCCTACAGACATCAACCCATTTCATAGGATGAAATTTTATCTTTGCCGCTTCATCTTGCGAAAAAAAAGTCCCTTCTAAGCTTCTTGAATTTGTCTAGCACCCCTTTTAGACACTTAAAGAGAGACATAAAATATAAAAGGAAGATTTGATAACACTGCTTTAATGAGCATGATTCTACTTCCCAAAGACAACAACCTACTTTTCCAAACTGACAATTTCCTTTCGAATCTTTCTATCACTAGATCCCACAAACATTTTTTCACCTTCCCAATACACAAGGGGAGGCCCAAGTAAGAAGTTGGGAACGACTCCATTTGCAATTGAATACCCATGCAAGAGATGACACCTCCTCCCTAGGCAAGCCCTATGCCCAATGCTGTAGATTTTTCGAAGTTCACTGATAGGCCCGAGACCATTTCAAACCAAAAGAACGCTTTATGAAGATTATCTATTTGTTACGCCTCTGGCTCACAGAATAAAATTGTGTCATCTGCAAACCGAAGATGTGGCACTTGAAAATCCCCTATGTCCACCTTGAAACCGCAAAAAAGACCTTGGCTAACCCCCTTAGAGAGCATTCTACTCCAGGCTTTTGCCACAATAACAAAAAGAAGAGGAGAGAGCAGGTCCTTGCCTTAGAGCCCTTGACAATTTAAAGAAACCTTGAGGAGAGCCATTGACGAAAATAGATAATTTAGCAGAGCCTATGCACTCTTGCATCTAACTTCTTCATTTAACCTCACAACCCAACCACCCCAGCGAGCATATAATCTAGAGAAGCCCAACAACATGATCATAAGCTTTCTCCAAGTCAAACTTGCACACCACACCCCTCTTACCGCCTTTCAACCTTTCAAAGTGGTTGGCCCTGCAATGATGATCACCTAGTGCAAAATCAACTCAATCTACTCATCAGGTAGCCCATACCATAGAAAACAATTTCTTGCCATTGATAAATAGCGAAGTACAAGTTTGGTCCACTCTGACAAATCACCACTTTCTCTAAAAGCTCAAGCTGTTAGGGGATGGCATATCAATGTATATCAAGGGACTCTAACACTCCCCCGCACGTGCTGGGAGGAACTCCGCACGAGAACATACTATGCGAGGATGGAGGGACACTCACAAACTCACAACTCACACCCAAGTGGAGGGATACTCACAGCTCACACCATAAACAGCCCCCCGTGGGAAAATATATTACTGGTGGCATATTTGCTACTTCCAGGATTCGAACACAGGACCTTCCGCTCTGATACCATGACAAATCACCATTTTCTCTAAAAGCTCGAGCTGTTAGAGGATGACATATCAATGTATATCAAGGGACTCAAAACACCCAATGTATGGATGTGGCTGATTTTTGCACACTCTGATTCTCATGACCAGTCTAACCTATTTGACAGGTTGGATGTCTAACACATGAAACATTGGAAGTTATTTGTTGCGTGCATCGTAACTTGTGGTCTGACTGGTTGGACTTGAGACCTCTATTTTATATAGGTGATAAATTGGGTCATGTTTTTTATGGATTAAAAAAGGTTCTCTGGACCTCTGATTGAATTCTAAATCTCATTAGTCACGCTCATGCTCACTAATCACCAAAAACACAAGGTTCTTCTCAATACCCATGACATGACATTGATGGTCACCACCTCCCACATCATTTTGCTGATAATCATTCTTCCAAAATCTATATTCTAATCTTCATTTGACTATTTTGAGTTTTGAGTTCTGAGTTTTGATAGGTCGCATGTGTTCTTCTATAACTTGCCTGTTGTCATTTGCTAACAGCCCTTTTATATTGGTCAATCCTGGGCTGTTGTTCGAGCTTCCATTGAAGTTTAGCTTGAAAGAAACAACTGGTGATCTCCCTACACATGATTTCTCTTCTTTACAAGGTCCACTTTCAGATACCGATTTCAAATTTGTGGTTCAAATCTTGTTCTCCTACACATACCGAAACTCCTTTGTAATAACCGCCTAGTAAGTAATGAAATCACCGTTCTCTGCATTAGCTGCCTATGTCTTGGTTTCCACTCCCACTATGGTAATCAATTCCACCCTTATATTCCATACGATGGCACATGGCAGTTTTTTTTTTTTTTTTTAATTTTAATATTTTAATGTATAAATGGCAACTTTATTGCTGTGAGAAAGGCTATGATGAAGACAATAGCTGGCTACTTACGAATTATGATACTAAATTTGTAGAGAATCTATAGATTGCCCATTATTGAAGCATATGCCTATATGCTTCTTTTGCAGGCATAAAATTATTAAATTAGACTCACAGGTTGTAAACTAAACATAAAAAACAAGTTGGAAATGTCCATGGTGCTGTTGATTAAAGATGCTAATTGCATTAGCTGAATATTCTCCACAACTAAGGGATTAAGGATATCTTAAAAGGCTTTTATCTTCTGCCCATGATAGTGTATTTGCTTAAATTCTAACTCAGGAATCTTAAATAGCCTTCTGATTTAAAAATGCCTGAAATAATAGTCTGTCGCCGTGCCTTGATCGTCCACTTTGCATGGGGAAACCTACTAAGCACTTGTGGGTGAAGATCATTGAAAGATTTGAGAGGAAGTTGTCGAGCTGGAAGAGTAAAAAACTCTCCTTGGGTGATAGAATTATGCTGATAAAGGCAGCCCTGCTGAACTTGCCTCTCTACTTCATGTCTCTATTCAAATACCCGCAGTCTTTGTTGGCTTGGGTGAAGAAATTGAGACATGATTTCTTTTGGCAAGGAGCAAGTTCCACTTGTTGAAGTGGGAAGACGTGTGCAAACTTTACAAGGAAGGCAGAGCTGGCATTATGAGGCTGGAGGACGTAAACTTTGCCCTTCTTGGTAAATGGCTTTGGAGATTTAGAATGGAAGAAAGGAATTTATGGCGGTCAGTGATTACTAGCAAGTATAAGGTTAAGGAAGGGTGGTGATGGGTTAGGGATTCCTCCCTCTACTAGATATTTGGTTTATGGAAGGCGGTTGCCAGCATGACACACAAGTTTAAAAGAGGTATTGGATTCTCTGTTGGGGAGGGGGGAGAGGATTCGCTTCTGGAAAGACATGTGGTTAGGTGAGGGCCTGCTCCTGGCTCAATTCCCTCGGCCGGCTAGGCTTTCTTCGTGTGTTGACATTCTCGTCGCTTGCTGATTCGCTTTTTGGTGCTCTGAGGTAGTTTGGTCTCCTTCTTGTAGAAGACACTTAACGGACGAGGAGGTGGATGACTTTGCTCGGCTTTTGTCTCGGATTCATAACGTCTGCTCCTCGCCTAATGTGAAGGACGAGATGATGTGGAGATTGGAGAAGTTGGGTCAGTACTCTGTTTGCTCCTACAGTTTGGTGGCCTAGTCGTGCGTGTAGTGGCCACACTGCCTTTCTTACACATTGCCACTCCCAAGGTTGCTGCCTTTGCTTGGCTGGTGGGTAGGAACTGGTTTCTCACCATTGATAATCTTTAGAAGAGATCAATGGCTATTCCAAATATTTGCAGTTTGTGCATGAAAGACATGGAGTCTGTGAACCACTTATTCATCCACTGCCCCTTTACTAGAGTTGTTTGGGAGAGTTTCTTCGGTCTCTTCAGGTTGTCGTGGGTGATGCCGGGGGCCATTGAGGACCTATTTCTCGCGTGGCACGGGGGCGGGATAGGGAAGAAAGGTAAGGTGATGTGGAGGCTTGCTCTATTGGCTGGTCTGTGGGCCCTTTGGGGAGAAAGAAACTCACGGTGCTTTCAGAACCTGAGTGGGTCGTTTGTGGATGTCTTTAGAAGGTGAAATCAGATGTCATGGAATGGGCCTCATGCTTAAAGGCTCTTGATGAGTGTATTTCTCTTAAAATATTATTATTATTTTTCGAAATTTCCCTTCAACCAGTTGTCAATTGAGACTAATTTCGAAGTATTTAGGAGTGTTTGATGAAATGATCATCACATACACTCCAAATGTTATGCATTCAATTTGAATATAGTTGCATTAGTTCAGTTAGACAGTGCATATCTTAGAACCCTATACAAAGGAAACCTACTATTTGCACTTCTTTTTTGAGACGTTATGATTTAAAAGTGTGTGTTAAGGTCTTTTTTAACAATCCCTGAAGTTTCATTGAAAAATTCAACCATTTCCCCAGTGTTTCCCCATGTTTCCGAAAAAGTGCGATGAAATTACCCAATACCAACATTGTTAAAAAAAAAAAAAACCTGATACAAACGATATATCCTGTGTGATAACTGATACATATCTATATCCCAAGGATGCAATACGTACATGGTACCGATATTTTGAACACTGGGTACACCATCACTTTTACTGTTTAACTGCTTGAGGAATGCTCTTTCTCATGATATAAAACAGAAGTTGATTGATACTCCTTTTATACTTCTACTCGATCCTTTTACAGCGATGCAAAATGATTTCTTGACACAACGATGCAGGTTTGGGCTCGGAATCGGAGTTCTATATACACACATGATTGCTTAAATGGATTTCTAATATCTGTTATAATGTCCTACCTGGCAATGGAATCTAGAGGGAATCGCATCAACAGGTCAATGACGCCAATGGCAATATTTCGTGTCACATTGGATTTCATTGGTATGTATGTTACTCTTTTGGTTTCCTCATGTTTTTATTTATCAGCATAATGGAAATTCTTTCTTAGAAAAGGGCTATAACATAAAAAGATCCATCAAGCCAATGGACAAGAGTCATCAATACAGATTGATAATCGATGAACCTTTTCTGTAGCTTGGGAGTTGGCTGTACAATGGCCTGCCTAGATACATGGTAAGATCGATTTCCATGTAGGATGCACAAATCTTAGGTAATTCAAGATAAAAGTAAGATCCCAAGGAGTAGATGCCATTTGTTAAATCTGCTTTTTTGTTTGATGATGCATGGTATTTGGTGGTTTTCCAATTTTTTGTTTTTCTTAAGATTTGTGCATTGTTGAGCTTCAGATGGGATGTCCTAATGCTGGTAACCATGATGAACAAGGCAATGCATTAGCAACTATGGAATGAACCTACCAGACTTGTTTGTTGAAAGTGGAATGGAATGCATTTCAACTCGAGAACGAAACAAGACATACTAATTTTAAAGCTCAAAAGCGTTATTGATGTGCCATAGTTTAGCTTCAAGCTCCAAATTCAACAATATTTGATAGAAACAGTAACTAAAAGGATAAGTATGTGGAATTGCTCCATGCACACCCAAAGGGCTCCACTCCTGAGGGCTTTCTAGGCATTGCACCACTAGACTTGAAACCCATTATAGGAATCAAGATTAAGTTCTAAGAAAAAGCTTCATAGATGAATAGCGCAAAATGTTCATACATGTGGCCCTAGGGCCTTTATAAAATTCTCGACAAAAAATTTATGAATTTTTCTACTAAAATTAGAAGATCCAAAGCCTATTGGCCCTCACATGATTTACTCTCTTAAACGGTTGCAACTTAATAATAGAATACCAACCAAAACTGATATAGAGTTCTAAACATTAGCCTCGCTTCCATTTTAGAAGCAGCTCCCTGATCCAAAAGCAGGGTATTGGGTGGAGTCTAAGAGAAGGGGTTATAAAAAGTTAAGAAAAGGCCAATTAGCATTCTGACAAATATCCTCCAGATTTTGAAAACATTGTGATATTTAAGTGGAAAATTGATTAAATGTTCTTATCACAGTAATATTGCGAGATTTCAAATTGTTGACAGTTTTTAATTTTCCACGATTTAGCATGAAATTATTGCTATTGTAACACAAAACTTATGTAGAAGTTTAAATAATCATTTTATACCTATATTTACAATTTGGAAATTATTTATTAATCTATATAATTTTTTAATATTTTATTTTCAACGAGATTTTTTCCGATAAATATCCTGAGAAATTGCCAGGCTGAGAACAGGATTTGTCACTATCCCATTAGAAAACCATGCTACCTGTTTAGTTATTGCGATGGCTAAGAAATGCGTGCAAAGGGTGGTTCAAAATAAAGCCCGAGTTGCCTGAAAATGGAGCCTGGAAAATGGTAAGACCAGCGTAGGCGACACATTCACCATATTCCACACATTAGATAATGCTGTGCCATTTATGTTTTTTTTTTTTCAATTTTTTTATTTTTTAAATTCATTTCAACTGCATGAATCGTCTTCTTTTTACAGTTGGGTATAATGCCTATAAAGGTGTATGGCTGGACTTGTGGACCCTACAATCCATTTTGATGGGCATTTTAGTGCACACCACGTAGTACTTGAGATTCACATATTGTCAGGCTGTGTGGGCCCCACCATGATGTGTATATGTGAAATCCAAGCTATCCATCAGAGACGTCGTTATTTTTTAGACCATCACCATAAAAATTAAGCCGTTCCATGACTCAGGTGGGGCCACATCACTGAAAAACATTTGACATGGAACACCCACCCTTGATTGCAGTCAGGCCCCCCTGAGTTATATAATGGCATGACTTTTGGCATGTCCCTTCATCCAAGCCAGATGAAGCAAGTGAATGGATTGGATTTCATATACCCAACTTGGTCCACCATCCCCTGTCATCTGCTTTCCGGTGGTGTGGCCCGCCTGAGTTATGGATCAGCCCGATTTTTGGGTCCCTGGGCTAAAAATCTAGGTGTCCTGATGGGACCCACACAGCTTGACAGTGCCTGAAGCACAGGTGCTGTTGACAGCGTGTGAATATTTCGCTAATGTACATTAACATCAGTATCCTAGTTTGGCACCCAGACCAACATGACTGTTTAATGGTTCTTAGCTGTGGACTCAAACCCAACCTGATTCTTAAACAGGATCCTGGTCTGTTGAAATTTGGTTTGGTCCCTTACACCCTTGGATACCCCATAGATCTGGATATCTGACCATTAGTTGACAGCCCTCCCTCCCTCCCTGCCTACCTTAATAGCATGGCTATGCACCAACCTCCCTATTTCTCTGCACACACACACACAACTACATTTGGTTGTTCAGATTTTAGTGCATAATCCTCTCTCTCTCTCTCTCTCTCTCTCTCTCTCTCTCTCTCTATGCGCGCGCGCGCGCACACACAACTACATTTAGACTTAAGATTGTAGTGCGCGCACACACACAACTACATTTAGACTTCAGATTGTAGTGCATAATTTTGTCTCAGTTTTTGGAGATGTAATGGAACAATATAAATTTGATGACTGGATATAGAAATGCATACAGCAATCACTGAATGGTTGGATAGTAGAAAATTCATTACTTTATAGTGAATTACTATTATTAGTGGCAACTCTTGCTTGTCTTGGCATCAATATGCATTGACTTAACGAACATCTGCTTTATTATTTTTCAGCCAATTCAAAGTTATGGGACAAGGGTTTCTCACTTCATCCTCTAGGCCATTGCGCTATGTCTAAAGAGGTTTGTTGCTTATATTATTTGGATCATCTATGCTCATCAATTTTCTTTTACATTCTCTCTTGATGCTGTTCTTTTGCCTGTTTTACTTGTTTTGAAATTGTGTGATTTCACTTTTCTGCGACTTCTGAACGGCATCTGACATGTTCAGTGCTCTGTTCATTTGTGCAAGTACTTTCGAAAAGAACAATAATTTCTGTACGCGCGTCTTTATGTCTTCATCTTGATACTTTGATTGTATTGTTATGCTGTTAATATTGTTCCATTGATATTCATGGACTGATTGGTCATTTCAGGAAAAGAGTCAACATCTGCAATCCTCTGGTACAATTGTATGGGATTTTTCTGGCCATTTTAACTTGGCTTTTCGGATGACTAGGAGTGCTTTACTAGAGGTAGATCTATGCTTACATGATTACATCTGTTGTTTATTGCCATTTAGATCCATTGTTTGGAAATTTTATCATTGACTTGGACCAAGTGGTACCATGGTCACAATTAGTTTTTATCAAACTTGGTGAGTTTTTAATGCTCTTGGCCAAGTTTTGGCTTGGCTCATAAAAAACAAGTAGGGTCAAATAATTTGTTGAGTTCTAGGTGTATGTGTGTGTAGGCCTACGATTGGGCCCATAGCTACATACACTAGGGCCTTAGTTGTAGCCTTTTTACCTTTTTATCTTTATTTTTATGCTTATTTGTCCCTTCTCTTTCTTTAGCTTTTTCTTCCTAATAAGGGCATATATGTAATTGTACCCTTCTCCTATTGTTATAAATAAGGTAGGGTTGGACATTCCGGCCCTATAAGCTTCTTTTATCCCAAATTCTCTCTCTCTCTCTCTAACATGGCATCTGAGCCTTTATAAGGTTCTTCTTCTTATTCATTCCTTTCTTCTCTCTTCTTCCTCTTAATTCTAATAGTTTTATTTTTCTAATCTTTCTCAACTAGTAGTGTGTCCCTTCCTTTCCTTCCTAATCTTCTTTTATTTCTTTCCTCTTTTCTTGCTCTTCTTCTAATCTTTTTAACAAGTGGTGTTTCCCTTTCTTTCCTTCTTAATCTTTGGTGGTTCTCTTCCTTCCCTTCCTCTTCTCTTCTTTTTTCCGTCTCCCCTCTTTCTTATTCTTTATTCTTTTTTTCTATTTTGAGAGTCGTGAGGCCTTTTCCTCATTGACTCGTTGTGATTCGTGAAAAGGGGGTAGCTTGCGGCTGGAAATTTTTTCCAGTGTTTTGAATCACGTGTAGCTAGATTTGAAGCCTCTCTGATATGTGGTTGAAGCTCTTGCTGATTTTTTTGCTGTTCGGTTGAAGATGTTGCTGAAAATTCTTATTCATTCTTTTTTGAAGATTTTTTTTTAGGGATGTGTTGTTTTTTGCTGAATGGTTGGAGGTATTGCTGGACGTTTTAGTTTGACAGCTTTCTTTAGTCCTTTTTTTCTCCAGATTTTCAATATCCATTGCAACAATAAGAGTTTGCTGGCTATTGTTGTTTGGGCTTCTTTCGTAATTTACTTGTTTAGCTGTAAGGTCCTTCCTCTCATCCTTGGTTCTCTCACTAGTTTTTGAGATTATATATGGCTCTTTGCCTTTGGAGGCAATTGATCTCGTTAACTCTAAGATGGAACAATTGATTGTTCATTCTAAAAATCCCGATTTACAGATTACCAGACATAAACTTAAGTTTAGCAGTTACCTTCAATGGTCGAAAGCTGTTGCGATGTTTATCAGAGGAAAACAACAGTTGGGGTATCTTGATGGTAGTATCACTGAACCTTAACTGTCCGATCCTTCTTATGAAGTCTGGAAATCAAATAACTTGCTTGTCATGTTCTGGCTTTTGAATTCGATGGAATCAGAAGTTAGTGAAGGTCTTTTTCTATTATTTACTGCATGTGAGATCTAGCAGACTGCCCATCTATTGTATGCATATCAAATAATATGGCTCAGATGTATAATATTTATCAGGAGATCGGAAATTTAAAATAGGGGAAGCGATCAACATCTGACTATTACGCCAAGATGCATGATCTATGGTAGAAATTATCCTTTCTAGATGATCTTTAATTCACTGTGTTCTACAATGTAGAGATATATAAAAAGTGCATTGAGAAGTGATTTTTTTTTTTGAGTTATTAGTAGCCCTTAATACAAAATTTGAGTAAGTTCACGACCAAATTTTTGGTTCACCTCTTTATCATAACTTAATATCATCCATGCACTATTGTTGTGTGATGAAAAGCGTTGCACTGCTATACGGTCAACTCTAGTTGAAAAATCTGCTCTAGTCATAGGTTTTTGAAACTTTTACAATGCTACTGTTGGTTGGGGTAGAGGGTCAGGAAAAGGAGGACGTGATGCCAACTATTGTATTGGCCATGATTATGGCATAGATCGACTGTGTTCCCACTTTGGTAGACAAGGGACATACTATGCATTATTGTATTCATGATAGACCTTAGGGCCAAGCTGCTAACTCTGCGGCTTTAGATGGTAGAAATTCTCAGACTACTACTGGGGGCATGATTCCTTACTCAGCTTCATGTGTGGTTCCATCGACTGGTGATATTGTTCATATATCAAAATATGAGTATGATGCTTTGTTAAGAGATGCCACTCAGAATAAAGCCTCCTCATCCACTTCCTTGGCTTAGACAGGTAATACATCTACTGCTCTTCATACTCCTTTTGCGTCAAGCCTTTAGGTCATTGATTCAAGGGCTGCCGATCATATGACTAGTCCATCTGGATCTTTTTCTTCATTTACTCCCAATTCTAGTTTAGAACTGTGTGAAACTGATAGATGGTACTCTAATTCCTATTGGAGGTAAGGGCACTGTCTTCATTTTCCTGTCTTTTTCCTTGTCATTTGTTTTGTTGGTGCCTAACATTACGTCTAATATGTTATCAGTCGGTTAGGTTACCGAGGGCTTGAATTGTAGTGTGACTTTTATTAGGATCATTGTGTTCTCTATGGTCTAAAGACGAAGAAGCTGCTTGGTGGTGGATATAAGAAAGATGGTTTATACCTTTTTAGTTTGAATGCTTCGAGTGGCTGTCATGAAGGAAGACCTTTATCTCTGGTATTTTAGGTTTGGTCATCCTTCGAGTAAGGTATTGCAGTCTTTATTGCCAGTGTTAGTCGAGTCTAGTGATGTTAAAAATTTAAAGTTTGAGGCTTGTGTTTTGGCCGAACACCGTAAGTTTGTCTTTCCACTTGTGGAGAAACATTCTAGTAGAGTTTTTTCTTTTGTTCATTTAGATGTTTGGGGTCCAGTTCCTATTGTTTCTAATAGATAAAATACTTTGTTTCGTTTATTGATCCTGCATCTCATACTATATGGATTTATTTGATGAAATCTAGAGATGAGGTTAGCTCTATTTTCAAACTGTTTATAGTTGGGTTAAAGTCAATTTAATGTGAGTATTGGTACACTTTGTATAGATAATGCAAAACAATACCTTTCCCATACTATGATATCTTATCTTCTGAAGCATGGTATTAACTCTTAGACTACATGTGCATATACCCTACACTAAAATGGCATGGTTGAAAGGAAGAATAGACATCTTTTAGAAGTTACTCAGGTTCTTCTTGTTGGAATGACCGTTCCTACATCTTTTTAGTCAGATGTTGTTCTTATAGCCCGCTATCCGATCAATCGTCTTTCGATTAATGTTCTTGCTGGAAAGTCTCCCATTCGGTATGTTTTTGACTTTTATCCACTCTCTATCATTTCCCTTGGGTGTCTTTGGGTGTGTATGTTATGCCCCTATTACATTGGTCCTCTTAGAAGCAAATTATCAAATAGAGTTGTCAAATGCATTTTCTTGGGATAATTGTCTTCACAATATGGATATAAATGTCTTGATCCTTTTATTAAAAAGCGTTATATCTTTATGTATGTTAAATTTGTGGAAGATGCTTCTTAGTTTTCTGATAGAAAGGGAGAGACATTCTATGGTTCTCCCTGTTCCTGTTCTTGAGTCTGATTTGACACAGTGTTTGTGTTTTCTGCACTTGAAAATCCTTGAAATAAGGTTGGTACTGATTCCACCAAGTCAACTTTAAAGTGTATGAACGAAGGAGAGTTCGTAATCTCATCATTTCTCGAGACACCATGGAGCATTTTTTTCTACTACAAGTATTGATAGTGTTCCTACTCGACTGCCTATTTATGATGATCCTTATTTGGAACCTACCTTAGATTTAACTCTTGCTGTCAGAAAAGCAAAAGGGCTGTATCTCTCATCCCATTTAGACGGTTTGTTTCCTATCATTCCTTGTCCCCTCAGCATTAGTCCATTGTTTTAGCTATTAAGTGTTCTTCCTCCACAATTCCTAAAAATATTAAGGAGGCTCTTATTACTCCTTTGTGGCGCCAGGTTTTTTTTTTTTTTTCGAAAGGCAAAGTTATGTGGCGCCAGGTTATGGAAGGGGAGATGGTAGTTCTTGAAAAGAATCATACATGGGTGATGACTAAGTTATCGGCTCTGTAGAATCTTAAAGGTTGTTGTTGGGTGTGTCTTCTCAAGTACAATCCCGATGGAAGTATACCTTGTCATAAAGCCCGCCTTGTAGCTAAAGGTTTTAGACAAACCTTTAGTGGTGATTATTCCGAGACATTCGCTCCTGTTGTTAAGATGAACTTTGTATGAGTGATTATTTCTCTTGCTGCCAATTTGAATTGGCCCTTGCATCAGTTGGATGTTAAGAATGCTTTCTTAAATGGTGATTTGACTGCGTAGATCTACACGCTTTCCTCTCTTAGGTTTGTTTGAAAGGAGGACAAGAGCAGGGTATGTCTTCTGAGGAAGGTCATATGTGGGTTGAAGTAGTCTCCTTGCGCTTGGTTTGAAAAGTTTAATGGGGCCTTGATTCATATTGGTTTCACTCGTATCTATTCTAGTCATTCCGCATTTGTCAAGTGACTTGCGAAGGGGACTTATTTTGAGTGTGTATGTGGATGGCATTCTTGTTACAGGTGATGATGTTAATGGCATATCAAAGTTGAAATTATAACTGAACAAGTGTTTAATATCAAATATTTCGAACCGTTAAAATATTTTCTTGGAATTAAAGTCTCTCGGTCCAAGAAGGGCATAGTTCTATCTCAACGGAATATGCTCTTGATTTGTTGACTTCAATTGGGAATCTTGATGGCAAACTTGTTGATTTCTATTGAAAGTTAATAATATAGTCAAGGTAGATGATGTGGAACTTCTTAATGATCCTCTCACGTATTAGCGCTTGGTTGGAAGATTGATATATTTGACGATTACTTGACTAGGTTTGTCTTGTGCAGTGAGTTTGGTTAGTCAATTCATTCATGCTCCTCATTATAGTCATCTTGAAGTTGTTCGTTGCAAATTGGACTACATCAAATCATCTTTGGGGTGAGGAATCCTCTTTGTTTGGTATCGTAATCTTGATATTTAGGGATATTTTGATTCCCTGAGATTTTCGACTCTTGTGGATACCGCGATGAGCTGCGTTCCCGAGTGTTAACTGGAATGCGCCAAGGACAAAATCCTTTATATTTTATTAATCATTCAGACATTTAATACTTGGTGGCTTTTAAGCATAGTGACGGAAACAAATTATCTTATTCCATGAATTTCTATACTAAGTTAACAACAAAATGTCTTTAAAAACGTATTAAATAGAATATTCAATCATTGCCTTCAATAGAAAGTCTTATTACAATTTTGCGATAAGCAGTAAACTATCCTAAGAATGTATAAATAAAAAAGTTATTCATGACGCCGCTTTGACTACGTCATCTGTTACCACAAACCTTCGTATAATTCGGTTCATCTACTGGATCTTTACCTGGATCACCTGGGATGTGTTTGGATAACGTTAATCGCTATCACAGTGAGGTATAACCCTCCAAGAAAATCACAATTATAATAGAGTAAACGTAAGCAGAATGATAATATTAATAAAAAAAAAAGAAAAAAACATATAAATCTAGTTAATGCGATGCATGAGATGCATGCTCTGGCTAAGACACCCTGGCTAGAATCAATATACGTGAAGCAGGAAACTCCCTATTATGACTTGACGCTAGCCACTAGTCACCAGAGGTTTTTGGTACTCGTAAGCCCATAAAGTTTTGCCCAACCAAGTGAGAAGTGGGACGCTCATAGCTCAAATCTCACGAGAAAGTGTACGGGAGAAGTAGGACTCTCTAGCCTATCCCCAATTTTCATACACCCACATAGAGCCAAGTAAATACATGACTTTTGTTTCACCTTTATTTAAGTATTTTTGCATCCAACCATAGTAAAGAGACTCAAGGGTCACTGTGGCGAGTCACAAACAACCTAGCATAGGTCGACAACTTGAGCTTAGTCTCCATAGCATTAACCTTGGCTCATAAGATATCATATAACAACATTGTCCACACCTTGTCCCTCATTATGACTCAATCATGTCTCAAGATGGCTGTTGTCTTCCAATGACACAAAACATATACACATGACAATTATGGATCCATCTAAATAATCATATAGACACAAGGATTCCTTGGCAACCATCTGACACACAAACATGGTCATACCAAGATCATCTTTCCAACATGGAAACCTCCTACGGGCCCATCTTTCTACTACAACTGATCTTATCAACAGGGGACAAAGGGTTTGCATAAATATAATATTCACATGATAATCCTCACCCATACAATGCACATGTCAATATAAACATCATTATCATATACAAATCAAAAGAAACTACACATGGTTCGTACAAGAATGCAGAAAACACACATGCCTTTTCACATGAACGACCCAACATGAAATTATAACATTACATAACATTATTTCAATATAAATCCTACGATAATCATCATGTATATAGATTAATCTTTCAAATTAAAACAACACATTATAAGATAAAAGAAACTTAGAAAATATACTTTATTCATGGTCGACTTGAATGGAAGATCCTCACCTTTAAATAAGAGGTGTTAAACCTTAAAATCGGATTAGCACAAAAGTGCATCTAATACAATTCGGATTGGAAGTTGGCCTCTTGGGCAGACTGACTTCCGACGCTTCTCACTGCTTCATTACCCATCGTAATTGCACGAAACTTGAGGCTCTACTAAAGGACATCTTGGACTATCAGATGGACGGACTAGATCCCTAGATGGAGTCCTAAAGAGCTCGCAATACGCAAAATACAACAATGCTGTAAATTTGTTCATTTTTGCAAAACAATGAAAACAGTCATTTTTGAGCTAAGATTATGGATTACACACAAGTTATATTGGAGGGACATTTGGAGTATAAGCAAATGGCCATGCTGGGAACAAGATGGTTGGTCTGAATTTCTCAGATAGGACCCATATTGGAATGTGCGGAAAGCCGAAGTGGCTACCTTGCGTGATATCACCAAAATAGAAATTTATAAAAGACAAGATTTGGGGAAAAGAAATCCTATTTTTTTGGGATTCTTAGCATTATGGTAGTTGGTTTGGAGTTAAACACTCCCCTGGTGGGGTCCACTAGGTCAGATCGAGGTTTGGTTCACACCACACATCAAACGGTCAAGTTTTGTACAATGCACCTTTACGATTTTTGTCAACTTTGGAGGGTCGCTGCGACTAACATCGGCGAAGGATAGATGAGATTTTTTGTATATGGGTAGATGGTCACGTGGTCAATATGATGGATGGATTGGATCATCAAAGTGGGGTCTACAGCTGGGGCAGCATGAGCGCAAAGTGGACCCCTTGGCTTAAACGTTGATTGATATATATATATATAATAATAATAATAATAATAATAATAATAATAATAATAATAATATAATATAATATAATATAAACAATGTGAAATCATGCTGACAGCGTGAATCACCTATAATGCGGAAATTGCCCATTTTGGGTTGATTTTGAGCGGGGTCCATATAGTGGTTCTCCTATGAGATCCACCTTATCACTAGGTCAGTCTCGCTATTTTAATCATACAGAAACTTGCTTTGCACAGATTTGAAACTCGAGTGGGCTATAAAGGGCTGATTTGCGATTGGCCCCTTTCTAGGACGATCCAACAGGTGCAATTCGTCGTGTATGTCTAAAATGTGTCTAAAAGTATATATTTAAAGTTTTTGCATAAAAAAGATCGTGGGAAACTATCATACTTAAAAGTGTCAGTTTAACTAATGGTATTATCGTAATTATTTGAAAAATACTGAGTTTAGCGAAATCTAAACCTTTCAACGTCATTAATGGCATTATTCTAAGTAACTTTTGTAAAGGGTCCCCTATCGAATTTCCTACGGATGTCCCACTATTCTTAAATCAAAGTATATGGTTGATATAAAATCAAAATAAATTTTTTAAAAATTTCAAATAAATTCTGAAAAATCCGGGGCATTACACGATTGGGGAAGTTCCCTGGGTTATTGTTGCTTTATGTCGGGCTATTGTACTTTTTTGGCAGTGATTTAGTCACTTGGAAGACGAAGAAGCAGACAGTTCTAGCACGATCCAATGTTGAGGCAGAGTATCATGTTATTAGCGATAACCAATGTTCAAATTATCTCTGATATTATCGAAATATCCTCTGATATTATCTCGATCTCCAACTCAATGATAACACTAACGCTGGTAGTGATACCGATAACACTAATAGTATCAGAAATCCTAGGAATCGGCGATGTATCGCTAATGTATCGTTATCGCCAATGTATCACCAATATTGTTGACTGTGTAAATTCCTGGTATTGCTTGTATTGCCAATGTATCGGTATCTCCAATGTATCACCAATATTTTCAATTGTGTAAATTCTAGATAGCGCTTGCATCACTACTGTATTGGCGATATTATTGTAATATCGCCAATGCATTGATATCACCAAAAATCTATTTATTAAAAAAATTCCATTTCAATTTTTTTTTAATGGGTGCATGGTTGTATGTAGTGATCAAATTGCCAACAATATTATCAACAACACAACATCAGCGTTATCGAGACCATATTCTTTCGTCTCCTTTTCAGTTGTCGATGATTTCTCCCTGAAATATTGTGCGCTATCGATATTCTAAAATACTGATGGATGTTTGGGTGGAATGTGGGATGGTTGGATGGATATATTGGATTGATGGGATGGTTGGACTGATTTCTTACAGCAACACATGCTTTTAAGCCCCTCATTAAATGAAAACTTATCATATATGCATTCTTATTGCAATTTTTTTATTCATAAATGTGCAAATATGTATATTTTAGCATCTCTTGAAGTTTCACTGAAAATTTCCACCCTTTTCCCACGTTTCTCCAATGTTTCCCCGCATTTCCGGTTATCGGCGACATCGATATTGTTTCTGTATCCTCGACTAGCGAAACTTGTAGCAATACTGATACTTCGAACACTGGCGATAACAACAATACATTGCAATAATATTGCCAATATCCCAAAACCCATAAACTGAAGTTGGGGTTTGTATTGGGCAAGTGTGATACCGATATTATTGGCCGATATATCAGTCGATATTATTGATATCGCAAACCCCTAGTGCCACTCTTATCTTCAAACGCCCTACATGTGCCATATGCTATTGAGCCATATGTGCCACATGATCACTGTTCATCTTTAGGCACTTCACATGTGCCAATGTGCGACATATGCAACATGTGCCAATGTACGACATATGCAACATGTGCCAATGGCTACCTTCTAAGTGCCTTCCATGTGCAAATGTCCATTCAAGTGCCTCACATGTGCTAGTGTGCCACACATGCCACAATCCATCTTAAAGCACCATAGGCATGCCAATGTGCCATGTGCGGCACATACAACCACTCATCGTCAAGGGTGTTAATGTGCCACACACCCAACGTGCCACATGTGCAACATGTGCCACACATCTTCAAGCACCCCACGTGCAAATGGACCACATATGCAATTGTGCCCCATGTGCTGCCATCCATCTTTAGGCTCTACATGCGCCACATGTCAACATGTCACATATGCAACATGTGGCACCATCTATCTTCAAGCATACCACACATGCCATTGTCCTGTGTATGCCAATGTCACACATGTTCCTACATGTCACGTCATGTGTGACATTGTGGCACGTGCATAATCCATCTTCTGACTTTAGCGCACCCACCTTCCATCTTCAATTAAAATTTTCATGAAAATTTACTTTTTCCAAACAATGGATTTGGAAATAAAGAAATGCAAACATTCTTGTTGAAAAACAATCAAGGGAAACAACTTTTCATTTCTCACTGTTTTCCTAGAAATGGTGTTTCCCAAAAAACACCAGTTTCCTCAAATTTTTTTTGTTCCACGAATCCAAACAGGCCCTTAAGAAATTATACTTGTTGTTTCATATACATGCCATATATCCACTGCTGCTTTGGTCACAAAACCTTTTCACTATCCTGTACATAATGCCCAGGTTCATCATGTGAATTATAACATGTATGTGTACAAGTATTCCGATATTATTAATTTATAATTTATTTCCATGAAGATTATATCTCTTTAGGAATCAGGATAGTTTTGGGCAACCGTGTTGAGTACACTAACGAATGAGTGGCATAAATAAATTTTGTAGTCACTTTTGAATTTTCAGTTTTCATTGACAAAAGGAAGGTGAAACATTCTCAGAGTTTTTCTTTTCTTTCAGATGGGTATTCTATATTTGATAACTAAGTTTACCAATACTTTCCTGGTTGGTTTTGAGATACTATTTTAATACCTTTTCTTCTTTCATGCCCAATAATCTATTTGGTTTTTGTTTTCCAACTCTCTCTCTCTCTCTCTCTCTCTCTCTCTCTCTCTCTCTCTCTCAAACCTGGTCACAAGGCAAGTAAATTATCCTAGTCAACATGTCAAGCTGGTCAACCTGGGTTTGAGTTCTAGTTTTCCAGTATAGACTTACGATCATGCTTGCTTTGTTCTGTGTATATCTTGCCTTAAAATTTTTAAATGTATTTTCTGTATATCTGAACGCATTCATAATTTTCAGCTTCGAGATGTGGCTACATGCACACTTAATTGCATGGACCAATGTAGGGATGGTGGATTTGAAGAGGTCTTCATGACAAAGGTTGACTTCCCTGCTAAATTCGATTACTGCATGAGGTACTTCTGCTGTAAAACTTATTATTTGGATTCACAAAGTAACCTGTAAGTTTAGGAGGAACCATGGCAGTGATTTAGATTGTTTTATGTGTGTGTATGATATGTTAACTTGCTTCATACGTTATATGCTTGAAACGTCATTAGTGTTAAGGTTGATGAATTTGTTTCTGTTCCTTTTTTTTTGGGAGAAGTGACTATAACTTTATTCAAGAACAAAAGAAAGGATCACCACAGATACATCGATGGACCAACAGCATGTGACCTTCTCATCAGTCATCATTCCCTCATTAATGTGCCTATTGACCACCTCATTGGCATTCCTTGGAATCAAGGAACACCAAAACCCCAAACTGGCAACTAAGGAGTTAATCTCTAAAATACAGGGAGCCAGACTTCAGGTCCCCAGTTATCTTCTGCCGTCCATTGTATGGTGTTTCAAGAGTCTCCTTAACAGATTAACTTCCCTAAGTAACAGTGATGGGGCTCAAAGCCAAAAACAATCTAGTTTTGATTCTTATCCAAGAAAAGCATAGGGAACATGCGTTTTGTAGATTCTAATGCATGGATGGATTGTATCATCACTTTGCTCTCTTCGAATTTCATTTGGTTCACTATAAAATCAATATAGAGCAGAGATTTAAAGAAGACGGAAGATAGTTTTGTGGACTGTCACCACAAGGATAACATGGGAGTCACTTCTAGCTCCTAGAAGCATCAAATCCCTATGGATCTCTAATTGCAACAATCCTTTAAGAGTTTTTTTTTTTTTTTAATCCTGTATTCAGTTGATTTCACTGTATCTTTTTGTACTTATGGCTATGTACATGTATATGAAGCCTTCTTTACAATCCCAAATACAGTTGAAGTAACCAAAGCTTCAAGTATATAGGTTCATAGTAAAATTGCTTGTAGTAACTCAAAATTAATCTTCAGTGATTTTTAATAAAAAGGAAACTAAAAGGGTAATTCTAGTGCTACCGAAAGGCAGGGTGGCTGCAAAATTTTGGGAGTGGATTAGGCATTACCCAAGTTACATGTTAGTGGGGTGTTGCCTTGACCATGGGGCCCACCTTGATGTACATCTTGTACATCCACACCGTCCATCAGTTTTTCCAGCTCATTTTAGGGCATGGTCCCAAAAGTGAAGCAGATCCAAATCTCAAGTGTCTAGGTCAACCAGCCGAGAATTTATGGGATTATGTGCCAGAAAGAGAGGAAATAAAGCTGTCTGCCTGGAATAGTAGATATCTGTCTCAGAATGAAGATAGGTGGCAATGGGAGTTCGATCCCTCTGGAAACTTCTTGGTTAAGTGATCTACCAATTTTTTGAGAGGGGCAGTGTGCAGATAGGTATTGCATGTGACCACCATATTGGATTATCTTGCTTCCCTTAGAGGCAGTGGTGAGATGGTCAGTCCTAACAGATGGTAATAAGTCCCAAGTATCTACCACTTATGAGCAGGAAGATGGTGAGCATGAACTCAGTGCATCATCTTTTTATCCACATGACTTTGCGAAGTGCTTCAATCTTTTATCCTCTATGGCTTTCTGCATGTTATTTGGAGAAAGATTTTGTCCCTTTCTGATATGATATTGATCATGCCAACTTCAAATGATGTCTTATTCCGAACTTGGAATTGGGGGGCTCAAGGCACAAGGAAAACAACTCTTTGATAGCTTTCTTTACTGCCTGAGATGTGGTTTTTTACAGAAAGAATGTAATAATTGGAATTTTGACAATAGATCTAAAACCTCAAAAGTTGTATTTTAAAGGGCCAAGGGTAGGGTAATTTTTTTTGGTAATGGGCTCAACCATTTTACGGGGCTGTAAAAGGGATGATGACTTTGTGGATAATTGGGGTGGTATATCCTTTGATTTTCTGGGGTCTTGTAGAGCGATGTTCACTTACCAAATTTATATCCCTATCCTTTTCTTTTCTTGTATTCTCTTTATTGATTAGTGCTAATAAAATTTTGAATTACCTTAACAAAAGCAAACAAAAAAAAAAAAAAAAAAGAAAGAAAAGAAAAGAAAAGAAAGAAAGAAAGAAAGACAAAATATAAAGAATTAAGTTTTTTATGCAATGTTTTACCATTTTCTGTTGTTGACTTCTAAGCACGGATTTCAGACACCTAGATTACTTTGAGTCTTCAAGTCTACACATGCTGTGTGAGGTGTCGATAAAAGGGAGATCTTGAAATGGTGTGGCATGTGCTGACATATGTTGTCTATGTCATCCACGTGCGTCATGATGATGTCGGGCCATGCCAAAGTGTGCTGTTGTGCTGATACTTTGAAAAACTTGTAACTGTCGTGTCATGCCAGATCACACCGCTAGGGTTGACTTCGGTTCCCATATCAACTCACCTAATCATCTTAATATACTTTTCATCATGTCATCTCCTATGAGGGCTACTATTATTCCCAATCTTTCCACACATTACCCTCATCCTCCCAACGCTTATCCTCTGTTCATGTTGCTTTCAAATTTCCAATTGATGCAAAACGAGTGAAAACTAACTTAGGATGATTATGATGAGATCAAAATACACAATAAATAAGTAATCAACATGTAAATCCAAACAAATTCACACCACAAAAATTAAGAATTTTAGATTAACAATTACTTGGTCCTAGGTTAGTCACATTCACGGTTCACGAAAATATGAAATACTTCAAGAATGGCCCACATGGAAGATAGAACTTCAAACCTAGCATAGGTAGTGCCACATCCACGGGAATAACCAAGGTACCGGTAGAATTCAGATTTGGGAAAAAAAAGGTTTTGGTTCAAAATCAGAATTTCCTAAGGGATTTTGGGTGTTGGAATTGGGTTTTGGGTATTTTAGGGTCAAGGTTTTAGGATAATTGGGAAATTAGGGTTTGGGTTCTAGGGTTAATAATGAAATTTAGGGTTTAGATGGGGAAAACAAAAGGGAAAGGAGGAAAAACGGGGGCTGCACATGTCAACCCGTTCGGACGCATGTGCGGGTGTGCATACGTGCGCGCTCATGTACGCGGCGTGCATGTAGGAAGGAGCGAGAGGTTGGGGTTTTGTTGAGTTGGATGGGGAAAGAAGAAGAAGAGAGGATGGGATTCTCGAATTGGTGGGGTTTTGAGAGGAAGGGAGAAGAAAGAATAAGAGGGATGGGCGTGGCGTACCTTGAATGAAAAAAAAGAGGAGAAGTTATCTTTGGAGGAATCCACAAACAAACGTGGCTCTACCCTTCCATAATTTGATTGGAAGGGAGGGTTTTCTCACAAACCCTAAAGAAGGAAGAAGAAAACTCTCACAAAAGGAAGAAGCCCCTTTTTCTCTTTCTTTTACTCAATCCAAGCGTAGGGTTGGACGTCCCCCCCTTAGCTTTTATATTAAAATTTCCAAAAATGACAACTATGCCCTTGCTTAAAGTTCAATGGGCCAAACTCAAAACTAACCATCCAAAACAACTAAAAGCATTCTAAACTATCCTATAAATTCTAAAAATAACATAACATAAAATAAAAGAAAAATCAATGTCCAAGGGGCTTAGATTTAGAAGATCTGACGGTCCGATGGCTCGATCAAGATGATCCAACGGTCCGATGGACCCAAAACTAAAAACCTATGGCAAAGAACTCCTAAAAAGCAGCTCACATGCATCATCCCAGTGTGTGGTCTTCCTAATGCGCGTCCAATGCATGTGGGGTCTTCAAATTGGCCGGGCGGGCCCCACCTGGTAGTCGTCTCCTATCCATAGAGAAAGTTGTGCTAATGTCGGTGGTCGCCTCCGTCTCTGGTACACTAGAGCAGCCAATCGGGTCGAAATTTTATAGAAATTTCCCTCCCTTGGGGGCTTCCCCCACTTCCCCCACCTTTTTTAAGACTTTCCTAGCCATGCTTAACTCAGGGAATCGTTAAAATTGTGTTTGGTTCCCTCGTTTTGGATGGTTTAAGACTTCCCTTGGAAAGAAAAGTTTTATACACATTTTTATGGAATGGTATGCCCCAAGAAGTACTTGGGTTTTGGATAACCCCAAGGCATTGCAAGGAACCCATAACCAGCCTAAGCATTGTAGACTCTCCTCTCTTGGCAAATATTTGACTTCTTGGAGCTTCTCCTTTTCTTTCTCAGCATATAATTGACAATTCAGATAATTTCCTCTCCTCACTTAGCATATACTCAACAATTTCGACCATCTACTTTCCTCTCGTGGCAGATCTTCGACCATTTGGACAGACCATCTTTTATCCTTTCTTGGCAGACCACCTCTCAGGAAACAAGTGATGTGAACAAAATAGTATTTAGACTTCTAGGAAACAACACAGTGTCAACTCAACAAAGAATTAGTTGCTTCTTGAAAACATTAAGCTTGGACAACTTCCACATGAAAGATTTAGCAAAGACATTCCCCTGAAGACAAACTGCCCCTTAAAGTGGCACATCTCCACTTCACCTTGCTCTAATCCTATTGGAAGCATCTCCGCATGTGTGTATGCATGTTACAATTTTGCTTATGATGTCAATTTTACAGTAGATGAGTATCTTTATTTTCATTTATACATGTGTATGCATGTTACAATTTTGCTTATATATGTTGCAATTTGCTCTTGACAGAATAAATTTGAAAGGAAACCGTGAATTCTGTGAGTCTGGCTTTTTCTTGGATGATGAATGTTGGAGAATCTATGAAGAAAGGGTACATTCGCTTCTGGAACAAGCGCTGAATGATAGAGCAAAGTTTATTCGTGTGACCTGGAGAAGCACACCCTCTGAATGGAATATAGAAGATGTATGCAATCTATTCTTCTAATCTTAGTAACCTTTTATAACTTGAGTTTTTTGATGACTTTGTAACAGTGGTCAACTCACCATGACCATAACAGATCTGACTTACAACCTTGATAAAATCAACTGAGTTGTGTCAAAACCTATTTTCATGAAACTATATAGAGAGTCCATAAAGAAGGTTAAAAAGAAAGAAAAGGGGAACTTATAGAAAAGGAATGAAAAGGGAAAACTGATGCAGCAAGATTGCAAAGAGATTGATTATGCAGATATAAGTACCTGGTTTGAAGTCTAAATCTTCAATGCGAGGTCCAATGTTGCCAAATTGTTAGGACATTGCACATTGTAATAGTGCTTGAATTGTATCAAATTGCAAATTGTATCATAAATGGTAAGATTTTTTTATTACTGAGAATATTGGAAAAATCATGACAATAAATCAATCAGAAAAATTAAAAACTCATCAATCATCCATTTCCCAACAATGCGTATCAAGAAGAGTAATACATCGTGATATTGGCAACTGGGAACTTGCATAATGTATATATCGTGATAATGTTAAAGGATTCTTGTCTTTCCTTGAGACATACACAAGTCCTTTAATAATTTTACTTTTCTCAAGTGTAGAATCATGTTGGAAAAGGTGGCATTGGCTTCTGTTGACCAAAGAAAAAGATACTTTGATCTCTTTGCTCTGGGTTTTCAAATATCAAAATCCCTAACTCTCCTCTCTCTTCCTCTCACTCACTCTCAAAAGACAAAAATGGGGATTTTTAAATGGGGAGGGCTTGTTACATATTTTTAAAGCAGAAGGGTAAAAAACAAGAAGAAAAAATTCATTCAAAACGCTAAAAATGATCCTTTTATGTAATTTTGGGCCCCATTTACGTGGACCACAATTATCTTATCATCGTCATCTCATCATCTAAGCCTTATCCCAACTAATTTGGGTCAACAACATGAATCATTTTCCTGAATTCCACTTTATCAAGGGCCATAACTTCAGTTAGACTATAGGCCATCAAGTCTTTTCTTACTACCTCCACCACATCCTTTTAGGCCTACCCTTGCCCAGCCTTCAACTTCTGCCAACTCACTTCTTCTAAGTGGCACAATTCTTGGTTTCTGTTGCATTGCACATGACCAAACTATCCAAGTTTATTTCCTCATACCTATTGGTGCTACTCCTAAATTTCCTCAAATGCATTCATTTCTAATTCTATCCTTGTCTTTTTTTTTTTTTTTTTTTCTTGAGGGTTGTGAATATATTTTTTTTTAAAACAGCTTGGCCAGAAGCCAAGACAAAGAATACAAGAGAGATTAGACTTTACAATTCCAACAAGGAATAGGCTACATTTAGGTCTACTTGACAGTGAACTGTAGCCCATTCGATGATGTCCCTTTTCACCCTCTTGACCATATGATCCAAAGAAGAACTCTTGCCATCGAAGCACCGGGCATTGCACTCCTTCCAAAGATAACAAAGGCCAGCCATAAGAAGAATTCTCCACACGCTTAAAGAATCTTGCCAAATCTGACTCCGTGCCACGCCCAAATCAGATGCGGAATTGATTGCCGCATGGTCCAGCTCATCTCAAAAAGATTTAGGAAGTGGGACCACAACTAAGATGCTACGGGATAGTGCAATAGAACATGTTCTCAACATCCTTGTCTAGCGACTCATCCATCTCAACATCCTCATTTGAGCTACACATCCTATGAACATGTTGTTCCTTAATTGCCCAACATTCCGTTCCTTAAAGCATGGCTGGTCTTATAGCCATCCTATGAAATTTCCCTTTCAGTTTGAGTGGTACATGAGGATCACATGAAATTCGAGAGGCACATCTCCATTTTTTCCACCCAGGTTGAATTCTATGGGTGACACACTCTCAATCTCTCCACTCTCATGAGTTATTGACCCAAGGTATTGAAAGTGGTCATTATGGCAAAACTTCTTGGTCAACGGTCTTAACTAATTCCTTATTTTCACTCCCATTTTTACTAAAATTGCACTCCATTTACTTAGTTTTAGTCAGTCTAATATTAAATCTTTGTTTTCATAATTATCTTATGATTCGTACAATTTGATATGATAATCATATGATTACTTCGGTTTTGATTTTTTTTTTTTTTTTTGGATTTGCAATTTGAACCTATGATTTATTTTTTGTGGTGTGTGATATGAAATGAATCGTGTGATATGGAATGAATCATACGATTCATATAACAAATTGCACGATTTTGACAACATTGGCTAGGCCACATGATTGAGAAAAATAAGGGCTGTTGGTTTAATCTGAACATAGGTTGGAAAACAAGAGCAACACATGGGTTTTATCAACATTTTCTTAAAGTAATTGTCCATAGTTCCATTTGAATGGCATTAAAGGGTTTTATATGGTCTATGTGCAGTTTTCTAGAAGAGTCCAGATTTTGTCCTTTCTCTTTTCTAAAATAAGCAATATCCAATCAACTTGCTGTAAAGAGTTACAGCCTGTTTGTTTAAGAAAATCCAAAATATGGAAGTGGAAAAGCCCTATGGAATACTTAGGAAATGAAAACCATGCAAAACTGTGGAACCCAACACTAATTTCATTGTTTGGTTATGTGCGTTGTTTTCCATGGAAATGTTAAAAGGTTAATGGTCAAACATTGAGAGTTGTCTGTCGTAACCATGGATATCTATATTTGAAAGATCTTTTTGGGAAATTGTTTTACTCAATTTTTTAGGAAAAGCTAGGGAAAGGAAATCGATTTCCCCCTCTTTTTTGGTTTCTCAAACAAAGGAAACTGTTACATCAGAGCAATGTATTCCATAACGGTAATGGTGGCCATAACGGCCACCACCGTTACCTTTACGATACGAGTCATAACGGCTGTTATGCCCCCTGTAACGGCCGTTACGGTCTCCTTTTTTATTGAAAGAAAAAAGCCAAAAAACCTGTATCTGCCCTGTAACATTGAAAAACAATCTGAAAATCCTGTATTTGTATCGTAACAAACCATTATGGGGCTGTTATAGCCTTTACAGGGGGTATAAACGGGCCGTTAACGGCGGTTACAGGTCATTTTTTCAATAATGGCTGTTACGACCGTTACGACCCTGTAAGTGACTGTAATGTGTAACGGTTGCCACTATTACCTTTACATAACAGCCTTTACGGCACACCATGCATAAGAGGATTTGTATTCTTTTCCACAGTTTTCAGGATTTTCTCTAAACTAACAGGCCCAAGGAAATGGGATTTCTAGATAAAACTGCTAAAAAAAATACATATTTCCATCTGTATGGACTCTATATACTTTTTTATGGTATACAAGAGCCATGCATTTGTATTTACTGCCTAACATATCTTAAGCAGCTAATTGCCTATCTCCAAAAGTAGTAACTGCTGCGCATTAAATGCTATTAATATCAATAGAGTGATATTGGTACTGCTGAAAATGTGCTTTAAGGTTGGATCTGCAGACAGGCATGTGAAACCCACTTTGGACCTTGTATGCTACACATGAATGACATTGGGTCTGGTTGATAAAAAAATCACTGAGATAAAGTTGCCCACTATTTGTTTACCATTTATTTAACTAATTTGCTCAACGAGGGTCTCTATTCTTTACCCCCACATCTCCGTCATGGTCCAGTTGCTAGTTGGCTATTACAAATTCCAATTAGGCAACTAGCTGTGCGAATGAGCATTGGTTGAATGATGTCTAGCTGTTTCAAGTATGTTGGTAATGAATCTAATGATATATATGCAATTAGCACCACTGCCAACCAACATCACATTGATCGGACCAGTTTTTTGTTTTTTTCTCTGCTGAGTCTTCAAAACCTCAAGAATGGAAGTGTTTATTTATTTATTTATTGTTATTATTATCAACTGATTCGCAGATTGTTGCATGTTTGATTTCCAGGGGTTTTCAAAGTTTGGTGATGAGCCAATCTTTGCAGGTATAATAACCAGCTCTTTTGAGAAGACTTTTCGTACGGTTGATGTGGGCCCAAATGCTGAGAACAAAGATGAGGTATTTTACCTTTTGATTTTCAACCATTTCTTCAAATATACATACTGAGATGATTTTCCTCTCATGCAAAAGGCTGCCAACTTCAGAAAATTTTGGGGAGAGAAGGCAGAGCTTCGAAGATTTAAAGATGGAACTATTGCAGAAAGCACAGGTGATTCTTTTTTAATGGTGGATATCTCTTTGCCTACATTTTTTCAAGATGTTTAATATGCTGCTGATGTTGTTACAGTGTGGGAATGTGAGCAGTGGGAAAGACATCTCATTATAAAAAGAATTACAGAGTATATTCTATCTCGGCATCTTTCCCTGTCAAATGAGGATATGATACATGTTGTAGGTCAACTTGATTTTTGCCTTCATCATGGTTTCAAAGGTATCACTATAAAGTAACCATCGCTTAAGTATTTCATGTACGTCTTTTTTAAAGAATTTGCCAATTGAGACAAACACCACTAACAAAAATAATGGGTTCAGATCCAGTATCAGTTTCTGGTGGTCTACTTAGGGCATTTGAAGTTCTATCGAAGCGTCTGCGTCATGTGGATGGCGTCCCTTTGAGTGTGTCAAGTGTTCAGCCTTTAGACCCAGGTTTGTTCTTTTACTAGTAACTAATCTCATGCAATTGTTGGTTGTCACATATGCTGTGTTGTATGCTACATTTCTTTGTATCTTAATTCTTGATCCTGTAAAATCTTTTTCTCATTTTGCTCCCAAATTTGGAGGGAACGCTCATTGAATATATCCTTGATACATGATTGGTAAATTTTTGTTTAGTCGGAATCTTACTAAGATGTTGAGGCTTGAGATTTCGTGTATTGATCTGTTGTTTTGGGAAGCCATGAAAAGGAACTACATGCATATTGTGCGGAACCTTGTTTTCAAGTTTGGATGTGTGTTGTCCTTGCTGTTGATGTGGAGAAAGGCTTTCAACTTGATGCTCACATGGGACAATTTTTCTGGAGTGGCAGCCTAGCTAACCGGTTGATAAGGAGGGGGGTTGTCATCTAGATAGGGGTCGCAACCGTTAATAAGGAACCCTGACCCACAGGTACCTTGGGTATCTGACCCTATTTAAACGTGCCTGGATCCAATTTTTAGATCCACTTATTAATTGGGTCAACTTCTGGTCAAAGCTTTAGATCCTTATCCAATTAAAGATCAGGTTGGGTTGGGGCCTAACAAGACCTGTCACCGGTTAATGTGTCTGTACTCAAGACATCGTCCTTGATAGAGTGGAATGGTAGGACATGATTTGTGTACCCATATCCCAATTAGTTGGGATAAGGCTTAGATGGACTGGTTTTCCTGATCCAAAATACAGTTGAAAGCTCATACGATTTCCTGAGAATGGTGTTTTGTTAGAAAATGTTTTTCCTCTCTATGTATAACACTACGGATTAATGGCAGTGCCCCGAAGTTTAGGATTGTAGGTCTAAATGCTTTACATTCTCAATTTGCTCTTTTCATTTTCTGATTTTTTTTGGACATAATTTCCTGTGATGATGTTTACTAGATTTCGGGCAATGGTTTGAGTATGAAAATTACTCAGTAGGGCCCTTGTTCTATTATTCTTTTGAATTTGAGTTATAATCCTAGTCTGTTAGACAGGCTCTTCACTCTTGAAGGATTTGGTTACATATCATGCTGGGTTCAACAGCCTTCTCGTTGTGCACACTCTTTTTGTCGAATTCCATTTTACTGATGACTTTTCTTTGACAAACTTTTAACTGGTCATCAATGATTCAGCCTTTAGGTACACATCTGTTTTTCCTCCTGAACCTCATCCCTTGGCTAATGAAAAGGATGTTAACCGAAGATCGCACTTCACAACAACTTGTATTCAACCAGTGGAAGTTATGATTCAGGTAAGACGACCTGCAGTTTTGATCTTCTTCTTCTTCTTGTTTTCTTTTGGCACATCACTGGAGATGTATGACTTGTATGAGGAGTTGAAGACTGTTTGTCTTTATCTAGTTGGAGGGATCAGGAAATTGGCCGTTGGATGATGTAGCGATACAGAAAACTAAATCTGCTTTCCTTCTAAGAATTGGAGAAAGGTGTGGGAACACGTTCTTTAAAATTTGTAAATATTCTTCTAGGTGACAGTGCTTGCCTCATGATTCACTTATTTGCCACTTTAATTTTGCTATTTTGGCAGTCTCCAGAACCGTTGGGGTATGATGTGTATTGCTAGTGAGGATGAGGTGAATGTCCTTATGTCTGGGTATGCTTTTCAGCTTAGAATCCTGCATGAGAGAAGCATCAGTTGCTCCAGAAAGCAAGGTTTGCACTGTGGGTTGATGACATGTTTATGCTTGTAATACTCTATAACTGGAATTAGCACTTCCAAAATGTTGCACTTAATTTTTTTTTTTTTTTCTGGTTATATTTAATTGTAGCCGATGATTATCAAAAGAAAGAAGTCCTTTGTTTAGACAAGGAACTATTTCTTCGCAGTCAGCATTCTAGCATGATTAATGGTTTGCAAGGTCGTTACCCTACATATGGACCAGTTGTCCGGTGAGCATTTGACTTTTTATTGTATTCTGCATTTGTTTATATCACTGGCTTATTCTTTTTTATTTTCTTTAATTTGTGAAGGCTTGCAAAACGATGGGTTTCGTCACATTTCTTTTCACCATTCCTTTCTGAGGGGGCAATTGAATTACTGGTTGCTTACCTCTTTCTGAAGCCTTTTCCATTTTACACTCCTTGCTCACGGATCACTGGATTTTTAAGGTAGCCTTTCAATTTTGCCTTCTCTATTTGTGGGCAGCTTGTTTGTTATGTTATTTTGTAGTCATGCTTCTCTTCCCATGAACATTGTGCGCATTAAAACTGTCTGCTTGATGCGTTTCTGGTTGTTCTAAGACATTTAATTTTACAAATGCACTTATACTGCCAGCGACAGTGGGCGGAAAAGAAGTATGGCCAGCCCAGCTCGTTGTCAGCTCTACTTTTGGCCTTGATCCTCTATTTGTGCTATCCACATGTACTAAAAACCAATAAGAATGAACTGATTGCAAACTAAGACTACCCTATTTCAATTTAACATGTCGATTAGATCACCAAGTGTTCCTCTAGATTTTTGCTTTAACGCTTTCATAGCCTACTTTTTGACAATGAAAGGAGGGAGAAATTTGGTCAAGCCCCACTTTTGTCCTTAATCATCTATCCATACCACCTGCATGTACCACACCAATGCTAGTGAACTGATTACATATTAATACTATATCTGTCAGGTTCTGATTGAGATTCTTGCTCCGACTTCTGAGCCTCAGGTTGTTCAAATCTTCAGCCATCTGCTATTCCACATAGACAGTCTTTATCTCAACTAATTTTTCACTGTGGTTTGTGTTGTTTTTGTAGATGTAGACTATTATGTTTCTGTAAAACAATGACCTTTTTATTTTTATTTTTTTATCAGTGCCTAAATAAGTTTGTTACTATTTTTAATTTTATTTAGAAGCCTTCTAGGTGCTCCTGCTTCCTGAATTCTTGGGGAGCACTGGTCCAGCTCACCTATCTAAATTTGTTCCCACTTCTTGCAACTAAGAGTCTTGTCTGAGTGACAATTTTAAAATTGATGGACTTGGAATTCAAGGGAAGCCTGAAGAGAGTCAAAGTTGGGTATAAAAAAGATGTAGGTGAGGACCAATCTACTTTAGTGAAGAAAAGTGCATGGCTTAAACTATATCAAGGATTGTCAGAGAGCCTAAGTTGAATCGAATCATGCTTAGTGAAAGAGAAATGGCTGAGCTTTTCCTTTGTATTCCTTCTCCTTTAGTAAAATCATTAATTTATCCTTGAAGAAGAAGAAGAAGGAGAAGTTTTTGGATGCTTTCAAGATATTATTGTAAGATATTTTGGGTTTGGGCGCAATTAAGGTCACTTGGGTTTGGTTACAAACTTCAAGGTGATGATGCTTTTGGTGGACATCAGCAGTGGTGGAGGTAGAACAGGGAACCTAGCCGGCAGTTGCATGTGTTTTTAATGCTGATCAAAATTGTCTTATGCAGTGTGTGATGATCTGAGACACCGATCTCAAGATATTTGACATGTCTAATGTCTTATTTTTGGGAACTTTGGCTACTAAGTTAGATGTGGGTTCTTTTTATCGTGTGTGTGTGGGTGGGGGTGATTTTATTTTTGTAGACTATTTTAAGAAGTAATTTCTTATAACTATTTTATCATAAAAAAAAAAAAAAGAATCTTATAAAGACTTGGTTTGGCGTAAAAGCACAGGGATGGGTTTAGTAGTTCTTTTATCTGGGAAGTGAACTTTTAGCTTTTAGACCTGGTTTTGGCCGAGCCTTGAGAAAACCCTAAGTTCTCAAGTTTATGAATTTCATATCTATTCATATGAAATTTTGGTGGATTGTGGACTGGTGATGGCTTCCGTGTTTCTCAAATTCATTTGATGTGCTGTGCAGCAGGCCAACTGCGAGTAGCTGGGAGAAGCTATGATGATGACACCAACTAGTTTTATTTATTTATTTTGGATTGATTTGCATGACTTGTTTTCTAGTGCTCACACAATGCTTTACCAATGAAGGACTTAATTTTCATCCATATTTACTTTACAATGACTTATGGTGTAACTGAGGGTATGGTCCTTGATAGTGGAATGGCAGAACAAGATTTGTGTAGTCAACCCCATTTGATTGAGATAAGTCTCTGATGGCAAATGATGATTTACTTCTTTATGCTCTTAAATGATATTAGGTTTCGTGATTATTGGTTTCTATTTGTGTCTTATCTTCTTTGTTAAGCTGGTACTTTGCATCATATCTATGGATGTTGACTGACAGGTTCTTGAGATTATTATCAAGCTACGATTGGACCTTCTTTCCGCTTGTTGTGGACATAAACAATGATTTAACTTTGGAGGATGAAAAAGAGATCAATGTAAGCATTATCATTTGCTTCGTAATGTTTGAGCATATTAAAGCAGAATATGATGTTCTTTTTCCTAGTTAATAATTCTGTTTTTCTGTCAAAATAATACCCAGGATGGTCATAGTTGCCAATATCAAGTAACTACTAATTGTTTGTTTTTATGGAATAGGAGAATTTCATCGCAAGTAGAAAAGCTTATGAAGAAAAGGGCCATAACATAGACCCAGCCATGTTCTTGGCTACCTCATATGACAAGGCTTCTGAAGCTTGGACCAAGTTTTCACCCAATACATCTGTGAGTACCATCTCCTGGGTGACTTCTTCTTCTTCTTCTTCTTCTTCTTCTTCTTCCTCAAAATAGCATAACATGTGAGTGGAAGCTCCTCTGAGCAGCTAGTTGACAAAATCCATCCCTCGTTGTGGGGATTATCTTTATGTTTTTTTTTTGAAGGATGACAATTTATTGATAAACGGCAAAGCCCGAAAGAATACAGAACAAAAGGAAAAAACACCTCCAACGAAGCGCGCACGAATGCTAAAAAATTACAACCCGAACTACTTGGAATCCTTAAATTTAGAGGAAGCCGCCGCCCAATCTAAACAAAAGATTTGGCCCTAAGGAAGACACTGACTGGACTGCCTAACACATTCTGAAAGCATTTGATGTAGGACGGCCTTCATGCATGTATGAGACATAAAATTCAGCGGAATAAATCAAGCAATCTAAATTAAACATTCAACAACTATCATCATAATCAAGAAAAATATAAAGGAAACATGCAATAAAAGGGGCTATCATCACAATTTCATAGTGAGGGTTTCAAATCATATGTGGATTGGATCCGGCGAGGGATGAAACCACTCGATCTTGCATTGTTGAGATCCAACGCTCAATAAGGTTCACTAGTTCGGGGAATCAAGGGATTTCTTGGATTAGGGAATGAAAATTTGAGAGAAATAGGTTTAGGGATTAATTATCAGATTTTAGGGTTGTGGATAATGGGAGAAAATAAGTTTGAAGAAAGAGGAAAGAAAATGAATTATCTTAGAAGAAAGTTGGAAGGAGGGAAAAAGAAAGAAGAAGAAGATTGGGGAAGAAGATGAATATCCATAGAGAGAAGGAGAGGAGGGGGGAGATAAGCCACCAAAGCTTTTTTTCTTTTATCAAATCAATAGCATAATGAAAAAGGTTTAGGGCAACACTCTTATAAAATTCAGAATTAGCATAATTACTAAAATACTCTTATTAACAAAATAAAAAAAAGACATTTGCACAAAAAAACGTGCGCACACTAACCCAAAACTCAAATAAATAAAAATGCATAAAATAAACTCAAATCTAAGATGCCCGATGGGCTCCGATGATGGTGTGATGAAAGTGGGCCACGACGAACCAACGGTCCGATTACATCATCATCGCGATCCAATGGTCCGATCATCTCCTCCAAGCAACTTACACGTCTTTCCGAGGTGGGGTCTTCTCAAATGTCTCGGACTACATGTGTAAGGTTTTCGATGCTCCTCAAGTCGTCACGAACGATTTAGGCTCGTCATCATCGAGCCATAAAGTTATAGGTGTCACTCGGCTCCTACGCTAATAAACTCTAAAGGGCTTGATGTCTGCATCAGCATTTGTTGTTCCGCTCCTTCCAGATGGCCCATAATCTTGCCAAAAGAGAGATCCTCCACACCTTGAGGCCCAAATTACCTACTCCACCTGCACTAGGAAGATATCGATTGATTCTAGCTTGACCCATGAAACGCTAAAATTGCCGAAGTTGTTCAATACCTTTCTAGCAAACACAATGTAGGAAGAGATGGTTTATTGATTTCTCATCTTGCAAGCAGAGTAGAGTTGTACACTAGCCAAGTCGAGTCGAGCTTTGACCTGTTCGAGCTAGGCTCGTTCAATGACCACCCTGGCTCGTGATCGGCTCGCCTTCGACCACCCTGGCTCGTGGATGGCGTGGAGATGTGCCTCTAGAGTTTTATGTGATTGCCGCACACCAATCTAATTGAATGGGAGATTTTATAGGATATCTACACGACTAGCCATGCTTCATGGGACAAGAATGTTGGGTGGTCAACGAACAATGTATTCATAGGATGGGTAGTTGAAATGAGGATGTTGAGATGGGTGACGGTAAAATGAGAAAGGATGGAATTAGAAATGAATGCATTTAGGGGAATTTAGGAGTAGCACCAATAGGTATATGTAGGAAAGTAAACTTTGATGGTTTGGCCAAGTGTGATGGAGACAGAAAAATGCCCCATCTAGGAGTGAGTTGGTTCAAGTTTGAGGCTCTAAAGCAAAATGGGAAGGCCCAAAAAGATGTATGTGGAGGTAGTAAGAAAGAAAAGATTTACCTTTCAAAAAAAGTAGTAAGATGAATTTTGTGACCTATGGTTTATTAGAGGATATGGTCCTTGATGAAGTGACATGGCGGAATAGGATTCGTGTAGCCAATCTCTATTAGTTGGGATGAGTCTTAAACGATGACGACACTGCATTGAATTTAAAAGGATATTTAATGTAACTATGTTTTTTTTTTTTAAAGTTTCCAAATTAAAACAAAATAAATTAAAAAATAAAAAGTTTCCAACTTGGAAAACAATGTACACTTCCATTTAGTATGTCAAATGGAGTAGATTATCTATTAGTCACGATTCATTCTGATTTTATTTTATTTTATTTTGTGATGTAACTAGATTTATGAAATCAAAGAACGAAAACTAGTTCTCGACATACAAAAGGGGTGGAAGAGCCAACAACAACTAAATCTGACACATCGTCATTCATATTCCCCAAGGAAAATGAAATGTTTAGCTCAGCAGATAGAACTCTAACATCACAGAAAGAAACACATATTCCCTGGAATACGCCCCTCTCTATTAGCCATTTTCTCACATCTTGGCCACCTCGTCTTCGATGACTTTAACAAAAGTGGGCTTGGATCAATTTTATCGTCTCCTTGAGAGCAAACACTGCCACCTTGTGCATCCTATCATTCTCAACGGGTCTGAAAAAAGTTGCCACCGTTCTCCCCTGAGTATTGATGAGAAGCCCTCCCACCCATACATGCCCATTGTCCTTGCTCCAATAGCCATCAAACTAGAATATCCACTTCCACTCAACCTGTTGCCAGAATAGGTCCACTCCCATCAGCCCTTCTTGTCTCTGGCTTGGACCAAAGGATCCTGCTCCAACTACTGGACAAGGATGCCATGGATAGCCATTGAATGCGTTGTGGTTTGATGCTCAAAGGATGAAATCCTCCTTTAGTCTTCCCTGCAACAGCCTGGACGGTCCACTTCTCACCTTCGAAGACAGTTTTATTCCTCTCATGCTGCTGGTCCCAACACAAAACAAGAGGGCGGAGGTTCCATAGTACTTCACCTCTGGATCTGAAAGGGCAGCTCTCCCAGCTTTCAAGCAACTCATTCACCTTCCTGCTAATCAGCCACTCAACATCAAGTAGACAGAAATAGGCCCGATTTTTGTGTAAAGGAATAGTGAATCGGCAAGTGATTAGCTGTCTCCTTGATTTAGCGCATCACATGCCTATTGGCTAGTCTTAGTCTCCTTCTTGAGCTTATTAACAGTCAAGATTTTCTCGTTAGCCGTTGTCCACATGAAGGCCAAAACATGAGGAGCAGCTGCAAAGTATACTATAGAAGTAGGGCTGTAAATGGGTCAGCAGACCCGACGGGGTACCCGGACCCAACCCATTTAGACCCGACCCAGACCCGACCCATTTGTTAAATGGTACGGGTCTGGGTCCAAGAACAAACCCAATTGCTAAACGGGTTTGGGTCTGGTTTCCTTTATATTAGGCCCGACCTGACCCGACCCGACCCAACCCGAACCCATTTAGTAAGTGGGCAGGTTTGGTCTATGTTTCAAGGGACCCGTCCAGTCCAAACCTGTCCAAACTCGGTTTTAAGCCTTGTAAAATGCTTGCATACTTGATCCAGACCCGGACCCATTAGACCCGACCCATTTATAAATGGGTCTGGGTGGATCTCCCTCTACCAGACCCGAACCCATTTATAAATGGGTATGATGGGTTGACTCGGACCCAACCTGGACCCGCCCATTTAGTAAAAGGGTTTGGGTCTAAAATTTGGACCTAGACCCGTTTAGTAAATGGGCGGGTTTGGTTTTGGCTAAACTCGCCCCAAACCCGACCATTTACAGCCCTATATACAAGGAAAGGAGGCCAAGTCTTCCTTTGTCATCATATGAAAAAGGACTTCGCTAGGATGTAGCTGAGCCTATCCAACACCACATTTATACCGGTCAGCCTACCACTAGAGCATTTTTGCAGGTAGTGACTCTAAACAACTCAGGATACCTTTCTGCTAACGGACTGTTCATGATCCACATGGTCTCCAAAAAGCGGACTTTTTCTCTTCTGTTCACCTCACACCTGGTCTGCCTTGCTAATGTCTTTCCCCAATGCTTCCTCTAGCCTCCACTCTGCAAATGCCCTCCAAATTTTGGATTTTGCCCGACTATTCTCACAGTTTGGGTCCAATTCCATACCAGTGTTTTAAATAGCTACACTATGTAACGTGCAGCTTACGCTACGTAGCGTAGCTTAGCTTTAACGCTATGTAGCTCATGAAAATAGCTTAAGTCGTGTGTAGCCTATGCTACATGATAATTTGCATACACTAAGCTCTACATAGACTACGCTACACGCTATGTAGCTCACATTACAATCTATTTTTTACTACATTAAAATCAATTAATGTTTTCAATGCTTTGTTACATTTTTCTATTTTCAATAAAATTAGTTAATTTTTCTATTTTCAATAAAATTAGTTAATTTTTCAATGCTTTTAGTAAAAATAACATAAGTAACAGTATTAAATCAGTTTCATTACTTTCTTTACATTTACACGTAATCATTACCCTGTCTTATTTTAGGTTGAGTTTAGTTGCACCAAATATCATGAAATATTATTAAATTTTATTATTAATCTGTCTAATTTGGTCCAAAATATCATGAAATTGGTGCAACTAAGCGCAACCTTGATTAAAAATCTAGAAGTAGCATGTAGCTTACGCTACACACTATGTAGCTTACACTTCACGCGTTAGAGTGGTGAATGCGACGTTACACACTATTCGCTATTTAAAACACTGTTCCATACTAAGCCCTATTTTTCCTCCACTATTTTCTTCCACATTGCTTCTTTTTCTGATTGAAACCTCCGTCACCATTTCCCCAAAAGGCTCCAACCAGCCCTAAGCCCACTCATCCCCCTCCATCCTTTGCCAATTATACCTCTTCCCAATTTATAAGGTGAAATCTTTTCTAGTCTTAGCTCCCCTGTTCCCTCTCCCATTTGTTTTCATAGTTATGCTTTATTTTGGGTTGTATGGTATTCATGGATTTATCCCCCTATGCAAGAAAAGTGTGTGTGTGTGTGTGTGTGTGTGTGTGTGTGTGTGTGTGTGTGTGTGTGTTTTACTTTTTATTTTTCATAGCTTTGTGTGGTTTACTCGATGCACGTGGTTTGCGGTGATTGCGTGCATCTGCAGGGATTAGTCTCGCCTTCAAAAGGGGCATGGACACCCTATAGTCATTCAAAAAAATAAAAGAAGCTTTATGTGGTTTCTAATGATAGCTTTAGATTTACGTCCATAGTATCCCAAAACTCATCCTCATCGTAACCTTGCCCAACTATTGGGGCCGACTAAATAAATTCTATATTGCCAACCATTTGTATCTGAGGTCCTATTCTTCGTAAGATAACACGCCTTGTTAACGTTCACATCACTTCAATTCAAATGCTTTTAGGTCTTATTGTCATTCTTTGTTCAGGCCTGTTTACCTAAGCAAAAGCCCCCCCCCCCCCCTCCCCCCCCTGTTAATGAGGAAAAGGAAATATGTTCTTCTTTAAGAAGTTTCTAGGGAAGGGCATCGACTTTTCATTTTGGTATTCTTTTAATTTTGTTGGTGGTAAGGGATGGTTTGTATTTTGTAGAATGATGGCATTCCTGTAAATTTAGAAGGATTCTAGGATCCTCCTATATATTTGACAAGTCTCGTACTTGATCTTGTAGATTTATGGGAATTCTAGGAGAAAATCTTGACTAGTCCAGAAATACTGCTATCATGTAATAAATTCAAAGCAAGCAATGCAAGTCTTAGGTCCTCTTCTCATTCTTGTTGTTGTCTTTCTCTCCATTGCGTTTACATTATACAATTTTCACTTTTGATCTTGGGTTTTCATAGCAAATTGCTGAACCATCTTGCTTTCAATATTTTTTTGGGGCTACTCTTAGGTTGCATTGGAAAGTTGTTAGGTTCCGGTTGGATAAGTTCAGCATCCTGACTCGTTCACTAATGGACCCAAAACGCAGGTCTGAGCGTAGCCCACGATCTGTAATAAGATTATTACCAAGCCTGACCCATGTGTTCGTCTTCATAATGCCAAACCTATCAATCATGAAGCCATGTGTTTGTCTTGGGAGCAAACAAACATTGCGCGTGCTTTTGTTCTTGTGTGAGGGCATATGCGCATGTCTACATGCGTGTCTCTGCTCACGTTCATGTTTTTGTGTGTATAGAAATAATATGGATGGGTTGGTTTGAGTCAAAGCATACCCAAGCCCGACTGTTTATTTATTTGACCAACCTTTTATACCAAAGCCCAACCAAACTCATTATATGCAACCTAAACTTGGTTTTTAAGTAGGTTGGGTTGGTTGGCCCATGGGTCGACCTAACCCATTGCTAATATTATTCTTAGTGTAATACCCTGAATTTCGCAGCCCGAGTATAATACTCTTGCTTCGAAATCGCAAGTGTTAATGAAAGTACACGTAGGTATACTCTTCAACATCATCATATTTACATTGCCATGGGTATACATTACACAAAAGTAAAATAAATTAAACTTTGTAGATAGAGTTCTAATCATTATAAAAATCAATTAAAGTTGTCCACTCAGTTGGGGATTTATTACAAAATTAAATAATCTGTTCAAGTACCAATGGTTCTATTAAAGCATATTAATAAATCTATTTATTGGTTGAGCTCAAAGAGCTCTACTACACTCATGTAGGGCATCTTGTCCACTGGACCTTCAATTGGCTCTTTAGGCATATCTTTATCTTCTAATCCTGCATCATTTGTGGTGTTTTTGAACACCAAAAGAGTGAGTGACCAACTCAATGAAAACTTCTCCCAAGATTACACATCCATCATTGCAGTCCAATATGGTTCATAAATATGAGACAAGGAAGAGAGTGTTCATACAATATTAATTTTATCATGCAAATCTTGATTAATGCATGAATGCACATCAGCATGAGGATGCACATCCACCCAACTTGTGAGATAAACCCATGATGCAAGTGAACGACCAGCACAATGACTTGGAAATCATAAGGGACACATCAACATCATGACCTGAAAATCTTGAAGGACATATCGGCATCATGACCTGAAAATTCCAAAGGACATACATCGGCATCATCCGATAAATTCGAAAAGTACCATGAATGCATGATTAGTCAATCCTTTATTAGTCCGGTTTACAAAGCAACCAATCATTGATTGGAACTTTATACACTTACGTGCCATTTTGAATCACCATACCATGATCAATAAAACTAATTATTGTAAGTATAAGACCGTTCAGGGACACAAAACAAGGTCTCGTCACTCGTACCACTTAGGGCACCAAAACATGTCACAAAGTGACGTCAAAATCATAAACATCATGGTACTAAGTTCATAAACAAAATAGGCCATCTAAGTTACAAGGCATAGTCTAATGAGGTGCATTCTCAACAAAACAACACATAGTTCTCTCATGAATAGTTTTCCATGTAGTCCTTCACACAGATCGTGTCTCAAATTGGGTCCTTAACATGGGCAACCATGCCACACATCCCAAGGTATATAGATTTGATTGTAAACATCATTAATTTATTCCTTAGTATGGATCATTTAAGATTTCTATCACGTAAGCAAATAATGTATGTGGATTAACAATAAATCATTGTTCGTACTAAAGTAATTCTAAATCATGCATGAGTAAAATTCAATCATATTAGGGTTCATAATAACATGTAGAAGCATACTAACCATGTGAATTAGACATGAAATTAGAAGTTTAACTTAAAATAATAGAATGAATGAATTATAACTATTCTATGAATCCTGGCGAAAAGCTTGAAGGGATGTTCTCACCTTTCAAGTCGGATCTCCTTCTAACGTTCCTAAAATCGCATTTGCACACTTTTGGATCAAGCTCTAACATAAATTACATAATTTGTACGGTTGGGTTGATATATTACACACTTTGTTCAGTTAGTATAAAAAACTAGATTTTTATTGTATAGATTTTGGGTTTTGATCTACGGCGTAGATCTAGGTCTGGACTTTGGGAATTTTGATTCCCACATCACTATAAACAAAATTAAAAAAAATATAAATAGAATAAAAATTTAGAGAGAGTTGAGTTGGAGTGTTGGACCTACCTTTACCTTCTCTCTCTCCACGTCAATTAGGAAGAGGGGAAGAGACTCACGCTCCCCCCTCTTAATGGGGTAGCTATACGTCCGTGCGGATGTGCGTTTGCATGTCACTAGGCTGTGGGAACAAGGGTTTAACCATGTGGGGGCCATTGGATGATGTTTTGAATGATATAAACCGCTCCTCCCTTGGGGTTTTCAACGATCTTAGTGGTAGTGCCTTTTGTTTGGATTTTGGACACTCAGATCAAAGTGTATTAGCCTTTGATCAAGTTTATGGTGGGCTATGCATGATCAATGCTCATCTTTTGAAAAAAAAAATGCGTAGTTGGGTTCCCTTTTGTTATGGTCGAAATCTCACTATGAATGGACGGTGAGAAAGCCTCAACTTGAATGCCCACTTCTAGGGGGTTAAGGTATTTGGGAAACATTAGGTTTCTTTATTTTAAGTAACTTGGTCATTAAGGAACCTAAAGTGGGTGCTTAGAATCCATGGATGGACCTATGCAAATAGATGATTTAACCCGTTCATAAGATTAAGAATGTAGTCCTATGACTTGTAAAGTTTATTCCACAAACATGAGACGCTAAATTTAAGGGTTAAGGGGCTGTTTTGCTAGTTTGGGCCCTTTCGTAATGATCTAAAGGTTAAGATTTGGTTTGGACAGTTGAAATGTGCCCAATGACCTACAGTAAAAATTTGGTCACGATCAGATTGTAGGAACTGGTTCTTTTAGGCATCTCTAGCTCTAGGTTAAGGTGAGTATTTAAAATGAACGCTTGTTTGAGCTAGGTTGTATTGGATGGTGGAAAAAATTTGTACATGAGATGTGATGAATTGGTTACGATTCTCACGGTCATCTAAGACTATTGGTGTGAACGGATTTTCGGATCGATTGGATTTCTAAGAGATTAATGGCTTTAATGTACACCTTGATTCTCATAACTAAGGTACTTTCACCTTAATTGCGAGATGTGTGGTTACGTTTATAGGAAACAATCCTACTAAGACTCCTAGTTATCACGAGAGTTTCATTGCATTCTACCGGTTCAAGATTCGGATAAGTGGGCCCATGCAGTCATGGCCCTTGATTCATGGAAAATGAGTCTAGACGTACGTGTGTGTGTGTGTGTGTGTGTGTGTGTGTGTGTGTGTAGAGTAATGCTCAGTTCACAACTAGTTGTATGTCCAACTAGTTGGTGTTTGGTGCCCACCATGGTGTTTGTACAATATCTTGCCCATCCATTAAGATTATCCCATCACGAAAATGAGATGACCCAAAAATCAGGTTGATCCAACTATTAGGTGGGGTACACCATAGGAAACCATGAAACAACACCTATAAACTCCACATTCACATGGAGCATCACATTTTCATGGTTGGATCGTCTTGATTTTTTGTGGATCCTATTTTTATAGTGAGACAATCTTTCTGTGCGGACCAAATATCATACAAACACCATAGTGGCCCCCACATGCCAACTAGTTGCGTGTGAGCATTTCTCATATATATATATATATATATATATATATATATATATATATATATATATAGTCTAAAGATTAGGTTCCTCAATCGGACTATTGGTTGAAGCTTTATAAAGGATTTAAGGTGTAAGTTCATATCCACCACTAATTTCTAGGTTGCTTTAGACATCATACTTTTACATCTCATATTGGAATTCCGACAGAGTTAAGAGTTTATGACCAGGGTGAGCAACTTGGTCGGTTCAGTCTCGTGATCGCCTTTCCAGATCAACGGCTACGAATACACCGTACTTTAGTCCACCATGATCTAGTGGGCCACTTGGTGATTTGACCATATAGGGTTGTTTCCCTAGTATTACTACGATGTTTCGACGGAGGGTTTTGAAAACATTATAGCCTGATTGGCTAGAATTGTCAATTTAGGGCGTAATTGGGGATAAGGGCATTTTTGTAATTTTGTTACAAACCGTGATTTTTTCTAAATTGTTCCTACCCATTATTCGGGGTATTCTTCATGATGGGTGACAAACCAAAGTTTCAAGTGTAGGTTATGTGTATTCCTACACACATATACCAAATTAAATTTTCATGATAACACTCGAGGACTTTCAATACCCGGGTATCGAAAAGTTCGGGCCACTTAGGCTGCTTCAAGTGGCCTCATTGAAGATTATATACTTCCTAGTTATCTGGCACACTCACGTCAGTGTCATAATCTTTGTTATGTGCATCCTCTCCGCACTCTTCCCAACTTACCTTGAGTGCCATTGGCACATGAGGTGATCCCACACCACTCCATTGGCACTTCTCTGCTTCATGTTGAACCCTCAAGCTTTGAATCTCCAAGTATTGCCTATTATATTAGGGTCAAAACCTTTGAAGCATCCTAGGCAGGAGTAAATGATGGAGAGCTGATATAAATGGTTCGATGATGTGCAACAAAAACCAAAGATAGCTCCACAAAGAAGGGAACTTGATTAGAGTTGAAGGACCTAAAAAAGTGGATCAGAGGAAAACCTGAAAGGGCATGTACTGATGTGGTTACAACTTACAAGGGATATGAAGGTTTAAAAAATTGCTGAGCGTAGGTCCTTCAAGATTTCCTTTCTTTCTCTCTTGTGAAATCAGGATGTTTGTTTTGCCAGACTATATAGAATACTAATTCTTTGAGAGCATCTGTATAATTATTTATAAATCCTTCATGAATGCCTAAGGCCTTGGGAAAGAAACTACTGAGTTCTAATTACTGATTTGGATCTTTATATTTGTAATTTAAATGCATTCCTTGGACATAATCCTTGAAAGCCACTATATATTTAATGCTGTATTTTTTTTTTTTTTCCGATGTATTTCTGTTTTTTCTAACCTTTGGATCTTTTTTTTTTTTTTTTTTTTTTTTGTGTGGAAGGTGCTTAAGAGGATGGTGTCGTATGCCCGAAGCAGTGCAGACCTTCTAGCGAAGTTGATTCTAGAGGGTCAGACAGGTCCTTATAGGTGGGAGGTGAGGCAGAATAATCTTGGTTTAGTTATTTGAGTGGCTTTGTATTTTCTCCACTCTTAAACTTCTCATCGCATTGTACATGGATCTGTTCTTCAGTGCCTGTTCCGGACTCCTTTGAACAACTATGATGCTGTAATTCTTCTACACAAGGATAAACTGCCTTATCCTCAACGCCTTCTTTTCCCATCTGAGATGAACCAAGGTTTGTTCTACTTCTAACTAGTTAATTTGTTGGGAGATTGGTCCTCTAATGTGTTTGGTATGAAAGCACCCATGTCATAAACTCGTGCAGGAAGGCTTGTCATTCAAGGGAACACAAGCAAGGATTTCCGTCCCTATATATCACTTGTAAATAAACAACAGAGCTTTGAGGAAATAAGAAATATGTTGATGGTGAACTTCGATCCAACCAGTTGTTTTGTTGAGGATCTAAAGGTAAAGGTGAAATTTTTCTTATATAATCACGTGTTATACAATGAATTTACAGATGTTGAGATGAGGTAGAACTTGTTCAGCACATTATGTTGGAATGAAAAAATGAACTGACAAATGTTCGATTTTGCTCATAGAGAAAGTTCCCTGACACATTCAAGGTCTGGTATGATACTCTTGGAGGTGATGCCATTGGCCTTACGTGGGAGAAATCAGGGTTAAAGGTAACCAAAGTTGCGACTCTAATACTCTCTTTGCTATCATATTTGGACATTTTGTGGGTTGCCCATCATGTGCTTAGGCCCTGTTTTGGATCAAGGAAATGAGAATGTGAATTTGGTAAATCCATGAACTTGACAAATTTATGGATTTATTTGGATTTAATAAATTCCACTATTTGGGAATCAAACTACAAATCCTTGGATTTGGGAGTGTTTATTGCAATGGTAGAGCATTTATTGCAAAGGAATTACTCATTTCATGTTTATAAATTATAAGAGTTTCATTTTTGAGGATTTGCCAAGTCTTTAGTTTTTAGAGATTTAGATTTTGCCCCAAACCTGTGGATTTGGGAAAGATGTGAATTTGGCAAATCCTCAACAAAAAATAAGCAAGGGAGATTTGAAATCTGTGGATTTCACAAATCCCTCGCCCCAAACAGCCCCTTACGAAATTTGGCATGCTGACATCTTTATGCTGTTATATCATATATGGTGACATTGAACAGTATATTATGCTAACTTTAGTTCATAACAGAGAATAGAAAATATCTCCAGATAAGCAGCCATAAATTAAGCGATATACATAGTACCAAAAAGGGGAAAAGGGAGGCAGAAAAGCTACAATGGAAATAAAATCTTTTTCCTATTAGACACGTTGGATGTGTTTCACATGTGTACCAGACACGTTTAACATGGTGATCAATTGAAACAAGGAGGGTTTTATATTATGAAACCTCTTCTGGAATAAATCAGTCACAACTAGAGAGAGCATACTCCCCCGCCCGGGGTCTCGGCAAATGGCTAGCGCTGTCGGTTTTCTCCCCACAGACCCGATGCACGTGGTTTGTGGGCGATTGCATGCATCCGTAGGGAATAATCTCGCCTTAATAAGGGGTGGGGACACATTGTCGTAAAAATAAAAAAAAACCACTAGAGAAAGTATACATTCAACTGATTGACAAGCACATGCAATTACTAACGCATTTAATATGTTAAAGCATATTGATGATTTTGATATTTTCTTGACAAGATTCTTGGACTGAGCTTGTTGTATACTACAAGTCGATTTTCTCAGAATCCTCTTGGAAATAGTCAATAAGTTTCTGTGGGGGGGGGGTAGCATTTGTCTTTTCAACTCATGGATGAGAGTAGGCTGCTCTTGCTTCTCTTCATCTGTGTTTAGCCCACATGTAAGCACGGTACAAAGGAACTGTGAAACAAAGGCTCTATGGGGCTCACTGTGATGACTATGTAACATCCGTACCATATATCTGTGGTACAGGTCATGTAAGGACGCCTGCCCAAAAATCAGGCAGATCTAAAGCTCGAGTGGCCACAACTGGAAAAAGTTAGCCTAGGTGGCACACATTGAAACCCTTAAACTTTTTCTCTTACTGCGTGTAGCCCACAGTGCATGTAGCCTCACCCTTTTCCTTAGACTCTCCCTTTGTTTATCTATCCGTACTCTTTCCGCGTGCATTGCATGCACCATACCCACTAGCTGCCTCAAAGAAATCATTATTTCTACGACACCTCTTGATTTCTTTATTTTATTTTAGTCTCGGGCATGTCTAACCTCCAGTCTTTCGCCAACATGACACTTAAATTAAAACCTGGAGAAGACTCTTTAAATCAATGATAACAATAAGTTACCTTTATTTACATCCGACTCTGACTAACAAATATATCCGTCCTTTCTAATTTTGGTTTTACAATGGTATAACTTGAAAGGGTGGTGGTATTATATTGTAACCAAAAGTAGTGATGATGGGTTTATTATCAGTGATAATGGGTGTTGATCATAGCTCTAAAACTTGCTGGTTCGACTTGGAACTTGGCTGAGTTGACTTACCCATTGAGATTTCAAGCTGAGTCATTGGGAAACTTAACACTAGGCCCGACTCAGCCTTGATTCGGAGAGACTCGCCGAGTCAACTCAATGGCTCTCTGGAATCAGCACAACTCGGTGACTCGAACCAAGTTACCGTTCTTGTGAGGGGGGATTTTATTGAAAACAAATAAGTTGGGAGTCAGATTCGAACCCCCAACGTTGCCGAAGGAAGGCAACAACCTTAACTAGTGCGTTATATGGAATATTGTTACTGTCTTACATTCTATGTTACTTATATTAGATCTAAACTATTTTAAATATCTATCAACATTCCTAATATTTTTAATTTATAATAATTAAAATACCTAGTTTGAGTCGGGTTGAGTCTTCGAGTCAAACCAACTTTGCTGAACATTGACTTGAGTCGAGTTTTCAGGTTTTTGAACTATTTTGCCAATGGCGATTCGCCTTGCGATGTCAGCTGACATACATCGCCAAAAAAGTCCCCAACCAATGTGCTACCTATCATTCTCTTTTGTCTGAAATGATATGTTCAATAGTTTTCTGGGAGCAGTGAATCACCTTTTTTTTTTTTTTTTTTTTTGGGTTAGTACACACCCCACTGTTAGTACACACCCCACTGTTAGTACACGCACCCTCACTGTTAGTCACACTGCAATGTTAGCCACCACCTACTTGGGAATCAATACCAAGACCTCAGTGTTGAAGTGAGGTTATCTTCACTCAAGTCTACCACTTGATCTATGGATCGGGGTGTCATATTGTTTCACACAGTAACTTATATTGGTTGGTGCCATCATCTGAAATTTGAAAGTCTGTGTTCCATCATGAAAAAAATGCAAAGATGATTGCCATTTAGAAATTCTAACATGATGTCTTTGTTTTGTTTCCCAGAAACGGCAGCGGGAAGAGCGTGAGGTTGCACAAGATACAATAGAAATACTCAAGGAGGTGGGTGAGGTAGGTAAAGGGTTTGTGAAGAGTATTTATCATCTCAAGGCCCCAAGGATTCATAGCTAGATGTATTGAGAACCTTTTATCCATCCATCTTTTGTTTGTGGCTGGTACACAGTTTATTTTTTGTTAGTTACAGCAGTGTATCAGTCAAATTAGTTTTTTGAGGATGCCAAATCTACTGCGGAACTGTATTCATCCTACAATGAGCATGAGAGCTTTCCCAGTCTGCCTGCCTGAGTCCTCCATGGATTTCAATTCATTGCGAAGAAGGGTTTCTCCTGAAATGAGAAGCTTGCTCTGAAATCTGGAAGTGTCATCCATTTCTGTGTGTTTCAAAACAAAGGAAAAGAAGCTACTTTGGTGTATAAGACTGGCTAGCGGCCGTGTGCATGCTTATGCATGGCCAAGGTTTATAGGAGATTTTGAATGGTCCTTAATGGTTATTATGCTGTAAATATCAAAATTGTCCTTATAAATTTATCTTCATTTTATGTAATGCGAGTAGGAAGTGATAGTTTTGCCCCCACAATTAGTTTTTTTGGGATAAGTTGAGTTTGCCGCCTACTTTTAAATTGATATTTCGAAACCTGCCTGCTTTTAAGTTATTTAAAATAATACACTTAAAGGAATAAAAGATGTCAAGAAAAGCACTTTGTTGACCTTGACTAACTGTAGTGGACGGAAAGGCGCCGATAACGTGTGAAAATGACCACTTTATCCTTAATGTCATTCATTTTCACAAGAATTACCCTACCAGTTAGAAAGATTGCGAGTTATAGACTGTGGAGCCATCAGGATCGTACCAGATGATCGGAGATGTCCATCTGTTTTGTATGATCCTACCAGATGATCATTGACGTCCATCTGTGGGGCAATCGTTATCCTAGCAAATGATCAAAGACGTCCATTTAGGACTGAATGTTTGCCATTGAAAGATTTGGAGGCCATAAGCATGAAATTTATGTTTTCCCTTTATGCAGGTCCGTGACTTTATGAACAGGCCTACCACCGAATGCCTACCGTTGAAAGAGTTTGGGGCCACTGTTTACTATGGTGTGTGGTACACTCAAGGCTTTGATCTGCCTTCATTTTGGTATAAATGGATGGACGACTTGAATAAAATACATATATTATGATGGCCCCCAAGGAGCTCCAGACAAGACTATCTATCCTAATGAATGCTAAGTCAAATGTATACATTATTGAATAGAGGAGCAAAGAGCAATTTCACTATCTTAAATGAGCTAGGACACAAGTAGAGGCTATCAATGTTATTTCGTACTAGTTAGAATAATCAAAATAAGTTCTGTTTATACACCAGATTTGGATTCCTCCAATTGGATGCAATCAATTGCAATATGATGCAACGAACAAAAAAAAAAAACAAATATGAGCAGTAGGAGGAGAATAAGGAAAAGATACAAAATAAATAAAAAGAAAAAAGAAAAAAAGGGTGAGTAGAAAACTTATTAGATACCGGAGTCAATGGTATCTAATAAGTTCTACCTACTATTAGATTTGAACCAATGACTCCCGATTAGATAAATGTATACAATGTCGATTACAAAAAATTACACAAAATTACAGAAAATCTTAAAAAATTACAAAAACTCTAAAAAAAAGTATAAAAAATCTAAAAAAGTATAAAAAAAACTCCAAAAATTGCTTTTTATATACGAATTAAAATCAACCTCAAACTTCCTCCTTCAATTGGGCCAAAACATTTTTTTATCTAGCATGACCTGTGAAATAAAGAAATATATGTTTTTTTATTAGAGAAGTATGGATGAAAAGATAATCAATGGAGCAAGCTAATAAAATTAAGACTCTATAAACCGAAGTAATAGTAGGCCTTGGATCATTTCTAGCGAATGTACATATGACTTGGATCCTGTATAGAGTGAAGAGTCTAATATGAGCAAGAGTAAGTATGTTAGGAGTCTACACAGAGTGAAAACATCATGCGATCATTATCAGCAAAATTATATATATATATATATATATATATATATATATATATATATATATATATATATATATATATATATGTTCTGGATTAGAAAGTTAGAACCAACACATCCAAATGGATGAAAGAATCCAATACAAAAGAAAAATCAACAAATCCATTGAAACAACTCTCAGAAGCTAGAAAGAAAAATCAACAAATCTAATTCCACACTCCCTATAACTTTAAAATGAAAATTTTGAAAGAAATAGTATAAACATTAAAAGAGTACAAACATGCTTGTGGTTTTTAGATTGCTTTGCTTGAAACAATACTTGTAAGCTGAAAAGGGTTCTTAAAGCATAATCAACCTTTATATTGAAATAGTTCATGCAAGCTGAGAAATGTCCTTGGAATGAAAAGAATCAAAATTAGAAGCGAATTCAATAGAAGGCAAACTTAATTCAATACAAAATGCAAAAGTAATAGATCGAATGAAATAACTCCTATAAGATGAAAATAAAAATCAGCAGATCGAATGAAATACCTCCTATAAGATGAAAATAAAATCAGCAGATCCAATTCTATAGCCCTTAGTAAGATTAAAAAACTAAAGTAAGATATATTGAATTGTCCAAAACCAACTGAAATGAAAATAATATCGACAGAATGAATTCAAAACCAAAGCAAAAAATCAACTGAAAAGGTAAGTCCAATTGAAAAGGTAAGCCCAACTGAAAAGGCTAACTGAAAAGGTAAGTCTAACTGAAAAGTTAAGCCTAACTGAAAAGTCTAACTGAAAAGTTAAGCCCAACTGAAAATGCCAACTGAAAAGATTAGTCCAACTAAAAAAGGCCTACTGAATGAATCAAAAACCAAAGTAATATTAATAGATTCAAGTCAACTAAAATGGAAGTAAGATTCCAACATCAAAATAAAATCAACAGATCCAATTCCATGGTCCCTCTAACCTGAAAAAATGCCAACATAATGAATTCATATCTAAAGCTCAATCAACAAATCTAATTTAACTGAAGTTAAAAAGGTTAATCCAACTGAAATGAGTGTAAGAATCCTAAACCAAAGTAAGATCATCTAATTCAATTCCAAATCAACTGAAATGAAAATAAGATTCTAACATCAAAATTCAACTCCACAGTCCTGGTAACATAGAAAAGCCCAAATATAATGAATCCAAAAGTAAAGTAACATTAACAGATCCAATTCAACTGAAATGAAAAGGAAAGTCCAACTAAAATTCAAGTTCCTATCGGACCAAAGAAAATAACCAAAACTAGAGAAGTTACAATCCAATAGTCCTTATATATTAAGAAGGCTAGTGACAATTGAAAAAATCGAAAAAAAATGAAAGAGTAGGCTGAAATACTGTCTTATAGTGTTCTATCTAGTAAACGTTATTACAAATATATCTAATATAACCTACTCAACGAAAGAGGAAGATGAAAGTAATAATGACTGATATGACAATGAAAAAGACTACCGCGAATACTACACAACACCCACATGCGCCATACATCATTCATTGCATATTACTGGACACTTTCAAGTGATCATTGATTGCTTGTTCATTGTCCACCGTCTGAATTGCAACATTCTGAAATGATCTCCTCAAAATTGATCCAGACGTAACAACATTAGACGTAGATGCCTGGGATGGGATTCGAGGCTGTGAGTCTTCCGATTGTGTGGTTGTTGTTTCAACCCATATAAAATCACCCCAGCGTTTCTGTCATTAGTTTGTGTTCGTTAGATAAAAAAATTTACCAATAAATCAAGTAATATTAATTTAGAATATATTATACTCACCACTCCGAATGGACATTTATAGAAGTATCTTCCAGAGTTTTTTGGTGTCTTTGACAATAATATTTTCATCGGCCTTGCTCCGCATGAGCAAAGTCGATTCGGGATAGTAGCTTTATCCATTTCAATGAAAACAGTAACTATATAGTTTCAACGTTCAAGTGAGTAAAGTGAATGATAAATCTATTCACAATATGAGCTAATAAGTCCATGAGATGAGATAACAATCATAATATGAGTTTACATGTCCATGAGATGAGATAACAATCATATTATGAGCTAACATATCCATGAAATGAGATAAGTCAGTTCCATATATAGTCATAATATCAGTGTCACGCTTGGAGTAGCACAAAAAAAGTCAATTTCATACAAACCCCAAAAAATTGAACCCACAAAATGTTTAAGTACACATCTAATAGTATCCGAAAGTATGTAAAGTCATTGCTTTAGAAAGACTAAAGTCATCTGTGCTCCGAACTAGGCCAACAGCAAGCTCTTACCTGCACATATGATGATAGATCGATAGAAATGATTATCCATGGATTATAATGTATACTATAAAACGAAGAAAGTTATGTTACTATGTACCTATCATTAACTAATTGGTTCTTTGCATGTTCTCCTATTGTGTCCAAGTCCTCTACAACGACTACATTTAGTTGTTTGAGAGCACGTTGGACGACACTCGTTCTCACCTCGGATTCTTAACCTTTTTGGTCGGCCGAGTGGACGCCTACATGAAGGTGGAAGCACGGTGTCCTCGACCATAGGCCAAGATCTGTGGTCTGACATTGGTTGGATAAATGTATCGTACATCTTTTTGTATGAATCTATTAAGAAGTAGGACTCACAATAGTCCTCGACGTTTCCACCTATCATCCAGATTACAGTAATTGTATGTTTACATGGGATTCCCATCATATCAAATCAACAACAAGTGCATTTGTATTCAGGCAAATTTACAAAAACTGAGCCTTCAGGTGCGATGACCTCAAATAATCCTTCGGTCGCTTGCCTAGCAGTATACTCACGTGCCTCTTGCGCATTCTTCTTTAGAGTCTTCATAATGGTAGGGACAATGCGAGATGTCCATTTGTCTGCTTGTGTCCTCCTAACAGCCATGCTGTTCATTATCTTTGACCTGATTGTGTCAAGGGTAGTGACAATTGACATTGTTCTATACGGTTGAATGTAGTTGTTAAACGACTCGAATATATTATTTGTCACATGGTTAACAAACGCACTATCTTGAAAATGGGCTTGAGTCCAACATTGAGGTGATACTTTCTTGATCCAATTATGAGCTTCTGTCGACTAGTTCTTAACCTCCGTCATAACATGCTCAAAGTTGAAGAGTATAAATGCACGTGATGCTCGCCAAAATCTATTTTTAAAAAACTTTCCTTTGTACTTCTTTTGAAAATTTTGATACAAATGGCGTACACAATATCTATAGTATGTAGATGGGAATATCGGGTCAACAACTTCAACTAACCCTTTTTGTCTGTTAAACATTATAACCAGCTGTCGTGGTTCTCCGATACCGCAACACAATGTATTCAAGAACTATTTCTAGCTTTCTGTATTTTCTCCTTTTACAACTGCTATTGCGAGTGGAAGTATCCCATTGTTTCCTTCAATTGTTATTGTAGCTATTAATGCACATTTAAATCTAGTCTTGAGGTGGCATGCATCAAGCCTAAAGAAAGGCCTGCCTACACTAAGAAAACCATCCAAACATGCACGGAAACTCATGAAGAATCTTTTGAAGAGTTGATCATCGCAACTCTCACAGTGATATTTGATGATACTTTCTGGATTAAATGTCAATATAGCATGAGCAAACCTTGGGATTAAAGTAAATGATTCTTTCAGAGAACCATTTATCTTTTTGCGGGCTAATTCCCTCCCATGACACATCCTCTGATATAGTATCAGTATGCCATAGGTATCTTTAACATGCTTTGTTAGAGCTGTGATTTTTATTTCTGAATCTTCACGTACTTTGTCGACTACAGCAGTACAGATCCATTTTGCTGTAGCTATGTTGATTTCCTATGTTGTTAATGGATACACATGCGTGTTCGTCCATATGAGTTTTCACTATAAAGTTTATGCCATTTTGATGACAACTGACATGTATTATCCAACAACAATTGTCATTCTTACACTTGGCAGTGACCCGCTTCGAATCGTTGTTAATGTAAGTCACTTCGACTCCACGCGTTACACAATAATGCCAAAGTGCTCCATGAAAGCTTCAACGTCATCGAATTCTTGTTTAATATAAAAGTTCGGATCTGCACTAGTGAATCCATGAATTTCCACATCCTCTTCATCTTCATCAATCTCGTTATGTAGGTCATCATTCGAGACTTCTAGTATTTCGAGTTCAGGTGGATCCTGGGTGTCCAGCAGATATCTATAATCTGCTAGACTGACAATAGGATCATCAATACTTTGTGCTTCATCATAGTCGTCCTCATTATCGCACCTACCAGGTCGACTTGTACTTGCATCATCTCCATGTACCGGCGAAGTACTTCCCATGTTTGTCGATCCTGTGACCATGACATATATTTTTATCCTCAACTTTTTCTTGTTTTGATACATATGAAACATCTCTAACATTGAGGCGTCAGATTCTACCACTCCCATACTCTCATGTAGCATTTTGCGTGGCAATTTATACTTCATTTCAATCTTCTCTCTTGTAGAACAGTTTGCTAAACTAAGTGCTTGGCAATTTAAGTCCATAAATGAAACCCTATTTATATCTATATCAAACTCTTCCATCTTTCCATCTTTATATTCTAACTCGCCGGCTACACTCATGACATAATATCCCCCATAGTGGAGTTGTGTCACGACAGTATCATCAATGGAAGTCATCTTATCACCTGAATATAGATTATTTCCTACAAGATAATGTTAAATAACCATGAATTTAGTTGTACTGTGTACATAAGATTAAAATGGGGATTAGCCAAACATATTTGAGAATTAAAATCTAGAACAGAAAAATCAAAATAGAAAATAAATATATAAAAAAAAAACATGAATTTAGATGTACTGTGTACATAAGATTAAACTGAGGATTAGCCAAACATACGTGAGTATTAAAATGCATAATAGAAAAAATCAAAATAGAAAATAAATGTCAAATAACTATCAATTCATCTATACTCTGTATACAAGATTAAAATGGGGAATTAGCCAAACACGTGTAAGTATTAAATGCATAACAGAAAAAATCCAAATAGGAAATAAATGTCTAATTACAAACTAGGTTTCATATTCCCAAATCCCTAAATGTCGATTGGATTTAGATTAGTAAAAATCTCAAAATTCAAACTTAGAGAAATACACAAACTCGATTGGGAATTATGGTAACGAAAGCCCCAAATTCAAATTCGGGTTTAGGGTTTAATAATGCCCAAATTCGAATGGAAATTAGGGCAACGAAATGCCCAAATTTTGTGCCTCAAGCTTGGTAATATAAATCTCTAATTTTGACAGAAAATCTACAATTTTGAATTAGGGTGTTGTCATGCACAAAATCCCCAATCTCGAATTAGGAAATCCCTAATTTTTAATTTCCAAATTTGATTCGGGTATACAAATCCTCAAGTCACCAATGCAATGTCATATTAGGGCCACAGATGCATCTGTATCCCCAATTTGTAAATCCCAAATCTCCTATTTTAATTCGCAAATTTGATAAGGGTATACAAATCCCCTAATCCTCACTGCAAATGCTGTATTAGGGCCACAGATGCATTTGCAGGGTCCATATATACCGCACACGAAAGACAAAAGCCACTTTACTACATCTCGAGTCATCAGATTCCCATGGACTCGACACATATATATTGTTTAATAGAGATAAAGTCACATGGGGCCTTGGACGCACAAGAAAATGTGTGAGAGAAAGCGACGGATATTGCCATTGCACATGGGGCCCTGCACTTAAAGCAGACGTCTATAAATATGTATGAGATATTTGAACGAAGTGCTTCCATGGTCACGGGTAGGTGGATTTCGTGAGGAGGAGGTTTCTTACCACAGTCAAGAAAAATTGTTGCTGCCGTCTTCCAGAATCGCCGAGGGTTTCAGCTGAGAAGAGGGCCTGCTACTGTGTTCCGGATAAAATGAGATGACGAGGAACGAAGTGAAGGAGCTTTCTTATAGGGTTTCCAAATGGAAAGGGCAACGAATGAAGAGAGAGATTTTTTACAGCTTATCATATCTGTGTCATTTGATTTTCTTCCAAGGACACAGTTTGGAAATCAAAGCCATTAGCATCATGATAAACACCAGCCTCAAAAAACCAGTCCACTCATCAGGTGGGCCGAACCTTGAACAATGGTCTGACTTAAGGAAGTGGGGTGGCCCACCTGATTTTCGATTCACCTGATCTTCGTAGTGGTGCTTAAATTTTACACACATCGGTTGTCCTACAGATGTGACAAATGGATGGCTGTACGTTTTCAGTTCTCATTGTACCCACCAGTTGAGCAGTTGAGATTGTAAGATCAGATATCACACCAACGGTTCGGATCACCTCTCCATGGGTCCCACAAAAGAACTCCATACTGAGAAATAAGCGTTGGGGCAGTGGTAGACTAAGTGAAGATAACCTTGTTTCAACACTGAGGTACTGGTATCGATTCCCAACGTGGGCACTATGAAGTGTCGATCCCAACGTGGGCACTATGAAGTGTGACTAACAGTGTGGGTGTGTCTACTATTAATAGTGGGATGTGTGTACTAACATAAAAAGGGGTAACAGCTTAGTGGGGCCCACTTTGTTGTTTGTATTGTATATCCACTCCGTCCATCAGTGTTTCCAGATGATTTTTTTATCGTGGTCCCAAAAGTACGGTGTGCCCTAAGAAGGTTTCAACGGTGGATGTCATTATCCCCACTGTTTCCTGTGGTGTGGTCCACTTGAGATTTAGATCTAGTTCATGTTTTTCACAATGCCCTAAAATGATCTGAGAAAACTGATGGACGGAGTGGATATACAACACACTCATCAAGGTGGGCCCCACGATCAGGGTTCACCCACTAAGCTGTTCCCCTTACTAGCCTAATCCGCGCCTGAGAGGGAGAGTAGGGGAATGCATGAATGGCCGCTCTTTTCAAATTCAAACGTCTTCTCCTTCATAATCATATCAATGGCTGTCCATACATTATCCTAACCCTTCATCACACATCACCAACGGCTACGAATCCCCGAAATCTCTATCTTCTACTTAATACCGCTGATTGTGGGGTCCGCTTGGATGCCTACACCAAGGCCCGATCCCTCCAAAATGGCAAGCAGCTCCACACATACATGCTCTCCGCGTGTAGCACGTCTACTCATTTAGGACCTTTCTATGATGTCTTAGGAAGATGGTAGAGGTATTCTTTTATAAAGAAAACCCGCACCGCCTTTGGATTTGCAGTAACTCTTTCACACTTGGAGTCGGCTGTGGACTAGTCGGAGCTTAAATCTCAACGGACATAACTGAAATTTGAAGAAAAATCTTGCAACTGTCGATCGGTTGATTTAGGCATTTTTTTGGACAACAAGTTCAGCCAGAATCTGTCAAAAAATCAACCTTGTCGCGGCTAACGGTGTCAATGAGCTGAGTTAGGGCCGTGCCAAGCTCTGTCCAAACTCGGCCCGTAAATTCCAACCTTAGTCCAAACCCGGCCTGGGCCAGTGACGGGCCAAGATAGTCCAATCCGAGCCCAGCCCAAATTGGTTATACAAGCCCCTCGGCTGTAACCCAAGCCCAAAAACTTTTCCATTTTTCAACCTTGTAATTCTTTGTGGCTCTAAGCTAGAGAAATAGCTAGTGTCCAATGTGCATAGATGCATTTTTGCTCTTTTTTTTTTTTTTTAGGTGCATTGCTTGTGTTTTGATATTTATATTGTATGGTTTATGAATATTTCGAACTCATTTTGGATGTAACTGCATCAGTTTTATTAAATGATGCATAGTTTAAGACCCTGTGTAAAGGAATCTTCTTATGCATACTTGACTTTTGTGATGTTTTGAGTTCTAAGTGTGCCTCTTTTAGTGTCTTTTGAAGTTTCATTTCAAAATTCCATCATTATCGCAATGTTTTCCCAATGTCTTCCTTAAACAATGATACATTGCTCCATAAATGTGATAATTTCCTTGCATTATTGATGTTTCTGGTCTCCCAAGGGTGTGATACCTGATCACTGTATGAAGGTATTCGATTTTAAAGTGGGGCATTTTATGAAGGTATCCAATTCAAAGGGGGAAATTAGGGGTAGGATTTCTTTATTTATTATTGGTAATTAATTGGGCTAAGGTGCTTCTTGAAATTGATGGTCTCTTGAGAGGGGAGTGTTTTAGATTTTGTAACTTTGGCGGCTTACTTTCCTGGCCATGCAGACTGGGATCGGTTGACAAGTGGCTCGATATCACACATTTATATACTGAAGATGCGGTTGTCTATCACGTGAGAAGAAAAAATTTATTAACTTCTTGTTAAAGGTTATTAAATATATGAAAGGAGAAAAAAATCATTTACTTATTGTTGAAAGTCATTAAATATATGTGAGAAGAACAAAATTATTTACTTCTTGTTAAAAGTTATGGTCTACAAATCTATTCCAACTATTAACGAATTCCTAGGATTTTAGGTTGAATGGGGATTGTAGTTCTTTCTACTTTAAGAAGTATAATGACAGAGCATGAAGCTCGACTAGAAGGAATTGGAGGAGAAGTTTCGTGTTACATATGGTGATCCTTTTGGTATCCTATGTTGATCCATAACTTCCTATTTGTAAAAAAAAGGAGAGGAAATACGGGTTGTTTAATATCACTTAAATATTCAACGTAATAATAAATAAATATAGTTATATTTTTTGTCCATTCTTTAACTTTATATGGGTAATGCAAAAAATCGTACACTCTAACAACTCACCCGCCTCTCTTATCCTCACCTGCCTCTACTTTCCTTCCATTGGTTTCAAATAAGATATTAACCATTCATCTAAAGACACATGTCATTCTCTAATAGACTTTTACTATTCTTACCTACTCCAACTTTCCCTACTTGCATTGGTTTGAAAGAAATCTTAGCCCTTCATTTTGAAGATACATGTCATTATCTAGAAAGCTTGAGCTACACTTAAATCTACTTACCTTACTTCTTACCTACTTCTACTTTACCTACTCGCACTGGTTTGAAAGAAATCTTAGCCATTCATTTAAAGACACATGTCATTATTTAAAAAGCTTGAGCTACACTTACCTCTACTTTCCTCACTATCACGAGTTTTAAACAAATCTTATCCAGTCATCTACAGACACATGGCGTTATCTAGTAAGCTTCCTCAATGACTCTTGTATCTCTAAATAATCTCTGAAATCTATAAATCAATCAAGAAAAAGTCTTTCAACTTAAGTTTTTTCTTTTAGTTTTTTTTATAATTATAATTTTAATATTTTTATAAGTAAGCTGGGTTGAACTTCAAAAGTGAAACATACGCTGTTTATCTACAAGCTAGTTACAAGCTCAAATCCAAATGTGAATTAAGAATTGAAGAGATCTTGTTGGAAGTGGAGATATGTTGGGTAATTGATCTCTTTCATTTATTTTTCAATGTTTTAATTTTCATTTCATCCATTTTGTATTGCTAAAACATTTATTATATAAAATTAATGATTAGTAATTAACTAAAACATAATACTTTTAAATGCTTAAAAATGATTTAAATGATGCAACTTTTATACATCTTTATTTATTTTGTAGGAAGTACGATTCATGGTGTTTTTTTTTTAGTTGAGTGAGATATTAGAGGAAACTAAAGAAAGGTACATTGTGTTACATATCAATTATATAAATTTTATTTTTAATATAGTCTTAGAAATTTTGTTTATGTTTTATAATTTATTTATTTAATAATATGGCCAAAATTCTTTACTATTGCTAATTTTACCAAAACATTCCTTAACCAATTTAGTCATATTTCCACAATAGCGTGATAAATCACAATGCGGGTGCAATGAATTTCGTATACACACCATCAAGTTAGCCCCACCTTGTACATATTTAAAAAAAAATAAAAAACTTATTCAATGATAACATGTGGGATGCAATATTGGAGGAAGGGAAATCACAAATATTAGCTTCATTGCCTGGGACACTATGCGGTAGACTCACAGGAGTTTGCGGTGGACTGACAGGAGTTTCAACATGAGATCTTTGGTTCAAGGCGTGTTGGGGATGTGAATGCGTGGAAAAAAAAAAATGAACTAATCCAAAACTCGTGTTGGCAAAGAAGTTTTTAATGGTGCGCGTTCAATCCCCCCTGTGTAGTCGACTTGAGCCTTTAATCTGCCTAATTTTTTGTGGCCATCCTCTAAAATGATCTGGTAAAGTAGATGGACGGTTTGGATAAATCACATCCATCAAGGTGGGCCCAATGGGCCCCCGCCCAGACGGAGTCGGTCGTTACGTAATCTGCGTCGCCATTCCAGGGTGCGGCTTCGGTGGATATCCCATATCCCAGATCTACTTAGATGGGTGGATCCTTGGCTGTGGGCCCACCTTGATGTATATGTCTTAAATCTATGCCCTCCATCTGTTTCGCCAGCTTATTTTAGGCCATGCGAAACAATGATGATTAAATGCCCAACATTAAAAACTACCTGGGCCTCCAGAGTGTTTATTTTCCATTCAATCTGTTCAGAAGGTCACAAAGACGTGAACCAAGGGACACACAAATTCAGCTCGATCCAAAACTTTTGTCGCCCCAAGAATTTTTTTTAGCAATCACTACTGCTTCTTGTGGTGTTGTCAACGTATCTGCTTCATTTTTTGGACTCATGCAACTTGAGTGAGACCCTGTCGCTAAGGCCTGCTTTAACGTATTCATCATATATCAACGCCGTGAATTTGTTTTTATAGCTTATTTTAAGATATGATCCCAAAATTAAAGTCCATACAAGTTTGAGGTGGACCACCTGGAAGGAAACAATGTTCATTGAACTCCCATCATTAAAAGTTTCCTAGCCTTCTACCATAATGTTTATTGAAAATCCAACCTGTTAATAAGGTCACACATATCTTGATGAAAGGAAAAAACAAATATCAGCTTGATCTAAAACTTTCGTGGCCCACAAAAGATTTTCAATGATAATTAACCACTGTTTCCTGTGGTGTGGTCCACCTGAAATTTGTATCTTCTTCATTTTTGGGTCCATGGCCTACAATAAGCCGAAAAAACAGATGAACCATGTGGATATACAATGAATACATCAAGGTGGCCCCTACGGTCAGTGTCTCACCCACATCCCTAGTCTCGGGCGCGGATTAGGTACTTCCCCGCCTGTCCCGAGCTCGAGACAGGCTAGGGCTCTGAGGGCCACCGTGATGTATGGATTTTATCCACACCGTCCATTTAGTTTTTCATGTCATTTCAGGTCATGAGCCCAGAAATGAGGAAGATGTAAGGTTTAACTGGGCCACAGCACAGTAAGCAGCGATACTAATTTTTTTACCGTTGAAACCTTCATGGGCCCACTGTGATGATTATTTCTCATCCAATCTGTTCATAAGATCATCAAGACCTGGGTGAAGGTAAAACACAAATATCAGCTTGATCCAAAACTTCCTGTGGCACCCAAGAAGTTTTCAACGGTCAGACTTTAATCCCCATTTCATGGTCCAATTGAGCTTGGATCTATCCCATTTCTGGGCTCATGACCTGAAATGACATGAAAAACTGAATGGACGGTGTGGATAAAATCCATACATCACGGTGGCCCTCAGAGCCCTAGCCTGTCTCGAGCTCGGGACAGGCGGGGGAAGTACCTAATCCGCGCCCCCTAGTCTCACCAAGTTGCTGATGTGTACCAATAAAAATGGAAGGCACAGGAGTTCATCCGTGGGACGCGGATTGCCTGCGAAAGCCTTTCCAGGCATCTCCTGCGCTCGAAAACTATGTGGGGTCCACTGTGATGTTTGTGAGCAATCTACACCGTCCAACCGTTTTATGAGATCATTTTAGGTCTGGGACCAAACCTGAACGGGATCCAAGACTCAAGTGGGCCGTAATAAAGCAAAGGGTGGGTAGGGAAATTTCTACCGTTGAAACCTCTATGGGATTCAAAGTGATGTTTATATGCCATCCATACCGATCATAATGTCATTCCTACTGAGATGAACTGAAAACACAAATATTATCCTGATTCGAAACTTCATTGGCTCCACGAATATTTCAACCGTGGAAGTTCAATCGTCACGTTTTTGGCCCACTTGAGTCTTGTCTCCCTTTCATATTTGGTCCCAACGCCAAAAATGATCTCAAAAAACTGGTTGGACAGGCATAGATTTCTAACAAACATCACGGTGGGCCTCACCTAGATTCCAAGAGCAGGAGATGCCTGCGAAAGCCTTTCGCAGGCAATCCGCGTCCAATTCCCTGAGCCTTCACCGGACGCGGATTTCCTGCGCAAGGCTCTGGGATGGGCCACAGTGATATTTTTTTTTTGATAAATCCATCCCGTCCATCCGTTTTGGGAGCTCATTTTAGGACATGAGAACAAAAATGAACAGGATCCAAGACTCAAGTGGGCCGAAAACGTGAGGATTGAGTGTCCACAGTTGAAATATTTGTGGAGCCACAGCAGTATCGAATCAGGATAATATTTGTATTTCCAGTTAATCCCAGTAGTAGTGACGTTATTAACGGTATGGATGTCATATAAACATCACTTTGGACCCCAGGATGTTTAAACGGTAGTAATTTCCCTACGTACCTTTTACTTTAGTGAGGCTCACTTGAGTCTTGGATCCTGCCCATTTTTCGTTTCATGTCCTAAAACGAGCTCCCAAAACGGATGGACGGGGTGGATTTATCAAAAAACATCACCTTGGGCCCCACCTTGGTTCCAAGAGGTAGGCCTCCAACCTTTCACACCAAAGCCAACACTACTCTACCATCAACGTTCGTAATCTTTCTTTCTTCTCCTTTAATTTTTATCTTATTTCTATATGCGCGTGTATGTTAATTTTTATTTTACTTTTATGTGTGCACACGCATGTATGTACATATACGTAGATAAACATACATGTAGTATATATGTACACACATATGTATATATACATGTATATGTGCGTTGGGAAATGGTAATATGAGGTTGACAGCTCTGTGGGCCCCACCGTGATCTATGTTAAACATCCACACTATGCATTTGGTGGGTCCTCTCTTGGTTATGGGATATCCAAAAATCAGCCGTATCTGGAACTCAGGTGGGTCAGACCATCTAAAACTCTGTGAAAATATGCCTGAAACATCTAAAAGCACTTGGTGGGGCACATCCGAGTTTTGGATACGGCTGAAACTTAGTGTGAGCCCTCATCCAAGTGGGACACACACAATGGATGGGCTGGATGTCTGAACCACATCTCAATCATCCCTACAAACGATCATGAATATTTCAATGGTGTTTATCCACTCTCAACTGTTGTCTGTTGTCTGTGGTCTGTCTCAATGGGATGTCCTCACGAAGTCATGGATTGACTTGATTTTCAGCCTGTGCAGGCAGATATTAGACTGTGATCTTTTGGCGCATTAATGCATAAATTAAAGACATAGAGAGGGCAAGAAAGGAGTGATGGGTAAATTAGACATTGAAAAAGTTTTTAACCTAAGGGTTTATTGATTACATGTTTAGTATGATGAAAAACCTAAGGGTTTTTCAGTTTTGTATAACAGACTGGCTAAGGGTTTTTTAAAAACTTTGAGGAGATTTAAGGAAAAGTATCCCCTTTCGCAATTCCTGTTTGTAGTGGTAACAGAAGCCCTTAGCAAAATGTTATTAAAAGGCGAAGATGTGGATCTTATTTCTGGATTCAAAGGTTAATGAGGGGTTATGATAATTCACTCACAATATGGGGATGATAGAATTCTATTTTGTGATGTGGAGTTGTCAATGGTGGACGGTACAAGAAAAAATGTGGGTGCTACGATTGATTTATCTAATGAGGAAGTCCGGGAGTTCACAAAAGTAGAACTGTGTTTTTTCCATCATCCTACTGTTATGAAGTTATCTTTGTGGTAAATAAAGAAATTCTCATGTTATCATGCGTCGGGTATGTATAAGGCCATAAGTTCAATTGGCCCCTCATTTAAAATCAGGTTGGCATACTCTCCTTGGTGACAGGAGCCAGATACATTCTTGGGAGGATAGATGGTGTTGAGATGTACCATTGGAGGATAGCTAGTTGTTTCTCATCCAATGGGGAGAGTAGTATTTGGTGTATTCTGTGCCATAGAGATCTCATATGTAGCTGATTTTAAATGAGGGGCCAATTGAATTTATGACCAAGTAGTATTTGGTGTATTCTGTGCCATAGATATCTAATAGATGAAGATGTGGCTGATTTTGCAAAGATATTGATGTATCTCCACAATTTTCATCCGTCCCCTGACTCAAAAGGACTCCTTGGTATAGAACGTTGGCCCAGTTCGGTATTTTTACCAATTGATTTAGAAATCTTCAATATCTTTTAGATAGGAATTCTTTCTTAGTTTTTGGTTTTATGGAGCCCCTTCTATGGCGGTGTTCAGAACCTAACCACTCTGGCCTCTATTCCAGTAGCCCTTTCAGGGCATGGCGGCTGCACTCTGGTTGCTCAGGTAGCCCTTTCCACGTCGTGGTAACCAATTCGCCAAAAGCCTCAGGACTGATGGAACGTGTAAAGTTAGGCTCTTAAACCCTTGGTATCGTAACAGGCGGCTACTTCTGTTTGGTTGGTCGGGAGGAAGAGAGTCTTAAGTAACTATCGACAACTTGCAAAAAATGGCTATGATCCTTCCTAACATTTGCCTTATGTGTATTAGAGAGGCGGGATCGATAGACCATCTTTTCATTTATTGCTATTTTGTGAGGCAAGTTTGGTCCACTTTTTTAGCATGCTTTGGAGTATACTGGGTTATGCCTTAGGTTATCGAAGACTTATTAAGTTCTTGGCATGGTAGAAAGCCTCTTAAGGATGAGCAAACGGGATGGCGCATGGCCATAATGGTAGTCATATGGAATATATGTGGTGACCATAATAGGTGGTGCTTTCTTAGCAAGCAAGAATCATTAATGGAGGTAGTTTGGAAATCCAAAAGAGATGTGATAGAATGGGCATTTGGAGCAAAAAATATAAATGGTGATGTAGTGTTATCTTTGCTTGGTTTGTAAGGTTTTTGGGTTGTATTTTTTCCACTTAGTTGAGTGGCTTATGAATAAAAATTTCTAATTACCCTTAAAAAAATAGAAAAAAGAGAAAGAAAAAGAAAAACATTTCTCTACAACCTTGATGCTCTGTAAAGGGAAGCTTTTGCGCACCATCACCCTTCCTTGAAACCGTATTTGGAAGCAATTGATTTTCTCCACACAGAATTTTCCTCCGTCTCAAAATGTCACAACCACTTGCCCAAAAGCGCCAAGTTCATAGTCTCCAAATCTCTTATGTTGGCGCCCCCTCATTGTATGGCTTGCAAACATCTTCCCAATACTAGAAAGTGAAGCTTATGCCTGTCTTCCGTACCTTGCCACAAGAAGTCCCTTTTAAGCCTCTCCAATTGCACTAACACTGATTTTGGGCATTTGACCAACGACATAAATTAAAGAGGCATGCTAGATAATGCCACTTTAATAAGAGGATCTGATCGCCCAACAACAGTACCTACTTTTCCACATTGATAACTTCCTTTTGAACCTTTCCACTACTTTGTTCCGTAGATGCTTAGGTGGCTTCTCGATACACAAAGGAAGGTATGTGGAGGGAAACGACCCTAGCTTGCACTCGAAAACTCCAACTAGAAAGTTCCTATCTCCTCTCGTGTTCTAATCCCCAACATTTCACTTTTAACAATGTTAACCTTCAATCTTGACACCACTTTGTAGCATGTGATCATTATGCGAAACTTGTCCACTATATATGGGTCCGCATTGCCAAAGATAATAGTGTTGTTAGCGAGTTATAAATGAGAAATTGGATGACTATTCCTATCGACCCTGAAGCCACTAAGGAGGCCCACCTCTTGCCTTTTGACCAACATTATGTCCAATGATTCCGCCACTACCTAGAACAAGAATGGGGAAAAGTGGTTTCCCTGTTGCATGCCTCTCGAGCAAGGTATTCTGTAACATTAATGGTGACCTTAATAGCCACCATCGTTACTTTTATGATATGGGTCGTAACAGCCGTTACAGTCTCTTTTTTAATGAAAAAAATTGAAAAACTTGTATTTGCCACATAACAGACTATTGGGGTGGCGTAATGGGCCGTAAATGGTGGTTACAAGTCATTTTTTTTTTTTCATAACGGCCATTACGAACTCGTAATGTGTAATGGTTGCCACCATTACCTTTATGTAATGGCGATTATGACACACCATGCTCTCAAGCTTCTAAAAAAGTCTTTAGGCGAATTGTTGATTAAGATAGAGAATCTAGCGGAACGAATAACTCCCTCATCCACCTCAATTTCTTGCTGCACTTAATTCCGCGAAGCATGTGATCCAAAAAAAAAATCTAGTCGACATGGTCCTAGGCCTTTTCTATGTCCAACTTGCATACTACGCCTTTCAAACCTTCATTGAATCTCGAATCAATGTACTCATGGGTCATGGGAGCTTAATGTAGTGCAAGGGAGCTTAATGTGTGGACCAGTGTTTCAAATACCGTCCGTAGCGTAGCATAGCCGTAGTGCTACGTAGAGTGGCTAAATAGCGTGAATCCCCTATAGCGTATGCTACAGGGGTCGTAGCATGCCGCGTTTGTAGCGTAAGCTATAATGTATTTTTTACTATCTCTAAAAAATGTATTTTTTATTTTTATTTTTATTTTTTAATTATTTTTTTAAATGGTGTAAAAGTCACAACATATAAATAAAAAATAAAAATAAAAATTGAAAATGTAAAGTCAAAACCAAACCTTTCCATGTTTACTTTTACTTAAAATGGTGGTGATCCTTTGTTAAAGTTGGTGTGAAATTCACACACTAAAAAACCTTTAAAACTAAAAAGAAAAAGGATTTTGAAAGAGGATTTTCGGAAACACCTCTTAACCTTCTAGACTTTTTATTTCTTTTCATACTTGTGAGTTGTGACTTGCGGTTTTAATTAGACATTATTAATTTAAGTGGTATGCTTAGAAAGTTGTTGATGCGATAATTATTTGATTATTGATTTTTTTATAACTTTATATATGTGGATTAACTTTTGATAAATAATAATTAATAACTTGCTTGAACATGCTTATACTTGAAAAAATGAATCATTTGTCAGGCATTTTTATATTTTTTGCTTTTTTTTTTAATACTAATTATCATATTTTTATTATTTTTAAATTAAAAAAATAGAAATATCATGTAGCTTACAGTACACACTACGCTATTACGCTACACGCTACAGAGGGTTGAATGCTACGCAACACGCTACCACTATTTAAAAAATTAAAACACTGGTGCGGACTCTCGAGCATTCCTGAGGCGGCCCATACCATGATGTGCACGTGAATTTTGCTTTGACATCATCAAATGTGCCACCTCATGTTAGGTTTAGGGACCAAAGTTCAACTTGATTAATGCAACCCCCAAACGGGGTGCAAATATATCAAAGAAAAGAAGAAATCGATTGTGGGAAAGAACCTAACAATCTTCTAGTTGAATGCTAGAGATCGTGATACTAAATAAAGAAACAAGCCAAAGGAATTTTATTTAATTCATCACTTCCATAACTTAGTTTTATATAGACTTGGACGGTAGAGAAGCCCTAATAACAAAAAATGACCATAAAGCCCTTGTATCCCATTACTACCATACGGGCCTTATATAAATGGGCCATAACTCACTCAAATGGAATTAGGATTGCATGATCTTGGGCTCGTTTGAAAGCTAACTCAATGGATTGTCTAACAGAACTGGTTTTATATCATTCAGACATCATTGGGTACCTCAAAAGTGGCCCACAAAAAAAGTGACGAAAATACAAAAAGGAAAATTATTAAATACTTAATCAATCCCTAATAACTAAAACAAATAAATCCTAGAAATATAATGACTATCCATTAATCCTCTCAGCCCCACAATGTTATCTAATTGTTAATCTGATCAAATTGATCATCATGCCTCAGATCTAGTCCAAATCATCAATCAAGACAAGTTGAACAGTTGGATTATTAAAATCTTGATCAATCAGCTTGTGGCCATTTGGTTGCATTAATTCTACCCGGCTTCAGAAAAAAAAAAAAACTCATCAAGTTTAAATCGATAGAGTCTAAATTTCCTTTCAAGATCCTCGTTTGTAACACAACTTCTTCAAATTTGCTGGTAGTTGATAGTGGAGACGTACACACCCAATGGGCAACTTGTGCATAATACAATATTGAAATATGTGATATCTTATCTTTTGCTTCTTGATGGTCCTTCATGTTCTAGATATCAATTGTGGCCTCTTGATCAGAGTTGACTTTTGATCTGTGGGCCTTATTGACATTGAAATGGCACCATTGATGATCGTGACACTATCCATTTCTACTGATCACCGTATCTTTCATACCTGTTAATCCTTATATCTTCTCTATTGTGTGATTTGATAGTTGATCATTCATTTTCATTAGCGCTTCCTTCGATCATGTTGTTGATCCATCATTAGGTGTATCCAGGGATTCATTGAGCAAGCCATCAGTGGATTCCTATTGAGTTGTCGCTCTTGCTTCAAGCATGTTGTTCTCAAGAACTCTACGGATAATGGATTAAAGTCCATAGTGCTTTTCTTGTTTAATCAAGGGCTTAACGAAAGCTTTTATTACCTCCTTTAATCTTTGAATTACTTTGCAATATCTTCCTTGAACTCTCTAATTTCCTTCTCAGGTTCCCACAGATTCTCCTCTTGGGTCTCATGAACATTCTTAGCCATTGCTGACATTTCCATGTGATAAGATGCTTTTGAATAGGCCCATCCCTTCTTCCAAAGTTCGTTTCTCTTTTGAGAAATCTAAGGGAGGGAAAGTCACCAGAAGCATGGCTGCTTTTTCTGACAGGGTGAATGATTAAGAGCTGGTGGATTTGCCTGTGAGTGGAGCTAAATATACGTGGTCAAATGGACAGGTAGATGCAGTGATGTCTCGGTTAGACAGATTCCTAGTCTCGAATGACTGGCTTAAAAAATTCCCCCTTGCTTTGCAGTCTGGCCTCTTGAGATTTGTTTCAGATCACAGACCCATAAGTAACGCTGGAAGTTTCAGAATTAGATTAGGGTCCTAAGCTGTTTAGATTTGAAGCAGCCTGTATGCAAGTGGAGGGTTTTCACAAGAAAATTGAGGACTGGTGGAATTCATTTAAGGTCGATGGTTATGCCGGTTTTAGACTTTATAAGAAATTAAAAATGTTAAAAGAGATTCTGAAGAACTGGAACAAAGAGTTAAGGGAGCAAAGGGAGGCTGATTTTGAAAGGATGGCAGAAGAAGCTCGTGCTCTCGAATTATTGGAAGAAGGGATGGGCCTATCTGAAGTAGAAGGAGCAAGAAGAAAGAGCATATATCAGAGCTTAGAGCAGAAAGCAAAGGAAGACGAGATTAAATGGCGGCAAAGGTCTAGATAGATTTCGTTGTAAGTGGGGGATAAGAATACTCGCTATTTTCACAGCATCGTAAGTGCCAGGGCTCGTGCCAATAGAATTGCATCCTTGGAAATAGATGGGAAGAAGACCTTCGATAAAGATCGCATCTGCGATGCCATAATTACTTTTTCCAAGAGTCTTTTGTCTGTCGATTGTCGCAGGAAGCCAAGGCTAGATACTCTTCCTTTTCCCTCTTTTTTGGATTTCGAGGCTGAGGAGCCGAAAAATACAATCTCAGAAGATGAAGTGTGTGCTGCCCTCTTTTCCTTTGAAGGGGATAAGGCTTCGGGTCCTGACGGTTTTCCCATTCTCTTCTTTCAAAAATTCCGGTATGTAATCAAGAAAGATGTTATGGAGTTCATTTTAGAGTTCTTCGAGAACGACAATCTTTCGGCTAAGATGGGGGCTACTTTTATAGCTCTTATTCCTAAGGTGGAAGGGGTTATTCACCTGAAAGATTTCAAACCTATCAGTCTCATAGGAGGATCATACAAAATTCTGGCAAAGGTGCTGGCAACTCGGTTTTGTAAAGTTCTTCCCCAAGTCATCTCTGAAAATCAATCAGCCTTTGTAGCAGGGCGTCAAATTCTGGATAGTGTTCTTGTGGCACATGAATTCATTGATTTCAAATATAAGGAGAAGATGGGTGGGTTAGCGTGTAAGTTAGACTTCGAAAATGCCTATGATCACATAGATTGGGATTTCCTGGATTACATGATTGGAAGACTGGGGTGTGAGGAGAAATGGAGGGGATGGATCAGATCTTGCATTCAGTCGCCATCCTTTTCCATTTTGGTGAATGGATCTCCCAAAGGTTATTTTAGAACATCGCGCGGTTTGAGGTAGGGGGACTTATTGTCGCCTTATCTTTTTGTGGTGATTGGGGAGGCCCTCAGTAGAATGTTGCATATAGGTATAGATAGTGACCTATTTTGTGGGTTCAAAGTGGCAATCAATGGTACGCAGATTTGCCATCTTCAGTATGCAGACGATACGTTGCTCTTTTGCGAGGCTTCCGATCAAGCAGTGGACAATCTCAAGAAGTTGTTGGTATGTTTTGAAGCAGTTTCTGGTCTTAAAAATTAATATAGCTGAGTCGGAGCTTCTTGGCATCAACATCGGAGACGTCGAGTTGAGCAGCTAGCTGATATTTTCGGTTGCAAGGCAAGATCTTTTCCTTCTACTTATTTGGGCCTTCCCCTTTACATTGGGAAACTATCTAAACATTTGTGGGATAGGGTGATTGAGAGGATCGAGAGGAAGTTAGCCTTGTGGAAATGCCATTATCTGTCTTTTTTTTTTTTTTGGGGGGGGGGGGGGGGGGGGCAGCATCTCACTCTCATAAAGGCGACTATGGCCACATGTTGGTTTATTTCATGTTTCTTTTCAAATGCCTTAAGGCGGTCCTCAATAAGGTAGAAAAACTTAGAAGGGATTTCCTGTGGAGAGGTGCGAGCCAAGGTAAGAAGTATCACTTACTTTGTTGGGAAGAGGTATGCAAGCCGTATAAGGAGGGCAGCGCTGGCATAAAACCTCTAGTTGATGTGAATATTGCTTTACTTGAGAAGTGGATTTGGAGATTTGGAACAGAAAGGGGAAGGCTATGGAGGAAGCTAGTCGCCCAAAGGTATGGGACCCACGAGGGAGGTTGGTTCACGAAGCACTCTTCTCTCTATAGAGCTTCTGCCATATGGAAAGCAGTGGCGTCGACTGAATCCTTGGTTCGTCATGGCATTGCTTTCTCCGAAGCAAATGGTCGTCGAGTCCGCTTTTGGGAGGATCTGTGGTGTGGAGACAGAATGCTTGCTAAACAGTTTCCCAGCATCGCTTTCATTGCCACGGATCGTTCGATCATGGTTGTAGACTGTTTTGTTAGGGATGGGGCTTCAGTAGTTTGGACCCCGCCTTGCCATAGGAGACTCACGAGAAGCGAGGAGGGAGATTTCTTGGAGCTGCTAAGGACCTTAGCAAAAGTCAATCTACCTTATCAAGAAGAAGACTCCTTGGTGTGGGCGAACGATTCTAAGGGCATTTTTTCAGTTAGGTCGATGGTCTCCATGATTGTGTCTTCGAACCAGGACATGCGATCTCCCTCTTATCACCAGTGGTCCTATGGGGCTCCCCTTCATGTCTCTGCTTTTGTGTGGTTAGTGGGAAGGAAAAGGATCCTCAACATTGACAATTTGCAGAGAAGAGCCTGTATTCTTCCTAACATTTGTTTGATGTGCATGAAAGATGGTGAGTCGATAGATCACCTTTTTATTCATTGCTCTTTCGCAACGAGGGTTTGGAGTCATCATCTAGTGGTGTTCAGTATTGATTGGGTTATGCAAGTGTAGAGGAGTTATTTTGGTCGTGGCATGGAGGCAGAGTCGACCGTGGGGGGAGGATAAAATGGCGGTTGACCCTTATGGCAGTCTTGTGGGCCATTTGGAAAGGGAGAAATGAACGTTGTTTTGACAACTGTAGTGTTGACGAAGCTGAGGTTATAGCTAGAACAGAGATCATGTTAGGGGAGTGGGTTTCTGTTGTTAGGGTAGCTTAGGCTGTCTTGGTGGGTAGGGTGTTTGTTTCTATTGTTCTTGTTTTGTTTGTATTCTTTTCTGTAGACACCCCACCTTCAGCTACACTGTTGGTAGAGATAGCTGGATGAATGAAGGACCATACCCCTGAATCCCATGTCCAAACTCAGCCAAACTCACCCTTGTAAGCCCCAATCCATAGCCCAACTCACCCCTAAACATCAGCCTGAAAAACCCTCCATAAGAAAAATCAGTCTGTTGGGGTCCCAAAAGTCAAGGTCTTCGAAACAATGATTATGAGTGCCCAAATCATCACCTGATTAGATTTAGGGCCAGTGCATCGGAAATCGCGGCGAAAATCACGTCGAATTTTGTGACAGGGTCCTCCAGACGTTCGCCTGAGATGAGGGCCATCCATGCCCGAGACCAGAAACCTCGACCGCTCATATGTCGGGAGCTGTTCATAGCCAGAGTGCTCGCATTCTGGGTGCGACCCCTTCGACGATAAACGAGCCGGGCTGGTTGCATTTTAGAAATGCGACCCCTTTCGTCGATAAACGAGCCGGGCTGGTCGCATTTTGGAAATGCGACCCCTTTCGTCGAGCACGAGCCGGGCTGGTCGCATTTTGAAAATGCGACCCCTTTCGTCGAGCACGAGCCGGGCTGGTCGCATTTTGGAAATGCGACCCCTTTCGTCGAGAGCGAGCCGGGCTGGTCGCATTTTGGAGATGCGACCCCTTTCGTCGAGAGCGAGCCGGGGTGGTCGCATTTTGGAGATGCGACCGCGATTCCTCACTTCTCTTTAAAGCCAAATTTGTCTACAACAGACCAAAAAAAGGAAAATTGAGTCAGTGGTGGACCCTACCGGTCATCATGATCAGAACCCTACAAATTTGGGAGGGTTACCTCAACCATGAAGAAATAGGGCCAGTGCATCGACTTCTATCCCAAAGCGGGCCCCGCAAACCCTCCGTTTCGCAAAACTCAATTTTGTAAAAACACGAGTAGGTCAGCGCGTCCAATTCATTGTCCAGCGCATCATGAAATTCAGTGTTATAGTCAAAATAGCGGTGATCGTATATCATCACGACGTCCTGATCCTGCGAGCAGTCCTTCTACTAGCCGTCAGAAGGCGTCACATCTTAATATGCGAGCAGCTTGTCGCGAGCAGTTCCCGATTTATGAGCAGTTCTCGACGCGCTAACCCATTTTCTCGACGCACTACACGTGGCGGTCTCCTATTGGCTGACTTCGGCTATAAATACCCCCCTTCTCGCCTCATTTGAAAGGATCGAAAGAATCGATAGAAGGAGAGAGCTTTAGGTTTTTGAGCTCGCCGGAATCCCTTTTTTTGACCACCGAAAATCCTTTGCCGATCACCGGAAATCCCACTTCCGACCGCAGCAGGTCTGGTGGAGAACAAAAAAATATATAAGTGAAGTAGCGCATCACGAAATACGTTGAACAAGCTTATTTTTATCGACGCACTGGCCCCAGCGCATCACGAAAATGCTCCAGCGCATCGCAAAATAGGCCAGCGGATCAAATAAATCATATTCCAAAGCTAAACATTTTAAGGACGCACTGGCCCCCGGCGCGTCACTAAAATACCCCAGCGGATCAGAAAAATACACATTCCGAAACAAAGTTATTTAAGGACGCACTGGCCCCAGCGCGTCACTAAAATACCCCAGCGGATCATGAAAATAGAACATTTTTAACAATCATATTTAGACGCACTGGCCCCAGCACATCACTAAAATACCCCAGCGCATCATGAAAATCAGCACTTCGAATGATCATTTCAGCACCTTCAAATGTTCATTTTATGACGTTTTCGAGCCCCGTTTGGGCCTATTTTGGGTATTTTGAGCTTTTCGGATGCAATGGAGCAGTCAAATAACTCATCCAGGCCACCCAATGAACAGAACGCAAGCCTTCGGAGTCCGATCTAATTCGACGAGACGAATGGAGCAATTCTCCCGAAAAGAGGCCGCCAGTGCCCAGAACCGTACTGATATATCATCATTACATGTACTATCATAGTATGACCCGGATTCAAGTCTGGACTAAGCAAATGGGACTATGGTTAACACGATAAACCATACCAGGAGAGTTCTAAACTATCACACATAATTTGTTAAAGACTGACACTTCAAGAACAGTCGATGCCCTACCCATCCAAACGGCATCCGCTGGTTGAGCTGCTCAGGTACATATAACTGCAGATCGGTCTTCTCGAGGTCACCCGTTCCAGCAATGGGCGCAGGCCCAGAGTCGCACCCCTCAGTTAAAAACCCTAACAGTCTCAGCCCGGATCTCCGGTCAAAACATGGGACATAGACATCCGACTCGTAGAAAGATGGGTCAGTCCATAACAGAACACAACAAACACAGGTCTCCGCGACCATACAAATACATGTCTCTACGACCACACAAACACAGGTCTCCACAACCATGAACTCTGAGACCATAGTCCCCGCTGACTAGTCTTTTGCCTTTTAATCAAGGGTCATCGATCATTCGATGTAATTAAGGGCTTGTGCTAGATCACGGCCTGGAATGTACAAGATCTCAGGATCTCTGAAATAAAATTCGCCTTGCGATATCTCTTCTCTTGTGTACTTTTGTGAATGCTTGTGATTGTCTACGAATGTTTCTATTATTCAGAACCCCAGAGTAACAAAACACCACATTTCAAAAAATGTCCATTGCGATCCATTTTCTAAGTTCTAACAAACTGGCGACTCTACTGGGGATCGAACTATACCAGGATCTCTGGTTATATCTGAATATAGGAACACTTTAAGATCAATTACTTACAAACACGAATCTGCACATAAGGAAGTTACCGCGAGGTGTAATGTTTCGGCGCCCCTCGGGCGTCAAACTGACGACTCTCAACGAGAACGTTCTTCCCTTCATCTCTAAGGCAATGGGCATTAAAAGGTTTTCGAACCCACAAACTTTCACAACTACATGTATTTTATCTCCTTCTTGCTTATTTTGTCAGTTTATGCACTGCGATCGATGGGCTCATACTCCCGACCGCACTTGTGAACTGTTCTAATGATTTTTATGACGCAGCAGAATTAGCAAGATACTAGGAAAGACAGAAGAAATGGCATGCTAAACGAATGGTTTGTGCACCTTCCTTGCCACCGGGGGCTTCAGCTTCCCTTGCTTCACCCCAACCACAACAAGTATTGGCAACTCAGGATGGCAGTTGGTTGAAACGCGCCGACAGAAGAAAGAGCAGAAGAAAGCAGCCATCTTAGCAGCATATAAGGAGGCAAACGCTGCGAGACCTTGCCCCATGATCAGAAGACAAAGGCAGCCAAAACAAGGGCAGAAGATCTCTATCAGCAGTCAGGTCGCATCAACTAAGTCCTCGGTGCCTGTGATGACGGTCGAACAGTTTCCACCATTGTCCAAGACCACCTGTGTCACACTGTGGACCCTCGCCGATTTCTCCGCGCTCCCACACGACGTCGTTCTCCCTTTCCCTTCGGAAGAAGAAGAAGAAGAGGTGCGTGAGTGCGAAATCGCCGTTTGTGCCACTGGCTTGCCTCGTTCTCGAGGGCTTCGTTTGGTTGTCGTGTTAAGATGGATGTGTTTAAGTGGATTTATATAAGACTAGAGTCGCCACTAGCCAGTTACTTCGAATCTACAGTCGGCTAGACCCCGTAGAAACGTTAGAGAAGGGGATCTGAAGATCCTTTCCTCTAAAATGACTCCTGTTGATCTGCGGTCAGAGATTCAAGGTAAGGGATCACGGTTACAGGGTGGGAAGAGGTTAAGCACCCCACACACTGCCCGTACCGAAGTACGGTCTCTACTTCACAGAATCGATCGAATACTTGAAAGTCTAATTTAATCCTCGTATATTCTCATGGATGACATGATGCATGAATGCGGGTCTGAACAGTAAGAGTTTCTGATGGGCAGGTTCCAACAACGGGCAAGCCCAGAGCATACGCTCGAACTGACAGGTGCTTAATATAAAGACATATGCATGTGTGCTTGAGTAATCAAGGTGTTTTATGGTGAAGCATGAATGCAGGTCTGAACAGTAAGAGTTTCTGATGGGCAGGTTCCAACAACGGGCAAGCCCAGAGCATACGCTCAAACTGACAGGTGCTTTATGCGAGATGCATGTGGTGTGTTTGAATAATCAAAGTGCTTGCAGTGAAGCAGGGGGGTTGGAAGAAGAGTAAATGTTTCACTTATGCTAGATGCAAATGAGATGATGCTGGAAAATGAGTATCTGGGTGGACGGAGGTGTCGCAAGGGTTGGCTTCGAGTGGCTGGATCAAGACTTGGATGGCTTGGGAGGCTTGGACCAATGGTCAGGCTGGGCTGGACCAGGGTTAGACTCTCCTCACTCGGGCTCTCCTTGGTGGAAAAATGGGCTAAAGGGTGGAGAGATGGACTCAGAGCTCTCGGACCGGCTAGACTTCGAATGGCCTTCAATCGATGTTGAAATGAGAAGGGGAGGGGGGTATTTATAGCAGCGGAGAGTGGCAGCTCTCGTAATTTCGTCCGGGCGGCCTGCCATGGGCCGCCCGTACGGCCGCTCCTCGGTTTCCAGCGAGTACGGCCGTTCCCTCGGGGCTGCTGTTGGACTCGCTGGTCGACTCAGTGAGTTGACTCAGCGGGTCGACTCGGTGGTTTGACTCGACGGGTTGACTCGACGGGTTGACTCGGTGTTTTGACTCGACGGGTTGACTCGACGGGTTGACTCAGCGGGTTAACTCAGCGAGTTGACTCAGTGAGTTTGACTTTTTTTTTTGGGTCTTTTTGACTGGACTTTTTTATGGGGGGTTTTTCAGGGTGGTGTTTAGGACTGGGTTGACTGGGTTCAGGCTTGAACTGGGCTATGGAATGGGGCTTACAAGGGTGAGTTTGGCTGAGTTTGGACTTGGGATTTGGGGGTATGGTCCTCCGTTCAACCAACTATCTCTACCAACAGTGTAGCCGAAGGTGGGGTGTCTACAGATGCCCCTCTTTGGCAGAGGTTGCGTGCAACCGAATGCCAAAGCGAGTGGACACCCCACTTCTGACCCGGTCATTCATAGATCATGTTCTGAAATCTTTGCTTGCTTTTGCATCTGTGCCAGTTGATCGTTTGGAGATCGCTCACTCGCACATACCGCGAGAGTTTGGAGAAAACGTTGCGATTGTCCCTGCAGTTTGCTGCAACCTGGGTACCCAATCGCAACCCTTCCATTCCCGATCGGTACTAACATCGGAAAGGTACAGCAGAGCCTCTGCGTCGACAGTCTTACGAGGTTACTGACCCTGTGATTGATTGTATGTTTGATGTTTTCCCAGATCACTCCAGGAGTACTTGTTTCGCTTGACTGTCAAAGTGGTTAGACGCCCTGCGTCCGATAGTCTTACGGGATTCTACTACGCCGACTTGGACTCAGTCAAGGTACTTCAGGCATCCACGCCTAGGTATGTGCGGGTGGGCTTTTCCACCCGATCTGCTGGTTTTGATGCTTGGTTTGCAATTCATTCTTTCCTTGATTGTGGTCTGGAATCTTTGTTGTCCTTTGTATCTGAGTCAGTTGATTGTCTGGAAATTGATAACTCGCACATATCGCGAGAGTTCGGAGAAAACGTTGCGATTGTCCCTGCAGTTTGCTGCAACCTGGGTACCCAATCGCAACCCTTCCATTCCCGATCGGTACTAACATCGGAAAGGTACAGCAGAGCCTCTGCGTCCGTTAGTCTTACGAGGATGCTGACCCTGAGACTGATTGTGTGATGTTTGATGTTTTCCCAGATCACTCCAGGAGTACTTGTTTCGCTTGACTGTCAAAGTGGTTAGACGCCCTGCGTCCGATAGTCTTACGGGATTCTACTACGCCGACTTGGACTCAGTCAAGGTACTTCAGGCATCCACGCCTAGGTATGTGCGGGTGAATTCTTTCCACCCAATCTGCTGATTTGGATACTTGGGTTACAATTCATCGTTTCCACCTGTTCAAATGGTTTCTGTGACCGAGCCTTTTGGCTTTCATCTTTTTGTATCTTGGCATGTGGTACGACCGCACTGACACTGGAGTTCAGTTCGACCGTACTTTGAGTGCATTGGATCCAATGGTCTCCGGGGAAACCGCGAGACATCGGATCTTATTTGATTTTTGCGTCGGCTCCTACCCAGAGATATGGAAGATCTCCTGGTGTTTTGGAGGCAGAACGCTCTACTGGGAAAATATTTTTGGATTTTTGAAAAGACACCCACTCTGGGGAGTGATACTCCGTGGGGTTTTTATTTGCAAATAGAAATATTTTTTTGTCTTTTTGAAATGGGAACCTGGTTTGCACGTGCCTCCACTAGGGATGCCTGTGGGGTCTTTGGCTAACCGGCCTTTATTTTGAAAGCAGGTAAACATGATGATTGATGCGATGGATGCTGATGCATGGAGATGGAGATGCATGATGAATGCATGGCTTTGGCTCATTCTCTTTCAGTTTGATGATTTTGCTTTTGCTATGGGTGTAGAGAACTTTGAGCTTATTGCTTGCAGGGTTGTGCTTCCCTTGGGGATTTTTCTTTTTGATACGGAGATTTGGACAGCGGATTGGTCAAGATTCCGACCCGTGGTTGATCAGGTCCATCGTCTCAAGATGCTGCTTCTTTGCTAATGAGAATGTACGAGGATATCATCTGACTTCAAGATGTTCTTCTGGGCATACATGTGATTGAGATGGTGTTTGGTTGCCCGTTTTGGTCAAGATTCCAATTTGCGGGCGATTGGATCCGTCATCCCATACTGTGAAGTGAGCGGAGTTCAAGACTCCTGAATTGTAGTGCTGGGGATGCTAATTTTTGTGATTTTTTTTATGTGGTCCGAATCTTTACCGGAGCGATCAGGATAGAGATTGGTTATTGAAAACACAGGAAATATTTTTGATGAAAGCAAGAAAAGTATTTTTGTGATTTTTGCAGATATTTGATTTGATGGAAATATTTTTGTGATTTTTGAAGAGATGATTTTGCAATGTTTTTGTATTTTGTGATTTTTCTGAAATGCAGGGAAAAGATATGGAATTTCCATCCACTTCCAGCTTCTACTGCTGGTAAGGCACCCGATCCATTTTACGTCAGCGAGCAAGACGAGTCTCACACAGTTAAGTGCCGTAGTTTTACATCTTCGGATGAGGGGATTTTGAGGGTTTTCAGTCAACACACCCACAAAGTTGCCTGTTCCTCATGTGCAATGCACATAGACCACGTATCGTCCGACGGACTCCTTCGGCCACAAGATGAGCCACATCCTCACATTTCCCTTAGTCAATCCAGTTTGGGGTCTTACGTTGCTCACAATTCCGTGAGGGTGAGCTTCACCTCCCAACAGCCTTAATCCCCTTCATGAGTTCTAGGAACAGGGAACATCCGTCAGCTTCAACAGCGACTTCCAACTCAAGGTTGTCTATCACGGTGCGTTCAACACGAACAGGATTGCGGAGTTCTGCCCGCCTCAGCCTTTACCTGTTTAAGAGATTCCAGACACCCGTACGATCAAGTGTCAGCCATGCCTGGAACAGGTTAGGAAAGAAAGCCCCCGAGAAGTTAATCCCAGTGTAGTTTAAGGTCTTCGGACCGCTGGGGGTAAATTGGTGGATCAAAACTGGTGATGAAAACTTTTTTTTTTGTTTTATATTGTATATATTTTTTTGTTTTGAAAAAGTTCCAGACTTCAACTCGAGTAATCGAGATTGACACTGGTTTTTATGGAAAGCTTTAAAATATTTTTGGTATTTTTGAAATGATCCGGGTTATCGAACCATGATCCCAACGGTCGAGGCCGATGCCGGTTTTTAGTTGAAAGCGAGAAAGGTCCCCCGAGAAATTAATCCCAGTGTAGTTTAAGGTCTTCGGACCATGAAACTGTACAAAAGAGGGGCAAACATGTTTTTTTTTATTTTTGAAAAAATGTCCGGTGTCAGCAGATGGACAATCCAGACTGATGCCAGTTTTTATTGAAAATCTCTCGGGATGTCGATCCCGACGTAGTTAAGGGTCTTCGGACCAAAAACTTTAAAAGCGGGGCTGGTAATATATTTTTATGATTTTTGAAAATGTCCGGAGTCATTGATCTTGATGTGAGCAAACAAGACCGACGCCGGCTTTTATTGAAAATCTCTCGGGATGTTGATCCCGACGTAGTTTAAGGTCTTCGGACCAAAAACATGTACAAGAGGGGGCAAACACATTTTTTTGTTTTTCGAAATGATCCAGATCATCAGATCTTGGCCTGAAAGGCTGGGATCGATGCTGGTTTTTATTAAAAATCTCTCGGGACGTTGATCCCGACGTAGTTTAAGGTCTTCGGACCCAAAACTTTAAAAGAGGAAAGACATTTTTTGTTTTCTTTTTTTTGGAAAAAATTCTGGGTCATCGATTCTGATTTTGATGGTCGAGATCGATACCCATTTTTATTAAAAATCCCTCGGGATCTTGATCCCGACGTAGTTTAAGGTCTTCGGACCACGAAACTGTACAAGTGATGTATATATTTTTTTTTTTTGGTTTTCTGAAAATATCCGGAGCCACCAGATCTTGAAGAAGACTGATGCCGGTTTTATTGAAAATCTCTCGGGATGTCGATCCCGACGTAGTTTAAGGTCTTCGGACCACAACTTTAAAAGCGGGGCTAGTAATATATTTTTATGATTTTTGAAAATGTCCGGAGTCATTGATCTTGATGTGAGCAAACAAGACCGACGCCGGCTTTTATTGAAAATCTCTCGGGATGTTGATCCCGACGTAGTTTAAGGTCTTCGGACCACAACTTTAAAAGCGGGGCTAGTAATATATTTTTATGATTTTTGAAAATGTCCGGAGTCATTGATCTTGATGTGAGCAAACAAGACCGACGCCGGCTTTTATTGAAAATCTCTCGGGATGTTGATCCCGACGTAGTTTAAGGTCTTCGGACCAGAACTCATACATGTGAACAGTAATCAAGGGCGGAGATTCTTGGGATTCTTCTTGGAATGGTTTGGATCATCTGGTCATGCCTTTGGATGGTTGAGATCATTGTTTGACCAAGTCAAATTTTCCTTTCTTTTTCTTGGAAATTCCATGGAACTTTTCCACATCATCCACCCAATTTCTCACCCATTTCTCATGAGATGAGATTTTGGTGAGATTTCCTCTTTTTTCTCACCATTCTCTTCCATCACTTCATTCTTACATGGAGGTACAAGATTCACTTGCAACCACCCTTCCCAAGGAGGAGTTCTTCCCAAGGAGAGGGAGAGGGAGGTCGTTTCACCTAGGTAGAGGCTAGGACGGCCTCCCATGGGCCGCCCGCCCGGTCTCTGCCTCCTGGTCTCTTCAGGGGGCTGGGTAAAAGGGTGCCCTTCCCTTTTCTATATAACATGGGGCACCCTCCCCCCCTCAAACGTGCAATCTCTCTCTTCTCTCTCTCATACTCTTTCTTTCTTCAAGTTTCCTCTCTCTTCTTTGGTGGTCCTTTGCTCTTTTCAAGTGGTGGGCCTTAGAGAAATCTTGGGACAGCAAGGTGGTCCTTCTTTGGTGAGTGGTAAAGGTATGGACCACTTCCTTTCTCTTTCTTTTTCCATCTTCATTGTCTCTTCTCATGATCCTTTTTCTTTTTTTCATGTAGCTATCCAAAGAGGTGTGAAGGTGGGCCCAAGTATTCTTGACCTTTTTCTAGATCTCAAGTCTCTTCCAAAGGTGGTGCATGGAGAAGGACATTGCAAGCTCTCCACTTCATCATTTTTTCCTTTTTCACACTCCCTCCATGTGCATGTAAGGAGTAATTTTGCCATGTCATCAAGTGTGCATGGCAAAATACTCTATCTTTTTCATGGGAGTTGGGCCTCTTTTCATGTGTATCAAATGGGCTCAAAGTGAAGTCATGGCCCTTGGTGCATTTGATGGGCCCAATGCTTCATTTTGGGCTCCCTCATGCTTTCTTGCCTTTGTCATTTTTCCTTTGGAACTATCCTTTCTTTTCCCTCTTCTTTTCAAGATTTGGGCCCATGGGCATGGTAGGGCCCATCTCAAGTTTTGGGCTCATGGGGCTCACTTTGGGTGACCCCATCTTTCTTTACATGTGTATGGATCAAGGTGGCTAGCCCATTCTTCATTTTGGATCTCAAGTGGGCTAGTTTTCCTAGGTGGGCTTATATGGACAAGTAGCCCAAGTCTTCCACTATTTCTTTGATTATGATGTACATCTTTGCACAAAGTGTGGTGGGTTCCTTGGAGTTTTTCATGTGGATGGGCTTTTGGGCCTTCATTGAAACTTGGGCACTTCTTTGAACCATGTGTGCCCCACTACACTTTGTCCACGTGGATTTTTTATTTTCATGCTCTCTCTCTTGATGGATGGAGGACTTGAGTTACTTGACCATCTACAAGTCCCATGAGTGAGTTGTTCCCACAATCTCACTATGTTCAAATGGTTTTCCTTGTGGTAGGAATGTGGTTCTCAAGAGTTTCTCTTAGATGTTATCAACCTCAAATGGATGATTCTCAAGTGAGCTATCCATACAACCATAGCTCCTTGAACTTTTCTATGGGGGCTTGGTGGATCACCCATCATCATTCAAATATGAGTGATTTCTTCTTCCATTTGTGAGAAAGAATGGTACCCATAAGTTGCCCATTTTTGTCCCCATGCTTTGGGACATTTTGGATTTTGATCTTCAAGTGGGCTATGTGTACCATTTTTATCCATTTTCATGATGGTTGGGTGACTCATCAAGCCATGCTCTTTTGTACTCAAATGGTCTCCCTTTTGGTGAACAAGTTGGTGCACATAAGTTGCCCAAACTTGCCTTTTCATGGGCATTTTCAACTTTGATTCTTCATGTGGGCTATGTGCATCAACTTTCTACCCTTAGCTTCTTTGATTCATATGTTTATGGGTAGACCTCCTTGTTGTATTCTCATGGTCAAAACTTTCATCAAGATGAGGCACATAAGGTTGCCCATGGTTAACCCATGAATGGGTCCTCATGTTCTTCAAGTGGGCTATGTGCTCTCTTCAATCCATTGAGATGAGGCATTTGGGTTGCTCTTGGGGACCCGTTTCCTTCCTATTCCCCACTTGTCCATGCATATGTGTAAAAAGATGGAGACATCCTAAGTGAGAATCATGACCTTGGCATAAAAGTGAGTCAATCCTTGGCCACATGTGGACTTTGAAGAGGAACTTCTCATGTGCAGTAGGACTCTCATCCTTAGTTGATTTCATGGCACTTGAGGGCATTTGTTGTCCAAAATGTGTCCTTGGATGATGGACTTTTCTTACCTGAGGCATGCCATGCCACCTTCTTTAAGGCAGGCCTTACTTTTTCCAATGGGTCCAACACATATCCTAAGTGACACATGGAATTGGACTTTAGATTTTGCATTTGAATGTGAGTCCAATCCCATGGGTTTCTTGGATGAGAATTTGGATGTTAATGGGTAAAGGATAGGGACTTACCTTGCCAAGCTTGTAGGATTCCATGGCGGATGGTACTAGGGGCCACCAAGTGGTTGACGAGGATGATCCTGCTTTCATTGTCCGCCGAGGGGACCACATGTGTTCCCTAGCTATGGAGCATCAACCTCTTCCTGCTATCAAGGGTCGAGGGTACCAGGGATCGCTGGGACAATTGGATGAAGGAGCCACAGCCCTTGCTTGAGCGAATACTAGATGGTACTCCTTTTGCTGGCCTCCTCACCCTACGCTTCCATAATAACGACGCCAACCGTATGATGCTTGCGGCCCTTTGTGAGAGGTGGCGGGATGAGACCCACACCTTTCAACTCCCTTGTGGAGAATGGGGGATAACCCCTTTGGACATTTACATGCAGATAGGTTTCCCATTTCATGGGGCAATTGTCCCTCAAGTTAGCTCTTTAGCTCCCCTCTCTTCCACTGATTGGCTACGGCTTGTTGGTGACGTCCCTCCTGAGGGTGAATTTCAAGGCCATCAAGTGAAGATGCGATGGTTTTATAACAATTTTGCTTCCGTCGTCCCTACCACCGAGCGAGAGGCCCTCCACAAGGCGCGGGCCATGATCACTTATGCTTTTGGATCCTTTCTTTTTTGCCATGCGAATGAGAGAGTTGATCCTAAATTTCTTCGTTTAGTCGAGGATCTTCATCACCCCTATAACTGGAATGGGCCATCCTGACCCGTCTCTTTCAAGGTCTGGACAAGACCTGTCGGCATAGCCGGTCCTTCACAGGCTTCTGGCCTGTTGTTGAGGTACCTCTTCTTTCATCCTCCTTGGAGCCATTTACCTCCTTTCTCTCTCTGATCATTAAATGTACTTTCATCCAGACTTGCTTTTATGACCATTTTTCGCATCTTGCGCCGAGGATGCGCGATGACATTGAACCTGCTCAGTATCGCCACATGTACTGGCATCAGCAGAATCGTCAGCGGAACTCCCGAGTTCCCGGGGACAATTGGCGTGCTGATATAGACGGGCTGACCGTTGAGGACGTAAGTATCTTGCTTGTCTTTATCCTTGTACTGCACTTGCAACTGATCGTGGTAACCTCTTCTGCTGCAGTTTGCCCGGATGCCGTACGCTAGTTTCCCTCTCTACTACACACCCCAGCGCGTGGAGGCATATGATGCTTCATGTCTCCGTATTATGCTTTCTGACGCTGAGTCCTTTCAATGGTACTTGGGAGAGAGATTGCTTCGGCAAGTCACTGGGGTGGCTCGGGTCCCCTGTTCTGCACCTCCTCTAGCTGCTCGGATGCCGGCTGATGAGAGAGTTGAGGCTCTGGTGGGCCATCCTGGCTTCCGTTTCACGATCCCGGATCGTGATTATGACGAGTGGTATCTGCTATTCGGCCAGGGGCCTTTGCTTCCTTCGCTTTATGTTCCAGGTGGCCGTCGCAGGTATGCTGGAGGTTCAGTGACTGCTCCTTTGATGGATCTTTATCGTCGGGAGCGAGACGCGAGGAGGGGCGATGATGATTATGTTGGTGACTTGTAGCTGGCTCTGCTTTTTATGGCCTTGTACTTTTATTTTTGTCCCCTTTTGTATCAAGCCCTTTTGGATGAATATACAGGCTTTGATTTCTCCCAAATTCCTTGGTGATGTCTGGATGCTTTGACTCTTGACTCATTCCTTCATGATTTGAGACTGCTTAGTTGCATGGGCGATGACTTGAATGGTTCAGATTGCTTGATTAGGCCTTGTGGGCCCACTTGATGTTTAGATCTTGGATTTTGGCCCTTCTTTTGATGATCGAACCTTTGATCTTGCTGCTCCATGACTTGTGTAAGCTTTCCAATGGTTTGGATCTTGATGATTTGGCCCTTGAATGGTTCAGATTGATGGATTTGGCCCTGTGGGCCCACTTGAGATCTTAGCTTTACTTTGGGGCACTTCTTTTGATGATTTGTGAGGTTAGGAATGCTTCTCATGGTGTGGATGATGGCTTGAACGTCTCTGATCGCTCGATTTGGCTTTGTGGGCCCACTTGATGATTAGATCTTGGATTCTGGCCCTTCTTGTGATGATCAAACCTTTGATCTTGTTGTTTGACGGCTCATGTAGGTTCTTCAATGGTTTAGATCGTGATGATCTAGTCTTTGAATGGCTTGGATTGCTTGTGGCCCCCACTTGATCACCTTTCCTTCTCTTTGGCTTGATCAGCCCTATTCCGGTCATATTGCTTCATGATTGGACCAGTGGGGCACCTTTTGTATGATCTTGATCATCTTCAGTCGAAATCGGGAGTGGACCGGAGCCTTGGGCGGCCCACGGAGCGCCATCTGCTGACGTGGACTGTCAGCCTCACCTACCAAAAGTCCTGGAGCCAATCCCGCGGAGAGAGGGGAACCGCGTCCGTACGGGCGGCCCAGGGCAGGCCGCCCAAGGCTCGCCTCTTGAGCGGCCTGGGCTGGCTCTGGTTCGGACATCTTCTGCTGTCTGTTGCTGCTGTCCCCACATTCCCTGTACTGGACCGTTCGATTCCAGCCATGAATCTTCTTCTTGTCTCATCTTCCTTTCTCCTTTTGTCTCTTTCTTGGTTTGTCCTTTCTTAGGCAATGGATGGTGGAGATTTGGGGGCTGTGGGGGCTGTCCAAGGTGGGTCCCACACTTCAGATTTTCAATTGAGCTTTGATAATGGGGAAATGCCTTTAATGGATGGGGTAGATGGGGCATTAAGAGGGGGCATTGATGAGGGGCTAGGGATGGTGGTTGGTGGAGCTTTGAATGGCTCCATTAATGGTGGGATGGCTGGATTTTCTGATTTGAATGAGCTCCTCATTATGGGAGGAATGGATGGTATGGATGAGATGATGGGATGGGACATAGGTGAGGCTATGCATCCCTTGAGTGTGGGTCCCATGGATGATGTGATGGACGGTGATGATGGGACTATGAGGGACATAGATGGGCTGATCTCATGTCTGGATGGTATGGATGGCTCAGATGGTACCTTTGACGGTTTGGATGCTCTGGATGAGGGCCAGGATGTACGGTATACTTCTTTGGGTGGACTTGATGTGATCATTGATGATGTCCCCTTGATGATGGATGGTGTGGATGCCTCGATGATCCCTTTGATCGGCCAGGATGATGATTGGATTCATGATTTCCTACTGGAGAGGGCCGCAGGTCCGGATCTGGCCGTTGATTCTTCGATCGGGGTAGCCGGGACCCTTTTGGATGGTTCAGATGTATTCTTTGACGGTCAGATTAGCCAGGGTGCCACGATGTGCGGTGTGATCTTCACTGATGGGGAGCATTGTCCTTCCCTTGGTCGTCGGTCTTTTGCGCACTCTGTTCATGAGGTGGGCGAGTCTTCTTATGCGGCTGAGGTTGTGACAGTTTCCGACAGTGATGCGGCTATATCAGACATAGCCGTTACTGAGGACAGGTCAGGGGCTGTCGAGTCGGCAGAGGTTCCAGCTTTTCCTTCTCATTCGCCTGTTGACCTTCCGATCTTCGATGAGTTGTCCTCGATTTCTGGGCCTTTTGTGCTGGAGGGGATACCGGTGAGGACTTGTCAGCTGCTTCCTCGTTCTTCTTGCTCGCCACGACTGCTTGCTTGGCTTGACAGCTTGTCAGCTTATGAGATTCGAGATTTGGAGTCTTATGGCTTTGGCAGTCTGATTCATATGGCTAGAGTTGACATTGACTGGAGGATGCTCGGAGCTGCCTTGATTGACTGGGTCCCTTCGTTGAACTTGTTTGCGTTCAACGATATGGAGATGGGGCCTTCTTTGGAGGAGCTTGCACGCTTGACAGGCTTACCCTTGGATTATACTCAGTACTTTTCACCGAAGACATCGCCGAAGACTGCTACACCGCAGAACTGGTTTGGGATCCCTTATCTTGTTCGACTTGCAGCTAGTGGCCAGGCTGCTGTAGTGTTCTCTTTGGACTTGCTGTATGATCTTTTTTCGGGTCCTCAGAGTACGGCTGGTTCCACCTTTGCTCGGAACGCACTGATGTTCTGTTTGATCGCTGAGGTGCTGTTCTCGGGATGGCGCAGGTCCCAGACTCCTTTGCTTTTTGAGGTGATGAGCCGAGCTGTCCGTCGGCAGGGGATCATTTCTCTCGTCTTGGCCGAGCTATTTGATGGGCTGACCGACTGTGCCCTAGGCCGCACTCGTGTCCTTCGCGGCTGTTGTGCTTTCCTCCAGGTATCTTTTCTGCACCTTTTTTTCTTCTTGCTTTGCTAGGAATTGTTTTGCTTTAGCTGAACTTCTTTTACTTTCTGTGATCAGGTATGGCTATGGGAGCGTCTTTCTCTGACCGTTCCTGTACCTCTTCCTGGCATCCCGGGCTCTGACATTATGCGTTATATCATCGAGTTCCTTCCTCATGCAGCCAGGATGAGCGAGCCCCTGTATCGCAGGATGTTCGCTGAACTTCGTGACTGGAACGTTCGTTGGGAGTCATCTTGGCTTTCACTTCCTCCAGTGCTTTGCGATGCACACCGCCATCCTCTGATGTTGGTAGGCTTTCGATCATACTTCTCTTACCATCCCATTCGGTTCCTGCGGCAGTTTGGGTGCGAGCAGGATGTTCCTCTTTTCGCTTTTACGGGTATCGGGCGTCGGGCACTTCCCTCTAGATCTTCTGACTTCAGGACCCGGATTGATTGTTCCTGGGCGAGTTATTTGACAGCTGATTTGTTGGGATTTGAGCTGCGGACTTTTCCGATGGCGACCGCCCCATATCAGTACTGGGCTGCTGAGCAGTCTTTGTATCGACGTATCCCTTGTTGGCACCAGACTGCTGATGAGGATGAGCAGGATATTTTTGGAGATGCTGGCTCTTCATCTGGTTCATATGAACCTTTTGAGGAGCGCCCGTTTATCGATCCTGGCTTCCTTTTGGCCACTCATGGCCATTTGCTGTCTGAGATCTCCGCACTTCGGTATCATTGTGAGATGATGTCGAGGAGATTGGCTACCGATCGGAGGTTGTCTGATGAGGAGATAGCGATCCGTACCCTTGAGCGCGATGAGGCGCATTACCTGCGTATGGAGGTGAGCAGGTTGAGAGCGAGACTATCTTTTATGAGTCAGAGGACTCACCTGATGTGGCCGAGGAGGAGGGTAGAGATTGATTGAGTTGGCCACCTGCACACTGATTTTTGCATATATGATTGATGATGATGCATTTTTTTTGTATTTTTGAAAAAGATGATATGTGTAAGAGAAATATAATGCATTTAATTGAAAAGAGAAAAAACTGTTTGAAAATCTACTGTGCCATGAGTTGTCTTGTGAGTGTGTCTGGATTTTGTGTCGGGATATAGGAATCAGAACTGGGGCTCGGTCAATGATTTGACCGATATCTCGAGATTTGACTTGCTTGATCCTTTGGTTCCCTAGAGATGTAGGCAACGGAAACTCTCGTTTCCTGAGATTGTCAGAGTCTGTAGAGTTCTTCGCTCCTGACTGCGCTTCTTCTTGTTCTTGAACTGTAACCGCTTGAACTGATCTGGACCGTCTGCTTTCTTGGTACCTGCACTTTTATTTTTTCTTTTTTCTTTTCTCTTCTTTTTTTTTTTTTGAGCCATTTTTGCCTGTAGTGCTCTTTCGAGTTTTCACCACAGCCGGCTTTTTCCGTCATTTTTACCCGTGGCGCCCTTTCAGGTTTTCACCACGTCCCGGGTATTTGGTCTTGCCTGCCCCTTGGCAGCTGTGCTGTTTTTACCCTTGGCGCCCTTTCAGGTTTTCACCAAGTCCGCTGTATGCCCACTGTTTTTACTCGGAGCGCCCTTTCGGGTTTTCACTCCGCCCTCTTTGTTTAGGCACACATTTTCTTTTTTCTTCTTTTTTTTTTTTCTTTTTCTTTTCTGGATCTCTGGATAACTGCGGCGGCTAGAGGTCGGGAATCCGTCGTTGCCGGCCGATGGCAGTCCTTCAGCCCTTATCCTGAGTTACGATAATGGAGCTGTCGGTTTTTGCTAAAGACCCCTCTGAGATGGATGGATGGATGACTGTGTTTCTTCTTGGGTTGATTTTTTCTTGAGTGCCTTGCTTTGGCTTCCCTTTTTTCTTTCTTTTTTTCTTCTTTTTCTTTTCTTTTTCTTTTTCTTTTGCATTCTTTTTCTCTCTCTTTTTTTTTGTCTCTTTTTGAATCCCCCCCTCTCTTTTTTTTTGTATTTTTCTCTTTTGGAGTCCCCTTATTTGAAACACTTATTGGTGGACGGGAATGATTTCTCAGAGATCTTAGCTTTGACCCCTTGACTTCAGCTCTATTAAAGTAACTCTTGATAAGGTCAGAATGACTTACCCGTGAAAGATTTTCACGTTGTCGGCGTTGGTTGGCTCAGGAAGATCCACCCCTCTCATGCTGGTGAGTCTGAGGGCGCCTCCGGGAAGTACTTCTCTGATGATCAGCGGCCCGTCCCACGAGGGTTTGAACTTTCCTCTGGGATCTGGAAGGTGCGACGGTAGAATCTTCTTCATGACCATGTCGCCTACCTTGAAGCTCCTTTTTCGGACTCTCTTGTTATAAGCCCGAGCGATCCTTTTCTGATAGCACTGTGAATGACTTAGTGCACGCATGCGTTTTTCATCTGCTAGCTGCAACTGATCAAATCTGGCCCGTTGCCATTCTCCTTCTTCAATTCCGCTTTCTAGTAATACCCGTAACGATGGTATTTCCACCTCGACTGGTAGGACTGCTTCCATTCCGTAAGTAAGCTCGAAAGGAGTAACGCCCGTAGCAGACCGTACAGACGTTCGATAGGCCCAAAGTGCATATGGGAGCATATCTGACCAATCTCGATAGGTCACGACCATCTTCTCGAGTATTCTGACGATTGTCTTGTTTGCGGCTTCTACCCCACCATTCATCTGGGGACGGTAGGGGCTTGATCGATGACGTTGGATCTTGAACTTGCTGAGGAAGTCATCCATCTTCTTGTTGACGAACGGGGTTCCATTATCTGTGATGATAGCATTGGGGATTCCGTACCGGCATATGATGTTGTTCTTCATGAATTTGATCACTTGAGATGCTGCAATCGTGGTGTATGATGCTGCCTCTACCCACTTGGTGAAGTAGTCGACTGCCACAAGTATGTACTCGTGACCATTTGATGCTTTGGGACTAATCTTGCCGATGATGTCGAGTCCCCACATGGAGAAGGGCCAGGGGGTGGTCAGGTTGTATAACTCTGATGATGGGGCATGGATTTGATTCGCATGCTCTTGACACTTGAAGCATTTTCTGACGTGCTTGCAACAGTCTGTCTCCATGGTGAGCCAGTAGTAGCCGAGTCGTAGAATCTTCTTTGCCATCATGTGCCCATTCATGTGTGGGCCACAGATTCCTTCGTGTATTTCTTCCATGATCTTTGCAGCTTCTGTTTCATCGACGCATCGGAGGAGGATGTGATTATAGGATCGCTTGTAGAGAACTTCGCCACTGATGGTGAACTGACCGGTCAAACGTTGGATGGTTCGGTGATCTGTTGCTGTTGCTGATTCTGGATACTCCTGGGTTTCGAGATATTGCTTGATGTCGGCGTACCAGGGTTTGTCAGGGACAGCTTCGGCTTCTTCTATTTGTAGGCAAAAAGCAGGTTCTTCTTGAATTTCGACTGTGAGCTCCCATTCTGAAGCTCCTTTTGGGATCTCGAGCATTGATGCAAGTGTGGCGAGGGCATCTGCAAACTGGTTCTTGGCTCTGGGCATATATGAGAAGGTGATTTCCTTGAATTCTTCGATCAGATTGTCAAGATACACATGATATGGTATCAACTTCTCGTCTTTGGTCTTCCATTCGCCATTGGTCTGATTGATGATAAGCTGTGAGTCTCCAAATACTCGTAGCTTCTTGACGCCCAAGATTATGGCTTCCCTTAAGCCAGCGATGCATGCTTCGTACTCTGCCATGTTGTTGGTGCACTCGAATGCGATGCGCCTCGAGATAGGAATAGGGACATCATCTGGAGAGTAGAGGATTGCTCCAATACCACTCCCTTTAGAATTTGCTGCGCCGTCGAAGAATAACGTCCATTCATCTTTTTTCTTCTTTTCTTCCTCTTCAATGAGCAAGAGATCTTCATCAGGGAAGAATGTCTTGAGCGGCTGATAGTCCAGGAGAGAGTGAGCCGCAAGATGATCGGCGAGGGCCTGTCCCTTGATTGCCTTTTGAGTGACATAGGTGATGTCGAACTCAGACAAGAGTAGCTGCCATTTAGCTATCCTTCCAGTGAGTGCCGGCTTCTCGAACAGGTACTTGAGCGGATCCATGTGAGCGAGGAGGAGAATAGGGAATGCAATCATGTATTGACGGAGTCGCTGAGTTGCCCAGACTAGGGCGAGGCAAGTCTTCTCGATCGGGGAATACCTGGTCTCGTAGTCGGTGAACTTTCGACTCAAATAGTATATTGCTTGTTCTTTCTTCCCGGTTTCGTCGTGTTGGCCGAGGACACAGCCAATGGCTTCTGCTGCTACCGAGATGTATAACAATAGTGGTCGTCCAGGAGTGGGAGGCACTAGGACTGGAGGATTCATGAGATATTTCTTGATGCGGTTGAAGGCGACTTGGCAATCGTCATTCCATTCTTTTGGGACGTTCTTCCGAAGGAGCTTGAATATGGGCTCACAGATGGGTGTGAGCTGTGCGATGAAGCGACTGATGTATTGAATTCTGCCGAGGAAGCCACGAATTTCTTTCTCTGTTCTAGGAGGGGGCATCTCGATGATTGCTCTGGTTTTGGTCTCGTCGACCCTGATGCCATCCTCGCTCACCATAAAACCGAGGAGTTTGCCTCCCATTGCACCGAAGACACATTTCTGAGGGTTGAGACGGAGCTTGTACTTTTCTAATCTGTTGAATAACTTCTTCAGATCTTCAAAGTGTCCTTCAATTGTGCGAGATTTGACGATCATGTCGTCCACATATACTTCGAGCTCCTTGTTCATCATGTCGTGGAATAATGCTGTCATTGCTCGCTGATATGTTGCTCCTGCGTTCTTCAGACCGAACGGCATTACCCTGTAACAGAAGGTTCCCCAGGGAGTGATGAACGATGTCTTCTCGCGATCTTCGACGGCCATCTTGATCTGATTGTAACCTGAGAACCCGTCCATGAATGAGAAGATCTTGTATCCTGCAGTGTTGTCGACTAGAGTGTCGATATGTGGCAACGGGAAGTCATCTTTTGGACTGGCTTTGTTGAGATCTCGGAAGTCGATGCACATTCGAACCTTGCCGTCCTTCTTCGGTACTGGTACGATGTTGGCGAGCCATTCAGGGTAGTTGGAGACTACCAAGAATCCCGCGTTGTATTGCTTGATGACTTCATCTCGGACTTTCAGAGCCCATTCTGGCTTCATTCTTCGGAGTTTCTGCTTCACTGGCTTCATATCTGCCTTGGTTGGTAGATGATGTACAACGAGCTCTTCATCGAGCCCCGGCATGTCTTCATATGAGAACGCGAAGTTGGACAATCTTGGAGCTAGGAACTCTATCATTTTCTGTTTCATCTCAGGTGGCAACGATTTTCCAATGCGTACTTCCCTAGGGATCTCAGGCGTCCCCAAGTTTACTATCTCGAAATCATCGGCTACAACATTGGCTTTAGATTCGAACTTTTTGAGGAGATTCTCAAGTTCGGGAGCAGGATCATCATCTTCCTCGTCCCGAGCTTCGTCCAGACCCATGAGCTCAAAGTCTAATTCGATGTCGAAATCATATGATTCGACTTCAAACTCATGCGACTCTTTAGACGAACTTGGCACACTATTGAATGCAGGGAAAGAAATATTTTTTGATTTTTGAGATTTTTCTGAAATTGAGATGCTAGATGTTTTTGGTTTTTGAAAGTTTTTGATTTTTTTGGCTTTTCGAAATTCGCGGGACTTTGAACAAGCGGGCCTTGCAGACCATGATTGAGCCCAACTTGTTCCAAAGTTCCGGTCGCTGCTTAAACAGGCATTTTTTTTGGAAGCCAGAGCCCTCAGATGACTCTTTGGCTGATTCAAAAGTGAGGGGAACAGATGACCATTCAGGACCCCACACTTCCTCCCCTGAAGAGGTGGGGGTTGATGTTTTGGGCGAAGAGTCACGATCTGGCCCAATGACCATGACTTTTCGCTGGTCGGGTTCGGGATCTGAGTCGTACTCAGTCCCTCCCGGATCACTTACCTCGCATTGCAGTTCGTCTGGTTCCACAGCTAGACACAAGTTTGGAACCTGGACATCAGACCAGTCTAGGGCTGGCCACTTCCCTTTCTTGGTCCAATGGATGGGCTGCTTCTGCCCCTGGCTAATGATTGATGATGTTGACTTTGCAGAGATGGGCAAGTCGTGCCCCTTGCTAATTGGTGTGGGCAGGTTGTGCCCCTGGCTGTTTGAAGTGGGCAGGTTGTGCCCCTGGTTGATTGAAGTGGGCAGGTCGTGCCCCTGGCTGATTGAAGTGGGCAGGTTGTGCCCCTGGTTGAGAGAGGTGGGCAAGTTGTGCCCCTGGTTGGGAGCAGGTGTCAGAGTAACCTGGTCCTGAAGCTGCTGTATTTGTCTTCCTTCTTCGTCTTTATCATTTTCTTCTTCTTCCGGAGGCTTAGATGGTTCGAGAATCTGATCCCATCGAATGGGGGGCCACGTGGCCCAAGCTAGGCTCATCGGAAGGCCTTTGTGTAGTGCAGTCGGTTGATTCCCTCCTGGATCTTTGCAAGGTTCTCCTGGCTTGACGAATGGGATGGGTGAGCACCGAAATTTCTTCCTTCTCTTGTCTATGAAGGTTGCCCTGTATCCGAGTCCCCACTTGCGTTGGTTATATACTAGCGATACCTTTCTGGATTTGAAGTGATTCTTCATTCGGTATTTGAGGCTCAGACGCTCTGCCGGTGAGAAGACACGGTCCACCCTTGTTGGTTCTGGATTGGCGATAGAGTTCACAGTCTCAAATTCGAAACTGTGAAATGGGATGTCTTCTTCAGAGTGTTGGATATCGATGACTGGGATGTCTGGTTCAGTGGCAGCAGCATTGGAAGGAATGATGAGCTCCTTCTCTGCATGGATAGAGATCACTTGATTTCCACAGATATACTTCACTCGTTGATGCAGGGTTGATGGCACAGCTCCAACCTTGTGCAGCCACGGCCGTCCGAGCAACATGTTGAAAGAGGCTGATATATCCAGGATTTGGAATGTGATGGTGGAGACTTCCGGGCCTATCTGTACCTCTATGTCGACTTCCCCTTCCACTGATCGGCGGGTGTTGTCGAATGCTCTGACGCATATGGTGCTGGGTCGGAATGAAGAAGGACTGATTCCCAGGCGTTCCGCGGTCTTGAGTGGGCAGACATTTAAGCTTGAGCCATTATCGATAAGGACCAGCGGAACACAGAGGTCTTTGTATCGTAAGGCTATGTTGAGGGATCGGCCATGATCGCGTCCTTCTGGTGGCAACTCATTATCGGTGAAGGTGATGGCACGTGGAGCCAGGAGTTGTCCAATCATCAAAGCTATCATTTCTAGTGCCGTATCGGAGGAGACATGAGCATCATTCAAGGTCTTGGCAAACATCTCTCGGTGTATGCGAGATGTGCAGAGTAGCTCCCATACTGAGATTTGTGCAGGGATTGACTTGAGCTGAGTTGCTACATCGTATGCGGCTTCATTTTTGCTGCCGAGGCCTGAGAGGACGCCTTTGGGATCTCCTCTGTTTTGATTATCTCTTCGGATGCAACGCCCGTTGGGATTCATGTTTCCCACTTCCGCACATTCTGGATAGTGCCATGGAACCTCTTTGTAGTTTTCCTCCCTTTTGCCTTCTAGGACCACTGGTTCTTGCAACGGTGCCGTAGTGGGTACCAGATCTTCCTCGTATGGAGCTTTTGCCTTGAGGACTACATTGTTGCCTGTGCTGAAGGGGTAGTATCGAGGCTTGTCTTCATAGACCACATAAGGTCGTGGTCCTGGCTTGACTGTTCCTGGGGCAGGAGGCTCCCATGGAATGAATACTGGTCCTCTTGATATGGCAGGAGGTTTCTCTGTTCGTCCGAGCTGTCGTAGAGTGATTGATACGCCTCCGGGACTTGCCCCTTGCAATATGACAGGCTTGACTGGAAGAGATCCTTCCAAGACAACGGGCTCTTGCTGCTGATGAGTATAATCATTCCATTGCGGATTGGTTTGTTCTGGAGTTGCCCCTTGCAAGATGACAGGTTCGTATGTGGGCTCAATGTATGATTGTGCTCCTTCCAGGACGACTGGTTCCCATCTTGAATGGTTGTAAGGTGCCCCTTGAACAGCTGGTATATCGTATGGAGGTGCTCCTTCAAGCACTACTGGCTCGGAGATTGGAGGAAGAAAGGGACTTGCCCCTTGCAAGACTGGAGGAGGATTTGTTGGCTCATAGGTGTAGGCATGAATGGACTGAATAGGGGAGAAGAAGCGATCGATATGGTCCCCTTCTTCTATACTATTGACGGCAGGGCCACGAGATGAACTGGGGTCCGTTGGATGCTGAGGCAGAGGATTCTGAAGGATGTTGGTGGAAGCTGCTGGAGAAGTTCCAGGAACCGAGATGACGATCTTGCGGTCATCAATCAGGTCTTGTATGGCATTCTTCAAAGTATAGCATCGGTCAGTGGCGTGGCCTCGTCCTTGATGGTAGGCACAGTACTCATTTTCTCGGTAATTTGGAGGCAGAGGATGAGGCGGAGGCCTAGGTGTCATCAGAGTGAGTAACTGCTTTTGTACCAGCGTAGTCATGATTTGACTAAGTGGTTGACTGAGTGGAGTGAACTTCCTGAACTCCCTGTAATTCTGCCTGTTCTGATATGAGTATTGGCCATTTCCCCTGAACTGCTGCTGTTGTCGAGGTGGCTGTGGCTGAGGATTCGGTTGTGGCTGATATCGCTGAGGCTGATGCTGAACTTGATTCTGCTGATACTGTTGACGTCCTTGTGGGGGAGCACGTTGATTTCCTTGAGCAGCGGTGTTGATGTTGTTTACCTCTGTTGGGCGGGGAGGAGAACCATTGCGGTTTCCATTCCCGTGCCCGATAGGTCTTCCTTCCACTCTGTTCCTCTTGACTGGAGTGGCTTGATGAGGCCATGGGGAGATCGTCCCGGCCCGGATTCCTGCTTCAACTTGCTTTCCGGCACGGATCAATTGTGAGAAATTCGCATATGGATGCGAGATGAGATACCCGGATATGCCTGGGTATGTTGAATGAACAATCATGGAGATTTGTTCTTCATCGTCGATGGGTGTCCGCATTCTAGCTGCCATAGCTCGCCAACGTCCCACATAAGCTGATAGTGTTTCATCACTCCTTTGCCTGAGTGCTGCAAGGTCGGCTCTTCTGGGTGCCATGTTGAGATTATATGCGAATCTGTCGACGAAAGCCTGGGAGAGCTGTTCCCATGTTCTGATGCGGTGGCAGTCCAATGAAGTGTACCAATCTAGGGCATCGCCCTTCAGAGATTTTTGGAACAATCGAATGAGGGCCCCTTCGTTTCCTGAGATTGCACTCAGCTCTCCACAGAAGGCCTTGAGATGTGCTGTGGGACAACCGCTGCCGTCGTATCTTTTGAACTTTGGAACCTCAAAGTTTTGAGGTACCCGAGCATCTGGGAAAGGACACAAGTCTCTGAACTTGGTCGAAGGTAAGTCGATTCCTTGCTGTCGCTGAAGCTGATTTTGCAAGATCTGGAACTGCTCCCGCAACTCGTCCAGTCCTGAGTGACCTGTTCGAGCGACTGGTGCCTCTTGGAGTAAGGCACGTTCTTCTTCGGCATAGTGGTCGATGTCTTCGACCCTATGGGCTTGCTGAAAAGCAACCGCGGGTTGCTGAAATTGGTTTGATGATTGAACTGGATTCTGATGAACTTGAGCTTGAAATGATGGTAACTGAACTGGAGACTGTACTGAAGGTTGAACTGGAACTTGCTGGAAATTAACTGGATTTTGCTGAATTGAAGATTGCTGGAAATTAACTGGATTTTGCTGAATTGAAGATTGCTGGAAATTAACTGGAATCCCATCGGCGGGGATGTGCTGGAATTGAAAAGTGCTCCTGTTTGCAGGAGGCTGAGATGCTGGGAAGTGACCCCCTTGTTGGGTATTCGCCACTGTCCGCTGATTGATGTGGGCTTGACACTGACCCCCGTTGTGGGCATTCGCCAGTGCTGTCCCTGTTGCTGGAAATTGAATTGAAATCCCATCGGCGGGGATGTGCTGAAATTGAAAAGGTGTCCCATCGGCGGGGACATGTTGAGATCTACTGAGATTGTTGTTTGCAAGATTGACTGGAAGCTGACTGGATGTTCCTGCAACGGAGGTGCTCTGAGATGGCCTTGTCGTCGCAGGAAGATATTGAGAAGGATGCCCCACAGCGAAGGGCTGAGATGGCTGCTGTCGGTAGTCTTGGGCAGACTCCGATGGTTGTGTTTGATTTGAACTGGAGGCCGGGAGGACCCGGCATGGCTGCTGAGCTTGCTGAACTGGGCCAACCTGATTGTTGGCTGCTGCGGTGGCCTGTGCTTGCATGAATTGCAAGAGCATTTCTTGCATTGCTCTCATTCCTTGTGCCAATTCTTGTATGATTGGCGTATTGTCAACGGGCTGTTGCGCTGGAGGTTGCGCTTCGGTCATTTCGAGAGCAGGGAAGTGATGAGTTTCTTCTTCGTGGTCGGACATGGCTTGCTGAGCCCGAGTGCGGATTATGCTGCGGAAGGGAAGTTGTCTACGCGTACGTTGAGCCCGAGGAGGCGCAATGGTGAGAACTGTACTCTACTCTTTTTGGGTTTTGGGATTTTCTATTTTTTTTTTGGTTTTGGAATTTTCTATTTTTTTTGTGTTTGGGTTTGGGTAGAATGCTATGCAGATGAGATTGTATGAGGATTAATGACTTTCAAGTACGGGAAGGATTCTGTTTTCAAGTTGGATCACGACTAGTGGGACTAGCTAATCCCCAGTGGAGTCGCCATTCTGTGGACCCTCGCCGATTTCTCCGCGCTCCCACACGACGTCGTTCTCCCTTTCCCTTCGGAAGAAGAAGAAGAAGAGGTGCGTGAGTGCGAAATCGCCGTTTGTGCCACTGTCTTGCCTCGTTCTCGAGGGCTTCGTTTGGTTGTCGTGTTAAGATGGATGTGTTTAAGTGGATTTATATAAGACTAGAGTCGCCACTAGCCAGTTACTTCGAATCTACAGTCGGCTAGACCCCGTAGAAACGTTAGAGAAGGGGATCTGAAGATCCTTTCCTCTAAAATGACTCCTGTTGATCTGCGGTCAGAGATTCAAGGTAAGGGATCACGGTTACAGGGTGGGAAGAGGTTAAGCACCCCACACACTGCCCGTACCGAAGTACGGTCTCTACTTCACAGAATCGATCGAATACTTGAAAGTCTAATTTAATCCTCGTATATTCTCATGGATGACATGATGCATGAATGCGGGTCTGAACAGTAAGAGTTTCTGATGGGCAGGTTCCAACAACGGGCAAGCCCAGAGCATACGCTCGAACTGACAGGTGCTTAATATAAAGACATATGCATGTGTGCTTGAGTAATCAAGGTGTTTTATGGTGAAGCATGAATGCAGGTCTGAACAGTAAGAGTTTCTGATGGGCAGGTTCCAACAACGGGCAAGCCCAGAGCATACGCTCAAACTGACAGGTGCTTTATGCGAGATGCATGTGGTGTGTTTGAATAATCAAAGTGCTTGCAGTGAAGCAGGGGGGTTGGAAGAAGAGTAAATGTTGCACTTATGCTAGATGCAAATGAGATGATGCTGGAAAATGAGTATCTGGGTGGACGGAGGTGTCGCAAGGGTTGGCTTCGAGTGGCTGGATCAAGACTTGGATGGCTTGGGAGGCTTGGACCAATGGTCAGGCTGGGCTGGACCAGGGTTAGACTCTCCTCACTCGGGCTCTCCTTGGTGGAAAAATGGGCTAAAGGGTGGAGAGATGGACTCAGAGCTCTCGGACCGGCTAGACTTCGAATGGCCTTCAATCGATGTTGAAATGAGAAGGGGAGGGGGGTATTTATAGCAGCGGAGAGTGGCAGCTCTCGTAATTTCGTCAGGGCGGCCTGCCATGGGCCGCCCGTACGGCCGCTCCTCGGTTTCCAGCGAGTACGGCCGTTCCCTCGGGGCTGCTGTTGGACTCGCTGGTCGACTCAGTGAGTTGACTAAGCGGGTCGACTCGGTGGTTTGACTCGACGGGTTGACTCGACGGGTTGACTCGGTGTTTTGACTCGACGGGTTGACTCGACGGGTTGACTCAGCGGGTTAACTCAGCGAGTTGACTCAGTGAGTTTGACTTTTTTTTTTGGGTCTTTTTGACTGGACTTTTTTATGGGGGGTTTTTCAGGGTGGTGTTTAGGACTGGGTTGACTGGGTTCAGGCTTGAACTGGGCTATGGAATGGGGCTTACAAGGGTGAGTTTGGCTGAGTTTGGACTTGGGATTTGGGGGTATGGTCCTCCGTTCAACCAGCTATCTCTACCAACAGTGTAGCCGAAGGTGGGGTGTCTACACACACGTAAGTCAACCGGGACCACAATTGTGAAGAGCTCCAAGCCTATGATAGTTCTCAAGACAGGACAGGGGCAGGTTCAGAAGGCCCGACCAGTGCTGATCGCAATGGTTCAAGTAGCAGAGGCAGAAGAGGGATCGTATGAAGCGGAAGAATTGCCTACAGTCCAAGATCAGATCGACAGATTAGTTCAGGCTAATCGGGAAATGAATGAACGAATGAGGATAATTCAGGAAGCATTGACCACTTTGATAGCTCAGAATGCTACCAGAAGTCTCGTACCACCTACGCGCCCATTAGCCGAAGAATCTCAAGGGGCAGTGGAAGGGCCAGCTGACGTTGAACAACTTACCCAGGCCAGAGGAGTTCCAGCGGAGCGAGTACCAGTCCCGACTGTGCAAATGTCGAGAGAGGAACTGTCGCAAACAATCACAAGTCTCATGCGACAAGAGAAAGAAAAGGAAAGAGGAACCGGGCATAAATATGAAGTTCCATACCCACTGGAGATAGAAGAAATACCGTTTTCGGTCAACTTCAGATGTCCGGATTTTGAAAAATTCGACGGTAGAGGATCGCCGGAGGAGCATATTACTCACTTCCTCACAGCGCTGGGGAATTGGTCGGCCGTCCCACAGTATTTTTGTGAATGCTTGTGATTGTCTACGAATGTTTCTATTATTCAGAACTCCAGAGTAACAAAACACCACATTTCAGAAAATGTCCATTGCGATCCATTTTCTAAGTTCCAACACAGTCAAAAAATCCTAAAAAAGTCAAACTCACTGAGTCAACCCGTTGAGTCAAATCACCAAGTCAACCCGCCGAGTCAAAACATCGAGTCAACCCAATGAGTCAAATCGCCGAGTCAACCCGCTGAGTCGACCCACCGAGTCAACTCACTGAGTTCCAAGCAGTAGCCCCGAAGCATGTCCGTACTGCCCGCGGGGATCTCGAGAGGGTCCGTACGTGCGGCCCCCTGTGTGCTGCCCAAACTTATTTACGGGAACTGCCACTGCCCGCTGCTATAAATACCCCCCACCCCTTCTCATTTCAACAAGCCTTTAGCCCGAGTGTGATCCAGTCGCTCTGAGTCCACTTCCATCCCTCTTTTAGCCCATTTTTCCACCAAGGAGAGCTCGAGTGAGAAAAGCCTAGCCCTGGTCCAGCCCAGCCTGACCTTGGTCTAAGTCTCCCAAGCCATCCAAGTCTTAATCCAGCCACTCGAAGCAAACCTTGCGACACCTCCGTCTATCTAGCTACTCTTTTACCAGCATCATCTCATTCGCATCTAGCATAAGTGCAGCATTTACTTTTCTTCCAATCCCCCTGCTTCACTACAAGCACTTTGATTATTCAAACACACTGCATGCATTCTGCATAAAGCACTTGTCAGTTCGAGCGTATGCTCTGGGCTTGCCTCTTAGTGGAACCTGCCCATCAGAAACTCCTACTGTTCAGACCTGCATTCATATACATATCACTACAAGCACTTTGATCATTCAAACACACAGCATGCATTCCGCATAAAGCACCTGTCAGTTCGAGCGTATGCTCTGGGCTTGCCTGTTAGTAAAACCTGCCCATCAGAAACTCTTACTGTTCAGACCTGCATTCATGCATTTTGTCATCTATGAGAATGTATGAGGATTAAGACAGACTTTCAAGTATTAGTTCGATTCTGTGAAGTAGAGACCGTACTCCGGTACGGGCAGTGTGTGGGGTGCTTAACCTCTTCTCACCTTGTAACCGTGATCCCTTACCTCGAATCTCTGGCCGCAGATCAAAATGAGTCATTTTAGAGAAAGGAATCTTCGGATCCCCTTCTCTAACCTTTCTATGGGGTCTAACCGATTGTAGATTCGAAGTAACTGACTAGTGGCGACTCTAGTCTAATATAAACTCATCCAAACATATCCAGCCTAACACGACTACCGAACAAAGCCCCGAGAATGAGGCATGCCAGTGGCACAAACAGCGATTCGTGCACAAGCACCCCTTTTTCTTTTTCCGAAAGGAAAGGGAGAACGACGTCGTGGGAGAGCGGAAACGGCGAGGGTCCACAGAATGGCGACTCTGTTGGGGATGTACTAGTCCCACTAGTCGTGATCCAACTTGAAAAACAGAATCATTCCTATACTTGAAAGTCATCAGTCCTCATACAATCTCATCTGCATAGCATTCTACAAAAAAAAATAGAAAATTCCAAAACCTAAAAAAAGAGTAGAGTATAGTCCTCACCATTGCGCCTCCTCGGGCTCAACATGTTTGGAAACAACTTCCCTTCCGCAGCATAATCCGCACCCGGGCTCAACAAGCCATGTCAGACCACGAAGAGGAAACTCACCTCTTCCCCGCTCTTGAAATGACCGAAGTGCAACCTTCAGCGCAACAACCAATTGAGAATACGCCAATCATGCAAGAATTGACACAAGGAATGAGAGCAATGCAAGAAATGCTCTTGCAATTCATGCAAGCACAAGCTACCGCAGCAGCCAACAATCAGGTTGGCCCAGTTCAGCAATCTCAGTAGCCATGCCGGGTCCCTCCGGCATCGAATTCAAATCAAGCACAACCATCGAAGTCTGCCCAAGACTACCGACAGTAGCCGTCTCATTCCTTCGCTATGGGGCATCATCCTCAATACCTTCCCGAGACGACAAGGCCGTCTCAGAGCACTCCCGTCGCAGGGACTTCTAGTCAGCTTCCAGTCAATCTTACAAACAACAGTCTCAGTAGATTTCAGCATGTCCCTACCGATGGGACCCCTTTTCAATTTCAGCACACCCTCGTCGATGGGATTTTAATCCAATTTCCAGTAACAGGGACAGCACTGACGAATGCCCACAATGGGGGTCAGTGTCAAGCCCAAATCAATCAGCGGACAGTGACGAATACCCAACAAGGGGGTCACTTCCTAGCATCTCAGTCTCCTGCAAATAGGAGCACTTTCCAATTCCAGCACATCCCCTCCGATGGGATCCCAGTTAATTTTCAGCAATCTTCAATTCAGCAAACTCCAGTTAATTTCCAGCAATCTTCAATTCAGCAATCTCCAGTTAATTTTCAGCAAGTTCCAGTTCAACCTTCAGTATAGTCTCCAGTTCAATTACAGTCCTGTCAAGCACAAGTTCATCAGAATCCAGTTCAGTCATCAAATCAATTTCAGCAACCCGCGGTTGCTTTTCAGCAAGCCCATAGGGTCGAAGACATCGACCACTATGCCGAAGAAGAACGTGCCTTACTCCAAGAGGCACCAGTCGCTCGAACAGATCACTCAGGACTGGACGAGTTGCGGGAGCAGTTCCAGATCTTGCAAAATCAGCTTCAGCGGCAACAAGGAATAGATCTACCTTCGACCAAGTTCAGAGACTTGTGTTCTTTCCCAGATGCTCAAGTACCTCAAAACTTTGAAGTACCAAAATTCAAAAGATACGATGGCAGCGGTTGTCCCACAGCACATCTCAAGGCCTTCTGTGGAGAGCTGAGTGCAATCTCAGGAAATGAAGGGGCCCTCATTCGCTTGTTCCAAAAATCCTTGAAATGCGATGCCTTAGATTGGTACACATCATTGGACTGTCATCGCATCTGGACTTGGGAACAACTCTCCCAGGCTTTCCTAGACAGATTCGCATACAATCTCAATATGGCACCCAGAAGAGCTGACCTCTCGGCTCTCAGGCAAAGGAGTGATGAAACACTATCAGCTTATGTGGGACGTTGGCGAGCTATGGCAGCCAGAATGCGGACACCTATCGATGACGAAGAACAAATCTCCATGATTGTTCATTCAACATATCCTGGCATATCTGGATATCTCATCTCGCATCCATACGCGAATTTCTCACAGTTGATCCATGCTGGAGAGCAAGTCGAAGCAGGAATCCGTGCCGGGACGATCTCCCCATGGCCTCATCAAGCCACTCCAGTCAAGAGGAACAGAGTGGAGGGAAGACCCATCGGATTTGGGAACGGAAACCGCAGCGGTTCTCCTCCCCACCCGACAAAGGTAAACAACATCAGCACCACTGCTCAGGGTAATCAATATGCTCCCCCACAGGGACGTCAACAGTAGCAGCAGAATCAGGTTCAGCACCAACCTCAGCGGTATCAGCCGCAAATGAATCCTCAACCACAGCCACAACTACCTCGACAACAGTAGTAGTTCAGAGGGAACGGTCAATACTCATACCAGAATAGGCAGAATTACAGGGAGCTCAGGAAATTCACTCCACTCACTCAACCACTTAGTCAAGTCATGACTATGCTGGTACAAAAGTAGTTACTCACTCTGATGACACCCAGGCCTCCTCCAAATCCTCTACCTCCAAACTATCGAGAAAATGAGTATTGTGCCTACCATCAAGGACGTGGCCACACTACTGATCGATGCTTTACTTTGAAGAATGCCATACAAGATCTGATTGACGACCGAAAGATCGTCATCTCGGTCCCTAGAACTCTTGCAGCAGCTTCCACCAATATTCTTCAGAATCCTCTGCCTCAACATCCGATGGATCCCAGTTCATCTCGTGGCCCCACCGATAATAGCATAGAAGAAGGAGAGCGCCTCGATCGCTTCTTCTCCCCTATCCAGTCCATTCATGCCTACACTTATGGGCCAACAAATCCTCCTCCGATCCTGCAAGGGGCATATCCCCTCCTCCTTCAGTCTCCGAGCCATTAGTACTCGAAGGAACACTTCCATATGATGTACCAGTTATTCAAGGGGCACGACCCACCCATCTCTGCAGAATCAACATCGTCAATCATTAGTCAGGGGCAGAAGCAGCCCATCCATTGGACCAAGAAAGGGAAATGGCCAGCCCTGGATTGGTCCGATGTCCAGATTCCGAACTTGTATCTCGCTGTGGAACTAGACGAACTGCAATGCGAGGTAAGTGATCCGGGAGGGACTGAGTACGACTCAGATCTCGAACCCGACCAGCGAGAAATCATGGTCATTGGGCCAGACTGTGATTCTTCACCCAAGTCATCAACCCCCACCTCTTCAAGGGAGGAAGTGTGGGGTCCTGAATGGTCATCTGTTCCCCTAACGCTTGAATCAGCCAGAGAGTCATCTAAGGGCTCTGGCTTCCAAAAAAAAAAAAAACGTTTGTTTAAGCAGTGAGCGGAACTTTGGGACAAGCTGGGATCAATCATGGTCTGCAATGCCCGCTTGTTCAAAGTCCCGTAAATTTAAAAATCCAAAAAAATAAAAAACTTTCAAAAGCCAAAAACATCTAGCATTTCAATTCCAGAAAATTCTCAAAAACCAAAAAATATTTCTTTTCCTGCATTCAATAGTATGCCAAGCTCGTCTAAAGAGTGACATGAGTTTGAAGCCGAATCATATGACTTTGACATCGAATTAGACTTCGAGCTTATGGGTTTGGACGAAGCTCGGGATGAGGAAGATGATGATCCAGCTCCCGAACTAGAGGATCTCCTCAAAAAGTTCGAATCTAAAGCCAATGTTGTAGCCGATGATTTCGAGATAGTAAACTTGGGGACACTTGAGATCCCTAGGGAAGTATGTATTGGAAAATCGTTGCCACCAGAGATGAAGCAGAGAATGATAGAGTTCTTAGCTCCAAGATTGTCCAACTTCGCGTTCTCATATGAAGAGATGCCGGGGCTCGATGAAGAGCTCGTTGTACACCATTTGCCAACCAAGGCGGATATGAAGCCTGTGAAGTAGAAACTTCGAAGAATGAAGCCAGAATGGGCTCTGAAAGTCCAAGATGAAGTCATCAAGCAATACAATGCGGGATTCTTGGTAGTCTCCAACTACCCTGAATGGCTCGCCAACATTGTAATAGTACCAAAGAAGGATGGCAGGTTCGAATGTGCATCGACTTCCGAGATCTCAACAAAGCCAGTCCTAAGGACGACTTCCCTTTGCCACACATCGACACTCTGGTCGACAATACTGCTGGGTACAAGGTATTCTCATTCATGGACGGGTTCTCAGGTTACAATCAGATCAAGATGGCCGTTGAAGATCGCGAGAAGACATCGTTTATCACTCCCTGGGGAACCTTCTGCTACAGGGTAATGCCGTTCGGTCTGAAGAACGCAGGAGCAACATATCAGCGAGCAATGACAGCACTATTCCACGACATGATGAACAAAGAACTTGAAGTATATGTCGACGATATGATCGTCAAATCTCGCACGGTCGAAAGACACTTTGAAGATCTGAAGAAATTATTCAACAGATTAGAAAAGTACGAGCTCCGTCTCAACCCTCAGAAATGTGTCTTCGGTGCAATGGGAGGCAAGCTCCTCGGCTTTATGGTGAGCAAGGATGGCATCAGGGTCAATGAGACCAAAACCAGAGCAATCATCGAGATGCCCCCTCCTAGAACAGAGAAAGAAATTCGTGGCTTCCTCGGCAGAATTCAATACATCAGTCACTTCATCGCACAGCTCACACCTATTTGTGAGCCCATATTCAAGCTCCTCCGGAAGAACGTTCCAAAAGAATGGAATGACGATTGCCAAGTCGCCTTCGACCGCATCAAGAATATCTCATGAATTCTCCAATTCTAGTGCCACCGACTCCCAGACGACCACTATTGTTATACATCTTGGTAGCAGCAGAAGCCATTGGCTGTGTCCTCGGCCAGCACGACGAGACTGGGAAGAAGGAGCAAGCAATATATTATTTGAGCCGAAAGTTCACCAACCACGAGACCAGGTATTCCCCGATCGAGAAGACTTGCCTCGCCCTAGTCTGGGCAACTCAGCGACTCCGTCAATACATGATTGCATTCCCTATTCTCCTCCTCGCTCACATGGATCCGCTCAAATACCTATTCGAGAAGCCGACACTCACTGGAAGGATAGCTAAATGGTAGCTACTCTTGTCTGAATTCGACATCACCTATGTTACTTAGAAGGTAATCAAGGGACAGGCCCTCGCCGATCATCTTGCCGCTCACTCTCTCCTGGATTATCAACCGCTCAAGACATTCTTCCCTGATGAAGATCTCTTGCTTATCGAAGGGGAAGAAAAGAAGAAGAAAGATGAGTGGACGTTATTCTTCGACGGCGCAGCAAATTCTAAAAGGAGTGGTATTGGAGCGATCCTCTACTCTCCAGATGATGTCCCTATTCCTATCTCAAGGTGCATAGCATTCGAGTGCACCAAAAACATGGCAGAGTACGAAGTATACATCGCTGGCTTAAGGGAAGCCATAATCTTGGGCTTCAAGAAGCTACGAGTATTTGGAGACTCACAGCTTATCATCAATCAGACCAATGGTGAATGGAAAACCAAGGACGAGAAGTTGATACCATATCATGTGTATCTTGAAAATCTGATCGAAGAATTCAAAGAAATCACCTTCTCATACATGCCCAGAGCCAAGAATCAGTTTACAGATGCTCTCGCCAGACTCGCGTCAATGCTCGAGATCCCGAAAAGAGCTTCAGAATGGGAGCTCACAGTCGAAATTCAAGATGAACCTGCTTTCTGCCTGCAAATAGAAGAAGCCGAAGCTGTCCGTGACAAACCCTGGTATGCCGACATTAAGCAATATCTCGAAACCCAGGAGTATCCGGAGCCAGCAACAGCAATAGATCGCCGAACTATCCAGCGTTTGGCTGGCCAGTTCACCATCAGTGGTGAAGTTCTTTACAAGCGATCCTATAATCACATCCTCCTTATATGCGTCGATGAAACAGAAGCTGCAAAGATCATGAAAGAAATACACGAAAGAATCCGTAGCCCACACATGAACGGGCACATGATGGCAAAGAAGATTCTACGACTCGGCTACTATGGGCTCACCATGGAGACAGACTGCTGCCAGCACGTCAGAAAATGCTTCAAGTGTCAGGAGCATGCGAATCAAATCCATGCCCCCTCATTAGAATTATACAACCTGACCACCCCCTGGCCCTTCTCTATATGGGGACTCGACATCATCGGCAAGATTAGTCCCAAAGCATCAAACGGTCATGAGTACATACTTGTGGCAGTCGACTACTTCACCAAGTGGGTAGAAGCAGCCTCCTACACCACGATTGCAGCATCCCAGGTGATCAAATTCATGAAGAACAACATCATATGCCGGTATGGAATCCCCAATGCTATCATCACAGATAATGGGACCCCGTTCGTCAACAAGAAGATGGATGGCTTCCTCAGTAAATTCAAGACTCAACGTCATCAATCAAGCCTCTACCGTCCTCAGATAAATGGTGGGGTAGAAGCCGCAAACAAGACAATCGTCAGGATACTCGAGAAGATGGTCGTGACCTATCGAGATTGGTCAGATATGCTCCCGTATGCACTTTGGGCCTATCGAACGCCTGTACGGTCTGCTACGGGCATTACTCCTTTCGAGCTTACTTATGGAATGGAAGCAGTTCTGCCAGTCGAGGTGGAAATACCATCACTACGGGTGTTACTAGAAAGCGGAGTTGAAGAAGGAGAATGGCAACGGGCCAGATTCGATCAGTTGCAGTTAGCAGATGAAAAGCGCATGCGTGCGCTAAGTCATTCTTAGTGTTTTCAGAAAAGGATCGCTCGGGCTTACAACAAGAGAGTCCGAAAAAGAAGTTTCAAGTTAGGCGACATGGTCATGAAGAAGATTCTACGTCGCACCTTCCGGATCCCAGAGGAAAGTTCAAACCCTCGTGGGACGAGCCGCTGATCATCAGAGAAGTACTTCCCGGAGGCGCCCTTAGACTCACCAGCATGAGAGGGGTGGATCTTCCTGAGCCAATCAACGCCGACAAAGTGAAGATCTTTCACGGGTAAGTCATTCTGACCTTATCAAGAGTTACTTTAATAGAGCTGAAGTCAAGAGGTCGAAGCTAAAACCTCTGAGAAATCATTTCCGTCCACCAACAAGTGTTTCAAATAAGGGAATTCAACAAAAAAAAAAGAGAAGAAAAAGACAAAAAAAGGGGGGGAATACAAAAAGAGAAAAAAGAATACAAAAAAAGAAAAAAGAGAAAGAAAATGGGAAGCTAAAACAAGGCGCCCGAGAAAAATCAACCCAAGAAGAAACACAGTCGTCCATCCATTCATCTCAGAAGGGTCTTTAGCTAAGACCAACAGCTCTATCATTGTAACTTAGGATAAGGGCTGAAAGATGGCCATCGGCCGGCAACGACGGATTCCCGACCTCTAGCCGCCGCAGTTATCCAAAGATTCAGAAAAAGAAAAAAGAGAAAAAGAAAATGTGTGCCCAAACAAAGAGGGTGGAGTGAAAACCCGAAAGGGCGCTCCGAGCAAAAACAGTGGGTATACAGTGGACTTGGTGAAAACCCGAAAGGGCGCCGAGGGCAAATACAACATTGCTGCCAAGGGGTAGGCAAGATCAAACACCCGGACGTGGTGAAAACCCGAAAGGGCACCACAGGCAAAAATGACGAAAAAGGCCGGCTGTAGTGAAAACTCGAAAGAGCGCTGCAGGAAAAAATGGCTCGTATAGAAAAAGAAAAAAATTAAAAGTGCAGGTATCAAGAAGTCAGACAATCCAGATCGGTTCAAGCGGTTACAGTTCAAGAACAAGAAGAAGTACAGCCGGGAACAAAGAGCTCTACAAATTCTGACAATCTCAGGAAGCAACAGTTTCCGTTGCCTACACCTCTAGGGAACCAAAGGATCACACAAGTCAAATCTCGAGACATCGGTCAAAGCATTAGCCGAGCCCCAGTTCTGATTCCTATATCCCGACACAAAATCCAGACACACACTCACAAGGCAACTTATGGCGCAATAGATTTTCAAATAGTTTTCCCTTTTTTTCATTAAATGCAGCATATTTCTTTTACATATATCATGTCATCTTTTTCAAAAAAATACAAAAAAATGCATCATCATCAATCATATACTATGCAAAAAGGAATGTGCAGGTAGCCAACACAATCAATCTCTACCCTCTTCCTCGGCCATATCAGGTAAGTCCTCTGACTCAAAATGAAATAGTCTCGCTCTCAACCTGCTCACCTCCATACGCAGGTAATGTACCTTATTGCTCTCAAGGCTGCGGATCGCTGCCTCCTCATCAGACAACCTCTGATCGGTAGCCAATCTCCTCGACATCATCTCACAATGATACCGAAGTGCGAAAATCTCAGACAACAAATAGCCATGAGTGGCCAAAAGGAAACCAGGATCGATGAAGGGGCGCTCCTCAAAAGGCTCATATAAACCAGATGAAGAGCCGGCATCTTCAAGGATATCCTGCTCATCCTCATCGGCAGTCTGATGCCAGCAAGGGATACGTCGATACAGAGACTGCTTAGCAACCCAGTGCTGATACGGGGCGGTCGTCATCGGAAAAGCCCGCAGCTCAAGACCAAGCAAATTGGCAGTCAAGTAACTCGCTCAGGATCCATCGACCCGAGTCCTAAAGTCAGAGGTTCTAGATGGAAGTGCTCGACGCCCGATACCCGTGGAAAGCAAAAAGAGAAACATCCTGCTCATATTCGAACTGCCGCAAGAACCGGATAGGGTGGTAAGAAAAGTAAGATCGAAAGCCTACTAGCATCAGAGGAAGGCGGTGCGCATCACAGAGCACTGGAGGAAGTGAAAGCCAAGATGACTCCCAACGAACATTCCAGTCACGAAGTTTAGCGAACGTCCTGCGATACAAGGGCTCACTCATCCTAGCCGTATGAGGAAGAAATTCCATGATGTTTCGCATAAGGTCTGGGCGACGGGTGCCAGGAAATGGTATAGAAATAGTCAGCGAAAGACGCTCCCATAGCCAGACCTGATCACAAAGAAGAAGTTCAGCTATGGCAAAAGCAATTCTCAAAAGACAAGAAAAGAAAAGGAAAGCGCAGAAAAGACACCTAAAGAAATGCACAGCAACCGCGAAGGACACGAGTGCGGCCCAGGGCACAGTCAGTCAGCCCATTAAACAGCTCAGCCAGGATAAGAGAAATGATCCCCTGACGCCGAATAACTCAGCTCATCACCTCAAAAAGTAAAGGGGTCTGAGACCTGCGCCATCCCGAGAATAGCACCTCAGCTATCAAGTAGAATATCAGTGCGTTCCGAGCAAGAGTAGATCCAGCCACATTCCGAGGACCCAAAAAAAGATCATACAGCAAGTCCAAGGAGAACACTACAGCATCCTGGCCGGCAGCTGCAGGCTGAACCAGATAAGGGATCCCGAACCAGTTCTGCGGCTGTGGCAGTCTTCGGCAAAGTCTTCGGCGAAAAATACTGAGAATAATCCCAAGGAAGACCAGTCAAGCGCGCAAGCTCCTCCAAAGAGGGTCCCATCTCCATGTCATTGAACGCAAACAAGTTCAACGAAGGGACCCAGTCAATCAGTGCGGCCCCAAGCATCCTCTAGTCAATGTCAACTCTAGCCATATGGATCAGACTGCCGAAGCCATAGGACTCCAAATCTCGAATCTCATAAGCCGACAAGCTGTTAAGCCAAGCAAGCAATCGTGGCGAGCAAAAAGGACGAGGAAGCAGCTGACAACTCCTCACAGGGTACCCCCTCCAGAATAAAAGGCCCAGAAATCAATGACAGCTCATTAAGGATCGAAAGATCAACGGGCGAAGGAGAAGGAAAAGTTGGAACCTCTACAGACTCAACAGCCCCTGACCTGCCCCCAGTAACGACTATGTCTGATATAGTCGCATCATTGTCTGAAACTGTCACGACCTCAGCTGCATGAGAAGACTTGCCCACCTCATGAATAGAGTGCGCAAAGGACCGACGATCAGGAGAAGGACGATACTCTCCATCAAAAGGACTATCAGCAAAGATCACACCACACATCGTGGCATCCTGACCAATCTGACCGTCGAAAAATGCATCTGAACCATCAAGAAGAGTTCCGGCAACCCCGATCGAAGAATCCATGGTTAGATCTGGACCTGCGGCCCTCTCCAACATAAAGTCGTGAATCCAATCATCATCCTGTCCAATCAAAGGGATCATCGAGGCATCCACACCATCCATCATCAGGGGGACATCATCAATGATCACATCAAGTCCACTCAAGCAAGTATGCCGCACATCTCGGCCATCATCAAGAGCATCCAAACCGTCAAAGGTATCATCTGAACCATCCATACCATCCAAACATGAGATCAGCTCATCCATGTCCATCATAGCCCCATCACCACCATAAATCACATTATCCATATGGCCCCCACTCAAGGGGCACATGGCCTCACCTATGTCCCATCTCCTCATCTCATCCATACCATCCATTTCTCCCATAATCAAAGACCTATCCAAATATGAAATTCCAGCCATCCCACCATTAATGGAGTCATTAAAAGCTCCACCAACCACCATCCTTAAATCCCCATTAATGCTCTCATTCAATGCTCCATCTCTACCATTCATTAAAGGAACCCCTCCATCATTAAAGCCTTCACCAATTGCTGGAGTATGGGACCGACCAACCTCTCCCACCATGGCCCCAAAATCACCATCAAAGGCTGCCCAAGAAAGGACAAAATAGGAAGAGGACAAGATGAAGAGAAAAGATAAAGAGAAAAGAGGATTCATGGCTGGAATCGAATTCTCCAGTACAAAGAAGGTGAGGACAGGAGCAGTGGACAGAAGGGAATGTCCGAACCAGAGCCAACCCAGGCCGCACAAGAGGCAAACCTTGGGCGGCCCGCTGTGGGCCGCCCGTACGGATGCGCTCCCTCTCTCTCCGCGGGATTGGCTCCACAGTTCTTGGTAGGTGAGGCTGACAGTCCACATCAGCAGATGGCACCCTAAGGGCAGCCCAAAGCTCCAATTAACTCCGGATTCCGTTTAAGGATGATCAGAATCTTCTGGAAGGTACCCCACCTATCCAATCAGGAAGTCATGCGGCCAACATGGGCCTGATCAAGTCAAAGAGAAGGAAAATTGACCAAGAAGGGGCCCACAAACAATTTGAGCTATTCAAAGACTAGATCATCATGATCTAAACCATGGAAAAGCTTACATGAGCGAGCAAATAGCAAGATCAAAAGCTTGATCATCAAGAAGAGGGCCAGAACCCAAGATCTGATCATCAAGTGGGCCCACAAGGCCAAATCAAGCGATCTGAGCCATTCAAGTCATCATCCACACCATGAGAAGCCTTCTTAGCCTCACAAAACATCAAGAATAGGTGCTCCAAAGCAAAGTTAAGGTCTGGAAGGGGCCCACAGGGCCAAATCAAGCAATCTGAGCCGTTCAAATCATCATCCATGCAGTTAAGAAGTCTCGTCGTCCACGAATCATTCAGAACGTGTAGGCATCATCAAGTAATTTGAGACAAGTCAGAGGTTGTATATTCACTTAGAAGATTTTGATACAGAAGAGGGTAAAAGCAAAAAGAAGAAGGTCATACATCAAGTAAGCTGAATACAATAGCAGGCTACAGGTCACCAACATAGTCGTTGTCATCCCTCCTCTCATCCCGCTCTTGACGATGAAGATCCATCAAAGGAGCTGTCACTGAGCCTCCAGCGTATCTACGACGGCCCCCAGGAACATAGAGCGGAGGAAGCAGAGGCCCCTGTCCGTACAACAACTACCACTCGTCATAGTACGCGATCCGGGATCGTGAAACGAAACCCGGGCTGGCCCACAAGAGCATCAGCTATTTCATCAGCTGGGATCTGAGCAGCCGGAGGAGGTGCAGAACAAGGGACTCGAGCCACCCCAGTAATCTGTCGAAGCAGCCTCTCACCCAAATACCATTGAAATGATTCAGTGTCAGAAAGCATGATCCGGAGGCATGAAGAATCATATGCCTCCACACGCTGAGGGGTGTAGTAAAGAGGAAAGTTGGCGTATGACATCCGAGCAAGCTACAGCAAATAAGGTCATCACAATTAGTTACAATGCAGCACGAGGGATAAGGAAAGCAAGATACTTACATCTTCAACAGTCAATCCAGTCTATGTCAGCACGCTAGTTGTCCCCAGAGACTCGAGAGTTCCGCTGACGATTTTGTTGATGCTAGTACATGTGGCGATACAAAGACTGGCTCAATGTCATCTCGTATCCTCGGCGCGAGGTGGGCAAAATGGTCATAAAAGCAAGTCTGGGCAAGGGCAGGCATAACGGTCAGAGAAAGAAAGAAGGCAAGTGTCTCCAAGGAAGGTTAAAAAGAATACCTCTACGACAGGCCAGAAACCTGTGAAGGACCGGCTATTCCGAGAGGTCTTATCCAAACCCTGGAAAACATGAGTCAAGATAAGCCCCGTTCCAATTGTAGGGATGGTAAAGATCCTCAACCAAACGAAGAAATTTAGGATCGATCCTCTTGTTCGCGTGACAGAAAAGGAAGGACCCGAAGGCGTAAGCAATCATGGCCCGTGCTTTATGAAGGGCCTCTAGCTCGGTAGTAGGGGTCACGGTAGCAAAGGTATTGTAGAACCATCGCATTTTTACTTGATGGCCCTGGAATTCATCTTCAGGTGGGACGTCACCGACAAGCCGTAGCCAGTCAGTGAAAGTGATGGGAGCAAGAGAGCCGACCTGGGGAACAACTATCCCATGGAATGAAAAGCCGATTTGCATATATATATATATATATATATATATATATATATATATATATATATATATATATATATATATATATATATATATATATCCAGGGGAGTTATTCCCCACTCGCCACAAGGGAGTTGAAAGGTGTGGGTCTCATCTCGCCACTTCTTGCAAAGAGCCGCAAGCAACATGCGATTGGCATTGTTGTCATGGAAGCGCAAGGTAAGGAGGCCAGCAAAAGGAGTGTCAGCCAGAACTCGTTCAAGCAAAGGCTGTGGGTGTTTCACCCAGTTATCCCAATGATCTCTGGTACCTTGACCCTTGATGGAGGGAAGAGGTTGGTGCTCCTGAGCCAAGGAACACATATGGGCCCCTCGGTGGATAATGAAGGCTGGATCATCCTCATCAATCACCTGACGTCCTCTTGTACTGTCCGCCATTGAATCCTACAAGCTTGGCAAGGTAAGTCCCTATCCTTTACCCGTTAAAATCCAAATTATCATCCAGGAAATCCATGGGATTGGACTCGCATTCAAATGCAAAATCCAAAGTCCGACTCCATGTGTTACCTAGGATATGTGTTGGGCCCATTGAAGAAAGCAAGGCCCACCTTAAAGAAGGTTGCATGTCATGCCTGAGGCAAGGAAATTCCATCATCCAAGGACTATACTTTGGACAACAAATGCACTCAAGTGCCACGAGATCAACAAGGGATAAGAATCCTACTTCACATGAGAAGTCCCTTCTTCAAAGTCCATATGTGGCCAAGGATTGATCCACTTTTTATACCAAGGCCATGATTCTCATTTAAGATGTTTCCATCTTTTTACACATGTACATGGACAAGTGGGGAATAGGAAGGAAATAGGCCCCCAAGAGCAACCCAAATGCCTCACCTCAATGGATTGAAGGGAGCACATAGCCTACTTGAAGAACATAAGGACCCATTCATGGGTTAACCATGGGCACCCCTATGTGCATCATCTTGATGAAAGTTTTGACTATGAGAGTACAACATGGCGGTCTACCCACAAACATATGAATTAAAGAAGCTAATGGTAAAAATTTGATGCACATAGCCCACATGAAGAATCAAAGTTGGAAATGCCCATGTAAGGACAAGTTTGGGCAACTTATGTGCACCAATTTCTTTACAAAAAAGGGGGACCATTTGAGCACAAGAGGGCATGGCTTGATGAATCACCCAACCATCATGAAAATGGCTAAGAATGATATATATAGCCCACTTGAAGATCAAAATCCAAAATGCCCCAAAGCATGGGACAAAATTGGGCAACTTATGGGTATCATTCTTTCTCACAAAAAAAAAAAAAAAAATCACTCATCTTTGAGAATGATGGTGGATGACCCACCAAACACCCCAAGAGAAGTTCAAGGAGCTACGGTTGCATGGATAGCTCACTTGAAGAGGAATCATCCATTTGAGATTGATAACATTAAAGGAAGCTCTTGGAAACCACTTTCCTACCACAAGAAAAAACCATTTGAACTTAGTGAGCTTGCTGAAACAACTCACTCATGGGACTTGCAGATGATCAAGTAACTCAAGTCCTCCATCTATCAAAAGAAAAAGCATGAAAGGAAAAAATCCTACATGAACAAAGTGTAGTGGTGCACACATGATCCAAAGAAATCCAAGTTTCAATGAGGGCCCAAAAGCCCATCCATATGGAAAAATTCTAAGGAACCCACCATACTTTGTGAACAAAGATGTACATCATAATCAAGAAATGGTGGAAGATTTGGGCTACTTGACTACAAGGGCCCAATTAAGAAATCTAGCCCACTTGAAGATCCAAGTGAAGAATGGGCTAGTCACCTTTGTCCATACACATGTGAAGAAAGATGGGGCCACCCAAAGTGAGCCCCATGAGCCCAAAACTTGAGGTGGGCCCTACCATTCCCATGGGCCCAAACCTTGAAAAGAAGATGGAAAAGAAAAGAAAAGCTCTAAGGAAAAATGACAAGGGCAAGAAAGCATGAGGTAGCCCAAAATGAAGTGTTGGGCCCATCAAAACACCAAGGGCCATGACTTCACTTTGAGCCCATTTGATCCACATGAAAAAATGCCCAACTCCCATGAAGAAAGATAGGATATTTTGCCATGCACACTTGATGGACATGGCAAAATTACCCTTTACATACACATGAAGGGAGTGTGAAAGAAGAAAAGAAAAAATGAAATGGAAGCTTGCAATGTCCTTCTCCATGCACCACCTTTAAAATAGATTGGAGATCTAGAAAAAGGCCAAAAATACTTGGGCCCACCTTCACTCCTTTTGGAATAGCTTCATGGAGAAAAGAAAAGAGTCATGAGAAGAGACAATGAAGAAGGAAAAGGACAAGAGAGAAAAGAGAGTGGTTCATACCTTTACCACTCACCAAAGGGGGACCACCTTGTTGTCCCAAAGCTTCACTAAGGCCTACCACTTGAAAAGAGCAAAGAACCACCAAAAGAGAGAGAAAAACTTGAAGAAAGAGAGAGTATGAGAGAGAAGAGAGAGATTGCACATTGGAGGGGCCAAGGGTGCCCCATGTTATATAGAAAAGGGGAGGGCACCCCTTTACCCGACCCACTGGAAAGACCAGTGGGCAGAGACGGTCCGGGCGGCACCCAGGGGGCCGTCCTCCCTCCCACCTAGTTGAAACGACTCCTCACCCTCTCTCCTTGGGAAGAACTCCTCCTTGGGAAGGGTGGTTGCAAGTGAATCTTGTACCTCCATGTAAGAATGAAGTGATGGAAGAGAAGGATGAGAAAAAGTAAGGAATCTCACCAAAATCTCATCTTGTGAGAAATTGGGGGCTTGATGATGTGGAAAAAGTTCCATGGAATTTTCAAGAAAAAGAAAAAAATTGACTTGGTCAAACAGTGATCTCAACCATCCAAAGTCATGACCTGATGATCTAAACCATTCTAAGAAGAATCCCTAGAATCTCCAACCTTGATCGCTGCTTGCTTGTACAAAGTTTTGTGGTCTGAAGACCTTAAACTACGTCAGGATCAAGATCCCGAGGGACTTTTTAAATAAAAACAGGTAGCAGTCTGGATCGTTCGAATCAAGATCCGCTGACACCGGACATTTTTCAAAAATAAAAAAATGTGTTTGCCCTGTTTTGTATAGTTTTGTGGTCCGAAGACCTTAAACTACATCGGGATCAAGATCCCGATGGACTTTTTAAATAAAAACTGGTAGCAGTTTGGATCGTTCGAATCAAGATCCGCTGACACCGGACATTTTTCAAAAATAAAAAAATGTGTTTGCCCTGTTTTGTACAGTTTTATGGTCCGAAGACCTTAAACTACGTCGGGATCAAGATCCCGAGGGACTTTTTAAATAAAAACCGGTAGCAGTCTGGATCGTTCGAATCAAGATCCACTGACACCGGACATTTTCCAAAAATAAAAAAATGTGTTTGCCCTGTTTTGTACAGTTTTATGGTCCGAAGACCTTAAACTACGTCGGGATCAAGATCCCGAGGGACTTTTTAAATAAAAACCGGTAGCAGTCTGGATCGTTCGAATCAAGATCCACTGACACCGGACATTTTTCAAAAATAAAAAAATGTGTTTGCCCCTTTTGTACAGTTTTGTGGTCCGAAGACCTTAAACTACGTCGGGATCAAGATCCCGAGGGATTTTTTAAATAAAAATCGGTAGCAGTCTGGATCGTTCGAATCAAGATTCACTGACATTGGACATTTTTCAAAAATAAAAAAATGTGTTTGCCCTATTTTGTACAGTTTTATGGTCCGAAGACCTTAAACTACGTCGGGATCAAGATCCCGAGGGACTTTTTAAATAAAAACCGGTAGCAGTCTGGATCGTTCGAATCAAGATCCGCTGACACCGGACATTTTTCAAAAATAAAAAAATGTGTTTGCCCTGTTTTGTACAGTTTTGTGGTCCGAAGACCTTAAACTACGTCGGGATCAAGATCCCGAGGGACTCTTTAAATAAAAACCGGTAGCAGCCTGGATCGTTCGAATCAAGATCCGTTGACACCGGACATTTTTCAAAAATAAAAAAATGTGTTTGCTGCTTACTGTACATATTTTGGGTCCGAAGACCTTAAACTACGTCGGGATCGACATCCCGAGAGATTTTCAATAAAAACCAGCATCGGTCTTGATTGCTCAAATCAAGATCCGACGACACCGGACATTTTTAAAAAATCACAAAAATATATATATGCATTTTCAGCACTCTCTTGTACAGTTTTGGGTCCAAAGACCTTAAACTACGTCGGGTCCAACATCCCGAGAGATTTTTTTTTTAAAAACCAGCATTAATCCCAGCCGTTCGAGCAAGGATCTGATGACCTGGATCATTTCAAAAAAAAAAATCACCATCAATTTCAACTGCACAAATTCATCCCCAGCGGTCCAAAGACCTAAAACTACACTGGGATTAACTTCTCGGGGGACTTTCTTTCCCAACCTGTTCCAGACATGGCTGACAGTTGATCGTACGGGTGTCCGAAATCTTTTAAACAGGTAAAGGCTGAGGCGGGCAGAACCTCGCAATCCTGTTCGTGTTGAACGCACCGTGAAAGACAATCTTGATTTGGAAGTCGCTGTTGAATCTGACTGATGTTCCCTGTTCCTAAAACTAATGAAGGGGATTAAGGTAGTTGGGAGGAGGAGCGCACCCTCACGGAATTGTGAGCAATGTAAGGCCCCAAACTGGATTGACAAAGGAAAATGTGAGGATGTGGCTCATTTTGTGGCCGAGGGAGTCCGTCGGATGATACGTGGTCTATGTGCATTGCACATGAGGAACAGGCAACTTTGTGGGTGTGTTAACTGAAAACCCTCAAAATCTCCTCATCCGAAGATGTAAAACTACAGCACTTAACTGTGTGAGACTCGTCTTGCTCGCTGACGTAAAATGGATCGGGTGCCTTACAAGCAGTAGAAGCTGGAAATGGATTAAATTTCCATACCTTTTCCCTGCATTTTAGAAAAGTCCAACAAAATACCAAAACATTGCAAAATATTTTCAAAAATCAAAAAAATATTTCTCTTGCTTTCGAACCAGACACTTTCAAAATCACAAAAATATTTCCTTTGTTTTCAATAATCGATCCTTATCCTGACTCAGGTAAAGATTCGAACCAAATATCTGCAAAAATCACAAAAATTGTCACTATCCCCAGCACTACACTTCAGGAGTCTCGAACTCCGCTCACTTCACAATTTGCGATGACGGATCCGATCGCCCGTAAATTGGAATCTTGACCAAAACTGACGACCAAGCACCGTCTCAATCGCATCCATTCACAGAAGAACATTTTGAAGTCTGATAACATCCTTCGTCCATTCTCATTAGCAAAGAAACAGCATCTTGGGACGATGGACCTGATCGACCACGGGTCGGGATCTCGACCAACCCGCTGACCAAACATTCGCATTGAAAAGAAATCCCCAGGGGAGCACAACCCTGCAAGCAATAAGCTCAAAGCTCTCTGCATCCCCAGCAAAAGCAAAATCATCAAACGAAAAGAGAATGAGCCAAACCATGCATTCATCATGCATCTCCATACATCAGCATCCATCGCATCAATCATCATGTTTACCTGCTTTCAAAATAAAAGTCGGTTAGCCAAAGACTCCACAGGCATCCCTAGTGGAGGCAAGTGCAGGCCAGATTTTCTTTTCAAAAAGACAAAAAATATTCTTATTTGCAAATAAAAACCCCACGGAGTATCACTCCCCAGAGTGGGTATCTTTTAAAAACTCAATATATATATATATATATATATATATATATATATATATATATATATATATATATATATATATTCCCATTTGCAAATAAAAACCCCACGGAGTATCATCTCCAGAGTGGGTATCTTTTCAAAAATTCAAAAAAATATTTTCTCAGTAGAGCGTTCTGCCTCCAAAACACCAGGAGATCTTCCATATCTCTGGGTAGGAGCTGACACAAAAATCAAATAAGATCCAATGTCTTACGGTTTCCCCGGAGACCATCGGATCCAATGCACTCAAAGTACGGTTGAACTGAACTCCAGTGTCAGTGCGGTCGTACCACATACCAAGATACGAAAAGATGAAAGCCAAAAGGCTCGGTCAAAGAAACCATTTGAACAGGTGGAAACGATAAATTGTAACCCAAGTATCAAAATCAGCAGATTGGGTGGAAAGAGTTCACCCACACATACCTAAGCATGGATGCCTGAAGTACCTTGACTGATTCCAAGTCGGCGTAGTAGAATCTCGTAAGACTACGACGCAGGGCATTTAACCACTTTGACAGTCAAGCGAGACAAGTACTCCTGGAGTGATCCGGGAAAACATCACACAATCAATCTCAGGGTCAGCAACCTCGTAAGACTACGACGCAGAGGCTTTGCTGTACCTTTCCGATGTTAGTACCGATTGGGAATGGAAGGGTTGCGATTGGGTACCCAGGTTGCATCAAACTGCAGTGACAATCGCAACGTTTTCTCCAAACTCTCGCAGTATGTGCGAGTTATCAATCTCCAAACAATCAACTGACTCAGATACAAAGGACAACAAAGATTCCAGACCACAATCAAGGAAAAAATGAATGGCAAACCAAGCATCGAAACCAGCAGATCGGGTGGAAAGAGTCCACCCGCACATACCTAGGCGTGGATGCCTGAAGTACCTTGACTAATTCCAAGTCAGCGTAGTAGAATCCCGTAAGACTACGACGCAGGGCATCTAACCACTTTGACAGTCAAGCGAAACAAGTACGCCTGGAGTGATCCGGAAAAATATCACACAATCAATCTCAGGGTCAGCAACCTCGTAAGACTACGACGCAGAGGCTCTACTGTACCTTTTCGATGTTAGTACCGATCGAGAATGGAAGGGTTGCGATTGGGTATCCAGGTTGCAGCAAACACAGGGACAATCGCAACATTTTCTCCAAACTCCCGCGATATGTGCGAGTGATCAATTTCTAGACGATCAACTGGCACAGATGCAAAGGCAAGCAAAGATGTCAGACCATGATCTATGAATGACCGGGTCAAAAGTGGGGTGTCCACTCGCTTTGGCATTCGGTTGCACGCAACCTCTACTAAAGAGGGGCATTTGTAAACACCCCACCTTCGGCTACACTGTTGGTAGAGATAACTGGATGAATGGAGGACCATACCCCCGAATCTCATGTCCAAACTCAGCCAAACTCACCCTTGTAAGCCCCAATCCATAGACCAACTCACCCCTAAACATCAGCTTGAAAAACCCCCCATAAGAAAAACCAGTCAAAAAATCCTAAAAAGTCAAACTCACTGAGTCATCCCGCTGAGTTAAATCACCGAGTCAACCCGCCGAGTCAAACCGCCGAGTCGAAACACTGAGTCAAATCACCGAGTCAACCCACCGAGTCAAATCACCGAGTCAACCCACTAAGTCGACCCACCGAGTCAACTCACTGAGTTCCAAGCAGTAGCCCCGAAGCATGTCCGTATTGCCCGCGGGATCCTGAGAGCGTCCATACGGGAGGCCCCCTAGGTGCCGCTCAAACTTATTTACAGGAACTGCCACTGCCCGCTGCTATAAATACCCCCCCACCCCTTCTCATTTCAACAAGCCTTTAGCCCGAGTGCGATTCAGTCGCTCTGAGTCCACTTCCATCCCTCTTTTAGCCCATTTTTCCACCAAGGAGAGCCCGAGTGAGAAGAGCCTAGCCCTAGTCCAGCCCAGCCTGACCTTGGTCTAAGTCTCCCAAGCCATCCAAGACTCGATCTAGCCACTTGAAGCAAACCTTGCGACACCTCCGTCCATCTAGCTACTCTTTTACTAGCATCATCTCATTCGCATCTAGCATAAGTGCAACATTTACTTTTCTTCCAACCCCCCTGCTTCACTACAAGCACTTTGATTATTCAAACACACTGCATGCATTCTGCATAAAGCACCTGTCAGTTCAGCGTATGCTCTGAGCTTGCCTGTTAGTGGAACCTACCCATCAGAAACTCCTACTGTTCAGACTTGCATTCATATACATATCACTACAAGCACTTTGATCATTCAAACACACAGCATGCATTCTGCATAAAGCACCTGTCAGTTCGAGCGTATGCTCTGGGCTTGCCTGTTAGTGGAACCTGCCCATCAGAAACTCTTACTGTTTAGACCTGCATTCATGCATCATGTCATCTATGAGAATGTATGAGGATTAAGACAGACTTTCAAGTATCAGTTCGATTCTGTGAAGTAGAGACCGTACTCCGGTATGGGCAGTGTGTGGGATGCTTAACCTCTTCCCACCCTATAACAGTGATCCCTTACCTCGAATCTCTGGCCGCAGATCAAAAGGAGTCATTTTAGAGAAAGGAATCTTCGGATCCCCTTCTCTAACGTTTCTACAAGGTCTAGCCGACTGTAGATTCGAAGTAACTGGCTAGTGGCAACTCTGGTCTTATATAAACTCATCCAAACACATCCAGCCTAACACGACTACCGAACAAAGCCCTCGAGAACGAGGCAAGCCAGTGGCACAAACGGCGATTTGCGCACACGCACCCCTTCTTCTTTTTCCGAAAGTAAAGGGAGAACGACGTCGTGGGAGCGCGGAAAACTGCGAGGGTCCACATTTTCTTACTCTTGCGAGTTTTCTAATAAAATTTCGTCATCTCTTAAAAAAAGATGCTTTTGAATAACCAACACGTGGCTACCATCATTTATAACATCAAGAGGAGTGTTGAAAGGAATCACCCAAAGGAACATATGAAGATGGGTGTGACTCGGGGTGATATATAAGAAGGATGATCTTGATCATCGAAGTAACTCGGATAAGAATAATGCAATGGATATGGACAGGCATGGGAGTCCGAATAGGGAAAATTGTACATGGCATATGAACAGCTTCCCATCCATGACATATCTAAGAAAGAACACGAAATAATATAGGCTAAACTTTAGGCTTGAGTTATAGATCTAAGGTTTTTGGGGAAGGACAAAAAGGGCAAGAGAATTGAAGGCTTAGAACGGGATTATGATTCACTAGGGTTGGAAATAGGTATGGTCAAGGTTTGATTTGTTTGATTTTTTACTTTTATTTTTACCTAGTATGGTTAGGGTTCAAATGGTCTTGGGAAAAAAGGAGAAGTTACTTTTTGGGGCTTGGTGATTTGAGAAGGAAGGGAAAAGGGAGAAGTAAAAAAGAAAAGAACATGGAAGATGACAGATTAGTAAGAGGGTAGATGTGTAACACCCCCAAAATTCGACACTCGAGTATATAAACTCAAATCCCACAATCAAGGGTGTTATGTAAATAATGAATGAATCCTTCACAATCACAACTGATATTTTTCTTTTCCATTCACATGGTACCAAATATATAGAATCAGAATAAATAAAACTTTGAAAATTAAACCATAATTTAACGAGTTCACTAAATTGTTCCAAACTGTCTAAACTAATGGTCATCTAATGGGCCTTATTACATCAATACTTTCAAACTAAAATCGAAATAAATAAATTCTCAAAAATCTTCTAGAGTATTTCCTCATCTGGAATCACTTCATCGAAGTCTTCTAAACCATCACCTGTCCCTACGGTTAATCGCATAACACTGCGTCAGCTATAAAAGTCAGTGAGTAATCTCGTACAGTTTAACACATGCAATTCAATACATAAAGCCGCATAACCGTTAAAACACAATTATCTAATAATCCAAAGATAATTTCACCAAACCAAAATTTCTAAAACACGCGCATGATGCATTATATGCAAGTATATCTCAATCAATTCCAGTATAGTCCTCAGTAGAACATCCATGGCTAATTCTATTCAATCTCTCTATTATCCATTGGTCTGCATAGCGGTCTTTTGTACCATGCTCACCCAACCGGCCACAACCAATCCCGTGGTCTACATAGCGGTCTCTTGCATAGCACTCACCCAACCGGCCACAACCAACTCCAATGATCTGCATAGCGGTCTCTTGTATGTGCTCACCTAACCGGCCACAACCAATCCAACGGTCTGCATAGCAGTCTGTTGCACGATACTCACCCAACTAGGCAAAATCAATGAAACACCCAAACGGTTTACATAGCGGTCTCTTGCACACACCTGGGTGCTCACTCTACCGGCCACAACCGATGAGGGGATACAATCCATCATACACACATGGGCGCTCAAGTACAAGAGTCTACAGGGCCTGTCGTACACACCAGGGTGCTCACCCAAAACCATGTCATGCATGAATCGAATCAATACCTTATATCTTTTTCAAAAACTCAAAATCAACTCACACATATATAACTCTACTCGGTTATGAAATTCACATGAAATCTCAATAGCATAATTTGTAAACAAAATAGAAAATCTTGAATATCAAATATGGAAATCATGAATCCATTCAATTCAAAATTTAAACAATAAAATCTTCTCACAATTGTAAAACTTAAAACGTAAACAGTTACATGGTGAAAAACGATACGAGAATAACTCACATATATGGTGACGAGGTCCTAAACTTGAATTTTGACTCGAATCGTGCTATGACTAGCGAGTTAACTTGGTGTACCAACTCAGCCACTCGACTCGTTCCCTCATTCTTTCCTTATTTCCTTCTCTTTCTTCTTTTTCCTCTCTTTCTTTCTTTTTCTTCTTCTTTCTTTCTTTCCTTCTTCTTTTTCTTTCTCTTTCTTCTTCTTCTTCTCCTTACTCTTCTGGAATGTTGCTCCAGCAGCAGCAGCAGCAACGTGAATCCCCCCTATGTTAACTCTCTCTCTCTCTCTCTCTCTCTCTCTCTCTCTCTCTCTCTCTCTCTCTCTGAGTTTCTAGAAGCTGAAAAGGCACCAGAGGAGTTTAAATACACTCCCCAGGTCGGTCGGATAGGCTAAGTGCGAAAATAGGTTGGGTTGGTTGAGCTGGAGAAGGAAACTTCCTTCTGGGAATCATTGGATGGTAAGGGCCGTTGGAGACCTAGATGGGGTCCACACTAATTAACGAAAGAAGTCTGGCCCGTCCATGCAAAGCAACGGACCGGATCTTGGGATCTTTTGATTCGGATGGTGATTTGGAAAAGACCGAATTGGAGATCGATGTGAAAAATACTCGAGGAGACTCCATGCGTAGGGCAGCAGAAGAGAATGGGCGGTTTAGATTTACCAGAAGGGGCCCACAAACGGACGACATGAGTCGCACGGATGGACAGCGTGCAACGCTATTGCAGTAGTGGCGAGGAAGAAGCCCGTCTTCTATTAACGCACACGGTCAACGCGCGTTGACTGATGGTGTAACGTGCACGTGGGTCCCATTGTGATTTATGTGACAAATCTACTCCGCTCATCAGTTAGGCCATAGAGTTTTAGGGTGTGACACCAAAAATGAGACAGATCCGAGGTTAGATGGCCCACTTATGCCCAATTTTTTATTAGGGTATTTGTAGGATGATCAGAGGGCTGAGATTTGACGTGTACGGTTAAAATATGCCCATAAATTATTTTATGAAGTTTTGCCTAAGACAGATCGTAAAAAACTGGTATACTTAAAATCGTTAATTTAACTTAAATTTAACTAATGGTATTTTCATAATTATTGCAAATTTGTGAGTTTTGTTAAATCTGGCACTTCTACGCTATTTTAGGGTACATTTCGAGCAACTTTAATAAAGGGATCTTATACTAATTCCATACGGATTATTTATTTTTAATTTATCAATATAATAAATCACGTAATTTACTAAATAATTAATTAAATTATTATTTTAATTATTTCTAAAGCTTGGGTCATTACATTCTTCCCTCCTTAAGGGAATTTCGTCCCAAAATTCAAAGACACTTTTATGATGTATCACGATGTGCATAGGTAGGTGTGTGTGTGTGTGTGTGTGTGTGTGTGTGTGTGTGTATGTATGTATATATATATATATATATATATATATATATATATATATATATATATATATATATATATAAACAAATAAAAACAATGTGCATAACACTAATTTGAGTTGTTACAATCTACCCTTTTTAGAGAAATTTTGTCCTCAAAATGTACCTTATGTTTAGGGAATAGTTCTAACATCATGGTAAGTAAAATGTATAGTACTATCGTTTAAGTAAAAGTTTGGTTGAAATGTAAATAATCCATGTATCTTCAATGTTTTGGTTCGCGTCATCCCCTATATCCATGTTTCTCATTCCCTCTTCCTCAGGTGGTGCTAGGGCAAAGCCTGTCCTTGGGACGCCTGTCGTGGAAATCGCCTGCCTTGACTTGATTCTGGTTGAACTGGCCTCGAGTAGACCTGTGATGGCCTTTGATCCTGAGGTTGACGACGAGGTTGAGAACAAAAGCGTGAAACATGTCCTCCCGTACCACAATTATAACACCTTATAGGTCGTCCTTGAAGTTGTTAAGGCAAAGTGGGAGGTGTTGACGACATCCTTCTTGGTTCCCTTTCTAGGTTTTGTGTTGTCTCTAATGAAATTCTACGTTTGTTACTAGCCACCTTCATTTGTTCTCGATTTATCCATAAATCTTCCAAATCTTGTTCGATGACCAGGGCTTTATTTACCACTTTAGCATAGGTTCGAAGTTCAAAAGGAACCACTTTAATGCGAAGGGAAGTCTTCAACCCTTATACGAACTTTTTAGCTTTTTTCTTATCATTGGGGATGAAATGGGGTGCAAGGCGTGATAGTTCAGTGAACTTAGATTCATATTGACTGAACTTAGATTCATATTGACTGACAGTAAGGTCCCCTTGTTCTAAATTCATAAATTCAGCTGCCTTCCTATCCTTGACACTCTCGGGAAAATATTTTTGATCAAACTTCTCACAGAACTTTTTCCATGTCCAGACTGTGTTTGCAGTGGCCGCTCTTTTAGTTGCCTTCCACTAGTGATCAGCTTCTCCTTCCAACATATATACGGCTAAGACCACTTTGTCTTCATCTGTACATCTCATTCCATCAAAAAGTTTTTCCATTTGATTCTTCTAGTTGTTAGCCTCCAGATGGTCAGCTTGTCCTTTAAATGAGGGCGGTCGGAGTCTTCTAAATCGTTCTAATATATCTCCTCCTCCACCACCTTGTGGAGCCGGCATTGGGCATTGATTTATAATATTATTTGAAGTCTGTACTTGCTGGCGAAGGAGAGATGCTATGTCACCCAAAATGTTGTATATTCCTTCGATTGACTGTTCATTATTCGTTACATTTGGTGTAGATGGAGTACCCTGACTCTTCCTTTTAGGTGGCATGATCTACATTTAGTAAACAATCAATTTAGTACTCCTCAAAATATTAGATCGCCCAAATACACGCATGAATTAAATATTCCAGTAATAATAACTAAGTTATTCATCCTTTAAATCTAGATAGGTTATGTCACTCTATATGTTTGTTTAATGGGGGTTTTACAAGAAAATCAGGTGGCTGGATAGGCAGTTACTCTAGAGTTTATTCCTTCCAAATCATACATCCGATCGATTAAAAATTTGGAACAGATGTTACTGACTTTAAGGTGTATCACCAGAAAAACTTTCAGCTCAAAATACTTAATAATTCTTAGATTTTATCCCTGATAAAGGTAGTAATATGTTGTTGTCCAGCAGCAGATTTCACGTTTCTCAATCTACTACTAGAATATCTGGAATTTTTCTACAATTTCGCTTGTTTTGAAATTTTGTAGGGATATTAATGGGTATGTTACTGACCTTCAGGAAAATTTTGAAAATTTTTAGACTTGTATTATGTCATGTGTGATCATAAGTATGAATCTGGTCAATAATTTCAGTCTTATAAGTGAAAATTAAGGAAAAATTCAAAATATCGATTTTTGGTCAATTCAGTTGTTGTGATTTCATGGGAATGTCTTTATAACTCTAAGAAAGATCACAGAGGTTAAGATTTTTAATTTTTGTGACTTTTGATTAAGTAAAAGGTTCACTAAGGTAGGAATTCACCTCCCACGGTACCTAGGTACATGTGTCTAAATTCAATGGCTATCCTAAAAGTATTTGGGAACCTATGTTTAGAGTTTCTACATTCATGAAGCTACCCTATATCTTAAAACTTTAGTGGGCTTTTTCCCAAAGCACGGTTTTTCTCTTTCCTACTCTCTGATATCAACTGTAACGCCCCCAAAATTCGACACTCGAGTATATAAACTCAAATCCCGAAATCAATGGTGTTATGTAAATAATGAATGAATCCTTCATAATCATAACTGATATTTTTCTTTTCCATTCACATGGTACCAAATATATAGAATCAGAATAAACCAAACTTTTAAAATTAAATCATAATTTAACGAGTTCACTAAATTGTTCCAAACTGTCTAAACTAATGGCCATCTAATGGGCCTTATTACATCAATACTTTCAAACTAAAATCGAAATAAATAAATTCTCAAAAATCTTCTAGAGTATTTCCTCATCTGGAATCGCTTCCTCGAAGTCTTCTAAACCATCACCTGTCGCTACGATTAATCGCATAACACTGCGTCAGCTATAAAAGCCGGTGAGTAATCTCGTACAGTTTAACAAATGCAATTCAATACATAAAGCCGCATAACCGTTCAAACACAATTATCTAATAATCCAAAGATAATTTCACCAAACCAAATTTCTAAAACACGCACATGATGCATTATATGCAAGTATATCTCAATCAATTCCAGTATAGTCCTCAGTAGAACATCCATGACTAATTCCATTCAATCTCTCCATTATCCATTGGTCTGCATAGCGGTCTTTTGTACCATGCTCACCCAACCGGCCACAACCAATCCCGTGGTCTACATAGCGGTCTCTTGCATAGCACTCACCCAACCGGCCACAACCAACTCCAATGATCTGCATAGCGGTCTCTTGTATGTGCTCACCTAACCGGCCACAACCAATCCAACGGTCTGCATAGCAGTCTGTTGCACGATACTCACCCAACTAGGCAAAATCAATGAAACACCCAAACGGTTTACATAGCGGTCTCTTGCACACACCTGGGTGCTCACTCTACCGGCCACAACCGATGAGGGGATACAATCCATCATACACACATGGGCGCTCAAGTACAAGAGTCTACAGGGCCTGTCGTACACACCAGGGTGCTCACCCAAAACGATGTCATGCATGAACCAAATCAATACCTTAAACCTTTTCCAAAAACTCAAAATCAACTCACACATGTATAACTCTACTCGATTATGAAATTCACATGAAATCTCAATAGCATAATTTGTAAACAAAATAGAAAATCTTGAATATCAAATATGGAAATCATGAATCCATTCAATTCAAAATTTAAACAATAAAATCTTCTCACAATTGTAAAACTTAAAACGTAAACAATTACATGGTGAAAAACGATACGAGAACAACTCACATATATGGTCACGAGGTCCTAAACTTGAATTTCGACTCGAATCGTGCTATGACCAGCGAGTTAACTTGGTGTACCAACTCAGCTACTCGACTCGTTCCCTCATTCTTTCCTTATTTCTTTCTCTTTCTTCTTTTTCCTCTCTTTCTTTCTTTTTCTTCTTCTTTCTTTCTTTCCTTCTTCTTTTTCTTTCTTTTCTTTCTCTTCTTCTTCTTCTCCTTACTCTTCTGGAATGTTGCTCCAGCAGCAGGGGCAGCAGCAGCAACGTGAATCCCCCCCCTACGTTAACTCTCTCTCTTCTCTCTAGAGTCTCTCTCTCTCTCTCTCTCTCTCTCTCTCTCTCTGAGTTTCTGGAAGCTGAAAAGGCACCAGAGGAGTTAAATACACCCCCCAGGTTGGTCGGATAGGCTGGGTGCGAAAATAGGTTGGGTTGGTTGAGTTGGAGAAGGAAACTTCCTTCTGGGAATCCTTGGACGGTAAGGGCCGTTGGAGACCTAGGTGGGGTCCACACTAATTCCCGGAAGAAGTCTGGCCCATCCATGCAAAGCAACGGACCGGATCTTGGGATCTTTTGATTCGGATGGTGATTTGGAAAAGAGCGAATTGGAGACCGATGTGAAAATACTCGAGGAGACTCCATGCGTAGGGCAGCGGAAGAGAATTGACGGTTTAGATTTACCAGAAGGGGCCCACAAACGGACGGCGTGAGTCGCACGGATGGACAGCGTGCAACGCTGTTGCAGCCGTGGCAAGGAAGAAGCCCGTCTTCTGTTAAAGCACACGGTCAATGCGCGTTAACCGATGGTGTAACGTGCACGTAGTGCACGTGGGTCCCACAGTGATTTATGTGACAAATCTACTCCGCTCATCAGTTAGGCCACGGAGTTTTAGGGTGTGACACCAAAAATGAGGCAGATCCGAGGTTAGATGGCCCACTTATGGCCCAATTTCTGATTAGGGTACTTGTAGGATGATCAGAGGGCTAAGATTTGACGTGTACGATTAAAATATGCCCCTAAATTATTTTATGAAGTTTTACCTAAAACAGATTGTCAAAAACTGGTATACTTAAAATCGTCAGTTTAACTTAAGTTTAACTAATGGCATTTTCGTAATTATTGCAAATTTATGAGTTTTGTGAAATCTGACACTTCTACGCTGTTTTAGGGTTCATTTCGAGCAACTTTAATAAATGAATCTTATACTAATTCCCTACGGATTATTTATTATTAATTTATCAATATAATAAATCACGTAATTTACTAAATAATTAATTAAATTATTATTTAATTATTTCTAAAACTTGGGTCAATACATTCTTCCCTCCTTAAGAGAATTTCGTCCTGAAATTCAAAGACACTTTTATGATGTATCACAATGTACATAACAATGTGTGTGTGTGTGTGTGTGTGTGTGTGTGTGTGTGTGTGTAAACAAATAAAAACAATGTGCATAACATTAATTTGAGTTGTTACAAGATGGAAGTGAAGGATTAAGCTGAGGAAATTACCTTATCTCAGTTTAAGTTTCCCAAGAGCAAAACTTGTTTGGATACCAATTAATGTAAACCACAGAAGGGGATACAGATAGATCAAAGAAAACATGAATTGGATCGTGGTAAAGAACCTGACAATCCTCTAGCTGAATGCTAGAGACCATGAAACCCCCCATCTCTGAATCTTCTACTAAATAATGAAACAACGAACAAAAGAAGTTTTATTCAAATTATCATAATAATGCATTACACCTCTATAACATGGCTTTATATAGACTTAAACTAAGCTGAGAAGCACTAGTAACAAAAAAATGACAAAAAATGCCCTCGAATCCCTTCATTACCATATGGGCCTAAATGGGCTATTACTCACTAAAATGTAATCATAATTGCATGATTTTGGGCTTGTTTGAAAGGTAACTTAATGGGCTAAGAAATAGGACCAATTTTGTGTCATTTGGGCATCATTGGGTACCCCAAAAGTGATAAAAATACAATAAAGGAAAATCTAAGTAAAACAAGTAAGTCCTAGAAATATATGACCATTCATTGATCCTTTCAGTCCCTCAATGTCATCTAATATTTAATCTCATTAGATTGATGATCAGACCTCATATCTAATCCAGATCATCAATCAAGACAATTTGAATGGTTGGATTTTGATTATCTTAATCAACTAGCTCGTGTGGCCATTTGGTTGCATCACCAATCCATGATTCAGGTGTGCCTTACCATTGGCGAACACTGAATAGGACAATGTCCACCCTTTCAATTGTTCCCCTTAGTGTAGCCCACCGAAATCACACATGGACCTGCTTTTGGGACCTAGGGCTAAAATGTGGTGGTTCATCTATTGGTTAGAGTGGATGTCACATACACAACACTGGTGGGTCCCATATGAAATCAAGGGTCGATGTCCCCCTCTTATCTGTTTCACTTATTGAGGCCCACTTGAATCATGATTGGGCCTATTTTTTGGGCCTTGGGCCTAACATGGGGTGACACATTTGATGGTCGAAGTGGATGTCAAATGCATGTCATTGTTGGCCTTGAACAAAATCAAGGGTGTCCCCCACCCAATTGTTTTCCATTATGTGGCCCACTTGTATCATGGATTGGGCTGAACTTTGGTCCCTGGGCCTAAAATGAGCTAATACATCTGATTTTCAGAGCGGATTTCACGTACACATCATGACGTGGGCCAACCCAAGAATGCTCGAGAGTTCGCACATTAAACTCCCTTGCGCTAAAGTTTGTAGGGGAGCAACAGTTTGTAGGGGAGCATTGAGAGAGAGAGAGAGAGAGAGAGAGAGAGAGAGAGAGAGTATTGATCTTCTGTGAGCAAGATCATTGGAAATCTTACGTGCGAGCAAAAAGGGCATGGGCTCGGGTGGGCCCTATTGTGATGTGTATATGAGCAGCCATCATTTGCGTCTGCCCACGTTAGGCCCAAGGCTAAAAAATCAGCCACATCTAAGATTCAGGTGGACCACACAACTGGGAATATGGTGCAGGGGGAGATGCACCCTCTGAATTGTTTCCCTTGGTGTGACTCACATAAATCACGGATGTGCCTAGAGGTGGGCAACGATTTGATCCGAGTCGAACATGGACCAGATCGGACCGTTCGGCTGCTTGAGTGGATGTGTTTGAACAATGTTCGAACAAACATTCAAACAGGGGTGGCTTTGTTCAAACTCAGTTTGGTCTGGCTCAGCCATGTTCGAACATATTCAAACATATGGATTTCGGACAATTTTTACAAGTTTGAACAATTTCACTTTTTTTCACTTGAAAATATTTTTTTCTACTACTGAATAATAAATACCGATTTGTTCACAAATTACAAATTCCATCCTCGAACGAGGGTTGGCTGGTGACACGAACACCAGCCAAGAAGCTAGTATCAAAGCTCCATGGGTCCCACCATGATGTATTTGTTTATCCACTCTGTCCATCCGTTTGTACATCTCATTTTGAGGCTTTAAACAAAAAATGAGGTAGATAAAAAGCTCAAGTGGACCACACCACAAGAAACGGTGAGGAGAATGATGTCCACCATTAAAACCTTCCTAAGGCCCACACTCATGTTTATTTGTCATCCAACCCTCTCTCTCTCTCTCTCTCTTTCTCTCTCTATATATATATATATATATGGAAATGGTCTCATGGGAAGTTCCCATGAGGTTGAGTTGTGGGTCCCACTATGATGTGTGATGGGTATCCACACCATGCATTTGGTGAGTCCCCAATTGGTTATGGGATATTTAAAAAATCAGCTGTATTCGGAGCTCAAGTGGGCCATACCAACTGAACGAGTGTAAAATCATGTCTACAACGCCTAAAAGCAGTTGTTGGGGCCCACCTGAGTTTTGGATATGGTTGAAACTTGGTGCGACCTCTTGTTTAAGTGGGACACACACAACGGATGGGCTGGATTTCTCAACCACATCTCAGTTGATCCAATAAGCGATCATAAAGGTTTCAATGGGTGGATATCCACTCTTAACTATTGTCTATGGTGTGGCCCACCCAAGTCATGGATTGGCCTGAGTTTTAGGCCCATGGCCCACCACGGAATGGTGCATCTGACTGATGGTGTGGATGCCCATCACACATCACAGTGGGGCCCACAAAGCTTGACCTCATTGGGAACTTTCCATGAGGTTGAGCGCTATATATATATTTGAACGAACAAGCCGAGTTGAATAGGGCTGTGATTGAAATCCACTTGATTTTTTCTTTCAAACAGACCCTATGTGTTCGAACAAAGTATGAACACGAAGACTTTCTGTTTGAACCGAGTTTTACAGCAAACTGTTTGTACCCAAATTTCCTATTGGGATTTTGCTAGGAATCAGTGCCACCTATCACAGATGAGAGAGGTTTCTACCACCTCTTGCACCTTATATGATGATTTGAATCATACACTCATATTCAATTTCAGGAGTCAAAGCTCAGAATCATCCTTTTATACAGTAGTAATGGGGACGTGAATAATTATGATCATCGTCAGAGATGCAATCAGGGTGGAAACCTGCCCTGTATGGTACTGATACGTGGCAGCACCCCATCCCTATCAGAAGGTCAGAACCCTTTAGGAACCGGCCTACATGAAGACTGCCAAAAGTCAATCAAGTTACGACAAAATCAAGAGGCTTGATCCTCTACAACGTTTGTAGAATAAGCTTATTCCCCAACTCTTGCGTCTGGGGCTGACAGTGACGTTTTCACAACATCCAGCTCATCCTTTAGGTTTCATTATCATGAAATTGGGATGCCTAAAAAAATCAGGCCGATCCAACCATCATGTGGGCAACAACATGAAATGGAGGTTTTCGAGTGGTTATCTAATATATTATATGGTGAGGTCCACCGTGTTTTCTTATGTGATCGTGAGCCCCATCATAATCCACGTTCATGATTGGGCAACTCTTCTGGACAGCTTAGATGCCATACATATTCCATGGTGGGCCACATTGAATATTCTCATTTACAAATGTTGCAGACAATCTGACTTCAAATCCAGCAACAAAAAAAGAACGAAATTCTGTGGAACTTGCGCAGGTCTGTTTTTTTGGCTATGGGAAATGACTTCATGTGAATGAGACCAACCCTGTCCATTAGGCAGACAACGAAATTCTGGTGAAACTTGCGCAGGTCTTTTTTTGACTATGGGAAATGACTTCATGTGAATGAGACCAACCCTGTCCATTAGGTAGACAACGAAATTCTGGTGAAACTTGCGCAGGTCTTTTTTTGACTATGGGAAATGACTTCATGTGAATGAGACCAACCCTGTCCATTAGGTAGACCACCCCTTGTTTTGCCTTGATCTGAAAAATCAGGCTGATTAACTCTTAGGTGGGCCACCCATAGGGAACATTATAAAATTATACCTGAAGGCTAAAATCATTATGTTTAGGTGGTGTGGCCCACCTAACTTTTGGAACTGCATGATCATCATCATCTAAGCCTTGTCTCAACTAATTGGGGCCAGCTACATGAATCCGATTCCGCCACTCCACTCTATCAAGGGTCATAACTTTAGTTAGACCATAGGTCATCAAGGTTTTTTGTTATTACACCCACACTCTTTTGGGCCTTCCCTTTTTAGAGCCTTCCCCTTGCCCTTTTAGAGCCTTCAAGTTGTATCAAATCACTCATTCTAATTGGCGCAGTTCTTGGTCTTTGTTGCATGTGACCAAATCTGATGAGGACACAAGAACATTTAAAGTCTACCGGCGAAGAAGGCGCACACCACAAGCTTCTTCCTTGTGGTTAGGCGATAATTGAGGATCATTGAAGACCCTACGCACGTGATTGCATGTGATTTGGCACATAGAAGACATGTGTGTAGGATGGAAGAAAAGAAAACCCACTGAAGGTCGTCAGGCGCCCAACCAAATTGGTCACCGGGCGCCCGAAATTCTCCGATTTTGAAGATTTGCTTGTTGGACGTTTTTGGTCCTCGTCGGGCGCTTGACCAAATTGGTCACTGGGCGCCCGACCACAACGCAAACTTTTTTTTTTTTTTTGAACTTATTTTTTACTTAATTTTAGGGGTATTTTGGTACTTTTATGTTTTCTTATTGCTTATTTAAGTGGGCCAAGTCCTAAAAATGAGATTAGTTGATTATTAATGAAAAAACGAATCTCTTCGGTGGCCTCTCTCTTCTCTCTCTTTCTCATGGTGCTTCTTCTCTTTCCTTGATCTTTTTCTTCTAACTTCTTCTTGTGCCCCTCCAAATTCTTCAAGGTAATTATCTTTTTTCTTTCTAGTTCCAGTTTTACTAACCCTTCTTCGATCAAACTTGGAGAATCGACCTAAACCCTAAATCTTCAAATTCTCAAATCCCTAATTCGAGAACTTCCTGATTTGTCGGACTAGTGATCTTCATTGATCGATTGGGTATGGCCATGTAAGATCGGAAGGTCCTATCCCTCGCCGGATCCGACCCTAGTTATACTTGAAACTCAAACTTCGTGGTTGTGACGATTGACCCGATCCATTGCATGCTCCTTGTGAATTTTCTTAATTTATGATGAGTGATTCTGAATTTTAGATTATTTATTTCTTTTATTTTCCGCTGTTTAATTATGTTCATGAGCATGCATCATAATTAGGGCATCCTACATCAAAATCTAATCTAAGTTTACTTTCTCTCATCTTATTACCTATTGGTGCCACTCCTAAATTCTCTCGAATGCATTCCTCTCGGTTTGTATCCTTCCTCGTCTTGCCACTCCTCCATTTCAACATTTTCATTTCAGCTAACTCGTCCTATGAACATGTTGTTCCTTAATTGCCCAACATGTTGTCCCATAAAGCATAGCTGGTCTTCTAGCTACCCTACAAAATTTCCCTTTTAGTTTGAGTGGTACATGAGATCACACAAAACTCCAGAGGTGCGTCTCCATTTCCCACTCCTATTGTTATTAAAATTGCACTCCATATACTTTGTTTTAGCTTGACTAATTTTAAAGTCTTTAGATTCTAAAGCATCCATCCATAGAGCTTTGTGTTTACGCCCTCCCTTGCCTCGTCCATCAAAACTATGTCATCTGCAAACAACATACACCATGGGCTTTGTTCCTGCAAATGCCTTGTTAACTTGTCCATAACCAATGGAAAAAGTTTGGGCTCAATGCTGACCCCTGGTGCAAGCCTACAATAATTGGGAACTCACTTGCCTCTCTACTAGTACTCCTCACCTTTGTTACTGCTCTCTCATATGTATCCTTAATCATATCAATATATTCTCTTAAAACTACTTTCTTTCTCAATACCCACTAGATTAACTCTCTAGAGATCCTATCATAAGCTTTGTCTAAGTCAATAAAGACCACGTGGAGATCCTTTTTCCTCTCCCTATATTTCTCCATCAACTAAGTTTTGGAACCATGTGATAGTTGGCTAATTCTTTCATTCTGTTCAGGCACATCAGAAGAATGAATTAGATGACATATAAACACCACAACGGGCGCTACACAAAACTGATGGTTGGCATGTCCACCCCAATTGTGTCATGTGGTGTGGCTACCTAAGTTTTGGATCCTCATGGTTTTCTTGTTCCAGGGTGACCATGAGAGAACTTACGTGGGCTCTCATGAAAGTTCTGCTGACCTGCTTGACCTACGTGAAGTATGCATGGTTGAAAAAGTTGTGACTGATTGTCCACTTGTGCATGCATATGCATATTCCTGGTGGCGGATGATAGTCAGTAATTTTCATGGCATTGAAAGAGTATTTTGGGCATGAAAGAGTGCTTAAAAAAGCTCTATGCACTTTTATGTAGTAGTATGGATGTATATGAGAATTAAAATACTGAAACTCCTACTCAATCGATTGTGATGCTTGTGCAGGAAGCTGCTCCTGGCATTGCCTGTGACCTCCTGTCCTCCTCCTCTGATAAAGATAAAACAATTGGCTTCACCTTCAAGAAGCTTGTCTCCTTGGAGATAGTTGGCAGTTACTCTATTGCATGCATCCCTAAACTTCACTCAAATGTCGATATCCTACACCGCATGCCCCGGGTATGCACTCCATCCCCATCCTTATCTCTTGGTTTTTCTCAGTACACTCAACGCTTTCAAGTTGCTTTTCTTTCTTTCTATTTCTATTCTAATTGCCTACTACTTACATGGCAGGAGTGCTTCCATGAGAAAGACTAGAACTATTGGAATCATGCCAAAAGATGCCTCTACCTTTGTGTCATCAAGAGGCACCTTAAATCCTGTCCTGCCATTCGCACCATCAAATGGTCAACCTTTCACAACGAGGCTTGGAAGCCTGTTCTGATTCTATATCCAGGTTAGTTGCTATACCTCCATTCCTTTTTCCATGTTTTCTTTTTAACTAAGTTAAGATAGTAAAGCGTCATCCAACAACACAATTTCTGTATACTTCGGCCTTGTCCATTGACAAATTAGTTATTGACTTGTTAAAGGAAAGGAAGAACTTGGCAACATGCATCACTCTCTCTGTTACTTGCCATTCTTGGAAGCTTATTTTACATTTTGTTTTTTCTTGCAATTTATATTTCACTGGCTCTTCTCCACCTCACTACATCAAGGGGTTATTTTTTGTCCTAGTTAGTAAATATTATTTTGAGCCAATTAGTTATATTGAAGAACCCAATTAAATTCTCCGTAGGTGTACTTGATAAGAAAAGAAAACAACTAAGCACTAACCTGCCCTCTCACTTTGTTCCCTCAACATGAAAAATTCTGAACATAGCTTTTCGGAAAAATTCAATAATTTATTCGACCAACTCTGGATTCTCAATCCAGTGCTTTAGATATGTGACCATATTCACGAAGATCCTGTTCTAGTGCTAAATTGAGTTTTAAGTAGGCTTGCACCCTTGTCAAGTCAAAGTTGAAAGTCGAGATTTTAAACATTCAGTCCCAAGTTCTGGCATGGTGAGTTTTTCTGCAGCACTTGACAGGAGAGTGGCAACTGACATTATCCTCTTTTGATTTAGCAGATCTGGAGCTTGCTGAACCATTTGAAGTTTTCATAAGGTTAAGTCCAACAGCTGCTTCCTTATTTAGCATTTCAAAGCTGAACTTGGTACGAAACAACATTCGTGCATTAAATCAAGGTAACATCTGAGGCTGAGCACATACTTGTTTGAATTCATCCTCTTAAATTGTCAGATTGACGTGTCTTATGCTCAATGGAAAGGGAGCATTCTGAAGGCTACACCCAAGTACAATAGCAGCATTTTGGAAGATATGTTCTTAGAGGAGAATGTGGCGTTTGTGAAAGAAACTTTCCTCTGATGGAAGGATCTTGCGGATGCTTTACTTCTGCTCAAAGTACATTTCAAGTTTCCGCAAGGATATTGGTTGTTGGTTTCATAACGACTTGTGGTAGAACACCATTTCTTAAGTATCCCATTACCTTACTCTTATTAGTTTGGTAGAGGTTGAATTAGTCACTTGACTAAATTACTAATTCTGAATTGAATATATGTTTTATAGAGAAGCTCTTAAGTCCAACCAATTGGACCACAAATTATGGTCTAACCCAGTGGCTAAATTCCAACCTATCCGTACACCCGATTTTTTTTCTAAGGATGGCAATTTATTGATAAAGCGGCGAAAGGTGAAAGAATACAAAGAATAAAAGAAAACAAAAACAATGAACACCACCTAGGCAACAGCCCACTACAAAACACTACCCATGCCTAATGGCCTCAGCTTAAGGGGAAGTCGCTATCCACTCTAAAACAAAAGATCTTGCTGTGAAGAACACCCCTGTTGGATTGCCACAAATATCCCGGAAGCATCTGAAATTTCTTTCTTTCCATATAGCTTACAACCCAGTTAGAAGAATCCTTCATTCCTTACTGCCCAGACTACCCTGAACTCCACCATGCCCCATTGCCTGTACAAGTCTTCAATAGACTTAAGGAAGACCCAATAGACACTGAGCAGCTGCAGAATACTGGCCCATACCTCCCTTGAGAAGGGATAGTGCATAAAAAGATGGCACACCAACTCCTCATCTTGGCAACACAACGGACAAGCATTGGTGATGAAGAGATCCCTCTTTCTCAAATTGTCCAACGTCAGCACACTATTCCAACCCACTAACCAAATAAAAGCTGCCACCTTAGAGGGTGCGCCATAGGACCAAAGAAATAGCGTTTGCGCTTTATCACCACCACTTCTCCCTCCACTTTGGCCTCTTGAAAGCAAAGCATGGAAGCACCTCACCGAGAACTTCCCGGATTTCTCTTCAAGCCATCACACCGAATCCCTCAATAAAGATCCCCCTCCTCTGCCCCAAATTTCCAAATTGACTTCCCCAATAGAGCTTCATTCATAGACCCCAACGAATGGATACTCCCTCCCCCCTCGCCTACAAACATCAACCCATTTCATAGGAAGAAATTTTATCTTTGCCGCTTCATCTTGCCAAAAAAAAAGTACCTTCTAAGCTTCTCGAATTTGTCTAGCACCCCTCTTAGACACTTAAAGAGAGACATAAAATATAAAAGGAAGATTTGATAACACTGCTTTAATGGGCATGATTCTACTTCCCAAAGACAACAACCTACTTTTCCAGACTGACAATTTCCTTTCGAATCTTTCTATCACCGGATCCCACAAACATTTTTTCACCTTCCCAATACACAAGGGGAGGCCCAAGTAAGAAGTTGGGAACGATTCCATTTGCAATTGAATACCCACGCAAGAGATGACACCTCCCTAGGCAAGCCCTATGCCCAATGCTGTAGATTTTGAGAAGTTCACTGATAGGCCCGAGACCATTTCAAACCAAAACACTGCTTTATGAAGATTATCTATTTGTGACGCCTCTGGCTCACAGAATAAAATTGTGTCATCTGCAAACTGAAGATGTGGCGCTTGAAAATCCCCTATGTCCACCTTGAAACCGCAAAAAAGACCTTGGCTAACCCCCATAGAGAGCATTCTACTCAAGGCTTTTGCCACAATAACAAAAAGAAGAGGAGAGAGCGGGTTCCCTTGCCTTAGACCCCTTGACAATTTAAAGAAACCTTTGGGAAAGCCATTGATGAAAATAGATAATTTAGCAGAGCCTATGCCCTCTCGCATCTAACTTCTTCATTTAACCTCACAACCCAACACTGGGCAAGGGTGGAGGGACACTCACAACTCACAAGTCACACCCAAGCGGAGGGATACTCATAGCTCACACCATAAACAGCCCCCCGTGGGAGAATATATATGACCGGTGGCATATTTGCTACTTCTGGGATTCGAACATAGGACCTTCCGCTCTGATACCATGACAAATCACCACTTTCTCTAAAAGCTCGAGCTGTTAGAGGATGGCATATCAATGTATATCAAGGGACTCAAAACAATGCATGGATGTGGCTGATTTTTGCACAATCTGATTCTCATGACCAGTCTAACCTATTTGACAGGTTGGATGTCTAACACATGAAACATTGGAAGTTATTTGTTACATGCAAAAATAACTTGCATGTAACAAATAACTTGTGGCCCGACTGGTTGGACTTGAGAGCTCTATTTTATATAGGTGATAAATTGGGTCATGTTTTTTATGGATAAAAAAGGTTCTCTGGACCTCTGATTGAATTCTAAATCTCATTAGTCACGCTCATGCTCACTAATCGCCAAAAACACATGCTTCTTCTCAATACCTATGACAGGATATTGATGGTCACCGCCTCCCACATCATTTTGCTGATAATCATTCTTCCAAAATCTATGTTCTAATCTTCATTGACTATTTTGAGTTTTGAGTTCTGATAGGTCGCATGTGTTCTTCTATAACTTGCCTGTTGTCATTTGCTAACAGCCCTTTTATATTGGTCAATCCTGGGCTGTTGTTCGAGCTTCCATTGAAGTTTAGCTTGAAAGAAACAACTGGTGATCTCCCTACACATGATTTCTCTTCTTTACAAGGTCCACTTTCGGATACCGATTTCAAATTTGTGGTTCAAATCTTGTTCTCCTACACATACCGAAACTCCTTCGTAATAATCTCCTGTTAAGTAATGAAATCACCGTTCTCTGCATTAGCTGCCTATGTCTTGGTTTCCACTCTCTCCACCCCTATATTCCATATGATGGCACATGGCGGTTTTTTTTTTTTTTTTTTAATATTTTAATGTATAAATGGCAACTTTATTGCTGTGAGAAAGGCTATGATGAAGACGATAATTGGTTACTTACGAATTATGATACTAAATTTGTAGAGAATCTATAGATTGCCCATTATTGAAGCATATGCCTATATGCTTCTTTTGCAGGCATAAAATTATTAAATTAGACTCACAGGTTGTAAACTAAACATAAAAAACAAGTTGGAAATGTCCATGGTGCTGTTGATTAAAGATGCTAATTGCATTAGCTGAATATTCTTCACAACTAAGGGATTAAGGATATCTTAAAAGGCTTTTACCTTTGCCCATGATAGTGTATTTGCTTAAATTCTAACTCAGGAATCTTAAATAGCCTTCTGATTTAAAAATGCCTGAAATAATAGTCTGTCGCCGTGCCTTGATCGTCCACTTTGCACGGGGAAACCTACTAAGTACTTGTGGGTGAAGATCATTGAAAGATTTGAGAGGGAGTTGTCGAGCTGGAAGAGTAAAAAACTTTCCTTGGGTGATAGAATTACGCTTATAAAGGCAGCCCTGCTGAACTTGCCTCTCTACTTCATGTCTCTATTCAAATACCCGCAGTCTTTGTTGGCTTGGGTGAAGAAATTGAGACATGATTTCTTTTGGCAAGGAGCTGCAGAGAATCGGAAGTTCCACTTGTTGAAGTGGGAAGACGTGTGCAAACCTTACAAGGCAGAGCTGGCATTATGAGGCTGGAGGACGTAAACTTTGCCCTTCTTGGTAAATAGCTTTGGAGATTTAGAATGTAAGAAAGGAATTTATGGCGATCAGTGATTGGGATTTTATGGCGATCAGTGATTGCTAGCAAGTATAAGGTTAAGGAAGGGTGGTGATGGGTTAGGGATTCCTCCCTCTACAAGTCATGACACACAAGTTTAAAGGAGGTATTGGATTCTCCGTTGGGGAGGGGGGAGAGGATTCGCTTCTGGAAAGACATGTGGTTAGGTGAGGGCCTGCTCCTGGCTGAATTCCCTCGGCTGGCTAGGCTTTCTTCGTGTGTTGACATTCTCGTCGCTTGCTGATTCGCTTTTTGGTGCTCTGAGGTAGTTTGGTCTCCTCCTTGTAGAAGACACTTAACGGACGAGGAGGTGGATGACTTTGCTCGGCTTTTGTCTCGGATTCATAACGTCTGCTCCTCGCCTAATGTGAAGGACGGGATGATGTGGAGATTGGAGAAGTCGGGTCAGTACTCTGTTTGCTCCTACAGTTTGGTGGCCTAGTCGTGCGTGTAGCGGCCACACTGCCTTTCTTACACATTGCCACTCCCAAGGTTGCAGCCTTTGCTTGGCTGGTGGGTAGGAACTGGTTTCTCACCATTGATAACCTTTAGAAGAGATCAATGGCTATTCCAAATATTTGCAGTTTGTGCATGAAAGACATGGAGTCTGTGAACCACTTATTCATCCACTGCCCCTTTACTAGAGTTGTTTGGGAGAGTTTCTTCGGTCTCTTCAGGTTGTCATGCGTGATGCCGGGGGCCATTGAGGACCTATTTCTCATGTGGTGGGATAGGGAAGAAAGGTAGGTGATGTGGAGGCTTGCTCTATTGGCTGGTCTGTGGGCTCTTTGGGGAGAGAAACTCACCGTGCTTTCAGAACCTGAGTGGGTCGTTTGTGGATGTCTTTAGAAGGTGAAATCAGATGTCATGGAATGGGCCTCATGCTTAAAGGCTCTCGATGAGTGTATTTCTCTTTTCTAATTGGGCTTTTGGTCTTCCTTTCTTTTTTGTTTGAGAGATTTTTGGCCTTCCTATCTTCTTGTATCCTTTTGGGCGCTCTTTTTCGTAATTAATTTTTTTATATAACCTTTCAATAAAAAAATGAAATAATAGAAAGAGGGCCCTTTGACCATGCGCTGAGCCTGTATCATATTTTGAATATTTGATCAATTTGACAGTCCAATATCAAAATTTTCTTCTTATCCTTCCTTTTCTGCAACATGAATGTGATCTCCAAGTTTTGTGAAAATCTGGTCTTGTTAGTTGCTTGTGTTTGGCCTGAGGATAACTCAAGTTTCAGGTTTGGGCAGTTTAAAATCCAGCTCAATATACATACGACACCGCTGGATCTCGATTTGAATACTTTTGAACTCATTTTGCAGTTGATCGTCATTTTTTATTGTGACTTGCGACCTTTGATCGCATCATCAACATAATCCTCATGTTTGTAAGCTGGTCTCATCTAATGTTTGATATGATCAAAAGTGATAATGTTGTTTGCCATTGCCTTCCAACAAAAGGCTTCTGTATGGAAGGGAGCACTGCATACTCCACACCTTGATGCGAGGCAATGGTATGGTTCATCAAAAAAGGATGAGAAGGAATGGCTTGAGGAGAACCCATAGCCACAAATCTCATACTTAGGGATTGATTGATATATGTTTAAATGCTTTTTTTTTTTTTTTTTTTTTTTGTTTCTTTCTTAGCTTCATTTTCCAGAAACAAATTTGGGAAGTGAAGTAAACTAGGATTCTTTTCGTCCTGTTAGGGTACTGTGAATGTAATTTTGTGGAATCCATAAACTATGCTTAGGCAATGGGAAAGAATTGCCAGGAATTGTATTGGGCATATTCACAAGAAAGGGATTTTGAAATAAAAGGCCCTGGCAGGGTCATTACCCTGGTATTTGCAAGTTAGTTCCTCCCAAGGAATTTCAAAATGTCTCTTTTGGTGGCATTTGGACTCAAACAAGAAACCAATTCCAAGTATTTCCATGAGACCAAACACAAGAATTCACACGTTCATTTCCTTAGGGGCTATTTCACAGGCATCCAGATCCCTTAGGGTTTGTGCAAGAAAGAAATAAGGGTTACGTTTCTAATGCAAGATTTCAGATATAGACTTGTAACAAGTTACTTAAAATATTATTTTTTTGAAGCGGTGAGAATTTTATTGATCAAAAGCCGAAGCCAGGAAAAACAAAAGAATTACAAAAATAAAATAAAAAACAATACATTGATAAATTATAATAGCTCGCCTAATAATTTAAAATTACACTGTAATTTGTTTTACTATAACTTAGTAGTTATTTTATAATTTCAAATTACTTTATAAAGTTACTCTTAGCTGACATTAGTCACATTACTTTATATGGGCACTTTATTTTTAGGTTAATAAATCCATTGGTTGAAGCTATGTATACAAGTTTTCTCATGAGATATTGAATATTTCCAAAAGCGAACTAATCTTATTTCATGAAATAAGAAGAAAATAATTATAAAATGAAATAAAAGTTTATCTTTATATTCTAAAGACTCAGTGAAGTACTTTTACATTTAAAAAATATCATGATAAAATCTTGCCGACACTTTTAACCATGACTGAACAAGCATGGAAGGACCAACAACCAAGCTCATGCAACTAAATCATGTCTGGGAATGTTAAGCCCATCTTACCCGATAACTTTACTAAAACATTTCCTCATGCAACTTACCTCAGGTGGGATCTGTTGTCATGGCTAACTTTGGTACACCCAATGTTTTAAATATCGACGATAAATATCGACGATATCGGTCGTTGTATCCCACCTATGCAATACAAAACGCATAGGTAGTGCCGATGTATCCCACATGTTCGATCCGGTGATCATTTTCAATTTCCGATCCCTTTTTTTGGTGCAATTATGTTAAATCAGTGTCAAATGGTTACAAATCCATTGGTTCTTCATGTTTTGCATGAAAAATCATGGAGTTGGAGCTTTGATTTCGTTATTTATTGGTTCTTCATGTTCTCCATGTTTTTTTTTTTTTTTTTTTTGAAAATTTCCTTCTACCAGCTCTCAATTGAGACTAATTTCGAAGTATTTGATGAAATGATCATCACATGCACTTAATTTCAAAACTTGAGTGTAGGTGGTCCGATTTGGGGAAAATTAAAAAAATTCCCAATTTCTCCCAAATTGCTTGCAATGTTGCACTCCAAACATGAAATCAAGCATGTATGAGAGCTGATCTATTGATTTGTTAAGTCCTTCTCCATTTTCGAGAAGTAAAAATAATTTTTTAATTAATTTATAAAAACTATTAAAATATTATTATTTTTTTTGAAATTTCCCTTCAACCAGTTGTCAATTGAGACTAATTTTGAAGTATTTAGGTGTGTTTGATGAAATGATCATCACATACACTCTAAATGTTATGCGTTCAATTTGAATATAGTTGACATTAGTTCAGTTGGACGACGCGTAACTTAGAACCCTATACAAAGGAAACCTATTATTTGAGATGTTATGATTTAAAAGTATGCATTAAGGTCTTTTTTAACAATCCCTGAAGTTTCATTGAAAAATTCAACCATTTCCCCCCATGTTTCCCCATGTTTCCAAAAAAGTGCGATAAATTACCCAATACCAACATGGTTGAAAAAATTACCCAATACCCGTGTGGTTTGCGAACCACGGACAGCACCTGAATTCCACCTCACCCGAGGACTCCGGCTTCAGGGATGCGGTCAACCTACGTAGCCGCCCCAATTCTGTGAATTTCCCGGTTCAGCAACATAGAACAACCACATGATTATGCTAGGAATAAAATCTTATCTCACACTACTACGTATATTGTACATGCGAGTAATAATATTCCAGAATTTCAACAATTCACAAGATATCACCAGTTTTTCCAAGGATGCAACAGTAATATACACATGCTCCTCAGGAAACAACAACATTTCACAACTCTTTAGGCCACCACTTCCATTTTATAGCATATACAAGAAAGCTGAGAAATACAGATGTAGTAACAAGAATGCAGGATAGTCAACAGTGTATATATATGGAAATCTCTATCCTTAAAGACAATTAGGGAGATAATTCCTAAGAATCTTTACCTCTACCTAAGATATCTACCTAGAAATAGAGGCATTATCTATGTGTGCTTGCATTTGATGCAAGGCAACCCATAGGGAATGAAACACACCTCCTATTTCTGAAATCTCTTGCAATTCCTGCAAGAGAGGGGTTGCATGTCAGGAAAATGCATGAATTCAGCAAGAAATCAGTCAATTCTAGGTGTAGACTTCATTTCAAGTACTTGGGGGACTGATTGAAACTGAATTCGGACACTCTCCTAGTCCTATGTAGCGAAGACGGTTAGGGGATCGCCCTAGATTGACATGCACAAGCCCCTTGGGCTGATTTTCTTCTTCCCCAATTTCTCTTCCCCGCCTTCTCTCTTTTCTCAGCTTGGAGTAGATAGAAATGAGAATGACTGAGAAAGAAAAGGCTTTTTTATCTTTGGGCAATTAGGGAATGTAGCCTTCTAGAATTTAATTTGCTACAAGTAGCCTTTTGGGCCTACTTTTGGTTGTGTGGGGCCCAGCGGGCCCATCTAACGTGATATGGGCCGAGGGATAGTCCTCCAGGCTCGAGATATGGCTACATGCGCGATCTTACGGGAATCTGACGCGGCATTTGCCGAATACGGCGGCATATCTGTTCAACATCACCGACCGCCGATCGGGTTCGCAAGTTTGGGATTGTGTTCAATGTTATATTTAGGGTCTGAGTTCCTCATTCCAAGACCATGCAAAGGTGCAGAAGGGCCATACAAGAAAGCATTTCCTATAATGATTGGTTCACTTAATGTTAGCGAGAGTATATTCGCGCCTAGGGTGTAATTGCAGGGCACCAATTTTAGCGTGCGGATCCAACGGAGGCACCAGGCCTGACATGGGGGGGGTCGACTTATTTAAGTCTTAAATTCACCCGACTCGGATTTGGTAGCGCAACAACCTAACGAGCGCGCGCATGGAGCTTGAAATTGAGACGCCTTGGTTTAAATAGGCTACTATTGGCCAATTAATCGTTCTGGAATGACGTAAGCATGACATTTGGGTTCAAGGGTAGGTGGTTTTACGGGGCGTTACAGTGTCTGTACTCATGACACCGTCCTTGATAGAGTGGAATGGTAGGACATGATTCGTGTACCCATATCCCAATTAGTTGGGATAAGGCTTAGATGGACTGGTTTTCCTGATCCAAAATACAGTTGAAAGCTCATAAGATATCCTGAGAATGGTGTTTTGTTAAAAAATGTTTTTCCTTTCTATGTATAACACTATGGATTAATGGCAGTGCCCCGAAGTTTAGGATTGTAGGTCTAAATGCTTTACATTCTCAATTTGCTCTTTTCATTTTCTGATATTGTTTTTTGGACATAATTTCTTCTGATGATGTTTACTAGATTTCGGGCAATGGTTTGAGTATGAAAATTACTCAGTAGGGCCCTTGTTCTATTATTCTTTTGAATTTGAGTTATAATCGTAGACTGTTAGACAGACTTTTCACTCTTGAAGGATTTGGTTACATATCATGCTTGAGTTCAACGGCCTTCTTGTTGGGCACACTCTTTTTGTCGAATGCCATTTTACTGATGACTTGTATTTGACAAACTTCTACCTGGTCATCAATGATTCAGCCTTCAGGTACACATTTGTTTTTCCTCCTGAACCTCATCCCTTGGCTAATGAAAAGGATGTTAACCAAAGATCACAGTTCACAACAACTTGTATTCAACCAGTGGAAGTTATGATTCAGGTAAGACGACCTGCAGTTTTGATATTCTTCTTCTTGTTTTCTTTTGGAACATTGTTGAACCTCCAATTTATACATTGCATTGCCCATTACATGACATGGTTTGCATGATTTTCATGATTGAAAGGCTCATCTAACACATGTTTTGTGATTATAGGGGATGAGAGCGGACTTCATTCAATTAGGGATTAAAAGGAAGCCTTTGGAGCCAGTGGATGAAGGATGAAAGAGGACCGAAGAAAGAATAAAGCAAGGAGAAGAGAAAGGAGAAAAAAAGAGAGGAGAAAAGAAAGAAAGAAGAACAAAATGAAGAGAGCTGACCGGTCTTGACCAGTCGGCCAGAGGAGCCAGACTGGTCTTGACCGGTCGGCCATGTGCATTGATCAAAGGAGAAAGCCAGACCGACTGGTCTTGACCGGTCGGCCATGCGTACTGGAAGCTAGAATGAAGCCCGACCGGTCTTGACCGGTCAGGCTATGCACGCTGTCCATCCTGTTAAAACAATCCCGACCGGTCTTGACCGGTCGGTTGTACTCCCTGGACTGTTTAAAAGCCCAGTCCGACCGGTCGGCTCTGCGTAAGTAGAGTTCTTTCTAAATAGGGACTCCGAAAACTGCTGCGCACTGCGTAACCTTTCGCAGATTCTGGATGTTTCCGACGCAAGGGAGCTTTCTTACTATAAAAGGACACCTAGGGGCTCTTCCTAGGGCATCATAAAAGCTAAGGGACGTGGTTTTGGAGAGAGGAAGCTGTCGTGGAGCGTCTGCAACTCTTCTATTTCCGGTTTTTCTAGTTTTATGCTTTCATTAAGAGTTTTTAGTTGTAGCATGAATATGCTTGGCTAGAACCTCTCAGCTAAGGCTGAGAGGTGAAGCTTGTAGCCAATTCCATGTTGGATTCAATTTAATTCAAGTAATTTTAATTCAAGTTTGAATTTTTCTTATGTTCTAGTTTCTAAAAGTGGTAGTTTGAGATGTTTTATGAGAGTTCATGTGCTCCGGACATGAGTTCCTTGCAATTCTCTGAGATTATCATATAATGCTTGTTTAGATTCGAATTATAGTAACCCTTGAGCAGGCCATAGTCCATAAGCATGGCTGTTACTCCGCAGGCTATGGTTTTGAATTCTATATTGATTGAATGGGACTAGAACTTGGAAGTTCAACTTGATTTGGATTGAATGTGTGTGAATGCTTTATTTTCCAACTAGATGAGAGATAGGACTTTGAATCTAGTTGTGTTCTCTACTTGGATTGATTGAATTGACATGGGATTGCTACAAGTGGATCCTTGAATGCCTTAGTACTTTGAATTACTGATTTTCTATTAAAGTTACTGTTTAGTTAATTACCCAATTAATCTGATTTTCTTCCAAAAACTGAGTTGCTGGAGTAGTTTGGAGATTGTTTCTATTTCCCTGTGGATCGACCTCAGTCTTATCGAGATTTATTACTACATCGCAGCCTTACACTTGAGGCGAGCGAACAAACATCACTAGAGATGTATGACATGTATGAGGAGTTGAAGACTGTTTGTCTTTATCTAGTTGGAGGGATCAGGAAATTGGCCGTTGGATGATGTAGCGATACAGAAAAATAAATCCGCTTTCCTTCTAAGAATTGGAGAAAGGTGTGGGAAGACTTTCTTTAAATTTGTAAATATTCTTCTAGGTGACGGTGCTTGCCTCATGATTCATTTATTTACCACTTTAATTTTGCTATTTTGGCAGTCTCCAGAACCGGTGGGGTATAATGTGTATTGCTAGTGAGGATGAGGTGAATGTCCTTATGTCTGGGTATGCTTTTCAGCTTAGAATCCTGCATGAGAGAAGCATCAATTGCTCCAGAAAGGTTTGCACTGTGGGTTGATGACATGTTTATGCTTGTAATACTCTATAACTGGAATTAGCACTCCCAAAATGTTGCACTTAATTTTTTTTGGTTATATTTAATTGTAGTCGATGATTATCAAAAGAAAGAAGTCCTTTGTTTAGACAAGGAACTGTTTCTTCGCAGTCAGCATTCTCGCATGATTAATGGTTTGCAAGGTCGTTACTCTACATATGGACCAGTTGTCCGGTGAGCATTTGAGTTTTTATTGTATTCTGCATTTGTTTATATCAGTGGCTTATTCTTTCTTTTTTTTTCTTTGATTTGTGAAGGCTTGCAAAACGATGGGTTTCGTCGCATTTCTTTTCATACTTCCTTTCTGAGGGGGCAATTGAATTACTGGTTGCTTACCTCTTTCTGAAGCCTTTTCCATTTTACACTCCTTGCTCACGGATCACTGGATTTTTAAGGTAACCTTTCAATTTTGCCTTCTCTATTTGTGGGCAGCTTGTTTGTTATGTTATTTTGTAGTCATGCTTCTCTTCCAATGGACATTATGCGCATTAAAACTGTCTGCTTGATGCGTTTCTGGTTGTTCTAAGATTTTTAATTTTACAAATGCACATATACTGCCAGTGGCAGAGGGTGGAAAAGAAGTATGGCCAGCCCAGCTCATTGACAGCTCTACTTTTGGCCTTGATCCTCTGTTTGTGCTATCCACATGTACTAAAAACCAATGAGAATGAACTGATTGCAAGCTAAGACTACCTTATTTCAATTTAACATGTGGGTTACATCACCAAGCATTCCTTCAGATTTTTGCTTTCACCCTTTGATAGCCTACTTTTTGACAATGAAAGGAGGGAGAAATTCGGTCCAGCCCCACTTTTGTCCTTAATCATCTATCCATACCACCTGCATGTACTGCACCAATGCTAGTGAACTGATTACATATTAATACTATATCTGTCAGGTTCTGATTGAGATTCTTGCTCCGACTTTTGAGCCTCTTGTTGTTCAAATCTTCAGCCATCTGCTATTCCACCTAGACAGTCTTTATCTCAACTAATTTTTCACTGTGGTTTGTGTTGTTTTTGTAAATGTAGACTATAGTGTTTCTGTAAAACAATGACCTTTTTATTTTTCTTTTTTTTATCAGTGCCTAAATAAGTTTGTTACTATTTTTAATTTTATTTATTTATTATTTTATTTAGAAGCCTTCTAGGTGCTCCTGCTTCCTGAATTCTTGGGGAGCACTGGTTCAGCTCACCTATCTGATTTGTTCCCACTTCTTGCAACTAAGAGTCTTGTCTGAGTTACAATTTTAAAATTGATGGACTTAGAATTCAAGGGAAGCCCAAAGAGAGTCAAAGTTGGGTATAAAATAGATCAAGGTGAGGACCAATCTACTTTAATGAAGAAAAAGGGCATGGGTTAAACTATATCAAGGATTGTCAAAGAGCCTAAGTTGAATCGAATCATGCTTAGGGCCCGTTTGGATTGTAAGTTGCTTAAGATAAGTTACTTATGTCATAAGTAGCTTATCTTAGTTTCCACTTATTATGAAAATAAGTATGTTTGGTAAACAACATACTTATCAGCTTTTCCTCCCTTTCATCTCTCCAAAAAAGTTAGAAAGCTAAAAAAATTAGCTGAAGTGATTATGTACTTTTAAGTAAAAAGGTTACTTATTTCTAATCATAAACCAAACTTACTTATATGAAATAAGTTACTTATCTACTGCTGTAAGTAGAAAAAGTAACTTATTTGGTAGAATCCAAACGGGCCCTCAGTGAAAGAGAAATGGCTGAGCTTTTCCTTTGTATTCCTTCTCCTTTAGTAAAATCATTAAGTTATCCTTGAAGAAGAAGGAGAAGTTTTTGGATGCTTCAAGATATTATTGTAAGATATTTTGGGTTTGGGCGAATTTAGGTCACTTGGGTTTGGTTACAAACTTCAAGGTGATGATGCTGTTGTCGGACATCAGCAGTGGTGGTGGTAGAACAGGGAACCTAGCCGGCAGTTGCATGTGTTTTTAATGCTGATCAAAATTGTCTTCTGCAGTGTGTGATGATCTGAGACACTGATATCAAGATATTTGAATTGTCTAATATCTTTTATTTTGGGAACTTCGGCTACTAAGTTAGATGTGGGTTCTTTTTTCTGTGTGTGTGTGTGAGTGGGGGTGATTTTATGTGTGTAGACTGTAGCTAGATTTTTTTGGTCTTTTTATTCGTAAGATGATATTGCTATTGTGTGTTTAGAGTTATGATTTCTTTTTCAGTAACTAGGTGTAGAGCAGTTTTTAAGAAGTAATTGCTTAAAACTATTTTATCATTAAAATAAAAAAAAAAGAATCTTATACAGACTTGGTTTGGTGTAAAAGCACAGGGATGGGTTTAGTAGTTCCTTTATGCAGGAAGTGAACTTTTAGCTTTTGGACCTGATTTTGGCTGAGCCTTGAGAAAACCCCAAGTTCTCAAGTTTATGAATTTCATATCTATTCATATGCTTGGGTGGATTGTGGACTGGTGATGGCTTCCGTGTTTCTCAAATTCATTTGATGTGCTGTGGAGCGGGCCAACCGCAAGTAGCTGGGAGAAGCTATGATGACGACGCCAACTAGTTTTATTTATTTATTTTGGATCGATTTGCATGTCTTGTTTTCTAGTGCTCACACAATGCTTTACCAACAAAGGACGTAATTTTCATCCATATTTACTTTACAATGACTTATGGTTTAACTGAGGATATGGTCCTTGATAGTAGAATGGCGGAACAAGATTTGTGTAGTCAAACCCATTTGATTGGGATAAGTCTCCAATGGCAAATGATGATTTACTTCTTTATGCTCTTAAATGATATTAGGTTTTGTGATTATTGGTTTCTATTTGTGTCTTATCTTCTTTGTTAAGCTGGTACTTTGCATCATATCTATGGATGTCAACTGACAGGTTCTTGAGATTATTATCAAGCTACGATTGGACCTTCTTTCCACTTGTTGTGGACATAAACAATGATTTAACTTTGGAGGATGAAAAAGAGATCAATGTAAGCATTATCATTTGCTTCATAATGTTTAAGCATATTAAAGCAGAATATGGCGTTCTGTTTCCTAGTTAATAATTCTGTTTTTCTGTCAAAATATTACTCAGGATGTTCATAGTTGCCAATATCGAGTAACTACTAATTGTTTGTTTTTATGGAATAGGAGAATTTCATCGCAAGTAGAAAAGCTTATGAAGAAAAGGGCCATAACATAGACCCAGCCATGTTCTTGGCTACATCATATGACAAGGCTTCTGAAGCTTGGACCAAGTTTTCACCCAATACATCTATGAGTACCATCTCCTGGGTGACTTCTTCTTCTTCTTTTTCTTCTTTCTCAAAATAGCATAACATGTGAGTGGGAGCTTCTCCAAGCAGCTAGTTGACAAAATCCATCTCTCGTTGTGGTGATTATCTTTATGTTTTTTTTTTAAGGATGACAATTTATTGATAAACGGCAAAGCCCGAAAGAATACATAACAAAAAGAAAAACACCTCCGGTGAAGTGCGCACGAATGCCAGAAAATTACAACCCGAACTACCAGGAATCCTTAATTTTAGAGGAAGCCGCACCCAATCTAAAACAAAGGATTTGGCCCTTAGGAAGACAATGACTGGACTGCCTAACACATTCCGAAAGCATTTGTTGTTTCTCTCCTTCTAGATGGCCCATAATCCTGCCAAAAGAGAGATCCTCCACACCTAGAGACCCAAATTACCTACTCCACCTACACTAGGAAGATATCGATTGATTCTGGCTTGACTAGGGGTGTCAATGGGCCGAGTTAGGGCCGGGCCAAGCTCTGTCTAAACCCGACCCGCCTCCCTCAACACATGCCCAAACCCAGCCCAGGCCCGTGACGGGCCACATTAGTGTAGCCCGAGCCCAACCTTTTACATAGAGAGAAACTATCTTTTAATCCTATGTTTTTCCATATATGAAAAAATTCATCAACACTACAAAGAATAAAAGGAGCTTTGGGAGGGAGATGGATTTTTGAAGAAATTTTGTGTAAAATTTAAATTTTGAAAGGGGGGAAAATGATTTAATTTAAAAAAATATATTCGGGTCAGGCCGGGCTGACGAGTTTTTAACAGCGTAGTCCAAGTCCACCTCGTTTAATAAACGGGCTTATAGTTTATGCCCGAACCCGACCCGCGGGCTTGATACTCTAGTCTAAGCCCAGCCCAAGACGAGCTAAGCCCGAAAGCTTGTTGGGCCAACCCGGTCCATTGATAGCCCTAGGCTTGACCCACGAAACCCTAAAATTGCCGAAGAAACTGTTCCATACCTTTCTAGCAACCACAGTGTAGGAAGAGATAGTTCACTGATTCCTCATCTTGCGAGCAGAGTAGAGCTGTACACAAGCCGAGTCGAGCCGAGCTTTGCCCCGTTCGAGCTAGGCTCATTCAATGACCACCCTGGCTCGTGTTTATCAGACTGTGGATCGCGACCATGTGCATGCATTTCAATGGCCAAGGCTTGTAGGAAATTTTGAATGGTCCTAATGGTTACGATGCCGTAAATATCAAAATTGCCCTTATAAATTTATCTACACTTTATGTAATGCGAGTAGCATGTGACAATTTTGCCCCCACAATTAGTTTGAAGAACGGGGAACCTTGAATATTCAAAGGATGTCGGAAGGTATTTGACAAAAAAAAATGCAGGGGCATTTTGGTAATTTAACTTAGCTGCTCGCCAACGTACGATTGGGATTTCACCCGTAAAAAGCCTCATTGGCTATGTTTTTACCCTCAAAAAGCTTTGCTCGCCGACCTCTCGCCTCCATCTCTCCCTTCGTTGCATGTACCCTACCCCTATTTCATTGAAGTTAATAAAGCAGATTATTTAGCCCTTGAAAGGTCTAAGCACAACCTCTCCTGCCAAGATCTTCATGTACCTGCCCCCACATGTGCTACCATGCACATAGTTGCCGGATCTAAACCATCCATCAGTTGGTTCTTCTACAATGTAGATGGCCTGGCCCAAGATATAGTCAGTCCACTGATCAAGTGTGCCATGTCTACGAGACAAGTGTGTTTGATGGGATCCATCTGATGAGTGTGTTTGGTGGGACACAACTGGTGAACAGCTTGGAAATTCCAGCTGCGTGCAACAGGTGCTATGCAGGATGCACCTGACAGTTCCCCAATTTCAGCCTCTGGATATGGGGTCATCTTTCAATGATCCAAACCTTTTGTGTGATGTGCATCGCCTTGGGGGAATGGTCAAAGCGTTAAGAAAAGATCATTTATTGGAATTTTTCAGCCCTTCGATCGGTAGGTAATTTTCCTTTGAACGTGGATGATCTCCTTAACCAGTATGAGTGGTTTTTTATTTTTTTATTTTTATTTTAATATAGTAAGTATCTCCAATCTAGGGTGGTGATGGGCCTAGAAAACTTTCAAGGGGAATTTTTGACTGCTACATTTGATGTTTGACCGCATGTAATGATGCTTTTGCCCTTGACTTATAAGGATGGGATATTCTCATTTTGCCCTTGTGGAAACATGAAAAGATTATCAATAGAATTTGGATAATTTTGATTGTTTAGATCAATTGCCATGGATGGTCTACTATTTGACGGTCTAAATCATTTGGTTATGTTGGGGTTGTTTTGGAGCTTTGTCTAAAATGGAATTTTCTCTCATATTTACAAAAGACAAAAGTATTATTTCATGTTGTCAATAATAAAATTTATTGGTCGAACGTATCTCTGAAAGTTAGATATCTGATAAAAGTTAAGATTTATTTGACAATGCTTAATAGTGTTTTTTTTGTTTTTTTTTGTTTTTGTTTTTTTTTTGTTTTCTCTTCGTTATAACAAGAAGGGAGGGATGTATACCTCAAAAGCTCTAAACTAGTACAAGGTTATCCTATACCAGTAATAAAAGTGGAAAGAATGGGTGTGGCAATAAGAAAAGTGTGAGAGTAAATAGTGGCTTCCCTGGTGTTATGTACATTGACACACCATCCTCTAACGGCTTGAGGTTTTAGATAAGTGGTGATTTGTTATGGTATCAGAGAGTAAGGTCTTGTTTCAATGTCTCTGAAATAGATAAATGAACACACAAGAAGATCCAGACCACAAACCATACCAGTAATGCCGCATGTGGACACACACAAATATCCTGGCGGCCTAATTTTGGGTCAGTTCAGACTAGGTCCGTTCAGACTGAGCCATGGCCCATCCCAACCCTTATTCCCATATGTATATCCCAATCAATTTTTTCAGGCTTGGGGTTGGCTCTGCTGTGGTAGGCCCTTTGCCTGCTTTGGGCTGGCCCCATACTTTTTCCTTAAGTGTTGGGTCTGGCCCAGCCCGAGCTTGGCATTGCGGCCTCTAGTCATGATTTAATGGCTCGGTTCCATCATGGTGTGGTGCCTATATCTGTTGGCTATCAGTTCCCTAAGAGATACTGACCAATCATTTTAACGTGCAATGGATTTAATGGTCCAAAATTCCAAACCGTTCATATAACCGGTTCTCGGTCATCATACCTGTGTCATTTGATATTCTTCTGAGTACACAGCTTGGATATCAGAGCCATTAGCCTCATGATAAACATCGACCTCAAAAAATCAGTCCACTCATCAGGTGGGCCACACTTTGAATAATGGTCTGACTTAAGGAAGTGCAGTGGCCCACCTGATTTTCGACTTATCTGATCTTCCTTAGTGGAGCTTAAAGTTTGTCCTACACATATGAGAAATGGATGGCTGTACGTTTTCAGTTCTCCTTTTACCCACCAGTTGAGCAGTTGAGATTATAAAATAAGATATCACACAAACGGTTCGGATCACCTCTCCATGGGTCCCACAAAAGAACTCCAGACAGAGAAAAAAGCGTGAGAGCGAGGGGCGCGGATTGGGTGAGTCCGGGGTAACAGCTTAGTGGGGCCCACGTTGTTGTCTATGTTGTATATCCACTCCGTCCATCAGTTTTTCCAGCTCATTTTAGCGCGTGGTGAAAAAAATGAAGTAGATCCAAATCTCAAGTGGACCACGCCACAGAAAAGTGGTCAGTGAATGCCCACCATTAAAAACTTTTGTGGGCCACAAAAGTTTTCGATAAAGCTGATATTCATGTTTTCCCTTCATCCAGGTCTTTGTGACCTCACCAACAGGTTAGATGGCATATAAACATTACGGTGGGCCCTAAGAAGGTTTCAACGGTGGGTGTCATTTTTTTTCCACTGTTTCCAGTGGTGTGGTCCACTTGAGATTTATGTCTAATTCGTTTTTGGGACCATGACCTAAAATGATCTGGTAAAACGGATGGACGGAGTGGATATACAACATACACATCAAGGTGGGCCCCACCGTCAGGGCCTCAACCACTAAGCTGTACCCCAGACTCACCTAATCCGCACCTTAATGGGAGAGCGGGGGAATGGAATGCATGAATGGCTGCTCTTTTCAAATTCAAACGTCTTCTCCTTCATAATCATATCAATGGCTGTCCATACATTATCCGAACCCTTCATCACACATCACCAACGGCTACGAATCCCCGAAATCTCCGTCTTCTACTTAATACCGCTGATTGTGGGGCCCGCTTGGATGCCTACACCAAGGCCCGGTCCCTCCAAAATGGCAAGCAGCTCCACGCATACATGCTCTCCTCTGGCCTCCTCAAAAGCACGGCCCACCACCACCTACGCTCCAAACTCGCTGCCATGTATTTGATCTGTGGGGCCATCGATCACGCCCGTCGGATATTCGATGAAATTCCGAAGATGGTGATAAGCACGTTCCTGTGGAATAGCATGATTAGAAGTTATGCTCAAAACGGCCGATCAGAGGACGCAGTCTTTATGTTCGATGAAATGCTCTCTTCTGGATGGCAGCTTCCGGATAACTTCTCGTTCCCTTTTGTTCTCAAGGCGTGTGCTGATCTGTCGCTGCTGAAATTGGGTGTGGAAATTCATTGCCAAGCTGTGATTGGTGGGTTTGGAGGTGACAACTATGTGCAGAATTCTCTCATTGCTATGTACATGAGCTGTGGAGAAATAGAGATGGCTCGGCTGGTGTTTGAGAAGATGCCTGAGCGGACTGTGGTCTCTTGGAACACCATGATAGGTGGGAGTTTCAAGAATGGATTCAGCAAGGAAGCCCTGGGGCTTTTCGACCGGATGAGAGATGCAAGTGTAAAACCTGACTGCGCGACTGTTGTATGTGTGCTGCCAGTATGTGCTCATTTGAAGGACTTGGCCCGGGGTAGAAGAGTCCATGGTTTAGTTGACGAGATGGGGTTTGGAAGTCATCTTGCGGTGAGGAATTCGTTGGTGGATATGTATGCTAAGTGTGGTAGCTTATTGGATGCACGCAGGGTGTTCGATGAGGCCCGTGAGAAAGATGTGGTCTCGTGGACAGCCATCATTGGAGGATATGTCTTGAATGGCTTTGTGCACGAAGCATTGACCCTTTCTCATCTGATGATGCAGTTGTCAGTAATCAGGCCGAATTCAGTGACTCTGGCTGGTTTGCTGTCGGCTTGTGGGGGTTCATCTTCTTTAAAGCATGGTAAGTGCATACATGGATCGGCTATTAGGCATGGGCTCCAATCTGATGTTGTTGTGGAGACTGCGGTGATTGACATGTACATGAAATGTGGCTGTGTGGATCTTGGATACCGAGTGTTTGCAAAGGCTTCGAGAAGAACAGCCCCATGGAATGCGATTTTGTCTGGTTACAATCGCAATGGATTAGCAAGAGAAGCAATAATGCATTTCAAATTGATGCAGATGGAAGAAGTATACCCTGATGCAGCAACCATGACGAGTCTCCTTCCCTCTTATGCCAATTTAGCACATTTGCAGCAAGCAATGAATATACATGGCTACTTAATTAGGTCTGGATTCCATGAAAGGGTTGATATATCAACGGCTTTGATTGATGTCTACTCAAAGAGTGGGAGCCTTGATTATGCTCTCAATCTCTTTGATAGGCTGCCCAACAAGGACATTGTCTCTTGGAGTGCAATCATAGCTGGGTGCGGAATGCACGGGCATGGTAGAGCTGCCATTTTGCTTTTCAATGAGATGATGCAATCTGGGGTGGAACCAAACCAGATCACATTCACCTCCATTTTGTATGCGTGCAGCCATGCTGGCTTAGTAGATGCGGGATTGCATTTCTTCAACAGCATGGTGGGGAATCATCACATGAAACCACGTTTGGATCACTATGCTTGTATTGTTGATCTTCTTGGTCGCGCAGGCCGGCTTGGGGAAGCTCATGAGCTGATTAAGACGATGCCGTTTGAGCCCAATCATGCAGTGTGGGGAGCATTGCTTGGTGCTTGTGTAATACATGAGGATGCTGCCTTAGGAGAGGTAGCTGCTAAGCATCTTTTCAAACTAGAGCCAGAGAATACAGGCAACTATGTGTTATTAGCAAACATTTATGCTTCAATGGAGAGGTGGGAAGATGTTGAGGCTGTGAGGAATATGATGAGTGAAAGAGGACTGAAAAAAACACCTGGTTACAGCTCAATTGAAGTTAGGAACACAGCTCAGGATGTGCTGCCAAGATTTCTTGATGCGGGGGCGTTTTCCTGACTCTGTTACTCGTGCTTGTCTTGCCATCTCTTACTGCAGCAGCCAAATCCAACCCAAGTGGGCTGGCCAGCCTGCCCATTTTCATCCCTACTATCCACAGGGAGGATTCATGAGAAGGGTCTACCAGGGACTTCAAATATGTACAGGTACATGTCCTGATTCATTATTTTTGTATGAATTATGTAAAAAAGAAGAAGAAGAAATAGAAAAGAGAAAGAAAAATAGACGGGAAAAAGAGGGGAGAGAGAGAGAGAGAGAGAGAGAGTAAATTAGGACTACCCCGCCCTCCTTTATATATTAAGTAAAAAAAAAACCTGAAAAAGAAACCTCAATAATTTACAATATGACATGGGTATCTTAAGTTTACCTCATAGACTAAGTAAAAGGATATATGGGCAAAACACGAGCCTAGGTGGGCCATTCATATAGGTGGGTCGTAATGAGCGTGTAGTCATATGGCCCATATTCATGGTCATTAACAGTTCTTTTTAATCATTTTACTCATGCATGCTAACATATCATTGCCTTATCTATGCTAAGCAATTCTTTGGCTGCAATTGGATACAATAGCGAGTTGAATCAGATGTTCAGTTTAATAAAGAGAAAATGACAAAAGTCGATGATGTTTCTATTATTTCTATTATTCATAATGTGGAGTTGCAGTTGCACTCCTATCAATGAAGGGAAGAAGTTGGGCCTGTAGACAGAGATTTGAGAGAGAGAGAAGAAGAGTGATTAGGTACTAACCCTAATCCTCCAAGTTTTATTAATAGGGCTTATTTGCCCTTTTACAACTTACTACCTTAGAATAGAAAAATAACATTAAGACCCCCCAATAAAACCCTTATAGAAAGGCCCTTATGTTTCAACACTCCCCCTCAAGTTGGTGCGTGAATATCTATTATGCCCAACTTGTCAGAAATCTAACAAAGATCAATGAAATTTAGAGCCTTTGTAAATATATCTACCAACTGATCTGAAGAGCGAACAAAGGGTGTGGAAAGTTCTCTTGAAGCAATTTTCTCTCGAACGAAATGAATATCAACTTCAATATGTTTAGTCCTCTCATGAAAGACTGAGTCTGAAGCGATATGAATGGCTGCTTGGTTGTCACAATAGAGAGGAATAGTTGAGTCAGAGAATAAACCTAACTCTTTAATAATGGACTTTAACCATAGCTGCTCGCATGCCCCATGAGCAATAGCTCTGTACTCTACCTCTGCACTTAACCTGGAGACCACAGATTGTTTCTTGCTTCTCCAAGTCACCAGGTTTCCTCCCACAAAAGTACAATACCCAGACGTAGACTTTCTATCTGTAGAGCAACCTGCCCAATCCACATCTGAGAAACCACATATATTCACATACCCATGATTCTTGTACAAAATTCCTCGACCTGGACATGTCTTTAGGTATCTTAGAATATGATGAGCCGCCTCCAAGTGAGGCTTCCTAGGAGAATGCATGTATCGACTCACAATGCTCACTGCTTGAGTAATATCTGGCCTTGTGATTATCAAATAAATCAATTTCTCAACTAGTCTCTGATACATGCCAATGTCATCAAGCTTGCCCCTCATGGGAGAATATATTAACCGGTGGCATATTTGCTACTTCCGGGATTTGAACATAGGACCTTCATCTCTGATACCATGTAGACGGAGATTTGAGAGAGAGAGAAGAAGAGTGATTAAGTAGTAGCCCTAATCCTCTAAGTTTTATTAATAGGGCTTATTTGCCCTTTTACAACTTACTACCTTAGAATAGAAAAATAACATTAAGACCCCCAATAAAACCCTTACACAAAGGCCCTTATGTTTCAACAGGGCCTTCTTTCTAAATGATGGTGGGGGTGTCCCTGCTAACCTAGTGCACTTTGGAGGAATGTGATTAAGAGAAAAAATTGGGTAGGGGAGGGGGGTGAGGGTGGAGGTAATAGAAGGGACAACCTTTTGGGAAAACATTTCCAAGATTTGAGATGTTACCAAAGGTGGGGATTTATTTTTTATTTTTATTCTTTTTAAACACGAAAGCAACATTTGTAATATCTATAGCATTGGCTGATATTATTGGTATTTGGTATCGAGCAAAGACAATAAGCCCGGAGAGTTGTAAAATTCCTTGGTATCGACAATATTAGCAGATATTACAATATATTTTTTATATCAGGGCTGTCGCAGTACATTTATTCCATGTATCAGTATAGTGTGATAATGTATTGGTGATACAGGGACCAGTGTTTGCAATATCGATAATATCGGCCGATATTATTGGTATTGTTGCCCGCCGATAAATATCAGCTTAGTAATAACAAGAAAAAGAGCAGATTCCTTGGTATCGCACGATATATCGTGCGATATCGATAATATCGCACTTTGTATCGATATCGCACGATATATCGTCCAAATATCATGCTTTTTTCTTTACGCGATTCCAGATATCGTCGATACCTAGACGATATCGTCCAGATATCGGTCAGAGATGCCGGAATGTTTTTAAACTTGGTTTTTTTTTTTTTTTTTTTGGAGAAAAAACTTGGGGAGGCCTATTTTTTCTCAATTTTCTCCTATTTTACTATATCGGTTAGACGCACAAGAGTCCCCCATTTTGTAGAAAAAAATCATTTTTTTTCGATTTTCTTCTAGTTTCTCCTCCCTAAAAAAAAAAAAAACGTTGGGCTTTCGAGCGCTCCGCCCGCGTTCCGACTCTGCGTAGGGGTCATAGTTTATTGAGTCCAGTTAGCTATTTTCTAGATTTTATTGAATCCTCATATAGATCTAGGCTAGATAGGATAGTTTGCATTGCGTTGAAGTTCAATAGTCAAAACTGCATTTGGAGGATACTCATTCAGTCAAAACTAGGATATTTCTCAACTCTCTTGCTTGTTTTACTTTGTCAATGCATTGGTTGTATTTACATTAATGTCTTGTTACATTTGTATATCTTATGGAATCAATTTAAACAATAGTTGCATCAGTTCAATCAGATAGCGCATAGCTTAGGATCCTTTTACAAAGGAACTCCATTACGTGGACTTGTTTTTTTACATATTATGATTTAAATGTGTGTATTGAGGTCCATTTTAACAATCCCTGAAGTTTCATTGAAAAATTCAATCAATTTCCCAATGTTTCCCCATGTTTCCCAAAAAGTGCGATACATTCCGCGATGCAACCGATATTTCCCACCGATATGCAATATGTATCTCTATCCCAAGGGTGCGAAACGTAACGAGAAACTGATACTGCGAACACTGACAGGGACAACACCCCTTTCTCCCTAAAACCGAAAAAATTGAAAAATCTCAAAAAGGACCAACCTTTTCTCCAATTTCTTTGTTATGATCTGTTCTAAGAGTAGATTTAGGTGAGCCATTTCGAGTTGTTGCGGAAGAAATGAACTATTTAGGTAAGTGATTAAGTTTAATTTTCTACATCTGTCATTACTTTACTATTTTCTTGCATTACAATGATTCATTGATAATAGTTTATTTAATTGGATTCAACATATTGTCTGAAACCCAAGTACCATTATAGTAGGAGGCTAGGCTACGACAATGACTTAAATAGGGTGATGCATGACATGTATTAGAAACTATTCCCAAAGTGTTTGGGCAAAGCAAACTTTGAAATAAGGTATAAACTGTTATATTCATTTTTTATTAAGTTCCGTAATTTTGTAGCATATAAATACTTGACAAATTCTGATAAATTTATTTTGTAGATAGTGAAGTTTCGAGATGAGAGGGGCATATTTCAGAAAGAATCTGTAATTAAGTCTAGGTTGATGAAGATGCCATGTGAGTTATAACATCATGTAGCTGGCTTTCTTATTTCTCAATTGTGTAGTAGACAAGGGTGTTTCTATGGCACTAATGGACGGTCAAAATTAATTTGCAGGCTGTAGTGGTCGTTTTACAGGAGCAACTGCTCGTCCTTGCAACACTTAGCGGCCCGCATTCTTGCATAGACAATGTTATCATCACCATGTGAGTGAAACTGGAGCACATTCTTGCTTATTAACACAAATAAGTGGAATATGCTAGGGTACAAGAGATTCCAAAATCTCGTTTTCTGCCACTGCAAAATGGAATTGCAGGACAAGCAGCTATATCAAACGAAGATGCAGTTGCAGGAACCACTCAATTCAATGATGATCGACCACTATGTGTATCTTGAGGAGGGGAGAAACAGGATGATCCACTTTACAAGTGGGTTAAACCAGTTGACCTAGAAGGTGCAGATGGATGTCTTGATGCAAGGATAGCTAGTGAGGCTGCATCCTAAGGCATTAATACAGATGTTGTCTTAGAAAGACAAGAATCACCTTAGGATCACGATTCTTTTGACCTGTCGACGTGGGGAGACAATTGGACATCAAGATAGAATGGGACGCGTGTTGGGATTATCTTAGCGACACAGACTTGTCTGACGATGGTGGCGGCAACAATGGCAATGTTTCTAACTTTCTAGTCCACGTCAGAGTCAGAGGCCTCTTAGCCCCATTCTTATCCCATTCACCGGTGAGAGTGAGAGAGAGAGAGTTTGATCATGCCACCTAAGATGAAGAGTATGGTTCTCGTCTTGTCCCAACACACCCACTTCATTGCAACAAGAAGCATCAACTGAGTCTCATTGAGGAGTTGTTAGATGTTGGTCATAGCCCAAAGTATAAGGCTGCGCTGTAGTAATAATTCGGTTGAGACCGAGATCATTCCTCAGGGATTTGTAGTAACAATTCTGAATAATAATGACCAGGGTTACCTAAATCTATATTTGTATAATGTTCCAGAAACAGTAAATTCAAAAAGGGAATTCAGAAAATCTAATCATTAGGGATTCAATGATTCACTTATAATAATTCAAAATGCCAATTTATTCATTCAAGTCAATTACTCAATTGGATTCGGAGTCCTATCCCTGTTTAATCAGAAGATAAATTCAGTTAAACCATAGATCATAAACCAAGCAAGATATGAACTTCTATAGTTTGGTTCTAGATGAAGCACATAGTACTTAACTTGTAGGATTACAAAGCATCCACCATAATTGTGATGAATCTTAGAATTCCACAAATCAAAACTCACAATAAACCCTTTGATTAATCTCAACAAAGCAAAACATCTCATGTAATCTCATTTACAAAGGATAGAAGATTAGACTAAAACTATCAATCTTATTCAAACAAAAATTATGAATTGTTCATCAATAAAACAAAAGTACTTGAATTCATTAGATTAAAGCATTATAAATCACTATAAGCTTCACCTCTTAGCCCTAACTAAGAGGTTTAGTTAACTATAGAGATGATTGAATTAAAACTCAAAAGAAAAACTAAGAAAAACATGAACTAGAAGAACTTGGAGTTGTAGAAGCTCTCCTTTGGATCTCTCCAACTTTAGCACGTCTAGGACCCTTTTATGATGCCTTAGGAAGATGATAGAGGTGTCATTTTATAGAGAAAACTCGCACCGCTCTTGGATTTGCGTAACTCTTTCGCACTTGGAGTCGGTTGTGGACTGGTCGGAGCCCCCTGCCGATCGGTCGGAGCTCAAATCTCAACGGACATAACTGAAATTTGAAAAAGAATCCTGCAACTGTCGATTGGTCAATTTGGGCATTTTTTTGGACAGCAAGTTCAACCAGAATCTAGGGCTCTCAATGGGTCGAATCTAGATCGGATCCAATTGGATCCGACTCCAAGTCCGAATATCTGTAGACGGATTCGGATCAGATTTGGATCCAACTCGGATCCAAAAGGTGATATACATATACGATCCATTTATAAATAGTTAGATCCATTTCCGATCTAAAATCCATATAACCATCGGATTCGGGTCGGATCTAGGTCCGAATCCACCCCATTACGAATCTAAAAAAATATATAATATATTTAATTTAGTAGTAAAATGATGCAAATCCCACTATTTATTGTGATATGGTCGACCTGTGAGTGGCATGTCTAAATTTTGAGAGATGGCCTAAAATAATCTGGAAAATGGATGGCCAACTTGAATATAACATATACAGTAAGGTGATAATGAGTCAGATCTAGATCGGATTTGAATCGAACTCGGATATGTTTCTATGAATTCAAATCCGGTCCATTTGAGTAATCGGACCTATTTTAAGATCCAAATCCGGTCGTCCATTTAAGTAACTTGACGTTTTTATGCTTTTTCTTTATAATTCTTTTTTAGCTTGAATTTTTTCTTTTAAGCATGAATTTGGTCTTTGTCCTCAAGTCTTTCCTAGCACACAAAATACACATAATTAGAAATAATTAGCTTAATATGTATGATAAAATTAATGCCAAGGAGGGGATAAAAATGCAATATTTATGCTTCAACACACCCTACAACCAGCATTTTGCTAGTCCTCGAGCAAAACATGTGAAAAATTCAATTTCAAACCTCAACCCTCTCTTAAAAATCAACGTCTATAAACCCCCATCCATATGAGTAATGAAAATCGAAAATATTAAGTAATTAGACATTGATACATCTAAAGTTCGATGATAAGTCATTGATTGCTCCAAATTCCCACTAATGATTTGATAGATAGAATAAATTCAAGCAATTATGATCTAGTGTGCTCAGTGATATCCAAACTCATCATTAACAAGGGTTAACTTTGTACTAGGATAGTTTATTAGAATCAAAATTCAAAAAGTGTACAGATCAACACAAGTCTTTTACAGGAGATTGCCTTACCGTTAATGAGGATTCTCGCTTTTCTTTCTCTTTTTTCTTTTTTCTCAGCTTTGGATTTTTCATCGATGGCTTACACACTATTCTCTGCCTGGTGGTAATAGGTTGCCATTTCCGACTTTTCCATCGGCGACTTTCACACTAATGTCATTCCTAGGTGATCATAGGTAGCCCTTTTCGATACAACTGTTTTTAAGCTGAATTTCTCTCTCTCTCTCTCTCTCTCTCTCTCTCTCTCTCTCGCTAAAGTATCATTCATGTAATGGTAACGATAAAGGATATCCTTGCCCCGAATTACTTCCTCTTGAACATGATGGACAAACTCCCCCGACTTGGTTCCTCAACACTTTGAATCATCATCCAACTAGATTAGCATGATATCAAGTTTAGACCTTGAAAACAAGAGCTATATGTGTAATGTGAACTAGCTTCCATTATTGTTTAGAATGTTTTATCAGTCAAATAATTAAGGGACTTGTTTAAAACACTAGCAATCAATCTAATCCTTAGGTTTCTCAAAAATAAGATTACCTTTTATTTCATCATCTCATAGTTGCATAGATTTGAAACCATAGAAAGAATTTTTCCAAGAGAGTTTTAAGCCTTAAACTTTGAAAATCTTCGAAAAATTTTGCTAAAAAACCCAACAAAAACTGTAGATTCAGCAGGAATCTCACCCCCCAACCTAAAGTTTACATTTTCCTCAATGTAAGAAACATATGCAATGCATGCAACATGAGAGCAATGAAAAAATAAAGAGGAGTGAGTAAGAGAGTGCTTTAGGGATTTTCAAAAGTGGTTTTCCATCAGATTAGGAGAATTGCTCTACCTCAAACTTCTTTAAACTAAGTAAAAATGAAACTAATCTATCCTACTTCTAGAAAGAGAATCTCCATTAGACCAGGAGATTATTCCTACTAACAAAATCATCCAATAAAATGCAATCAAGCAGGATCATCAAGTGGTGTAAAAGATTTCTCACTAATACCATCTACCATCCTGCCTTACAATATACATGGGTGTTATTAATTATGATAGACCAATGGAAACCCAATTGAAGAATTTTAGTGGGTGCCATAAATTTCCCCCCACATGTAATGAGGAAATGAGATATTCTCATGGTTTGCTTTAAAAATAATCTCCCTAATGAATTTCCTGGGTAATGGTTGATCAAGTATGGGTCATCCCAGGGTTGGTGACCTTCGGTTTGAATAAACCAAAGAATGTGGAGACTTTGATCGATTTGTCAGTCTTGCACGGTATTGTCTCCACAAAATCATAAATTACCGGTGCTTCCACAATTGGTGTTTCATTTTTATATTATGTGGAAGAAGAATTTTTGGGCACCAGAGTAGTCTCCTGCAAGTCATTTACAATATACCTAATTATAGGATCATCCAAATCCTCAAAATATGTCAAACACTCTTCTAAAGAGTAGAGAGTTTCCGAAGTGGAGAATTTCAGCTTTTGTTGATTGAATTCTTTCTCCATCCTAATGGATTGTATAGGGTGAATTATGCTCTCTACCACTACACTTTCAAAATTTGGCCTCTCCTTAGGCAAATCAAGAACCAATTCATCGATTTCCTGCACAACAAAATTCTCAAAAATTGGTGTTTTGTCATTCAATCTTTCAGAACTTGGCTCTTCCAAGGTCTCATCAATTTTTATAGTTAATTCATCCTTGGAATCAGTAAAATGAGCCAAACAAACTTCTAAAGTCTCGGGGTTTTCAATCAACAGAGGCTCCTCATCCACGAATGCATCAATGAAGTTAATCTCGTGGATCTCATCATCATCCTCATCCTCTTGTTGTTTATGCAAATGAAACACATTCAGTTTCATTGTCATATTCCCAAATGATATCTTCATAATTCCATTCCTGCAATTTATTATGGCATTTGCGGTAGCTAGGAATGGTCGGCCTAGAATGATGGGAAGCTGAATGCACACATTTGTAATTGGTTGTGTATCCAATATGATAAAGTTTACCAGATATTAGACCTTATCAATTTGGACTAGTACACCCTCGACCACCCCTCTTGATACCTTGATTGAGCAATCCGCGATCCGCGAGTTATAAAGTTGTCTTGGTGGATTTCAATTCACCAAGCCCAAGTTGCTCATATACCGAAAAAGGGTATCAAGTTAACACTCGTCTTTAAGTTAAGAAGTGCTTTGTCGATCTGGAAGTTACCTATTACACAAGAGATTGCAAGACTTCTTGGATCCTTAAATTTAGAGGGAGCGTTTTGTTTTATGATTGCACTCACTTGTTCTGTAAAAAATGCCCTCTTATGTATGTTTAGCTTATGCTTAACCGCACATAAATCCCTTAAAAAATTGACATACGAAGGAATTTGTTTTATTGCATCCAACAAGGGAATGTTGATTTTTACTTGTTGGAAAACCTCTAGAATATATTGATTTTCACTTGGCATTTTGGTTGAGACAAACGTTGGGGGAATGGGGCCACGGGTTTAAATTCATGCTCCGACTCTTTGTTTTGTGGAGCATTGCTTGAGTCACCATCACTCTTAGAATCAACCGGATCACTAGGCTTTGTGGCCTTCATCAGGTTAGATTTTTCAATTGTCTTACCATTTTTAATAGTGGTGATGGCTTGAACATGCTCCACATGATTGGTTGAAGAATTGGGATTACTTAAGTCAAATTGAGGTTTTGGATTAGGTTAAGATTAGGTCGAGAAGGTCCCTTGCTCCCTAACTCCTAAACGTGTCTCAATTCTTACAACCGACGTTTTTAATTCATTTATGGCCTGCATGGTGGACTGATTTATCTGACTTTGTCCAATCATGAATGCATTCAATGTATCCACAAGGGTGCTCTTTGGTGGATTCCCTTAGGGAACATTGTTTGTATTTGCCATAGGTCCATTTCTCCATCCGTAATTCGATTGATGCCGCCAATTAGGGGGTTGTTGGTAGAATTTGAGGCACTAAAGGGGGCATTGGTAAGCGTTTATAGCATTTGCTTGAGCTTGCAAAATATCTTGAAAAGCAGGGATTGTTGGACAATCCTTTGTTGAGTGAGCATCACTCACACAAATACTACATACACTCTCCACGGCCTCACCGGTACTTATCATATTAACACTCCTTAGTTCCATGGCCTCAACCTTCTTTGTGAGACTCGCCAACCATGCATTCAAGTCATTTTCTTTTAATACGTGTGTTCCCTTTTCTATTGGTGCTGACTTGGGATTACTAGTTGGGTCGGACATGTCCCAAGATTGGGCATTCTCAGCTAGCATATCCAAAAATCCCAAGCCTGTTTGGACTCTTTGTTAAAAAATTCGCCATTGCACATCATCTGGACAAATTGGCGCATGTTTGAATTCAATCCATCATGGAAAAAGTTAATCGTGTGCCATTTTTCATAACCATGATGTGGGCATGCTAGTAAGAGCTCTTTGAGCCTCTCCCAACATTGAAAAAATGTCTCATCTCCTTTTTGGGAGAAGTTCATAATGGCTCGTCTCAATGTATTGGTTCTGTGAACCGGAAACAACTATTTAAGGAACTCCCGGGTCATCTCAGCTCGTCTTGATGCTTATAGGTTTTAAAGATTAAAGCCATGATTTGGTTCTCTTCTCAAGAGAAAAATGGACTAATTTCAGTTTGATTACATCTTGAGGGACGTTATTGAATTGCAAGGTAGTGTCGCTATCCTCAAATTCACTTAGATGTGAGTATGGCCTCTCAGAGTCAAGCCCATGGAATTTTGGAAGTAATTTGATAATCCCCAGTTTAAAGTCCACGTTTCCTGCATTGAGTGGGAAAATCATGCAAGAAGGTGTGCTTGTTCTCTCCGGTTGTAGATAATCACGTAGTATTTTGACCAGAGGAACATAGTGTACCTCATGCTGATTATGTGTCGCCCTAGTTGGCAGTACATTATGCTCAACACTCTCATTAGCCATCTTTCTGGATGATTCAGAATTTCCTAGACGCTTTCTAACTCATTTTTGAGTAGAAAGCCCTTCGACTAGACCACCTTCACTTAGAAGTCTCGATGTATGGTCCCTTACCTAATTGGGCATGAACCACACAAGCACTACAACTACCTAAACCCTAGATCCTAAAATTCTGAAACAAAAGCAAAACTAAAAGATAAGAATGTTAAAGAAGCCTAAGTTAGAATGATAGTATCGGACTGTTGAACTATGTTAGTTGAAAATCGTACAAAAAAAATAAGAAAAATTGTTAGTATTAGAAAAAAAAATCTGAGAAACTTAATATCAAAACAAAATCCTATCCTAACCTATCTAAAGCTAAGATTTAATCACTAAATTCATAACCGTTAACCTAAATCCCCGGCAACGGCGCCAAAAACTTGTTCACAACCCCAAGTATAAGGCTACGCTGTAATAATAATTTGGTTGAGACCGAGATCGTTCCTCAGGGATTTGTAATAGCAATTCTGAATAATAATGACTAGGGCTACCTAAATTCAGATTTGTATAATGTTCCAGAAACAGTAAATTCAAAAAGGGAATTCAGAAAATCTAATCACTAGGCATTTAATGATTCACTTATAATCATTCACAATGCCAATCTATTCATCCAAGCCAATTACTCAATTGGATTCGGAGTCCTATCCCTGTTTAATCAGAAGATAAATTCAGTTAAACCATAGATCATAAACCAAACAAGATATTAACTTCCATAGTTCGATTCTAGATGAAGCACGAAGTACTTATAGGATTACAAAGCATCCACCATAATTGTGATGAATCTTAGAATTTCACAAATCAAAACTCACAATAAACCCTTTGATTAATCTTATTAAATCAAAACATCTCATGTAATCTCATTCACAAAAAATGGAAGATTAAACTAAAACTATCAATCTTATTCAAACAAAAATCTTTGAATTGTTCATCAATAAAAAAAAAAAAAAGTACTTGAATTCAATAGATTAAAGCATTGTAAATCACTATAAGCTTCACCTCTTAGCCCTAGCTAAGAGATTTAGCCAACCATAGAGATTATTGAACTAAAATTCAAAAGAAAAACTAAGAAAAACATGAACTAGAAGAAAAACTAGAAGAACTTGGAATTGTAGAAGCTCCCCTTTGGATCTCTCCACCTGTAGCACGTTTAGGACCTTTCTATGATGCCTTATGAAGATGGTAGAGGTGTCCTTTTATAGAGAAAACTTGTACCGCCCTCGGATTTGTGTAACTCTTTCGCACTTGGAGTTAGTTGTGGACCGGTCGGAGCTCAAATCTCAACGAACATAACTGAAATTTGAAGAAGAATCCTACAACTGTCAACCGATTGGAGGTGTCCGTCGACCAGTCGATTTGGGCATTTTTTTGGAGAACAAGTTCAGCCAGAATCTGTCAAAAAATCGACCTGTCGCAGCTAGGGGTGTCAATGGACCGGGTTAGGGCCGGGCCAAGCTTTGTCCAAACCCGGCCTGTAAATTCCAACCTTAGTCCAAACCCGGCCTGGGCCTGTGACGAGCTAAGATAGTCTGACCTGAGCCCGGCCCAAATTGGTTATACAAGGCCCAGTTTGAGCTCGGGCCTAACCCAAGCCCGAAAACTTTTCCATTTTTCAGCCTTGTCCAACACTCACTATAAGGATTTCAACAGCAAAATAAATAAAAAGAAGAAGAAGACTTACAGAGTTTCTTTGCTTATCTCTTTCAAAAAAAGAAAAAAAAAAAAAGTGAAGAGAGAGGGGACCCAACTCTTTTAAAAAGGTTAAGATACGACTTTAACCAATTCTTAAATTCACAACATATTCACAACTAATCTAATAGCCCAATCAACACAGTCACAAAAAAGGACCTAACTGATCTTAAAATTCAGAGCTAGAGTACGACTCAACCGGTCACCAATCAATAACGAGAAAATAACAAAGATCGAGCTTCACATCCTCATGCGGGTGTTTTGAAAGAACCCAACTATTCTCTATCAAACAAAGAAAAGAAAGGAGCCGTGTGTGCTTACCTGATCAAAATAATGAATGTAGAGAGCGAGATGTACCCTGATAACAACAATTACACTAACAGGGGAGAGAGAGAGAGAGAGAGAGAGAGAGAGAGAGAGAGAGAGAGAGGAAATATACTATGGTCAGTGGTTGGCGTAAAAAAATAAAGAGAGAGAGGAGGAAAGATGGAAGGGAAATTTTTTAAAGTATTTTAAAAAAGTTGGGCCGGGCCGGTCTTCGGGCTTTAGGCATGCAAGTCCAAGCCTGACCTGAGGTGGGCCAGGCCCGAAGCCCGTCGGGCCAACCCAGTCCATTGACAACCCTAGTTGTTGCACCCTGTTGACCGGTCGTAAATGAACATTGACTAGTCGACAGAGGCCATCGACTAGTCAACAATGCATCAGCAGGGTCATTTCCTGAATTTTCTGTATCTTACTTTTCTGGCCCTGCAGCTCTGCATTTTGACTTTTCTGGACAATTCGGGTCTCGTAACTTGATGTTTCCATGCTTTTTCTTCCTAATTCCTTTTTAGCTTGAATTTCTTCTTTTAAGGATGAATTTGATCTGTCATCAAGTCTTTCCTAGCACACAAAATACACATAATTAAGAATAATTAGCTTAATGTGTATGATAAAATTAATGTTAAGGAGAGGATATATATGCAATATTTAGGCCTTAAAAAATGTAGTGTGGGGTTCATGGATGTCAATAATGGGCAAGACAACTTCAGTTCTTTGTGACGGTATGGATATAGACATGGATCATTCACTTATGCTCTTTATGGATATGAGACGAGCAACTCCAGCAGCTATGACATACAATCGTAGTCATCTGACTACGGATATGGGCATGAGTATATCTATGGATATGGACAATAGTGACACACACACACACACACACACACACACACACACACACACACACACATATATATATATATATATATATATATATATGATTATGGCCATATGCATCAAAGAGTGTCATACATACCTAGTCTGTTTTCAGCACCAGATCCATGTCAGCAACAAACGATGAAGATTATGGAATACCCATGGATATGGTACTCATTTGTTTGGAGAGGATGAGTATGAGTAATACTTGAGAGAGTACCTGAGTTTGTACCATTCTACCATGACTTGGGCACAGTGTTGCCGACTTGTGAAGTAGTAGTACTATAGTCGTCCTAGTGGAGATGAAAATGATGATTTTGAGCTGCCTTATAATTCTCTGTTGCTCTAAGCTAGAGCAATAGTGTCCAGTGTGTATAGATGCATTTTTTTTTTTTTTAGGTGCATTGCTTGTGTTTTGATATTTATATTGTATGGTTTATGAATATTTTGAACTCATTTTGGATGTAACTGCATCAGTTTTATTAAATAATGCATAGTTTAAGACCCTATACAAAGGAATCTTCTTATGCGTACTTATATTTTGTGATGTTTTGAGTTCTAAGTGTGCCTCTTTTAGTGTCTATCGAAGTTTCATTTCAAAATTCCATCATTATCACAATGTTTCCCCAATGTCCTCCTTAAACAATGATACATTCCTCCATAAATGTGATAATTTCCTTGCATTATTGATGTTTCTTGTCTCCCAAGGGTGTGATACCTGATCATTGTATGAAGGTATTCGATTTTAAAGTGGGGCATTTTATGAAGGTATCCAATTTAAAGGGGGTAGTTGGGGTAGGATTTATTTATTTATTATTGATAATTAATTGGCTAAGGTGCTTCTTGAAATCGATGGTCTCTTGAGAGGGGAGTGTTTTAGATTTTGTAACTTTGGCGACTTACTTTACTGGCCATGCAGACTGGGATCGGTTGACAAGTGGCTCAATATCACACATTTATGCATTGAATATGCGGTTGTCTATCATGTGAGAAGAAAAAATTTATTTACTTCTTGTTAAAAGTTATTAAATATATGTGAGAAGAAAAAAATCATTTACTTCTTGTTGAAAGTTATTAAATATATGTGAGAAGAAAAAAATTATTTACTTCTTGTTAAAAGTTATGGTCTACGTATATATTCCAACCATCAACGAATTCTAGGATTTTAGGTGGAATGGGGATTGTAATTCTTTCTACTACTAGAGGTATAATGACAGATTAGGAAGCTCGACTGAAGAAATTGGCTGAGAAGTTTTGTGTTATATATGGTGATCCTTTTGGTATCCGAAGTTGATCCATAACTTTCTATTTGTAAAAAAAGGAGAGGAAAGGCAGGTTGTTTAATATCACTTAAATATTCAACGTAAAAACAAATAAATATAGTCACCTATATCAACTTTTTTCCCCTAATTTTTGTCCAATCTTTAACTTTATATGGGTAATGCAAAAAATTGTACACTCTAACAACTCACCCGCCTCTCTTATCCTCACCTACCTCTACTTTCCTTACTTCCATTGGGTTTCAAACAAGATATTAACCATTCATCTAAAGACACATGTCATTAGCTAATAGGCTTTCACTATTCTTACCTACTTCAACTTTCCCTACTTGCACTGGTTTGAAAGAAATCTTAGCCCTTCATTTTGAAGACACATGTCATTATCTAGAAAGCTTGAGCTACACTTACCTTACTTATACTTTCCCTACTTGCACTGGTTTGAAAGAAATCTTAGCCCTTCATTTAAAGACACATGTCATTATCTAAAAAGCTTGAGCTACACTTACCTCTACTTTCCTCACTATCACGAGATTTAAACAAATCTTATCCAATCATCTACAGACACATGGCGTTATCTAGTAAGCTTCCTGAATGACTCTTATATCTCTAAAGAATCTCTGAAATCTATAAATCAATCAAGAAAAAGTCTTTCGACTTAAGTTTTTTTTTTTTTTAATTTTTTTTATAATTATAATTTTAATATTTTTATAAGTAAGCTGGGTTGAACTTCAAAAGTGGAACATAGGCTGTTTATCTACAAGCTAGTTACAAGCTCAAATCCAAATGTGAATTAAGAATTGAATCGATCTTGTTGGAAGGGGAGATATGTTGGGTAATTGATCTCTTTCGTTTATTTTTCAATGTTTTAATTTTCATTTCATTCATTTTGTACTGCTAAAACATTTATTATATAAAATTAATGATTAGTAATTTCAACATAAAACATAATACTTTTAAATGCTTAAAAATGATTTAAATGATGCAACTTTTACATATCTTTATCCGTTTTGCAGGAAGTACAATTCATGGTGTTTTTTTTAGTTGACTGAGATATTAGAGGAAACTAAAGAAAGGTAAATTGTGTTACATATCAATTATATAAATTTTATTTTTAATATAGTCTTAGAAATTTTGTTTATGTTCTATAAATTATTTATTTAATAATATGGCCAAAATTCCTCACAAACGGTAAGGGCAGTGTTTGGATTGTTGATTACCACACGTAAAAGGAGTGCATATCCATAATGATTTTGTTTTTACAGGTATTCCCTGGGATTTCCACCCTTGCATCGATAATGGTGTGGATTCGGTGGATCACCGTATAAAATGTAGATGGTGTCTCCACACTATCTGTGGCGCCACCTTGTTGCATATCCCCTGCAATCCCCTGCCATCCATCCTTAACGTTCCTTAAATCCATATCGCCCAACCATCAGAGTGAGTTCCACAGCGAAGGGGTAGCACTGAACTGGACGGATCCAGGGTCTCACCTAATCTACTCCACTGACGCAGGGACTCCTAAGCGATCAGCAAACCATCCACAAGATTTCCACTGTCTGTGGCGCCACCTTGTTGCATATCCCCTGCAATCCCCGCCATCCATCCTTGACGTTCCTTAAATCCATATCAGCCAACCATCAGAGTGGGTTCCACAGTGAGGGGGTAACACTGAACTCGGCGGATCCGGGTCTCACCTAATCTACGTCGAGGAGTCAGGAATGAGCCTACAACAGGAAGAAGGGATTTATCTTCCAGCTTCTGGTTGCGTACGACACTCGGTGCTCCACGAGAACACCAAATGAAGATAGAGTAGATGAGAAAGCTTGGAGAGAAATCCTTCGGTGGAACTCCAGATATAATACAACTCGTTTTACGAAGCTTGGAATAAGGTCCGTATTATGTATATCCATTATGTGTATCCGAACAAAAAAAATCGTAACATGTGCATTTACTGCCTATTACACCGGTACTCGGTCATCCAAACACGCCTTAATTTTACCAAAACATTTCTTCAACTTTCGTATTTGCTTTCCAATCTAGCATTGAGAATAAAGAAATGATGGGAATCAGAACGTGGATGCAATGAAGGGGAGCGAATTAGGTGTTACCCCTATGTGTGGCCCACATGGATAGTATTTTGTATATCCACACCGTCCATCCATTCCTCCAGCCCATTTTAGGATGGTCCTCTAAAAATTATACAAATCCAAATCTCAAGTGGATCATACCACTGGAAACAGTGCTGATTGAGTGCCTACCATTAAAATTTCCAAAGAGCCCATCTTAAGGTTTTGGTAATGTTTATTTGCAATCCAAGCTCTTCATATTGTCAAGAAGGTCTGGATGAAGGTAAAATTTAAAGATCAGCTTGATGTAAAACTTTTACGGCTCGCAAAATTCTTTTAATGATTATTCATCACTCTTTCTATTGGAATGGTCCACCTGAGATTTGGATCTTCTTATAATTTTGGATCTCATCCTAGAATTAGACATAACAACAGATGGACAGCATGGATATACAAAAAATATATCAAGGTAGGCCCCACACGTTAGGGTTAACACCCACTAAGGTGTTACCAGGGTAACAGCTAATTCGCTCCCGCAATGAAGTTGGTATACGCACCATATATATGCCGACACTAATCCAATCCATCAATTAAGTTAGTCCCATGTATATATATAATATATATATATATATATATATATTCAGTGATAACATGTGGGATGCAATATTGCAGGAAGGGAAAGCACAAATATTAGCTTAATTGCCTGCGACACTATGCGTGTGTTGGTGTGTTCTTGCGTGGAAAAAAAAATGAGCTTAATCCAAAAATTATGTGTTGGCCAAGAAGTTTTTAATGGTGCGCGTTCAAACCCCCCTGTGTAGTCGACTTGAGCCTTTAATCTGCCTAATTTTTTGGGTCTATGCTCTAAAATGATCTGGTAAAGTGGATGGACGGTGTGGATAAATCACATCCATCAAGGTGGGCCCAATGGGAGCCCTGCCCAGACCGAGTCGGTCGTTACAGGACAATATGCAATCTGCGTCGGTGGATATACCATATCCCAGATCTACTGAGATGGGTGGATCCTTGGCTGTGGGCCCACCTTGATGTATATGTCTTAAATCTATGCCCTCCATCTGTTTTGCCAGCTCATTTTAGGCCATGCGAAACAACGATAATTAAATGTCCCACCATTAAAAACTACCTGGTGCGTCCGGAGTGTTTATTTTCCATTCAATCTGTTCAGAAGGTCACAAAGACATGAACCAAGGGACCACACAAATTCAGCTTGATCCAAAACTTTTGTCGCCCAAGAACTTTTTTTATAGCAATCACTACTGCTTCTTATGGTATGGTCTACCCTAGATTTGTATCTGCTTCATTTTTTTGGACTCATGCCCTAAAATGATAGTAGAAAATGGATGGATGACTTGAATTCACATACATCAAGGTGGGCCCCACAATTGGGGATCCACCAAATCTGCACCTGACATTCGGTATCCAAGAATTTTATTTCCACAAACAGGCATCCACGAATCTATCGGACGGTGGCTTGGGCTAAAAAGGGCCCAATATGCTAGGTATACAATATCTGAGTGCCTGGGTACACAGCAGTTTTGTCAACATATAACTCTTTTAAAAATACACCCACACCTCAGGAACAGTGGAGACTGAGTGAGGATAACCTTGTCTCAACTCTGAGGTCTAGGCATCGAATGATGAACAATGTGTGTGTTCTAACAATGGGATGTGTGTACTAACCTAAAATAGATATGTATAGAGAGAGAGAGGAATGATCACCTGCACACTTCTCTCACGAGAACTTGTGAGCACTTTTTGAGTGTATGATTTACTATTCAAATTGTACTTGTTCTCTTTTATTTAAACTTTGCTTGGCATTCATTTTATGGTTTTAAATTGATGGGGGCTTTAAGAAATGTTTATAAAAAGACAAGTTATTTTATTTGATTAAATGATATATATTCTTTTCAACATTTAATCATATAACTTTTTCTTTTATATTTTTACTTCTTATTTGTACTTTACTGTTGCAAGCGCAATATTGTTTTTACAATAAGGGATCGCTATGCAGGACAACTAAATGCAGTTGCCGTAAATCGAGAAGAATATGTGGAGTTTACAACTATCTAACATGTTTAATTTCTTTCATCTCCTCTATTTTTTGGGTTTTTTTTAATGAGATTTATTTGATACTTTGGATGTGTATGACTGTTCATACTCAAGCATGTATAAATGGCATACAGGCATGAAATTAAGCCAATAAATTGTGGATCCCTCTGTCATTCAGTTGCAATATAAAAATCAGATTCGTTGAAACATACTAAATTTTGATTCGTGGGCTCTTGGTTTTTTTTTTTTTTTTTTTTTCACATCACTTGTAATGAGCACTCAAAAAGTGCTCACAGGTTCTCAGTGAGAACTAGTGTGCAGGTGAGCAGTCCTCTCTCTCTATATATAATTCTCAATTCCTTTTAATTTTCAATCTTTCCTGTGCATCTCTATGATCCCTGGCCCCAACATGGTTACATGATCCCTTTTACAATATATTAAAAATCATAGGGATTTTTAAAAATAAAATCACATCCAACAAGGTATTATTTCAGAATACCAGAACTTTGAGGAATTTTCGGGATAAAAATCCCTATGATTTTATTTTTATTCCTCTGTCTTTCTCCAAATGGAGAGAGCCAGTTGATTTGCATGCACTTGATGCTTCTCTAATTCCTCAAATATATCAATCTAGAATAAGAAATTACTACCTGTAAACGAATTGAGTCACAAATCTAGCTAAGCCACTATTTGACCTAATATTTAGAAGAAAAAAAACAAATCAAAGGCAAGATTTCGTGTATATAGTGCTTTTCTATATAGCATATATGATTCTTGTTTGAGCCCACTATTTTGCTAGCTTTATTTAGGGCATGAGTCCACAAATAGGGCAGATCTAAATCTCAGGTGGACCACACCACAGGACGAGGTGATTCCATGCCTACTGTTGATAAAATATATACGTGGTAGTGGGCCCAGCATCATTTATTTCAAGCATCCAGTCTGACCATAAGGTGAGTAGTCCAATTTTAGGCACAGGCTAAAAATACCAGCCACATCCACGATTAAGGTGGATCTTATGATTAGAAATAGTGTGCAGGGAGATGCCCACCCTCCAAATTATTTCCATTGGTGTGGCCCTAAATTATTGTGGCATTTAATGGTTCGCGGGGAGTTTCCATAATCATCATACTGAGCCTCGTAAAAAAAAAAAAAGGTTTCAATGGTGCATGTCTCTCTTTTAATTGTTTCCTTTGGTGTGCCCCCCCTCAATCACATGGGCAAGCCTAACAGTTTGGCCTTGCGGCTAACTGGGAAGGCTTTAGAAAGAGGTTCCTGAGATGAGATGCTAGGTGGGGCAGGGATCATGAGTGTTCGGTGGATCCTTGAATGTGAGCCCATCTTGCTGTATGTTCCTTACATCCACTCCATCCATTGGTTTTGACATATCATTTTATTGAGGCTCAGATTAGGTATTACTCCTATCAGGATGCACGAGGAGACAGACACCTATGTGGCGCGTCGTCATTGGCCGATGCAATGGGCCCGCACCTCAAGTCTGATGCAGAGCTGTCAGACCCATCACATCCCACTAATACCGAGGTGTGGAGTCAAATGCACGGGCTAATGGTGACGCACCATGTATGCGTCCGTCTCCTCGAGTGCGTCCTTGTGAGGTAGTACCTTCTCCGAGCACATTTTATTGCATGGTCTAGAATACGGAGCAGATAGAAATTTTAGGTCGATCACACCATAGGAAACAGTAGTGATTGAATACCCACCATTAAAATCCTATTAGGGCCATCAGAATGTTTATTTGCCATCCAACCTGTTGATAAATACATGGATTAAGGAACAACAAAATATCAGCTCCAAAACTTTTGTGGCTCACAAGATGTTTTTAATGATCAATCACCACTGTTTCTTGTGGTGTGGTCCACCTGTGATTTGGATCTGCTTCGTTTTTGGAACCAAGACTAAAATAAACATTTAAAACAGATGAACAGCATGGATATAAGGAACATATATCACGGTGGGCCCTACTGTGAGGGATCCACCAACCCGGATCTACCAAAGCTGTGCACTCGGTAGGAAATCCGCTCTGAGCGGATTGGCTACGACGCTGGACCAGTAGTGAAGTGGCCACTAGACAGTGCTGTGGGTCCGACCATGGTGCGTGTGTGTTATCTACACCATCTATCTATTTTTTCCATATTATTTTAGGGATCATGCCCTAAAATGCAACAGATCCAAATCTCAAGTGGCCCACAACACAAGAAAGCAGTGGTGGTTGAACGACCCACCATTAAGAACTTTTTGGGACCACTGTAATGTGCATTTGCTATCCAACTTGTTAATTAGGTCACACAAACATGGCCGAATTGAAACACAAATACAAACTTCATCCAAAAAGTTTGTGGCCCCAATTAGTTTTTAATAGTGGACGTTCAATAACCACTATTTCTAGTGGTGTGGTCCACATGAGATTTGGATCCGCCTCTTTCTTGGGCTAATGACCTAAAATGATCTTGAAAAGATAGATAGAACTAGTCAGGGATGAACGGTCATGTCAGGTGAACTGTAGGGTCCACTGAAATGCATACATTTTATTGGCGGCCTATTCATTTTTATTTGTCATGTTAGGTTATGAGCCCGAAACAGAGGTAGATTGGAGGATCAAGTGAACCCCATCACAGGAAGCAAGAAGCATTGGGGATTGAATTTATGAGCCCGAAAAGGGGTAGAAAGCATCAGGGATTGAATTCCAACCACTAAAAACTTCCCTAGGCCCATCCGTGATATTTATTTGCCATCTAACCTGTTCATAAGGTCACATAGACCTATAGGAAGGGAAAACAAAAATATCACCTTAATCCAAAACTTCCGTGCCTTTCAAGAAGTTTTCAATGGTAAGATTCTGATCCTCATTACTTCCAGTGGTGTGGTCCACTTAACCCTTCAATATCCCTCCTTTCTGGTCTCACGCCTTAAAATGATCTTTCAAAATGGAAGGACGGCATGATAAAACATATACATCACGGAAGGCTCCTCTATAGCCCTTGATATGACTGTCGGTCTCTAGCCGCCAATAAAATCTCTCAATGGTCGAGTGATGACAATCCACATGTTCCGTTAGGATGTGGATAAGTACTCGATTATTTCTTTAAAGACATTGTACGAAATTTTAGTGAATTAGATTTTTTTTTTTTTCGTAGGAAGTCTGGATATGAGTTTGAAACCTGTAATCCAGTGTTCTCACTGAAAAATTCCTGTAATAAAAAGAATGCCTTTGTAGAAAATCTGCATTGTTATCTTGTCATTTTGGTTGTAAGAGAAAATGTGACTATCCCGTCCCATACACATGGGAGATCTGAATCATTCATCAAGTGGGTCCCACCACGAACATGTCCCTGCGACAGATCCTCACATCCCATATCATTCATCAAGTGGGTCCCACCACGAGCATGCCCGGGAAAAAAAAATCAGATGGGTACAGAGAAGAAACCTGTGGATGTGTAACCAGCCTTTCTTTCAATTATGCCAGCAAGTTTAGAGAGAGCAAAAGATACTATTATCTTGTTCATCTCTTTTCACTATTTTGTACAACACGGTAAAATTTCAAATATTCAACCAAGAAAATATTCAATTATTTGATGTCTGGGATATTCATGCCTACTTAGAATTTTGGTGAATCGTACATCTACATGTGTATCGTCAGATGGACGGTCTAGCTGGCTTAAAAATGGGCCCCACTTTGACAGAAGAAATCTGAGGATATTATCTACATCCTCGTGTTCAAAGTCAAACTTTCAAACTTGTGCTGCCAATCATGTAACCATGTTGGACACGAACGCAGCACCCACGTCAGAACTGTGTATAGGTGGAACGCTATCCATCCATTTTTTAATATTATTTTAGGGCTTGAGTGAAAAAATAAAGCAAATCCAAAACCCAAGTATACCACACCACATGAAACCGTTAGGGCTGTCAATGGACCAGCACTGTAATAAGTCTTGGTCCGGGTTTTGAACTATTTCAAGCCGGGCTTATTCAAAATTCTGATTTTCAGGCCCGAGCCCAGCCCATTGACACCCGGGAAACAGTGGAGATGGGATGCCTACCATTGAAAACTTTTCGTTCGGACATAAAATTATTAAACGTACAGAAGTTTTGGATCAAGCTGATATTTGTGTTTACCATTCATCTGGGTCTGTGAGGCCTTATGAACTGGTTTGGTGGCAAATAAGCATCATGGTGGGCCTTAGGAAGGTTTTAACAGTGGACATCATAATTCCCACTCCTTCCTACGGTGTAGCCCACTTGAGCTTTGGATCTGCCTCATTTTGGGGGCCATGCCCTGAATGAGCTGGCAAAATGGATGGATGGTAGTAGATAAAACACATGGGCCTTAAAGAGCTTTGACACCAGCTAGCTGGCTGGTGTTGTACAAGGCCATACCGCTTCCAACGTGAAGGATTCGGATTGTGTTGTGTAGAACACAGCACCAACGTGGGTGGTGGGTAGTGTGGATACACGAAAAGCTGTGAGGCCCACCATGATGTATGAGTTTTATCAAAGCCATTCGTTCAGTTTGCCAAATCATTTCATTACACGGCATGAGCCCTAAAATGAGGTAGATCCAAAGCTGAAGTGTACCACACTAGGGATTGAATGCTTACTGTTGAAAAATTTATTGAGAGATAGAAGTTTTGAATCAAGCTAATATTTGTGTTTTTCCTTGACCTTATGAAGAGGTTAGATGACAAGCATGACTGTAGGCCTTGGGAGGGTTTCTACGGTGAACGTTCAATCTCTATGGGCCCTACTATGATGTATGTATTTTATCCGCGTAATTATATCCACTGTTTTCTGTGGCTTGATCCGCTGAGCTTTTGGATATGCTTCCATTTTGAGCTGATCATGCCTTAAAATGAGCTGGAAAAGTGAACGGACGGCGTGGATAGAACTCATACATCATAGTAGGCCCAATGAGCTTTGACACCAGTTGGATGATGTTGGGTCACAAGCCAAACCACGTCCATTGTATATGTAATATCCACTCTTGATGTCCAAAGATCCTCCCAAGCTTGTGGGACCCAAACATACCTGTAAGTGGCAAGAAACATTGGAGATTGATCGGCACCTATTGAACACTTGGGGTCCACCATGATGTTTTTGAGAAATCCATCATGTCTACCATTTTGACCAGCTCATTTTAGGGGATGGGCCTAAAAAATGAGATAAATCACCTCCCAGGTGCTCTACCTAGGGTCATTTCCTAAAAGATCAGGTACACTAGCACGAGTGCTCTACTTGGGTGATTCCAAAAAAGATTGGTACATTTTCACAGTGCTCTACCTTGGGTTCTTTCCTAAAAGATTATCACCAATGGTTTGCTATGAGCCATTCCCTAAAAAGGTCAGCACCAGTGCTCAATTGTGGATCATTCTCTAAAAGAACAGGCACATGGGGTTCAACAACATTTCTCTACACATTGTGAAAGCCTTTTCACAAAGTTTTTTAACGTTGTTAAAGGCAATATTTGTTGTAGTGTTTGAGTCATTGCTAAAAGGATTAGCACACAAGGGTGCTATACCTTGGATTCTCCAAAAAGGATCATACCTAAAGCTATTATTGATTTGATTCGTTATGCTTATGAAATTTCAATTGTTAAGGTATCTATCGGATTTAATGTTTCGCTTCATTTGATGGTTTCCTTTACTAATTTCATATGCTAACTGTGTATGTACGAACTTAGACATTTCAAAATTTGGGTATGATATGATTCCATAGAGCTATTATCCTCACCTCCCACTTAGACAGTTTTGTAGGACATGGGATTTAGTCGAGAAGTGAGGTGAAGTGAAAATCTAGTTTTAGTTGATTTCAAATTTTCATTATATTAGAAAATTGTACTTAATCTTTCAGTACAAAGAATTGTTGATTATCAATTGATGTTGTAAATTGTGGATATTTTATTATAATTAAACTTTCATTACGGTAATTGTATCAAGACACAAATGTTTGTGAATATTGCATTAAAAAAACTAATGAATTTAGATCACGGGTATGGGATTCAGTTATCTAATTACTCTATTTGGATACCCAAATTTTGAGACGTGACATTATATGTGCATGAAAATATCATGGAATATTCCATTAGCTTATTTTTTGCTAATTGAAAGTTACTAATCTAAGTAATCAAAGGACATTGGCATTGTTTATGCTTTAAGTATATCATTCATTGATATGGTTATTCCATCTTCGTTTCTTCCTTCTACCTGCATATAATACAATGATTTTGCTTGTAACTTGCCCTTACATTTGTGAAGTGTGTCAAAACTCTCTTTTAATTTGGGCCAATGCAGAGTCCTTATAAGTGGGAAGTATACCTTTATCAGTCCACATGGAGTGGGCAACTAATTTACATGCATCATGCATTAACAACATAGATGATCATGTAAAAATAATGACATCTTTGCCCTTATAAGTACTAGTAACTCCATTGAAGATGTATAATATACTTTGCATGTATATTTAAATATGATGTCCTTGCTTAAAAATGTCATTTTCGTACAAAGCAGTTTTAGGTTTCTACTTTTATCGACTATTTTCTTAGATTAATATATGTTGATATGGGAGTTCTTCAAACTTTTAGAAAATAATGACGGATTAGATTCAAGTGGATAACTTGGAAGATTATATGTTGTCAAAATCATTATCATATCGTAAATCGTAGTAGGGGTTGAATCGTATCAGATCGCAAATCATAAGATTTTTTACAATTTTTAAAATTTGGAAAAAAAAAATATGAAAAATATAAATAAATCGGAATTTTTCTTTAAAACGCATCTGGCTTCCCTTTGCTATCAATGTGTACTAAGTAAAACCATGTTAGAAGGGTCCTTTTAAAGGATTCTTATTCTTTTACCTTTTGTTTTCCATGAAATTTTCCTTAAAAAGATACAAGCGTCCTTTAATAATTTATGTTCTTTTTATCTCTCTTGAATGTAGAATCGCGATGGAAAAGAGACATTCGATATTGTAGACCAATGAAAAAAGATATTTTGATTTCTAAACATCATTCCATAATACATATAAGGCAAAATGATCGTTACCATCAATAAAAACATTACGGTTAAATCATACATCAATTTGGTGTTTCAACCAGTTAAGACGTAAGAAATCACAAAAAAATGCTACATGATTTAACTTTGAAAAGAATATATATCATTTAATCTCTTAAAAATAATAAATAAAAATAATTTACCTTTTCTAAACGATTCTTAAAGCCCCCGCCAATTTACAAACGTAATATGAAAAGCAAGTAAAGCTTAAAATAGAAGAGAACAAGTATAATTTAAATTGTAAATCAAAATTTGAATCTTAAATCGTAGGATTCAAACCATAGAATTCTATAACTCATATAAAAAGAAATTCAAGGTTGGAATTTAAATCATTTTGCCTAAAATTTTACTAAAATCATATATCGTAAATCGTAGAGTTTTGACAACATTGCGTGAGATAAACATTTGTCTGTAACAAAAAGAGATATTTGATTTTTTTGCAAATTTTATTTCTATAAGAAAATCCAAATGTTAAAGACTGTAACTTGTGATGTTTGTATGCTAGAAAAGCACCTATATCAAAAGAAGTCGTAGGGTGATGATGGTATCGATATTGAACAAGAAGAGAAAGTAGTTGTTGCCGTGGCAGTAATGGCAGATAGTCGGGTAGTACTATTTATGGCAGAGTATTACTGTCGATATATAATGAAGACACCACCTGAAATCGCGTGGGCACCTTATCACACTATGCGCTTTGCGGAAGCTCGGAGCTACTATAATTATGACTAAGTCTTAGATGGAGGGTGAATAGTGAAAGGTCTGTATAATTCTATTGATAGAATGAAGTATAAATACACGTAAATTCTACAAAGCTAGCTGTGTGAATAGTTGTACATTTACAAAATAGGAAAACTATAATATTAAACTACAGTTGTACAGAATATACACGCACACACTCCCCCTCAAACTCAAGGTGGTTTTAGCGAAACCATAGAGAGTTTGGAAATAAGATATATGAAATGAGAAACACTATGTGACTTCGTAAAAAAGTCAGCAAGTTGTTCGGATGAGGTGATATAAGGAAGAGAAATTAATCCGTCCAAATACTCTTGACGAATAAAATGGCAATCCACCTCAATATGCTTAGTGTGTTCATGAAATTCGGGATTGTGAGCAATATGGATGGCACTCTTGTTATCACAGTATAGTGGCAAAGGTGTAGATAAATGAACACCTAAGTCAGCAAGTAACCAACGTAGCCAGATAATCTCAGCGGTGGTTTGGGCCATTGCATGATATTCTGCTTCGGTAGTAGATTGAGAAACTCGTTGTTGCTTTTTACTTTTCCAAGAGAGAATGGAATCTCCCAAAAAAATGCAAAAGCCTGTAGTGGACTTCCAATCAGAAATAATTCCAGCAAAGTCTGAATTTGAATATACTCGTACCTCAAGAGAGAAAGTCGCAAAGGAAAAAAAGCACTTTATCAAGAGTGCTACGAATATATCGAAGAATACACAAGATAACTGCTAGATGAACAGATCGGGGTGCACTAAAAAACTGGCTGACAAGATGAACAACATACACAATGTCAGGTCTAGAGATGGTGAGATAAATTAAACCGCCAACAAGCTGTTGATAAAACGTTGGGTTTGGAAGAAGTTCTTCATCTGTAGGACCAAGTTTAACATTCAATTCGGTGGGAGTGTCAACTTTCTTTGTATCATCTGATAATTGGGCCCGAGAAGGAAGATCAGTAGCATATTTGATTTGAGAGAGTAAATAACCTCGTTTGGAGTATGCAACTTCCAAATGTAAAAAGTAATGTAAGAAATCCAGATCTTTCATCTTAAAGAGTTTATTAAGGTGTTGCTTAATTAGATGAATAGTGGCTGTATCATCACCAGAAATAATCATATTATCAACATAAAGTAACAAAACAGTCATTCCTTTTGGAGTGTTGGAGATGAATAGTGCTGGATCATGAAAACTTTGTAGAAATTCGACTGCCATAACTGCGGAGCTGAACTTAGCAAACCAAGAGCGAGGTGCTTGTTTTAGACCATATAATGTCCGTCGAAGTCGGCATACATGTTTTTCAGAATCAGATACTCCAGGTGGTAGCTGTATATAGACTTCTTCCTCAAGATCTCCATTAAGAAATGCATTTTTAACATCAAGTTGATATAATGGCCATTGACGGAAGGCAGCGACCGAAACTGAGGGTCCGAACCGTGGTCATATGAGCAACCGGAGCAAATGTTTCAACAAAGGCAAGTCCAAATTGTTGATTGTATCCCTTAGCTACAAGACGAGCTTTGTAATGTTCAATGTTTCCATCAGCATTTGTTTTAACTTTATACACCCATCGACAACTAATTGTATGTTTTCCTAGCGAAAGAGAAACAAGATCCCATGCATGCATTTGAGCAAGAGCATCCAATTCTTCTGTCATTGCTTGTTACCATTCAGGATGTTGGGTAGCTTCCTTATCAGATTGAGGCTCAGAATAAGAATGAACAGTGGCAAGAAATGCTCGATGATGTGGCAAGAATATTTCATAGTCCGCAAGACGAACAGGAGGAATAGAAGATCTGGAACTTCGACGAACAATAGAAGAAGATGTATGATCAGCAGGTCTAGAAGCTGTATGCAAGACAGGGGCAATAATTGAAGATTATACTAATGGAATATCTGAAGAACCTGTAAGGATGTCTCAGTAGAAGATGAATCTTCAAAAGAAATAAGAAATGATAGAGTTGTAGAAGAGTTGGTTTCATGTGCTGAATAAAAGGGAAGATGTTCAAAAAAGACAACATGACGTGAAACACGTAGTGTTTTGGTGATCAGATCATAGCATCGATACCCTTTTTTATTGACATAATATCCCAAAAAACAACACTTAACAGATTTAGCCAACAATTTATCTTAATCAGAAGAAGGTAAAAGAACGAAATAAGTGCACCCAAACACACAAAGAGCAGAGTAATCAGGAGTTTGAGAAAATAACTTTTTAAATGGTGAGAAACATTCAGACAATACAAAGGAAGGCATGATATTTATCAGATAAATAGCAGTGCGAATGGCCTCTGCCTAGAATTCCTTGGGAACATTGGTGGATAAGAGAAGAGCTCTAGCGGTTTCAAGAATGTGGCGATTTTTACGTTCAGCCACACCATTCTGTTCAAGAGTATATGGACAGGAACGTTGATGTTCGATGTATTTGTCAGAAAGAAATTTTTAAAATTTGTCACTCATATATTCACCTTCAGAATCAGATCGTAAAACTTTAATTTTAGTTGAAAACTAAGTTTCAACATAGTAATAAAACTTAGTAAATAAGTTATAAATCTCAGTGCGATTATGCATAAAAAAATACCCAAGTATATCTGTTGTAATCATCAATAAAAGACACATAATAACAAGATCCCCCTTTTGATAAAATTGGAGCAGGTCTTCATACATTACTATACACAAAAGAGAACATAGAAGAAGAAATAGATGTACTACATGGAAAAGGTAATGCATAAATTTTATTAAGTTTGTAAGATTCACAATTATTTACATGAGTGAAATTTTTATTTGAAAAGGTACCAAGAAAACCAAGAGAAACTATGAATTGTAGGCAAGAAGAAGAGACATGTCCCAATCGACGGTGCCACAGGGAGGAAAAATCAAGAGTAGATGCAACACAAGAAGATATGCACACGGAAGTATCCAAGTACAGATAGTCCTAGAAAATAAAGATCTCCAACTTTATGCCTAGTCCCAATCAGCTTCCCAGACTGCAAATCCTGCACATAACAACCAGAGGGAGAAACTACAGGATTGTAATTAGATAGTGTAATTTGACCGACAGAAAGCAAGTTCATGGTAAGAGAAGGAACACGATAGACTCCAGAGATATTCAAGGTTTTAGTGTTAATAGAGCCAATTTGAGAGACTGGCATAATGGCTCCATTTACAGTGCGAATAGAGTCAGAAAAAGGATGACAGTTATATAATAACGAATCATGAGCTGTCATATGATGAGAAGCACCAAAGTCTATTAACCATGAAGTAGAAATGGCTCTATTTTTTAAATCTTTGTAATCAATGACATGTAATTTTTTTAGTTGGTTTGGTTTGTTATTTGTGTTCACCATGACAGGGTTTAGTTTAGATTTTGTCACGTACTTAACTGACATGTAGGAATTATTGGGAGATTATAAGTGCCTCAGTTTATGAATAATGTGTTTTGAGTTGGTTGAGCCCCATTGAAAGATGAAGACAGTAGAAGACTTGAAGATTTGCAGCATCAAAGCATGAAGACATAGGTAAATTGAGGTGTCTTGATAAACGTAACCCTAAATCCCTTTTAGTTCCAAAATAACATGCCTTTAGATGATATAATTTGATAGGAAAACCTTTATTTTATCATTTAAAGCCTTAAGAATTAATTGAACAAGTTCATCTAGGAGATTTTGATGTTAAAAAATTAGAGATTTCTCGATCGAATTGATAGTTCCATTGATTCGATTGAAACTACCCAAAAGTGTCCAGCAACCAAAATAACTAAATTAGAAACATATAGATCGAATTGACAGTTCCATCAATTTGAGTTGATTGAATCTATAAACCTATCGATCGAATCTACAAACCTATTGATCAAATGTACATACTTGTCAATCGAATTGACGGTGTTATCAATTCGAGTCGACCGAATCGACAGGAAAATCGATCGAATTGATAACTAGCCATTATAGATTTGTTTGGGCACTTTTTATATAAATTGGCTATTCAGACCTTTGCAATTAAGATATGTTTTTTATGGTTTTAGAGACCCTATACATACAACTTTTAATTTCCTCGCTTAGAATCTAATCCATTGAGTTCATGTCATCTTCCTTGTGATTCATCACTCTATATGAGTATTCCAAGCTCCAATTGAAGATGTACATGTTCTTTTTCATTCTCTAAAAGTTAGACCTTGTCCTGTAAGAAAATCCTTTATATAATATACTCTTGAATGCCATCTAGGTGAATCTTCATTTGGAACCAACTATCTCATTAGTTGTAGGATATTCAACTACATATCACACTCTCACATTACCTTGGCATTCTCAATAGGAAGATCCATTGTAAGGTTGTTGATCAAGGAGTTGAAGAAGATCCACATCAAAGATCGAGGGAGCTAAAGAGAAGTCGATTTAAGATTGAAGAAACATTTCAAAACTTGTGCTATTAAGGGACCCATCCAAACTTGTAAGAGTTTTTGTTCAGAGTCCATTTATTTGAAGTCATAAGTCCTTGTGTAGGCCACTGACGGGTGTAAACGTGTGATAAGTCCCTAAGATTGTATGATTAACCCTGGATGTTAAGAGCATTATCATTGTTTTTCGGTTAATTATCCCTCATTAGATGAATTTTTATCATTCAGGTGATGAAGAGAGGTTGGACAAGATTCGAGCCAATCAGGGCATTTTAGGACCTAAAAGTGATCAAGATCAAGTGTGTGGCAATCTTGAAGGAAAATGAACCAAAAAGGTCAAAGGATGGATCACATGTTACGGTGGACCGTATCACAACCACTCATTGGAAATTCAAGTTGTGCCTGTTTGTATGATTGTGATCAAGTAAGCATGCAAGTTTGAATGGTCAAGATTGGATGTCCACAGTTGGGACTAGTTGTGCATCAAGGCGACATCTCAGATCCTTTGCAGATGCCAAACATGTGACATCAGGAATCCATCAATTCGTGCCATCACATTCAGCAAAGTGGGCCACACTTTCATGAGCACCAGATCAATGGCCCTAATCATCTGGCACTGTGGACCATACCATCATCACCGTCATCAACTGCCGTCCATCTATCCATCCAGCCGTTTAAAGCCAAGGCCCATCAAAATGAAGAGCTAACCCAACAGTCTCCATCTCATCCACCATACACATGATGAGGCATTCATGTTGAGAAATCCAAGCCATGTAACATGCAAGGCCTTCACACGTGCATTAATTAACTAGGAAGGAGCTTCACCACCACTAATTTCTCATGTATAGTCGCTGGTGGACACCCACAGTCCATGTCACACGTGCCAAACATCTCAGCCGTCCCTCCATTCAGCCAAGCATCAGTGGCCAACAATCACCAGCCATTCATCATCAGCAATGGACGGCTGATCTTCATCACCGACTCTCCATCACACGTGCAGGTGGACCCCACCACCACATGAGCTGCACATCAAGGACGTTGGCCATCATCCAGGCCATCATCTGTTAGTACACTTTATTTTGTCAATTGACATGTTGGTTGGTCGCGTCTTGTCGTGTGAGCCCCGGTCGAAGATTTGAAGATCAAAGACTTAAAGACTATGCTTCTTCCATTGCTCAAGCTCAAGCTGAAACAAGATCTCAGGTAAGTTCCATATAGATCGACCATAGGAAACCCAAAACATCAAAGAATGGCGTAATAACTCACCTATCTTATCCCATTCCCTCTCGACCCTTGCACAAGTTGATCAGACTTGTGGTCCATGGCTGGTGCGAATCGTAATTGAAGATATGTCTAAACATTGGACCCCATGCACCAAATCACTTCATGCCTCATCTTTGAATGTGATCCACTGCTGTGTTGTAGGACCTGATCCAGCAAAACCTGTTGTGACAAGATCATCTAGACAGCCGACTGGTCTGGACCGATCGGCCAAAACTTCAAAGTTCATCCAGCAACCTTGCTGAAATAAAAGTGTCTAGACAGCCGACCGGTCTTGACCGGTCGGCCAGGCTCATCAACACAACAGCACTTGCTGTGATAACTTCATCTAGTCAGTCGACCTGTCTTGACCGGTCGGCCATGAACATCAATAAGACAGCAATTTTGCTGTAAGAATTTCAGTTTGACAGCCGACCGATCTTGACCGGTCGGCCAGTTATGCCATAATCTGTCCAGCAACCTTGTAGGAGTAATAATCTGGACAGCCGACCGGTCTTGACCGGTCGACCAGAATGTCTAAATCAATCCAGCAGCTATGCTACTCTATACCAGAAAGGCAGCTGACCGGTCGGCCTGCAAATTGTAGTTAGTCCAGCAAGGTGAGTCGACCGGTCTTGACTGGTCAGGTCAGACCCAGATATGGCCCAGATTTTTTAAATTCGACTGGTCCGTCCGACCGGTTGAGACCTCTCTCTAACAGGTCGGACGTGACCGTTTTAGTCTGTTGGGGCCATCATTTGGGGCTCTATATAGCCATAACTTGTGGTCTTTCATGGTATGCATTCAACACCCTTCAAGAGCTAAGAGAGAGAGCTTTTACTCACATCCTCCTACCCTCTTTGCTCTTAACTCCCTTGAGTTCATCATTCAAACCTAGCCATTAATGGCTTATCATTGAGTATTCAAAGCTCGGTTTGAAGTATGAACTCAAGATCTTCATTCATGGCTGACCTACCTTCGAAATACCTTTATGAAGTCGTTTATAGCCATTGAATGCTTGAAGTTTGGTAGTTCCCTCATAACCATTGCATTGAATAGGCAAGAGGAACTTGACCAACTCTCTCCCAACTACCCGGCATAATCATAATCATATCATTTGCATCGGTAGCTGATCTTGGGAGCACAAAGAGAAGCTGAAGCACTGTGGAGCTGAAGCTACTCATCAAAGGCATCGGATCGGGGCTCAATCGTCTAGGTATGTCTAGTATTTGAGAGTCCATTTATTGAATCACTATTCCCTAGATTAGGAAACTCCGGCGGGAGTGTACGTGACCGTCCTTGGATTAGAATTGGTGAGAGTTTGAGATCCAAATTCATCAAGTCCTTGGATTGGGCCATCGGTGGATGGTAAACGCGGTCCTAGATCAAAGGATGTCAAGGTTGATGGTTAACCTAATTTAAAACCAAGACTATAATGAAATTCGGTGGTCTCATAGGTTGAGATCGTGAACCGGGAGTGGAGTAGGGAAACCGAACCACTATAAATCATTGTGCATTGTGAGATTGAATGATTGCTATGTGTTGAATAGTTTAGTTAATCATGAATGCTAACTGTTTGATGAAATGCCTAAGATAGTCCTTGCTTACAAATTCATCATATAATTGCCTGGAATGTTATTGTGATAATCTTGGTTTCTAAGATTGACTTGATTAGTTTTAATTGTAATTGGATATTCAAAAAGTCCTATTCACCCCCCTCTAGGACATTAGGCATATCTCCGAGTATCTCTACAAGCGGTAAAACCGCAATTTCAATTGGTATCAGAGGGAGTTCCTCCGCTCAGGTTTAAAAACCCGGAGTGAGATCCTAAGAGAACTTGAAAATATGTCTAGAGAGGACTACATCCGTTACTAAGCCTCCCTTCTTTGATGGGTCCACTATCCATACTGAAAAGCCCGAATGCGTATCTTTTTGGAATCTATTGATTCAGACGTTAGGGACATGATTGATATTGGATATAAACCCTCAATGGACACTATATGTAAGGAAGGTGAACCGGATGTCCTCAGGCCAAGAGATAAGGCAATGTGGACTGATTATGATAAAGCTCAACGTGTTCATAATGCCAAAGGCCTGAATGCCATTTTTTGTTCAGTGTCTAAAGATGAATTTGGCCGGATTCAAAACTGCACAACCAGTAAGCAGGCATGGGACATTCTTGAAGTTACTCACGAAGGAACAAGCATTGTTAAAAACTCAAAACTTCAGTGCCTCTCTACACAATTTGAAAACATTACTATGTAGGAGCACGAAACATTTACTGATTTCTATACCAAACTGAACAAGATCACAAATGAAATGTGGGGCTTAGGGGATCCTGTTCCGGAGAATAGACTGTGTAGGAAAATTCTAAGATCCTTACCGGAACGGTTCTCTTCCAAAGTTACTACTATAGAAGAATGTAGGGACCTAAATACCATGAAAGTTGAAGAATTACTAGGGTCCCTTCAAACCTATGAGCTATGTTTCAAAACTCCCTCCAAATCCAAAAGTACAGCCCTGAAATCTTCTCATAAGAAACAAGATTCTGAATGCGAAAGTGAGGAAGATCCAGACTTAGAAGAAATGGCACTTATGGCCAAGAAATTTCAAAAATTCTTCAAAACTAGGGAAAATACTTCTAGAAGGAAACACTACCAGAAGGGTAAACCTTTTGACTCCAAGAACAACAAAGGAAAAATTTTAAGTCAAAAGATCCTCAATGCTACAAGCGTAGAGGATTTGGTCACATTACATCCGAGTGCACCGATAATAAAGCAAGAAAAAGGCAATGGCGGCTACATGGGATGAGACTGAAGAATCTGAATCAGAATCATACATATACCAAAGTGAGGAGGAGCAAGGTTTAATCAAAATTCTAATGGCCTCCACACTGATATTGTGCCTCAAATTGAGCCCATTGCAAAGATCACTGGAGACATTGATGATCATGAATCCTCTAACACTGAAAATGATTCCTTGAGTGATGATGAGAATGAGGATGAAGGCCTTCAGGAGGTATATAACCAACTATACATTGAAAATATGAATACCATTAAAAAGTTGGGCCAAATGAAGGCTAAAAATGACAAATTGACAAAAAATCTTGACGGATTGAAAATTGAGAATCAAAAGATGAGTCAACATCTAGAAGAACTGAAAAGGAAGAATGATGAGCTTGAACAAGAAAAGAAAAGGCTCATAAGTGGTGAATCTCTAGACAAGCATGCTAGACTTGAGAAAGAATTCAAAGAGGCGAACACTGAAATTGATTGTCTTAAGTGTCAAGTCGTTGACTCGAGAAGACGGTTCGCCCAAGGAGAAGAAAACCTTGAAAAACTCCTAGGTGTGGTAAGATCGCCAATGGACTAGAAGAGGTTTGGGTTATGACAGTCACAATTCAAAAACTACCTCAGTCCATCCTATGGTAAGAAAAGATCATGGTACATCGGGAAGTAAAATCAAAGCATCTCCTGTTTGCCATGCTTGTAGAGACATTGGCCACTTAAAGTTTGAGTGCATGGTGTTCAAAAATCTGGTCAGAAACTTGAAAGGTAAATTTGTACCAACCGGGAAAAATGTGCAAGCTTATTGGAATCCTCCCATGCATACTTCACCAAAAGGAGAAAACATTCGAAAGAATTATCCTCCCATGCATACTTCACCAAAAGGAGGAAACATTCGAAAGAATTATCCTAGGAAGGACAAGAGGATGGTTGAACTATTGGAGCAAGTTAAAATGCTGAATTTGAAAACTGCTCTTCTCTTGCGTAAAAAAGGAAAATCTGATTCTCCCAAGAAAACTAGAGAATCTCACCATAAGAATACCCCTCATAAAAGGACAACAACTAAATGGATTGTAAAGAACAAGTGTTTGGTCATTCATACTGCCCTAAAAGCTGGGAATACCCCTAGATGGTACTTGGATAGTAGTTGCTCTAGACACATGACAGGTGATAGATCTCAATTTTGTGCATATGACGAATTTGATGGTGGGTCTGTTACATTTGGTGATGGGAGCATGGCTAAAATCATTGGTAAAGGAACCATCATGGGGCCAGGTTTGTTCGAAATTGAAAACGTGTTGTATGTTGATGGCCTTAAACACAACTTACTAAGTATCTCACAGATTTGTGATGAAGAGCACTCAGTAAGCTTCTCCAAAGATATGTGCAAGATCCTGAACTCCACAGGAAAATTAGTCATGAAAGGTCTACGCACAGGAGACAACTGCTATGTCATTGAAAATCACAACAATTCAAGCTCCCCCACCATATGTCACGTGGCCGTTCAGGATGAAACAGAACTATGGCACCATCGACTCGGTCATGTACATTATAGAAATCTGTTTAAACTGAGTCAGAAAAATTTGGTGAGAGGTCTACCAAAGATGGGTAAAAGACCAAATGCTTTGTGCATCGCATGCCAAAAAGGTAAACAAATCAAGGTTGCACACAAGAGAACCTCTATCCTGGTCACATCAAAACCATTTGAACTGCTACACATGGACCTAGTTGGTCCTACCAAGGTACTTAGCCAAGGTAGAAAAGGATACTTCTTTGTAGTCGTTAATGATTACTCTAAATTCACATGGGTCGCCTTCCTAAGAGAAAAATCTGACACTTCTGAAGAATTTCAAAAACCAGTGAAGCGACTTCACAATGAGAAATGATACATGGTAGCAAGAATCAAGAGTGATCACGGCGGTGAATTTGAATATCATCGTTTAAAGGCATTATGCGATGAATTGGGTATTCACCATGAGTTCTCAGCACCCAAAACACCTCAACAAAATGGTGAAAGGAAAAATCGAGTATTGTTGGATATGGCCACAGCTATGCTTAATAATAAGAATCTTGCGCAAAATCTGTGAGCTGAAGCAGTAAACACTGCCTGCTATATTATAAATCGAGTTTATTTAAGGGCAGGTCTAAACAAAACTGCTTATGAACTGTGGTGTAGAAAGACACCTAATGTGAAATACTTTAAGGTCTTTGGTAGTACATGTTATATTCTAAGAAACCAAGAAAATTTGGGAAAGTTTGACTCCAAGAGTGATGAGGGTATCTTCTTAGGGTACTCATTAAATAGTAGAGCCTTTCGTGTCTACAACCTTCGTACCTCATTAGTTCAAGAGTCAATTAATGTGACTGTAGATGATAGCTTGGATAAATCTGTGTCTCCAGGTGATGAGTGTCTCCAGGTGATGAAGAAGAAGATGAGGGTATATGCGAGATAGGCAAATTTGATAAACAACCCTCATCTCCAAATGCCCCTACTGCTACTAGTGATGTACAAATTGTCAAGGATCACCCCCTTAATCAAATCATTAGGGATCCTAGCGTTGATGTCAAAACCAGGAGACAGTTGGAGGTAGTCAACAGTCACGTGTGTTTCACTTCTAAAATAGAACAAAAAAATGCTGATGAAGCTCTAAACGATGAATTCTGGATCCTTGCAATGCAGGAAGAGCTTCAACAATTCATTCGAAATGAGGTTTGGTATCTGGTCGACAGGCCTGAAAGGAAAAAGGTTATTGGAACCAAATGGATTTTCAAGAATAAATCCGATGAATCTGGAAATGTAATACGAAATAAGGCTCGGTTAGTTGCTCAGGAAAATTCACAAATTGAAGGGATTGATTTTGATGAAACATTTGCCCCTGTAGCTAGACTCGAGTCTATTAGAATTCTTATGGCTGTTGCTTGTGCTTTAAAGTTCAAACTATTTCAAATGGATGTAAAAAGTGCATTCTTGAATGGTATTCTTGATGAGGAAGTATATGTTGAACAACCAAAGGGATTTATTGATCCTAAGTATCCTCACAAAGTGTACCGATTGAAAAAGGCTATTTACGAACTCAAGCAAGCTCCCCGTGCATGGTATGAACGCTTAACTCACTTTCTTATAGACCATGATTTTGCTAGGGGGAGCGTTGACAAAACTCTCTTTATAAGAGAAGCCGAGAATTCTGTGTTGATTGCCCAGATTTATGTCGATGACATTGTTTTTGGATTCACATGTGAGAAAATGTCCATCTCCTTTGCTAAATTAATGACATCAGAATTTGAGATGAGTATGGTAGGAGAACTTAACATGTTTCTAGGGCTACAAGTAAAACAACTTGCATCAGGTATATTCATTACTCAAGCCAAATATGCTAAAGATCTTGTTAAGAGATTTGGCTTAGATTCTGGTCGATCTTACACTACACCTATGAGCACCACTGTTAAACTATCGAAAGACCTTGCAGGAAAAAGTGTAGATCAACATCTTTATAGAAGCATGATTGGTAGTCTTCTTTATCTCACTGCTAGTAGACCAGATATTGCATTTAGTGTAGGTGCTTGTGCTCAGTTTCAAGCTGATCCCAAAGAATCTCACTTACCACTGTTAAAGGAATCATCCGGTTTGTAAGATGCACTACCGAATACGGTCTTTGGTACCCCTTTGATTCATCTACAGATATTGCAGGGTATTCAGATGCCGACTGGGCTGGAAACATGGATGATTGTAAATCAACCAGTGGTGGGTGTTTTTATTTTGAAAATTGCCTTGTGGCGTGGACATAGTAAGAAACAAAACTCCATTTCTTTATCCACAGTCGAAGCAGAGTATATTGCTGCTGGAAGTTGTTGTGCCCAATTATTATGGATGAAACAAACCTTGATCGATTATAGGATTAAACAAGGCACAATGATTCTATTTTGTGACAATACTAGTGCCATAAATATTTCAAAAAATTCGGTTCAGCACTAGCGCACTAAGCACATTGATAGGCACCACTTTATTGGAGAATTGGTTGAAGATCACATAATATCTCTCGAACATGTGCCTACCGAGAATCAACTAGCTGACATCCTAATGAAACCTTTGGACTCGGTTCGCTTTGCGAACCTCCAGAAGTCTATTGGTGTTGGGTGTGTCTAGTTTACCTAACAAGTGTATGTTTTGCAGGTAATATCTGAGGAATAAGCCTCTCTATCCGTTCTGTATAGGTATATCTGAGGACCTTTGCCTCTTTTCACATTGCTCTCTACGTATATTCGGGAACATAGTCCCATTTTCTATCTTCTATCGTTAAATCTAGACCTTTAAGGGTCCCTCATTTTGTATTGGGTTGTACTTTGGTACATCTTGACCATGGATGTTGTATCGTTAGTTAGGGTACTTGGTTTTTAAATGATAATGGTCTGTCCAAAGGATAGACTTTCTATCCAGCAAATCCAGTGCAGAATTCCTCTGTCGCTGTTCAAACTTGTGAAACTTTGCCAGCCGACCGGTCAAGACCTGGTCGGCCTTCAGCAAGACCTATCTGGTCTCAAGGTATTTACGCCATCCGACTGGTCAAGACCTGCTCAGACTGCCATCAGACATGGCTGGTCGCACTAGCTTCACTCCACACGATCGGTCACGACCGGTCGTGCAACCCTAAGACCGGTCTGCCCGTGCGTCAGCCGTCCATAGGGGGGGTCCTTATAAACAGTTGAAGCTCATTTAGGTCCCTCCTTCCATTTTCTCACCTCCACTTGCTGTTCCAGCTCCCCATCTTGCATTCCAAGGTGATTTTTAGCAAGATTAGAGTTTCTAACCTCCTCTACATTGCTCATCTCCATTCTCACTCCATTGGTAAGGGATTCACTCTCATCCTTCCTTGTTAAATCTCTTCCTTTCATATCTAGGAGTGATTTAGGGTATTTTGTTGTTTATTCAATGTCTTCCCAAGAGAGTGAAGATGAGCTCCCCTTGAGGCGGAGTGATCGGTCCAAGGCAAAGCTAAACCTCCTCCTCGCCCTTTAAAATCCAAGAAAACCGCTTCAAAAGGGAAAGGGGCTGCCTCATCTTCCGCTCCCCCTCTTAAATCTCAATCCTTGGGTAAAAATGTTTCATCCCATTCCACCCATTGGGATGACTTCAAGGACAAAGAGGTGGTGTGTGAAAAGTTCCGTCAAATTGGATGACTTGGCCAACTATAATGTTCTTCACATGTTGAACGCCATAAATTGGGGTCCCGTACTCCACATGGGGGGCCTGTACAGTTTGACGTGGTTTGAAAATTCTATGCCTCTTATGTCCATGTCACCGCCTCTCCCCCCTCTTTTAAAGTTGAGGTTGGTAATCGGCTATGTATTTTTACTTTAAAATCCATCTCCGAATTCGTTGGAGTCCCCATTGTTAAAGAATCTCCTTTTGATTTTGCCTCGCTGGGTCCCAAACCTAACATCGTTATTGCCAACTTCCTATGTGGTGATGGGACACCCAAATGGGTTGGAGGTGCGCTTCGGGCGTCCTCCATGTTATGGGATTTCCGTCCTACTTCACAACCTTTTCTTCCGCAATGTATACCCTCGGATGAGCAACAAGGCGAATGTCACCGAAACCATGTTTCATGTGCTCTATCGTGTAGGTCAGGGTCATCCGCTGTGCCTCCCATTCCGGATCATGTCCATCATTCACCAGGTTATCTTGCAAGACGATGGAAACTCCTCCAGTCTTCCTTTTGGGCATCTCATATGCAAATTAGCTGCTGAGATTGACATTGTCGATTCTGATAAAGTTTACAAGCCCGTCATTATCAACCGTACCCTCATTGCTCGTATGGAGCTTACAAAAGAAGCCATCCAAAGTCGTCTTCTACAGGAGCAATAGCAGGATCCGGTCGAGCCGTCTCAGCCTGAGGCTCCACCTGCCTCCACTAGCCCTTCCCACACTTCACCTTCTGCTCCTTCCTTTGATCCATCCCTCGATCCTCGAGCTACTCCGGGTCGATTCAGTACGCCTCCTAGAGCTTTTTCTCGACGACGATCCCCTTTCGTGGATCCTCCTTCATACATTGCTGAGCTTCGTCAGCTTCAGGAGCGCCTATTTCAGCGGCTAGACAGGATCGAGCAGAGTGGGGACCAGCTTTTGCAGGGTCAGGCCACCATTCTTGTACAGCAGGAGGCTCTTGTGACTCGCCTCTCACAGTTGGAGAGGCGGATAGAGATGTGGGAGCGTGCGGCGCGTGGGGACGTTCCACCCCCTGATCTGGGAAATGTAACAGATTACTAGTCTCATGTCTTGGTCACAGTTCCTTTTTGTATGACCAACGACATTGTCTGGATTTCATGCACTATCTTTCTATGGGTTGTCTATATATTTTGCGGATTGATACATATTTACATTGGGCTGCTTGCCCATTTTGGTATATGTATGGATGCTATTTTCTATAGTTATATCTTTTTGTATGAGCTCTTGATCTTTTATTGAATATCTGTGGGATGTTGGATGGTTTGGGCACATTTGCCCTTTTTAGCTCATGCTTTGTGTTCTGTGTTTGTCTAGATATACATCTGAAGGGGTGGTTGGTTGATTGGGCTATAAGCCCTCTATGCTTTCATAATTACTTGTATATCTGGCATGATTTGTTCTTTAAATCTCCTCAGGGCTTAAATTTCTATATCTCTTCCTTGTTTTATGTGATTGACATATTTTCGACGCTAGCCTTGCAGCTTTCTTAGGCATATCTTTTTGCTGGCTAACCCTTGTCAATTACTAATAAAAATGGGGAGAATCATCCCACCTAGAAGGTCCGATTATATCTTTTTGCAGGACTTTGTAGGTGCAAGCATTGAGGGGGAGATTTTGAAGAAAATCGAGTCTGTACATGTCCTTTTGTAAAGATCATTGTGTATATCTGTATAGGCATGTAATTGAGTGTATATTTCTTTCTGTTTAAGGGCCAATCACGATAAGGAAGTCATGATTTGTCTAGGTTAGATGTTTTGTCACGCAATTGACAAAGGGGGAGATTGTTAGTACACTTTATTTTGTTAATTGACGTGTTGGTTGGTCGCGTCTTCTCGTGTGAGCCCCGGTTGAAGATTTCAAGATCAAAGACTTAAAGACTATGCTTCTTCCATTGCTCAAGCTCAAGCTGAAACAAGATCTCAGGTAAGTTGCATATAGATCGACCATAGGAAACCCAAAACATCAAAGAATGGCGTAATAACTCACCTATCGTATCTCATTCCCTCTCGACCCTTGCACAAGTTGATCAGACTTGTGGTCCATGGCTGGTGCGAATCGTAATTGAAGATATGTCCAAACATTGGACCCCATGCACCAAATCACTTCATGCCTCATCTTTGAATGTGATCCACTGCTGTGTTGTAGGACCTGATCCAGCAAAACCTGCTGTGACAAGATCATCTAGACAGCCGACCGGTCTTGACCGGTTGGCCAGGCTCATCAACACAACAGCACTTTCTATGATAACTTCATCTGGTCAATCGACCGGTCTTGACCGGTCGGCCATGGACATCAACAAGACAGCAATCTTACTGTAAGAATTTCAGTTTGACAGCCGACCGGTCTTGACCTGTCGGCCGGCTTATGCCATAATCTGTCCAGCAGCCTTGTAGGAGTAATAATCTGGACAGCCGACCGGTCTTGACCGGTCGGCCAGAATGTCTAAATCAGTCTAGCAGCTATGCTGCTCTATACCAGAAAGGCAGCCGACTGGTCTTGACCGGTCGGCCTGCAAATTGCAGCTAGTCCAGCAAGGTGAGCCGACCGGTCTTGACCGGGCGGTCAGACCCAGATGTGGCCCAGATTTTTAAAATTCGACCGGTCCTGTCCAACTGGTTGAGACCTCTCTCTAACAGGTCGGACATGACCGTTTTAGATCCGTTGGGGCCATCATTTGGGGCTCTATATAGCCATAACTTGTGGTCTTTCATGGTATGCATTCAACACCCTTTAAGAGCTAAGAGAGAGAGCTTTTACTCACATCCTCCTACCCTCTTTGCTCTTAACTCCCTTGAGTTCATCATTCAAACCTAGCCATTAATGGCTTATCATTGAGTATTCAAAGCTCGGTTTGAAGTATGAACTCAAGATCTTCATTCATAGCTGACCTACCTTCGAAATACCTTTATGAAGTCGTTTATAGCCATTGAATGCTTGAAGTTTGGTAGTTCTCTCATAACCATTGCATTGAATAGGCAAGAGGAACTTGACCAACTCTCTCCCAACTACCCGGCATAATCATAATCACATCATTTGCATCGGTAGCTGATCTTGGGAGCACAAAGAGAAGCTGAAGCACGTGGAGCTGAAGCTACTCATCAAAGGCATCGAATCGAGGCTCAATCGTCTAGGTATGTCTAGTATTTGAGAGTCCATTTATTAAATCACTATTCCCTGGATTGGGAAACTCTGGCAGGAGTGTACGTGACCGTCCTTGGATTAGGATTGGTGAGAGTTTGAGATCCAAACTCGTCAAGTCCTTGGATTGGGCCATCGACGGATGGTAAACGCGGTCCTAGATCAAAGGATGTCAAGGTTGATGGTTAACCTAATTTAAAACCAAGACTATAATGAAATTCGGTGGTCTCATAGGTTGAGATCGTGAACCGGGAGTGGAGTAGGGAAACCGAACCACTATAAATCATTGTGCATTGTGAGATTGAATGATTGCTATGTGTTGAATAGTTTAGTTAATCATGAATGCTAACTGTTTGATGAAATGCCTAAGATAGTCCTTGCTTACAAATTCATCATATAATTGCCTGGAATGTTATTGTGATAGTCTTGGTTACTAAGATTGACTTGATTAGTTTTAATTGTAATTGGATATTCAAAAAGTCCTATTCACCCCCCTCTAGGACATTAGGCATATCTCCGAGTATCTCTACAAGCGGTAAAACCGCAATTTCATCATCAACATTCAGTCTCCATCATCACCGTCCAACCATCTTCAACCATTATTGATCATTCCAATTCAAGCACCACTCCACCTGCCACACATCAAGGCTGATCATCCAGCCCTTAGCCTCTCAGCCATCCCACAAAATAAACATCACCATCCCTTTCCATCATCTTGTTTTCCAGTCTAATAGTGAACGTCATTAATCTAGAAACGAGTGTAGAGCCCTCCATCCAGCTCATTCATCAGCCATTCAATCATCTAACGGCTTGTCCATCAGCTGCATGCATGGATCAACTTCAGAGTCATCAACCAGCAACTCCAACGTCCAACGTTGATCAGCTTCCAGCAGAGGAGCGCCATCAGATCACGTCCACCTACTCCGAAAGAGCCACCGTCCATCTTCATCACTCCATCTTCCACCATCCAAGCATGCAGCCAAGGAAACTGCGAAGTTCATCACCATCATATGTCCAACAATTCTTGGACATCATCTTCCCCATCCAAATAGATGACTCTCTCTCTCTCCTATCTCTCTCTCTCTCTCTCTTCTTTTCCCACACATGTGTAAGGCTAACATGCCACCTCACCACTCCAAGCCTAACTCCATTCCCAAACCTAGAGAAAAATTTACTTTAGGCTTGGAATGCCACCTAGGCTTGGAGTACTTTTCATGCCACCTCATCATCCAAGCCTAACTCCAAGCCCAAACCTAGAAAAAAAATCACTTCTAGGCTTGGAGTGCCACATAAGCTTTTCAAGAGGCTATAAAAGGAGCACTCCTCTCACCCATTTCCATCATCCCATAATCCAAAATCCTCTCTTCTTTAGTTTTCTTTATTTTCCTTTTCTTTCTTAGAGTAGAGTAGTGTAGAATTTTCTTTGTAGAGAATTTAAGTCTTCCATTGTAGCATGGTTAGCTAAACCTCAAGCTAAGGCTAGGGATGAAGCCTTTGAAAAAATTTACAAGTCTTTGGTTCTTTTGGTTCAACGGTTGTGCTTCAATGTTGAAGTTTTCTTTGGTTGATTTGTTTGATTATCTACCTCGGCAGACGCTATTGTTGTACAAGCCTCTTGATCCATCGTCGACTCCAAGGCACGTTGAATGCTTGGGATCCCTTGCACACCTAATTAGCTAGTTCATGATCAATAAAGTCCCTTGATCCATCGTCGACTTTGGGCATGGTGGATGATTTGGATTCCCTACAGTCATCGAGTTAGTGCAGGTAAAGTCATCGATCTATAAAATCTCTTGATCCATTGTAGACTCTGGGCACATTGGATGCTTTGGATTCCCTGCAATTGATAAATGAGATCTTAACGGTTGGATCGATCAATCAAAGCCTCCTATATTGTAAGTATAGCGTTTGATCATATGATTTGTGATTTTATCGATTGACTTTTTGGCAAAGTTGTTGATCATATGATAATTCATTGATCCATTGTCGACTCCGGGCACAATGGATGCTTGGGATTCCCTATGATCAACTAACGAGTGCTTCATGGTCAAATCAATTGGTTTAGATCACCATCTTTTATGATATATGCAAGCGGTTTAACAGTTTCATCTTCCGACTGGAATGAATTTTCATTCGATTCCAGTTGAGTTATAGTTGAACTAATAAATCAAGCTTTGTGAACTTATCAAAGGTAGATCCCTAATGCCTTAGTCCCTTTTCTATTTTTGTCTTTTATCACACACAACTTGCTTCACTCTCGTGGATAATTCAGATTTCATCTCTCCCACCTAATTAATTCATCTAAGTGTTCTTAACCTCAATCCCTGTGGTTCGACCTCAATCTCACTGAATATTTTACTACTTCGCTACCTGCACTTGGGTGTACAATCTTCATATTGTAGCAACGTGTAAGTTCTTGTGTAGGCCATCGATGGGTGTGTATGTGTAAGTCCTTGTGTAAGCAATTGGCGGGTGTATACGTGGATTAGTTTTTGTGTAAAACTAATCAAGTAAGACCTTATGTAAGCCATTGACGGGTATGTACATGGATCCTTGTGTAAGATTATAAAGGCTAATTGTGAACCTATTGAAAACCATATGAGATAATGAAATCCGAAAAGCTCAGTTTGATTTTGTCATTCGAAAGTAGAGTAGGCAAATAACCGAACCACTATATATTGTTGCGTTTGCGATTGATGATGTCTTTCGATTTATGCTTGTGATTTGATTCTTTCATTTTATATGAATGCATGAATAGATTATATGGTAGGTGTTTATTTTAGTGTACACACACTTGATATTTCTATCTCATATCATAGACTACTTTGCACATATAATTGTATCTTTTATAGGCTATGATTTTGGACTCACTTCACTCTATGGCTTTATTGGATTAAATTCGTAAATATTTTAAAAGGTCCTATTACCTCCTTCTATGCTTCTAAGCTTGGTGGAATTTGTGCAATACTTACAATTTCAAGCCCGACCTAAGATGAGCACACTTGGTTTAAGATGGAAATATGGGGCTAAAGGTACATCCAAACCATCCTGATTAATTAAAAGGTACCAATATGTATGTATACACACATAAGCCATGTGATGTATTTACACACACCACCAATAACTTATTTTGGGTTTTGGGGGTGGGTTGGCTCATTTGGCTAAACCCATTAATCAGCTGCATGAGGTAGGTCTGGTGAGGCAGTTTTCAACTTGAGCCCGACCCATTTAATTAAATAAGCTACATTTCTAACACATGCCCGACATGCTAACCATTTAGCTCAGCCCAAACTCACATCAGTAGTGGTCGGCCCATTTGACTCACGGGCCAATCGGACCCGTTGCCATCCTCTAACATCATTATTAGGGTTGTTAATGGATCGGGCTGGCCCTACGGGCTTTTGGGCTTGGCCCGAGTGAGTATCAGGCCCACAGGTCAGGTTCGAGCCTAAAGTGTAAGCCCATTTTTCAAATTGGACGGACTTGGACTAGACTGTTCAAAACCCATCAACCCGGCTCGATCCAAATATATTTTTTTAAATTTAAAATTTAAAATAAAATATTTTACCTCATTTCAAAATTTAAATTTTACTATAAATTTCTTCCTAAAAATTCATCTCTCTCCTAAAGCTCCTTTTATTCTCTATGGTGCTGTTGAATTTTATTTTTTTTCATATATAGAAAAGCTTGGGAGAAAAAGATAATTTCTCTCCGTGTTAAAAGTCGGGCATGCACTGGGTCGGGTTTGGGCCAGGCCTTGCATTTCTATCTTGAACCCGGCCGGGCTACACTATTGCGGCCTATCACGGGCCTAGGCAGGTTTGGACATATGTTGAGAGAGGCGGGCGATTTTCCATTGTCGGCCGGGTCGGGGTAAAGCCTCATTCCTTAGCCCACAGTCTGAGCTGTGCCCGCAATCGTATACGCGTAGGCCCGATCGGTCCATTTCCACCGTTTACGCCTCTTTCATCTATCCTCGCGCGGATGACCCCAGCACTTCTCCCTCTCACCAAATTCAGACAGTTGAAGAGGTAAATCTAGGAAAACCTGCCAACTAGGCAAATTAGAAACAATCACATCCGTTCATTATCTTGGTCCTATTATGGATATCCCAAGATCAATAAACCGTTCAATCCAATCATTATCTGGGCCCTCTTTCCAATATCTAATCTTCACCGTCTCTCTCACCTCTTGACCGAATCATCTTAATTCTTAGACATGACGTCCTTATAGAAAATAATTCCATCCAATATATGGAGCAGATCTCTCACACGTATGCCAAATTGGCACGTGTGCCGCGTTTCACCTCTTCCATATCCCCTCCCCGCGAATCACTTCAGTTTACCATTCGTCCCCATCTCAGATCCTTGGGAGCGGATTAGGTACGGCCCCCGCCTTACTCAACACAGTGCATCACTGAATATGTGGCCCACATTTTTTTATTTATTGTAAATCCAAACCGTTAATCCGTTGTTAAATATAATTTAATGTTATAATAGAAAAAATAAATTATTAAAATCATGATTTGACCACACCATAGGAAATTGTGTTGATTGAACGATCGCAATTAAAAGATTCCGGTAGCCCATATAAATGTTTATCGTAATGTTTACTTTCCATCCAAACTGTTGAAAATATCACACGAAAGTGAAAAAAGGCAAATATCATCTTGATCCATAACTTTTGTGGCTGACAAAATAGTTTTTAATAGCCAGCAAATACTTTTTCATGTGGTGTGGTCCAATCGTGAAATGTAATTTTCTTTATTTTTAAAATAATTATTTAAAATTATATTTAAAAACGTATGGACAGCTTGGATTTACAATAAATGCATCAAGGTGGGCCCCACGGTCAGGGCCGCACCATTTTAGGTGGAACCAGGGCCGCACCTAATCCACTCCCTCAGATCACCTCCTCTCTGCTCTGCTTCTTGCAGCAGCAGTACAAAAATCAAGACCAGAGCCGAGTACATACACCAGCTTCTCTCCGTCTCTTTCCCCCCAAAATCCCCAAAAACCCACGCTACAATCCTCGGCCATGGGCAGCGCCGTACGCGGCCCCCGCAATTCATCCTCGGGCGGAGGAATCCGGGCCTTCTCCTCCTACAGAATCTTCGTCTCCGCAATGCTTACTCTCCTCTTCATCGCCACTCTCTCCGTCCTTCTCTCCTCCACCGCCCCAAATCACGATCCCGTAAAATCGCAATCCTTCCAAATCGCAATCTTTCTCAATCTCCTTTTCACTAACTAATGTTTTTCTCTTTCTTTCTTTCTGTCATTTCTGCAAACAGATCGACGGCTCGTCAGGACGCCAATTGAGCGACGGTGGCCCCGTACGGACCTACGTCAGCCGGACATTCCTGGCCCTCAAATCCGATCCGTTGAAAACGAGATTGGATCTGATCTACAAACAGGCCAGGGATCACATCGGTCTGGTCAATGCCTACGCGGCCTATGCGAGGAAGCTCAAGCTCGACAACTCGAAGCAGCTCAAGATCTTCGAGGATCTCGCGCAGGATTTCACCGATCTTGCATCCAAGCCTTCGTATCGATCTTCGCTGATTGAGACGGATGGCCCGATCGATGAGGACGTGCTCCGGCAGTTCGAGAAGGAGGCGAAGGACCGGATCAAGGTGGCCCGCCAGCTGATCGCTGAGACGAAAGAGTCGTTTGATAATCAGCTCAAGATCCAGAAGTTGAAGGATACGATCTTCGCTGTCAATGAGCAGCTTGCCAAGGCCAAGAAGCTTGGCGCACTCTCCAGCATGATTTCTGCTAAGTCAGTTCCGAAGAGCTTGCATTGCCTCGCGATGCGCCTGGTGGAGGAGCGGGTGGCCCACCCAGAGAAGTACATTGACAACGGGCCACCACCGGCGGAGTTTGAGGATCCGAGCCTCTACCACTATGCGCTCTTCTCCAACAATGTGATCGCCACGTCCGTCGTGGTGAATTCTGCTGTAAAGAATGCAGAGGAGCCATGGAAGCACGTGTTCCATGTGGTCACCGATCGGATGAACCTGGCTGCAATGCAAGTCTGGTTCAAGATGCGGTCTGCTGACGGGGGTGCCCACGTCCAGGTGAAGGCAGTGGAGGACTTCGAATTCCTGAACTCATCCTACGTGCCTGTGCTCCAGCAGCTTGAATCAGTGAACCTGCAGGCAGAGGATGCTGCCCGGGACCCAGCAAACTTGAAATTCGGCCATCCCAAGTACATGTCCCTGCTGAATTACCTACGGTTCTACCTGCCTGAGATGTACCCGAAGCTGCACCGGATCTTGTACTTGGACGATGATGTGGTGGTCCAGCGGGACCTGACAAGGCTATGGAAGATCGACATGGATGGCAAGGTGAATGCGGCAGTTGATACCTGCTTCGGCTCATTCCATCGGTACTCACAGTACTTGAACTTTTCACATCCACTCATTCGGGAGAAGTTCAATCCAAAGGCATGTGCATGGGCCTACGGAATGAATATGTTCGATCTGGATGCTTGGAGAAGGGAGAAGTGCACTGAAGAGTATCATTATTGGCAGAAGCTGGTGAGTTTCCTTTCGATTTCCCATGTATTTTTCTGTTCTTAAACTTCCATGATTAGAGATTTTGAATCTTCCGATTCAGTTCCAAGTATCACAGTTCAAAGCAAACATGCAATTTGAATTTTTACTTATACCATGCTTACATAATTATATAATTCTGCTAGGAGAACTGTGGAACTTGGTGAGGTTTCTTCCACTCATCTTCTCCATTTTGTTATTAAAATTTGATGATTTGTAAATCAAATCTTATTATTGGGTTCGAACTAAATAGATAATTGATTCCAAATCTAACTCGATTGTTATTTGACATATGCAATTTTCTCAGGTGCGTGTACAAGGCAGCTCATGTACACAGCACACATTTGCCAGCCTGGCCAACAGGCACAATATCCAAGCTGTCCATCAGATGGGTCTGACTGTGTAGATGTTCTTGCACAAAAATAAATCTGGTCCATTCAGCAGGTGGACCAATTTTTTTTCAGCCACATATTTTTGACATAAAATCTGGCCCACCTGACAAGTAGATGTCCTGAGTCTCTTGCAAGAGCATCTACATAGTGGGTACTCAGATGAATGGTTTGGCTACCAATGTGCCATGTTGGCCAATGTGTGGCATGTACATGAGCTGCCTTGTATATATGCATGTAAGCTTAGCAAAGCTCTTGACATATATTTGCTTAGATGAATAATACACAGTTCTGTACTAGTATAACTTCATGAGCTTCCTTCCACTCAGCTATACAATTTTGTTGTTAATATCAGTAGTGTATGATTCAACTCTTATGATCAACTTCTTGTTTCTTAGGAATGATTTGTAATTCAACTTGAATCTTATTTGACAAAATTCAATTATCATCATAATCTAAGCCTTGCCCAAACTAATTGGGGTTGATTATATGAATCTTGTTCCACCGTCAAGCCCTATTTGACAAAAGTCGATGTTATGTTAATTTTACCACAACACCCCCCCCCCAACACACACACACACACACACACACACTTGTATATATATTGGGATGTTATGTGGCTAAATTCACAATTTTGAATAGGTTTGAAAGTTAGTTTGTCTTATGGATCGAGGTTGATGACATGGAGCTTGACAATGTATGGCAATATAGCTCGTATGATTCAGTTCAAACTTCTTAGAAATGATTAACAATTCAAAGTGAGTCTTATTTGACAAAAACCTTGCATGCACGAATTATATGATTCTGTCAGATCAATGCTGTGGAAATTGAAATGTAAAATCGTTGGGGATCAACTCAAGTCAATTATAAATTATAAGAATTTTGTGATTCTTTAGGCAATTAAGAAAATATTGTAAGTATTGGAAAACTCAAAGCAAAGAATACAAGACACTAAAAAATCACAACATTAAAATCAGTTCTGACTTCTATTTCTATCTAGGTCCAAACAAAACACCAATGCAAAATCTCACATAGAGCTATTTTGGCTATGAACGGCCAGTTTATTTCATCACATCTGCAAGTTGAGACCACTCAACAAGCTTTCTTTCCCAATATCCATCCAACATATGTTCAGGGGATGAATAGAAACAGATTTGCCTTTCTTTCCTTTTATTTCCAGTGGTTCTTCTGGAAAGCTTTCCCATTGCTCTTCCCACTCATCACCACTTCAATCGTTCCCAGCATGTGACCAATTCACCAGATTCCTTCTCATACCTCCTGCTGCTCACGCTAAAAAGCGCTTCCCCTCTTGTAAAATGGCTTGCAGAACTGAAATGCAGCTTTGAGCTAGCAGTGGCAGATAACGTGGGAGGCAAGATACTGCCAAATCAAGGGTCATTGTTAGGAGTAATTTCTGTGCTGGACGAAATAGCTGCAACAAATTAAGTTGACTTGAGGACAATTAAAGTATTTATAAACCTGCTGGGTGCACCTAGTTGTTGTTGCCAACTCTGATCAGCAGCATTACTGCTTTCAGTCCGGTGGGAGTCATCCCAACCTTCCCACAGTTGAAATCAGATAGAAATTCGTCAGGAAGACCTTTAAACGCCACACTAGTATAAGCAAAAACAAGCTTAGAATTTTAGTAAAATTTTCGTTGTTGACTGAGATAAAATGAAGCTTTGAAACTGTGTTCACACAATGAAACCCCAAATGACAACACAAGAAATGAAAAACAATCACTCTCTTTTTGTTTTCGGAAAACAACAGTTGGAGATGATCTTAAAAATTAAAACCCAGACTGTGTCTAGAACTGTTTCTGTCAGTTGTTATGTCTGAAATGGTCCAATTGTCGGTCCAGCTGGTCAGACCATGGCATCTACTTTATACTTAATCATACAACAAAAACATTTGTAGTAAAGCAGTTAGGATTACGATTTCCTAGGTAGGAGGTTATTTGGTTTTTATTCTACCCAGCTCCATGATTTTTTCTGTCTAAACTTTAAAAAGAAAGCAGTTGACCAGTTGACCTGCCTAGTTCAGCACCTAAGCTGAATGCTTGGACCAGCTGGACCGATTCTGATTTGCTCGATCAGTGTTATCTGGGTTTGAAAACACTAGTTGGAGGTGTTGGGTGTTGACCCCCATACACTTGCATGCCAAGCAGGCACTCCCAATAATAATAATAATAATAATAATAATAATATATAAAGCAGTTATACAACACAAACCATCAAATAATAAGTTGAGGCCTATTACTTAAAGTTAAGACCAAATCCGGCAACTACAATATCAAGAAGATAAAGACGACCTTTTCTTTTTTACTTTTTTATCAATAGATAAAGGGTAATCGATAACCTAATCATATGTTTTAGAATACCCCCTCCCATTTGGTTCCCTGATTTCGAAGAAGCTCATACGAAGAATAAAATAAACATGGGGACACCATCTGGGCCCCATGGGAATAAAACATGGGGAATAAAACAAAGATGGCATTCTTCCAATTTTTTGAAATGTTGTGAAGAGGGATGTGCTAGACTTTATCAACGATGTCTTCGAGAAGGGTCGTCTAGCTCCGGTTTATGGTGCGTCTTTTATTGCTATAATTCCAAAAGTAGGAGCAGATTGTCTAAAAGACTTTTGCGCAATCCACCTTATGGAGCTTGTATAAGATTTTGGCATAAATACTTGCTTCTCGTTTTCGTGAGGTGATTGTTGATGTTATTTCAAAAAATTTAAGGGCATTCGTGAGAGGTCATCAAATCCTGAATAGCGTTCTAATAGCCCACAAGTGCTTAGACTCCAAATTCAGAGAAAAGAAGTAGGGGGTTATTTGCAAGCTGGACATCGAGAAGGCTTATGATCACATTGAGTGGGATTTCCTCAACTATATGTTCTAGAGGATAGGATGTAGGGATAAGTGGAGAAGATGAATTCAGGCTTGTATTGGGTTCGCTGCTTTTTTTGGTACTTGTTAACAAGCTTCATAAAGGCTTTTTCAAGCCTTCTAGGGGTTTCCGCCAAAGGGATCTGTCATCCCCATTTCTCTTCTTGATTACGGCAGAGGCTTTCAGGTTGGATGTCAGCAAGAGGCCAAGAGACCAATCTCATTAATGGGTTCCAAGTGTCCAGGATGGAAGAGCCCATTTAACACCTCCAGTTCGGCAACGACACCATCATATTGGGCAACAAGGATCCTTTCATGATGGATAATGTTTGCAAGTTATTGTGTGCTTCGAGGCGGTTTCTAGCTTGAAGGTTAATTTGGGTAAGAGCGAGCTTCTAGGCATTCATCTACCTAAAGATGGGATACTCTTTCTAGCTTTGATTTTTGATTGCAAGGTTGGGTCCCTCCCATCATCTTACCTGGGGCTCCCTTTGTGCATTGGAAATCCCGCCACACATCTTTGGGACAAGGTGATAGAAAGAAAATTATCCAATTGGAAGAGCCAGTAATTTTCTTTTGGGTACTTCGTGTCGCTCTTCAAATGCCCATTTGTAAGCCGGTTAATGAGGGAAGGCCGGTCTAAGGGATCTTGGTAGTATGAACTGCGCTCTTGTCAGAAAATGGCTATGGTGTTTTGGGATCGAGGAAGGGTCTTTCTAGATGGAAATCATTGCTAAAAAGTACGTTTTACAGGCAGGGAGATCTTCTAACACTTGGAAGTCCATCATGTCCCTCAAATCAGAGTTCAAGAAAGGTATCTTCTTTTTTATAGGTGACGGGTCTAGAGTTAGATTTTGGGAAGATGTGTGGTGCGGTGATTTGCCCCTATCTGAAGTTTTTCTTAGTTTGGCTCGGTTGGCAACTTCCAAGGACATCAAAGTGGCACAGTGCTTTTCTGCCAATGGTTGCATAGCTTGTTGGACTCCCCCATGCAGAAGGGATTTGACAGATCCAAAGGTGGAAGAGCTTATTTCTCTTTTGGATCGGCTTCCCTCCCGGTGGAGGTGACAAAATGGTGTGGAAAGCTCATAGCTCCAGTCGTTTCTTGGCAAGCTCTTTCTATAACATGATCCAGCCTACCGTAGTAGGTGTTCTAGGATGTCACGCTTATCACCTTTGGTCCTATGGTATTCCCCTCAAGGTTGCCATACTTGATTGGTGGAAAGAAAGAAAGTTTTGACAATAGACAATTTGCAAAAGCCATCCATTATCTCCCTAACATGTGCTCTTTATGCAAGTAAGCGAGGAGACAATTGATCATCTTTTCATATCCTGTCCTTCAACGCTCAAGGTGTGGTCTCACCTCCTCTTCTTCAAGACGTCATGGGTTATGCCAAGTAACGTTAGAGGTCTTCTTTAGGCGTGGCATGGGGGAGGCTCTTGTAGAAAGGAAGGGACTCTTTGGTATTTGGTCCTCCCAATGGATTGGTGAGCAACTTGGGCCAAGAGAAACATGTGCTGTTTTCATAATGTTTCATCCTCGGCTGATGTGGAGATCGCAAATGTTAAGACTTTTGATTTTTAACGGGCTTCTCTGTTGAAGAATCCTGATTGTTTTCTTTTCAAAGGGTACAAAGCCACCATCTACTTGAGATAAAAATAAAGCAAAATGAAAAAGTAATAACAAACAAAAACAAAACAAAACAACAACAAAAAAAAAAAAAAAGAAAAAAAAAAAACAAAGATGCAGTACAATTTGTGATGCACATCAGAGTTTGAATGGTAAATTATAACATCTGGATCATAGAATCATAGGATTCATCTAAAAAACGACTCCAGTGATATGGGATGTCAATCACAAGCTGTTACAGTAAATCCTGCCACAGGCAAGGTCAAGGAATCAATTGGCACCACATGTCATGATCTCAAATATCATGACTATAGGATTTTCACAGTGAGGGTCATAATACATTGAGGCTCGATTCTTGAGGATGGATAGTTTAAAAGTTTGTTTTCTCCATGGGTACCACAAAGCTTCTCTCCTAAAAATGCCTACTTTTATTGTGTCTTGTTTCTTGAATCCTTTTCAAGCATTTGTGGCTTCTATTATAGAAGCTGTACAATGAGACATTTCCTGCATCCATTTCTCACATTGCTTCCCGCCATTTGTTTCGCAGTTTGGTAGCTGTGGTTTTTATCTAATATAACAAAGGATGACAAAATGCAGTTGAATATAATATCCGAAGATGAATTCTCTACTGCAAGATTCATTGGTCTTTATTGTCGATACAGTTATAGCATCAATGCATGTTATTGCTATGTGAATTTGTAAATTAGTTAAAATTTGGTGTGAATTCTTATAATATGGTTTATTTGCTGATGCAATGTATTTTTTTCATATTATTACATGTTGAAAGAAATTGTTGCAACTTCTTACCCAATTAGAATTTTCAAAAAAAAAAAAGAAAGAAAGAAAGAAAAGAAAAATTCCGATCCAATTATAAGTTCCATCTTAACCCTTTTAAGTTTGTGGTGTAATTTCTATCTGTAATCTAATGAATGTTCGGTTGAACCCTGAGAGTAAGAGATTTCTACTTCTTGCAGAATGAGGATCGGACATTATGGAAAATGGGTGCACTTCCACCAGGTCTGATTACATTTTACTCGACAACGAAGTCATTGGACAAATCATGGCATGTGCTCGGGCTTGGGTACAATCCAAGCATAAGCATGGATGAGATTCGCAATGGTGCAGTTATACATTTTAACGGGAACATGAAACCATGGCTCGACATCGCAATGAATCAGTTCAAGCACCTCTGGACCAAGTATGTTGACTATGAGATGGAGTTTGTGCAGGTGTGCAATTTCGGCCTCTAGGTGACAACTCTCTCACTTTCTTTGAAGAGGTATGCCAAAATAACCTGAGGCCATACTGATTTTACACTGTTTCCAAATGTCCTTGATCAAATTTCTTCAAGGCTTCTCTGTTAGTAATAGTGTTCTCTTTTAAATTATTCATTAGGAGTTGTTGAAGTCCTACGATTCAATTTCAATCCCACAGAGAAGTATTCATGATTCTACGTTAATCTGTTGACAGAAATCCTACATGAATCGTAAGATTCGGTAAAATACGAAATGCGCATATAATGTTGTTATATTTAACTGTTTTATTGTAAGTTTTTGTCTTGTGTATTGAAGGGGGTGAAATGGAATTGCATGTTTGGCATTCTGAGATTGTCTTCCATCTAATGTTTTGTTGTTCTGATGCTCTGTTGAGTGTGGTTGAAGTCCTTTTGTTCATTTTGAGTTTCATATTAGACAATCCACGACCTGACATGAATCTTGTTTGGCCGATACTTGAATCATCAGAGCCCCTCAAAAAATCAAATTGAATATATCCAGATTTTTCGTCTTTTCATGTGTCGGTTTTTTTTTTTTTTTTTTTTTTTTTTGGGGGGGGGGGGGATAGCACTTTAGCTATGGTGTTACGGAGGAAATGTGGGCCTGTTGATACGTTCACAGAATCCAATCCAACCTGTCCATAAGATGTGTCGCCTCCGAAAACCTCCATGGCACTAAAATCAGCCTAATTCTAAACTTAGATGGCCCACAGCATAGGGAATATAGTGGGAGGGAACTCACCATTGATTAGTGTGGGAGCGGCCTGCTATGTTTTGCATATATAATCAAGGCCATTCAGACCCTTTTTCCAGTCCAGATGAAGAGTCAGGCGAAAATTCATGCTGTTTTGTGACTCAGGTGGGCCCCTTTGAAATTCAAGGTTGGGTTCCCTTTGCTGTGACCCACCTTAGTTTTGGATGAGGTTGAGTTCTGGATCCTACAGGTTGGGTTCCCTTTGCTGTGACCCATCTGATAGACAGGCTGAATTTTGAATCAGCCCCACATTTGCCCGGTACCACCCTAAGCTTCTGGTGGGACTGGTACCCCTCTAGCCCGCCCCTTCCTGTTTATGTTGTGATTTGGAGCTACACACACACACACACACACACACACACACACACACACACAGAGTCATTCTGATGGCCTGTGTTTCACCCAGACATTGGAACTATGCACAGGAATTTTCTAAATTAACTGAAATTTGACAGGGAATATTAAAATGTAGTTGATTTTATCCTCCTTCTCTGAACTTTGGGAATTAAAGAGAATATATGTGAATTAAAGTTTGGGAAGTATGAGGAAGCCTTAAATATTGAATTTGATCCAACCAAATGCTATTTTAGTTATGATCTGATTCAATTTTCCTAATCTTCCTTCAGAGGTTTGCTAAGCCCTCACATGTGGGGTCCCACCCATCCACAAGCAAGCAGATGTGGCACGTGTGTGAGGTTTGAATTGTTTCCATCTGGCGGTCACCCTATTAAGATCTTCTGGCCTAAAAACCAGGCCGTCTCATCCCTCATGTGGACCATGATGTACAAAACAAATGGGTTCTGGCATCCATTTCTTTTGCACACTGGCCCAGTGATGAGTGTATCAGCCTGATTTGCTAGGCCAGACAATCTGAACAGCGGGGCCCACCTGATGTTGTGCTCAAAGGGCACGTGTGCCATGTTAGCATGTTTGTAAGTTGATTCGTGAACTTTGCCAACTTCCCTCATCCTTCATATGCAAGTTGAATTTGTGAAGTAATTTCCATTCTCTAGCATTTCCTTCCCCACAGAACTATGTTAACAGAGATGCCTGGGCTTTTTATGCTCAGTGCATCGGCATCAACCTGAAATAATACTGTCATCGGTACTGGAAAGTCATTCTGTTATTTTCAAACTGGATGCTATGGTGGAGAGGAAAAACCAGAATATGGTAGAGCCATTTAGCTAGAGCACTCGTTGCAAGGTGATGTGTCGATGGTGTCTCCATTCAACAATCAATGGCAAATGGTTGGTTCATAGACTGGACGATCTCAACCATCTGAACAGTGGCCTTCAAAGCAATTGTAGTGCAGAAAGACAGCTAACGGCCAACATAAGGAGAGTGAAGAGGACGTAATGGCTATGATCGTCCAAATGCCATCCATCATGAGACTCATTGCATCCCGGCGCATTTACTATAGAGTGATGGCTCTACCATATTCTGACTCTACAGCATGATCTCCCATGCTCTAAATGATACACTGAGATGGGGAGTTGAATCACCATTGCTTCGTATCATGTCCTTAACTAATATCTGATCTACACATCATGGGCAATGGGTTCTCTCTTCTTTTCTTTTTTTTTTTTCTTTTTTTTTTTTGTTAGTTAATCATGCAACACACCCACCCAGTTAATCGCGGTACACACCCACCCGGTCAGTCATACGTCGCACCCACTAGTGCGGTTAGCAGCGGGAGGTGTTTCACTACCCTGATGGGTTTCGATACCTAGACCTCTTGTTGAAACTCCTTAGAGTCTTCCAAGGAGGTAAAGGCTCCGAACCCAAGGGGCAATGGGTTCTCTAAAACCCCAAATTCCCAGGATATCTGTAGTTTGAAATTTCAAGCCTGGTAACTGAAGGTGATTGATTTTTTTGAAGGATCCGAGTAATGAATGTCATACTACAATACAAAATCCACTCCATGCAATGCATTCACTGATGCTTCATTGAATCCTAAATACTCTAAACTTGAAATGAAGAAATGGTAAGAGTTGAGCAAGTGAAAGGAAAGAAAGAATACAGAGCTGTAGAGCAGCTGTTTCACATCTCCGCCGATTTTTAAAGCCTTCGCAGGGCCTTGACCTATTTTTTGTGGACGGTTTGGTCTATGCAGTCTTACCTGTTCAGCTAGGAGAACTGGCAGCTAAGCTGCCGTGAGCCTACTGTTTAGAGTATTTTACGACATGGATTTTCTCCTATTATCTTCTTAGAAGCAGATTACTAAGGAAAGCTAAATGGCTAATGCAAGAATTGAGATTGGTCTAAGGTATTCAGTAACTGTAGTTACTGTTACGATACAGGCTGCGATGGTTGTTATGGCCATTTTTTTAGCTGTATCCTAAATACTATGCTGGCTTTTCGCTATCACCTAGCAGTGGGAATGAGTTTCTAGTTTTTATGGTCTTTAAAACTGTGGACATTCATTTCTCCCCGAGGGAGGAAAGATACAAGGCGGCCGTTGAAGGTGAATACATGCAGAATCCATGTAAAAATGGAATGCAAAACAAATTAACAATGGAAGGAAAATTAGATTCAGGTTTTCCATTGAGGATTCCATGGTTACTTTTCTTTATCCATAGTTTAATTTTGCACTGCTGAACAGTGAAAAATGCTGATGTGTCCAAATGGATGGACAGCTGCACCTGCCGGCCCATCTCAGATATTGTGTATTTTTTAAAGAGAGGCTGAAGAAGCCTTTGAAAAATTGGCTGAACCATGAAATGAGTACATCATAAAACGGAAGCTAAAAAATTCTTCAGTTGAAAAACAAGAAGAAAAAATCTAAAATAAAATTATGAACCCCACAAAATATCATTTTACTATTTTGTCCCGAAGAAGCGAAGATTTTGCAATGACTTCAATATCATTTTGATATTCAAACCTTGAGGTGAGCTACAGGTTCACCAAAGAAAATATTGTAAATGGTGGCCAAGAGAATGGGTCACCTGCAGCCTGCTGCTTTCAAGCTCGTCATTCAGTCCAATCTTTCCCGCTCACAGGCCATTTTTGCAGGACATCCACCATGCAGAGGACAAGCCCCACCATGAAGATCACGTGGCACAAAAATCAGGCAGTCCCGGCTCATCAGGTGGACTCAACATACAGGTTTGGCCCTCTTAATTAGTGGATTGGCCTTGCTTTCTAGATGGGTTATCTTCACGACGGGGCACGCATGACCAGGTGTCTTGCACAAGTGGCTTGTTAGTATGAAAGATGGGGCTGCATGTCTGATTAGTTAGCATCGGTGTTGCTATAAGTTTTGTTGGACAGGGATATGGAAACAATATCGATATCATCAATACTATCACCGATAACCGGAAATGTGACGAAATATTGGGGAAACATGAGGAAAACGGTGAAACTTTTCAGTAAAACTTTAGGAGATGCTAAAATATACAATTTTTTTATTATTTTGAAAGATGATATATTAGAAAAGGCCGAAGCCACCTAGTTGAGGTGCAAGTATGTCTTTCTCAAAGAATTCTTGCATGAAACCAATGACATCTCCTTTCAAGCACTCTTAAAATCTCTGAAAAAATGCTAACGGGAAACCATCCATCCTAAGAGCCTTATCATTGCCCAATTCTTCCACTGCTTTCTTGATTTCATCTTCAGAAAAAGGTTGTTCCAACAAGTTTGCTTCTTCATACGACAAAGAATCAAAATTCAAATTATCGAGTACCGACCTAATATTCTTATCCTGAGATAAAAGATCTGAGTAGAATTTAACTATAGAATCACGAATGTCTGACTTCCCCTCAATCTTTTGACCATCCACCACTAATGAAGAGATCTTATTTACCTGAGCTCTCACACTTGCTGTCGCATGAAAGAACTCTCCCGCTTTCAACTAAATTGCCCTTGACCTTTGTCGCCATTTGATCTCCTCCTCTCTCACCCTAGCATTATATTTAGCTCTTACACTTCCCTTCAAGCCTTTTCCACTTCCAATAACTCCCTTTCCTCTTCTTTAGAGTTAAACCATTGAATTTTGAGAAGCATTTTTGTCAATTTCCGTCTCTCGACCGAAAAGAACATCCTTTTCAATCCTTTATCTTCTGCTTTAACCACTTTAATTTTTGGAATAGAGAAAAACTAGAATCCCACTCGACTGAAAATGAAGACCATCATTCGACAATCTTTAACCCAAAACCTTCAATTTCTAATCACGCTAAGTAAAAACAAAAAGGCGTAGGTCCTCAGTCCTCGTCATCAACTTCCAAAAGAACCAGACCATGATCTGAGAAAGGCTTCGAAAGGCCCCTTTGACTAATCATTAGATATTTCTTTGCTCAATTAGGAGAAATAAGGAACCTATTTAACTTGCTCATAAACAGAGATGCTTGCCCATTCGACCATGTGAACTTAGCTCCTCCTAAAGGAAGATCCATCATCTTTTTTTGGAAAATCCAATCTAAATTTTTTTTTCATATTTTTAGTAATCCGACCTCCATTAGACTTTTCGTGAATCTCCCTTATAACATTGAAATCCCCTCCCAAGCACCAAGGTAAGTCCCACCTCTTACAACAGGAGTCCAACTCTATCCACAAATCATTGCGAAATTTAGATTTACATGGCCCATACACTGAAGAGAAACACCATCTGAATCCAGACCCCTTATCTTTTAGCACCACTGAAACCATGTATTTACTGATCTAACTATCCTCTTTTAACCAAATATCCGTATTTCAAATCAACAACATACCCTTAGCCCCCCCATCCGCATTTGCCGCGAACCACTGACTCTTGTTGCCCCACCATATAGAATTGATCATGCTTTGGGAAGTTTTCGGCCATTTTCTTTCCCGCAATGCCACCATCTGAATTTTATACCTTCTACAGAAATCTTTTAATTGCCCTCTTTTCTGCGCACACCCAAGCCTCAGCACATTCCATATTAAAATCTTCATTTAACGGTTTTTTATCCCTCCTGCCTCCCAACTGCTGCAACTATTGCTCTGACCATTAGACTACCCCTGACTTCTCTGCACTCTATATATTTTTCGTTGTTTCTGACCTATTTAGGATAAGGGGTCTCTTCTACCCATTCAAAATATGAAATGTAATCCTCCAGTCTATCCCCAAAAGTCACTCCCACCAAACTCAACACCTCCATCGTAACTATCTTAATCATTTTCATACTTTAGGCCACAGGAATTCTACCAACCTGCAACTGCCTCTCCTCTACCTGACTGGGATTATCCAGAACAAGGCTCGAATTGTGCTTCTCAATGCTTGTTGCAACATGTCTGATAGCTAAAGGGGTTACCGACTCTGGACTAACACTGTTGCCCAAACCGCGTTCAACCAGACTCCTCTGACCCATAACCCCTTCTATATTGTCAGGATCGTCCATTCCTTCCAACTACAGTGATGTTACTGTTATATATCATTACCTGTCCACAGGACGCTCCCATCTACATCTCTGTCAGAAGGACTCTCTATGATTTGTTTGACCTGACATGAGTGTCGAATTAAAGGGTCGAACCGGGAGTACTTGGCCTCGAACTATTCATCAGGCAGGCTAACACGCTATCCTCTTCTCTCCTCGGAGAGTTAATGGCCTCAATGGACCAAGTTGTATAGAAAGTAGGATCATCTAAGAAGCACGTCTGATCATGTAACAGAAGCAATAACTATCGAGGTTCGCTTCACTGTTTTGATAAAGAAGCTAAGAGCCCCGAGTCTCAAGCCGCTGTTCTTGGAGCCTCGCATCCGGGATCGCTAACAAGCCTCGCCGCCAGAAGATCTTCGCACGTGGGTGGGGACTTAAGTCATTCCACATGTGTAACCTCTTGATGGATATACCCACGTGAAAACGAATGCCCACACGTTTCAAGAGCTTGAAACGCCTCTCGATTTACAAATGTCGAAGAGGTAATAATACGTCCTGAAAAGCTTCCACATGTCTGCAAGCCATTCGCTAGAGGAACAACTTTATCGTCCCCCTCATAAATGTCTTCCCCACATGTCTACCTATCTTCTCTCACTTCTCCACATGTTTGCTTATGAAAAGATACTCTCGCACCCTCTTTCTTCCTGCTCATAGCAAGCAGACACGTCCTCTCTTTGGAGTTATGTATTCCATTCGAGTATGTTACAGAACACCACCGTCTTCATTGCTTCTGACAAACTCCAAACCCTTTCGAAGACCTTCTCCGCCACGTTTCTTCAAATCGAAAAATTCTTGAATCATTGCCACCCCCTCAGCTTTGTCGTCCCGACTTTTAGTCCTATCGAAATCGAAAATACTGACATTTTCTTTTTTCTGACTCTGATTCTAGTGAATCTCAACTCTTCGCTATTATCAATGCGGCTATCAATAGACACCATCGACCCTATATAGGCTCTAATGTCTTTGAGCACATCATCAATCCATAGCTCTAAGAGAATATACCAGACTTCATACCAATGTTCCTCTCATCCAAAGATCGACCATTCTTACCATCTGTAAATCTCTCTAACAAGATCGCCTAATCTCGACTTGCATGCCATAATAACCCTTTTTGTATGTTCCTAGCATCCTAAATAAATCAATGTTGTGTTTTCATTGAGCAATTTAATAAGCACATCTTCTTCCTCAATACCTTCACTTATTTTTAGAAGCCACTGTAACAATTCCATGTCTGGAGCTCCTGACCTCACCACTGCTACCAAACAGAACTCGAAAGATTGCAATGATTCATGCAGAACCTTCTATTGAATTCTCACTTTTGGGCCTTCTTTTGTTTGAACTTTATAAACCTTTATGTTTTCTATGTTCTCTTGAGATTTAGTCCCATCTATTCTTTCATTAGAAGTATTCAACACTGCTTCTTTGAAGAATTTTCTTAATTTTGTTCCAGATACTTGCTTGATAGATTCTGAACTTTTTAACCCTTTCTGCTTAAGCATTTCCTGTAAATTTGTTTTCAAAATTTCTAGACTATTATCTTTTTTTTCTGCCTCTGGTTTGATAAACCTTTCTTGTTCATACCTCACATTCTGCACTTTTAATTTCTTACCCCCAAAACTCTCACCATTAAATTCAGGTACTGCTATTGCAAGTTCCCCGTCCGAACTCATTCAAACAAAAGCAAAACCTCTGCTCACGCCTCGGCGCCAGAAGATCTCTGCATGTGAGTGGCGACTTAAGTCGTTCCACTTGTATAACTTCTTGATGGATATACCCACGTGAAATGAATGCCCACACATTTCAAGAGCTTGAAACGCCTCTCGATTTGCAAATGTCGAACAGGTAATAATACCTCCTGAAAAGCTTCCACGTGTTTGCAAGCCATTCGCTGGAGGAACAACTTTATCCCCCCCCCCCGTTTGCCTATCTTCTCCACGCGTTTGCTTATCAAAAGATGCTCTCGCACCCTATTTCTTCCCACTCATGACAATGAGACATGTCCTCTCTTTGGAGTTACGTAGTCCATTGGAGTATGGATTCAGAACGCCACCATCTTCATTGCTTCTAACAAACTCCAAACCCTTTCGAAGACCTTCTCCGGCACGTTTCTGTAGATAAAAAAAATTCTTCAATCACGGTAAACCCCTCAGCTTTGTCGTCCAAACTTTTTGTCTATCGAAATCGAAAATACTAACAGCTTCTTTTTTTTACTCTGATTCTACCGAATCTCGGCTCTTCGCTATTATCAGTGCTGCTATCAATAGATACCACCGACCCTGATTTCTCTGAGCACATCATCGATCCATAGCTCTAAGGGAATATACCATATTTCATACCAGTGATCCTCCCATCCAAAGATCGACCATTCTTCCCATCTATAAATCACTGTGGCAAGATCGCCTAATCTCGACTTGCATGCCATAATAACCCTTTCTGTGTTCCTAGCATCCTAAAGAAATCAACGTTTTGTTTTCGTGGAACAATTTTATAAGCACATCTTCTTCCTCAATACCTTCACTTATTTTTAGAAGCCACTGTAACAATTCCATGTCTGGAGCTTCGGAACTCACCACTCCTACCAAACAGAACTTGAAAGATTGTAAGGATTCATGCAGAACCTTCTCTTGAATTCTCACTTCCGGGCCTTCTTTTGTTTGAACTTTATAAACCATTATGTTTTCTATGTTCTCTTGAGATTTAGTCCATCTATTCTTTCATTAGATGTATTCAACACTGCTTCTTTGAAGGATTTTCTTGATTTTGTTCCCGATACTTGCTTGATAGATTCCAAACTTTTTTACCATTTCTGCTTAAGCATTTTCTGTAAATTTGTTTTCGAAATTTCTAAACTATTATCTTTCTTTCTGCCCTATGGTTTGATCAACATTTCTTGTTCGTACCTCACATTCTGCACTTTTAATTTCTTACCCCAAAACTCTCATCATTAAATTCACGTACTGCTATTACAAGTTCCCCGTCCGAACTTATTCGAACAAAAGAAAACCTCTACTCATGCCTCGACGCCAGAAGATCTCTGCTTGTGAGTGGAGACTTAAGTCGTTCCACGTGTGTAACTTCTTGATAGATATACCCCCGTGAAAATGAATGCCCACACGTTTCAAGAGCTTGAAACGCCTCTCGGTTTGTAAATGTTGACGAGGTAATAATACCTCCTGAAAGCTTCCAAGTGTCTGCAAACCATTCGCTAGAGGAACGACTTTATCGTCCCCTCATAAATGTCTTCCCCATGCGTCTACCTATCTTCTCTCACTTCTCCACATGTTTACTTTTCAAAATATGCTCTCGCACCCTCTTTCTTCCCACTCATAGTAAGAAGACACATCCTCTCTTCAGAGTTACGTAGTCCATTGGAGTATGGATTCAGAACGCCACTATCTTCATAGCTTCTGAAAAACTCCAAACCCTTTTGAAGACCTTCTCCAGCACATTAATGCAGATCGAAAAAATTTGAAATCACGGTAACCCCCTCAGCTTTGTCATCCTGACTTTTAGTCCTATCGAAATCGAAAATACTAACAATTTCTTTTTTCTGACTCTGATTCTAGCGAATCTCAGTTCTTCGCTATTATCAGTGCGACTATCTATAGACACCACTGACCCTATACAGGCTCCAATTTCTCTGAGCACGTCATCAATCCATAGTTCTAAGGGAAATACTAGATTTCGTACCAGTGCTCTTCCCATCCAAAGATCAACCATTCTTCTCATTTGTAAATCTCTGTGGCAAGATCACCTAATCTCGACTTGCATGTCATAATAACCCTTTCTGTGTGTTCCTGGCATCCTAAAGAAATCAACGTTGTGTTTTCATGGAGCAGTTTAATAAGCACATCTTCTTCCTCAATACCTTCACTTATTTTAAGAAGTCACTGTAACAATTCCGTGTTTGGAGCTCCTGACCTCACTACTGCTACCAAATAGAACTCGAAAGATTGTTAGGATTCATGTAGAACCTTCTCTTGAATTCTCACTTTTGGGCATTCTTTCTCTCTGAACTTTCTTAATCATTATGTTGTCTATCTTCTCTTGAGATTCAGTCCCCTCTATTCTTTCATTAGATGTATTCAACATTGCTTCTTTGAAGGATTTTCCTGATTTTGTTCCTGATATTTACTTGATAGATTTCGAACTTTTCGACCCTTTCTGCTTAAGCGTTTCCTATAAATTTATTTTCAAAATTTCTAGACTATTATCTTTCTTTCTTCCCTCCAGTTTGATATACCTTTCTAGTTTGTACCTCGCCTTTTGCACTTTTAATTTATTACCCCCCAAACTCTCACCATTAAATTCACGTGCTATGATTGCAATTTCCCCTGTCCAAACTCATTCGGACGAAGGCGAAACCTCTGCTCATGGTCAATTTCCTCTTATGCGACATCACAAACTCCACAACAATCCTTACGGCTAAGAATATCCTTTCAAAATTAACTAGTCTCCACGCTTCCAGAAACCCTTCGACAAAAAGTGTTGGATACGCTGCGAGAAATCTTTTCTTCTTCCATATTTCTTTTTTTTTCTTCTTGATATTATCTCCCGTTCTCCCGCAATATCCCCCTTTTCACCGAATCTATCTTCCTCAGTTGCTGAATCGACATGAACTCCCTTCCCTCAATCTGCCTCCCTAAAACATACATATTTGCATATTTAAGAATTAAAAAGAATACAAAATGAATACATACATAATAACTTCCCATTTAATGGGAGCCTAAAAGCATGTGTTGTCATAAGAAATCAATCCATCCATCCCATATATCTATCAAACCATCCCATTTATCCATCCAACTATCCAACTTTTCATCCAAATGTCCATCAATATTTTAGAATATTGGTAACACATGATATTTTGTCAAGAAATTATTAATAATTGCAAAGGAAATGACAAATTATGGTCTCAAGATCACCATCTCAAGATCACCCACATTGCGAATGATAATATCACAATAGTATCAATATTATTGTCAACAATTTGAACACGCTATACAGCCATGCACCAAAAAAATTGAAATGAAATTCTTTTTTAAATATATCAGGACATTTGTAATATTATTGAAATATTGCCAATACACTAACGATACAAGCGTCCATTGTTTTAAATATCGACAATATCGGCCAATATATCCCACAATATATCTTGTATCCCACTTGTGCAATACGAAACGCACAGGTAATGCCGATATATCTCACATGTTCGATTTGGTGAGCATTTTTAATTTCTGATCCCTTTTTTTGTTGAAATTATGTTAAATCGGTGTCAAATGGTTACAAATCCATTGGTTCTTCATGTTTTACATTAAAAAAAAAAATCATGGAGTTGGAGCTTTGATTTCGATATCCCTTAGTTCTTCATGTTCTCCTTTTTTTTGAAATTTTCATTCAATTAGCTATCAATTGAGACTAATTTCAGGTATTTAGGAGTATTTGATGAAATGATCATCACATGCACTCTAATTTTGAAATGATTGTAGGTCGTTCGATTTGAGGGAAATTGGAGAAAATTTGAAATTTCCCCAATTTCTCCCAAATTGCTTGTAATATTTCTCTCCAAACATGAAATCAAGCATGTATGAGGGCTGATCTACTGATTTGTTAAGTCCTTCTTAATTTTTGGAAAATAAAATTCACTTTTTAATTAAAATTTAATAAAAACATTTATTAAAATATTTTTTTCAAAATTTCCCTTCGAGCAGCTATCAATTGAGACTAATTTGGAAGTATTTAAGAATGTTTGATGAAATGATCATCACATACACTCTAAATGTTATGAATTCAATTTGAATATAGTTGCATTAGTTCAATCAAATAGCACATAGCTTAGGACTCTATACAAAGGAAACCTATTATGTACACTTTTTTTTAAGATGTTATAATTTAAAATTGTGTATTAAGGTCTTTTTTAATAACCCCTAAAGTTTCATTGAAAAATTCAACCATTTTTCCATGTTTCTCAAAAAAGTGAGATAAATTACCCAATATAAATGATATATCCCATGCAATAGCCAATACATATCTGTACATATCTGTATCCCAAGGGTGCAATACGTAAAACCATACAGATATTTTGATCACTGCAAGTGATACATGAAATTTACTCAACGGAAAATATTAACGATACATTGGTGATATCGATACATATGCTATTCTTAGCAATACATCGCCAGTACATGGAATTTCTAATACTAACAGTATTATCAATATTGCCTAAGGATATTTCAATAATATCAGGGATTCTTCGAACGATGGTTAGCATGCAGTCGGCTGTAGGTGATCAGTTCTCAATGGCCAGCATAATTGTTAATACAGTTTGCTAACTTGGACCGATGAAAGATAGCGAGTTCAGATCAGAAGGAATATTAACCACAAGTTACTAAATCAGGTAACAAAGGCTAGCCGTTGGTTTGAAGAAATTACAGGGTCCCTTTGCATCAGAACAGGAAGAGTCCAGATGCCCATTCCATTCAAATGGGGCCCATTATTATATGATCCAACTGGGTTGGTCTGAGTATCCCATCGTGGGTGGAGGATGCTTCAAAAATCTCCTAATTTTGAAGTCCATAATCCTTCGGTCTCAGTCGCTTACAAATAGAAAGGTTTAAGAAAAATACAGCAATGGTCAAGGAAAACTGGCAGATATTTGATGGCTAGGATCTTCCAATCTCAAAGATTTTTTGTGGGGTCCAGCATCCATGGTAGGCCCATTAATTCAACGATCTGGATTACCTAACCACCCCCTACTTGTTTTAACTGGGCAACGCAATATGTTGTTTCCAAATTACAATGTAAGCTTCAACTAGTCTGGAAATTCCACTGCCATTAGCAGAAGAAGATATGGTCCCCCAACACACAAGTGACAGGGTCTGGTGTGTCATATACAGCCCCTATTTCATCAGCAAATGGCTGACAGCAGATCGCACTGTTTATAATTTGGGTCCACACATTAATTGAGATAATTTAGAAATATGGTGCTTTTGGAACTGTTGATATATTCCACCCTTCTCAATAATGAGGTCATAAGCCTACACAGCTGACTTCAGTAATTTCAGTCCTCTTCTCAGCAAGGATTCCGAAATATAGTAATCTACTGGTTTATATGCAAATAGGCAAGTATTGAATCTGAATTTGCGTTTGGATACACCGTAGAATCGAATTGCAATAAATTAGTTGCATAAAGAGGAAATGACCCAATTGTAATCTTCTTTGTACATGTGAGGAACTGGGCTCCAAATTGCAATTACAGAACTTTCCAATTGGACTTGAAAGGGATGCAACTGCATCTGAGGGCTAACGGGCATTTGCTCATTACTGAACTGAACCATCACATTTCAATTCAGTTTGGCATCCAAACATGGTCTTTAAAACTATAATTGGTATTACAAACTGGGAAAAAAACTGAGCTTTAATTCATCCATCAACAGCACTAACCTTATACAACTTCGAAGGAAATCTGTATGCTTAAGGAATGTCTCACTTCATGTAGAAAAGCCTCACCATCATGCACGTCGCATGGGCAACATTTCTCTCTCGAAATAGAAAATTAATATAGAAAACAGCCTTTTTTTCCACCACCGTACCCGCTTCATGGATATATCTTTAATGGGAAGCCTTCTCTTTGAAGTAAACCAATGTATCAATGGCTCATTGATCACCGGAAATGCATCATTTCAGGCGATTGGATCCAGGGACGTCTCCAAACCCAATACCTCCATTTCGATTTCGCAGACTAAAATCCAATGTATCTGGGGAGACTCATTGCTGACAGATCCAACTCGATTTTGCAGACTAAAAACCAAGACCTGAATAATCATGTATGAGAAGAGCGGTTATAGTAATGTATCAATGCAAGAATGCATTTCCATACCACCGGAAACCTTGTAAAGATGTATGGCAATCTGGACTGTTGATCTTGTGGTCTGCCATGTGGATGTGTTTATATAGATCAGAAGTCATGGTAATTGGACAAATCTGACTTGTCCACTTGTTGCATGTTGGACCAAAGGCTCCCCCTTCAAGCCAATGTTTGGATGGCTGCTGCAGTCCAAATGTCTTGCCGTTAGAGTGCAACCCACTAAATCAACGATCTTGATCACCATATTCAATAGCCACATGTAGTATAGCTGAGATGTTTTGGTGCAGACTTCGTAGAACTCATGAATCACATGCATCGTAATGCATTCTACGGAGGGATAATAGGGACCCGCACAGCAGGAAACAGTTTGTTGACTGGAAGGATTCTGTACATGCAGGACCCATGGCTTAGTGGTGCAAGCATTAATCCGATGGGCCCCACCATTGATGAGGACGCTTCTCAAATCTCCCAGATTGGATGACCCAAATCATGGGATTGGTTACCAAAACCAATTGATGGGTTAAGAGAGAAGAAAATATAGCAACGGTCCACATTCGGTGGGGAAAACGCAAAAGAAATTGAAGATTACCGGCACATACCCCATCTGTAGTGAGGCCAATCAAATGAATGGTTTGGATCCTGCATTTCAGCAAAAGTACATATTTGCTGATGAAGAGGACCCTATAATTCTGCTCCCCTAAATTTGCATATATATCAAACAAAGACAAATTGTACAAGGGAGAGAGGGAATACCTGAGCTTGGCATGGGTTTTCTCATTCGGACCGGCTCCAGTTCCTTGTTATCGACAATGACCACATCAGAAGTGAGAAAACTCTTGGCAACAGAGGCTGCATGCTGCAAACAGCATCTAACTACCTGCTCCAATGTAATGCGAGCCCATGAATATACCAACCATTCCAAACTATGCACATGTATCTATGTAAGCATGCAAGAACTCAGTTTTGGACATTCCCTACATAGAGATAAAATCCGTGTTTCAGAAAACCAAGCAAAATGCCTTGAAGATAAAATCCTTGGTTTGGAAAACCAAGTCAAATGTCTTGAAGCATCCAGTGGACTCAACTATCTGACATGACTTTAAAGTATCATATATAATTCAAGAACCTACCATATGAATATAGGAAAATTGTGGAGAAAAATTGCATAGCTTAACAAACCAGAGAACGTCTCATACACAACTAGTTGTAAATGAGAAAATTGTGGCAAATGGCCGTGCAGGGCCCACCGTGGTGTGTGTGGGGCCCATCCAACGTTTTCTTATCATAAACAAACAATTCCCCAAAAGTAGGCCACTCCAACCATCAGGCAGGCCACCATGTGAATTTCAAGGCTTTTCGGTAGTTGTCAATTGTTTCTATATTGTGGTCCACATAAAGTTTGGATGGATCAACCTGACTATTGGGGCATCCCATTTTCATGCTCGGGTGACCTATGGACAGGTTTTATGTCATGCACACACCACAGTGGGCCCACATACAGCTAGTTGCACGAAATTCTTAGATACAACTTGTGTGAGACACTCTCAAGAACCCATTACAAAACAAAATAAACACAATAATGCCTCTTTCTTTGAGAATTCTCAGTATGGCCCCCTTTTTTTATGTGAGGTGACTAGGAAGTCCATAGAAAGTAGCTTAGATGTGGTCCCAAAAGGATATAAAATGATGGAGAGCAGATAGAAATGTTCCAGTCGTTCACAACAAAGACTAGAAATGGCTTCAGTAAGGAGGGGAACTGTGGTTGGATTTGAATTTCCTATATTAATGATTGTGGATGTGAGCAGTACATTGTGATTGGATTTCATATCCTATATTAATGATTGTGGATGCGGTCCATAAGAATGTACGGCCCACCTAGATGAACGTAATAAGGGGTTGTACAATGGTACGGCAAACCTAGTCTTGAGTTCTGTCCATGTGTCCCTTTATTTAATCTATTAGCTGCAATTAACATACACATGTCATATTGTGAGGGGTTCTCTTGGGTTTTTTACCTTTTTTCACTTAATATAAAGAGAGGAAGAGGAGCCCTAAAATAACTTGGATTGAAACGGTCAAGGGATATTAAGGTCTTTTCACTTCATGAGGACACAATCTTAGGAATTATTGGAGAAACAAGATCTGTAAACTCAACCCCAAATAGTAGGGATAAGAAAATTTTCAATTATGATGATGATGAACACTTTTTTCTCCCATTTTTTCCCAGTTAATTCAGTTAAACTGCATCAGCAAAGTGATTCAAACTCCAAAAGTTGACTCAACTTGTTATTCAATTGAGTCGAGTTGACTCAGCCAAGTTTCGAGTCAGCAAATATTACAGTTGCCAGGAATGAGCAGCTATTAGTATTTGGTTATGCATTACTACAGAATATATCCAGGCAATGCAGCATCAAGGTTTTCAGAGTGATGAGATTTGGTATGCTTGATCCAAGCTTGTAAATATTAATAGTTATCAAAGAGAAGGCAGTGGTTCTTAAAATACAAAGAATAGATGACCATATAGCAGTAATTAGGGCTTGTCAACAGGCCTTCTGGGGTTAGTTTGTGGGAACAGATTTAGAAATCATCAGGCCAGTCCTATTGTAATGCCCCGAAACGCCAGGGGTCTTAGTTTCTATGCTTGAGCGGATCATGCTAGTCAATCAAGGGCTTGGTCCTAGGGTTCAAATTCTCTACTCTCAGAGTGCTAGCTAGGTCAGTGGGTTCATTGTGATAGATCCATACTCCACGACCCAACTCAATCTATCGCATGCTTTGATACCATTCTGTACCGCCCCGAAACCCCAGGGGTCGAGTACAAACTCGATCCCCGATATCCCGGTTGTTACTAATGCGTATGTTATGCGTGTCATGCAAGTGTTTGGTCAATATGGTATCAAATCATAATAATAGGTCAAGCCGAGAAATGAAATAGAGACATAACTGCAATTAAGTAAATTAAACAAACATATATGGCACCACATCGTGTAAAAAGGGGTCCACTCAACCGATCTAATTGGGCCTCGTTTAGCTCGCTTGCTCATGGGGTACCTGCATCAATGACAGCGCCTAGTTGGTATTTTAACATGCAGTTCCAGAGTGGGAGTGAGTAATCAACTCAGTGGTTCCATTTCCCTAAGTTACTCAAGAGATCAAATACAATTTAAACGTAAGTAATGAAACAAACATACACACATAGCAGTCATAAGCATAAACATAGAACTGTATTAGTCATTACTGACAGTGAGTGGCACCACCACTTCACCCGCACAGACCCAAGTTGTCAATGAACGAGGCACTACCCCATCACCCGCACATCCGCATCTTGTAATCTTACTGCATGAATGCATGCAGTGCAAATGCATGCCCGAACACTGGTTTGATCACAGCAAACAGTGTGTGGCACCACCACATCACCCGCACAGACCTGGGAACGCCAGCGAATGAGGCACCACCCCATCGCCCCCAATGCATGCCATGCCGAGCCATGCATGATTAGCCAAGTTATTAGTTATTCCGGTTTAGCATCCAATCGGTTGAAGAAGTCACCGTACCATTGTTCTATCACCTGGCCAACCTAGGACCATCTGGCTCCCTGCGTGACGAATGCATATCATCGCCAGTAACCCCTCGATCTAGGTATGGTTAGGCAGTGACTCATCAGCCATGCCCAAGTCAAGGCGGAAGGGTCGTCACCCAACTACCAGTACAAATAATCACTTCCGAGGTGCGGGCTTGCTACACAAATTAATCAATCAATTTATAACAATAATGACAGGGTTGTTCGATTCACCTCTATCAATCCTCAATGGTCACTACGGGAAAGCACCACCCCAGCGTAGGCCGACAACTTGGGCATAGGTCCCATGCCACCATGCCCGGCTCATGAGACTTGGGGATCGATCGCCATACGATTTTAAGTGGGCCTATCTAGTGGTAACAATGATACTTAGGTTCGAATAGAAGCGACAGGTTACACACAACACGCCCAACCTGGAGTCGGACCGACACCTTCGATTGAGAAGAAGACGGGGAGGCCGGCCTTAGGCATCCGTGGCCCGCATGGTCCTCAAACCACAGCCGGTCATCCGCATTCTACCTCCGTCGGCGGTCCTAGTCCCAAAGGGCGGTCGGCCTCATGCAGCCGCCCTTAATTCTCATCCATTTATCGGGTTAGTCAAATCATAGGAAACACTTCACCACAACAAGTTGTTGTATTCATCAAGCATCATTTAAGAGCATGAGACACAAATATGAACATGCAAGTGATCCTAAGCACACATGATAGTCCTAGGAGTTCTATGCAAGCAAATTTCAGCACCAAGTCATCATTCAGGCATGCTTCTAACATCTCAACAACAATGATGGCAAAATTAACCAAAGATTTAGGCATTAACTACATCTAAAGGCATTTGATGCTAGGCAACCTAGAGTTAAATGGTCCGCACCTCAATTCCCAGAGAAATTTCAGCAATCCTACAAAAGTGAGGTTTGCATGTTAGGGAAATTGAGGGATTCTTGCAAGAAAAGTAAAGAATTTTGGTATAGGGCTCAATTTCCTTACCTTTTGGGCTGGATTAGTGGTGCATGGGGTAACTCTTGCTCTCTACGTGGTGGTGGAGGCGAGACGAGTGTCGAGGTGTGACATGCACGACTCTCCCGCCTCAATTCCTCTTCTTCTCCATCTCCCAACCTCTCTCCCAGCTTCTCTCTCTCAGATTTTTGCTAAAGAAATGAGAAAGAGGGCTGGAAAAATGGCTTATATGGATTAGGTCAATTGGGGAATATGGCCTTAGTATTTTTAGTCACATTAAAATTGCCTTTTTCAGCCTTTTTTTATCATGTGGGGCCCACCTGGCCCATTCGGCCTAATCTAATCCATTGGACGGCTTCCCTGGCACGAGATCGTCCTACGATTACGTTCTTGCAAAGTTCGGATGTGGCGTTTGCCGGATACGAGGGTGAGACGGTTTGACGGTCACCGATCATCGATCGAGGTAAGGGCTTTGGGGACAGGTTCGATGTTATATTTAGACCCTAGGCTCTAAGTTTCATCGACATGCAAGGGTCCTAGTGGCCCACCCTAGAAAAGGTAATTTTAGTAATGATTGCTCTAGTTAGTGTTGGTGTGAGTGTACTTGCGCCTATGTGTGCACCTGCAGGACATCGCAGCTTCGCAGTTTCAGGCACCGATTTCGGCATGACGCCAATCCAAGAGTGTCAAGCCCGGCCTGGGAGTTGTCCTATTCGAGTTTCGGGTTCATCGGTCTTGGAATGGGCAATGAAACAGCCTCCTACGAGTGCGTCCAAGTTCTATTTCAATGCAGCTATGGTTCTATTAGGCTAAGGGTGGTTAATTATTCAACTTATGGTGACGTATGCAAGACGAGCTTAAGTGTGTATTCAGATCTTAGAAAAGGCGATTTTACGGGGTGTTACAATCTACCCCCCTTAAAAATCAATTTCGTCCCCGAAATTGTTTAGGGCTTTTGTTAGGTTCATATTTAACAACCTTATATGGGGATACGCTGGTGCCAGATGTGATGGTTTAACTCGTGCTCATAGTTGGGTTTATCCTCGGTAATTTGACCTACTAATACGATTTGGTCTAGTTTCTAAATCCTAAGAGGACAAGTAGGGTCCTACTTAGTGATCTACACTATGTTTCGATCCTGGAACTGTGGGCTATGGGCCCACCACGCTTCCGCTGCACCACTCTGAATGGATGGACTCAGGTCGTAATGCCTGAGTTTACATGCATCCAAGGGTGTATGTTAACTACACTGGCCTGGATTGATGCAATCTACCCCCCCCCTTAAACAAAGAAAAAAAAAATCTTTCACAATCGGGTTAGTACGGAGAAACGGTTGTGGTAGGCCTGAATCTAGTACGTCGATCATGTACCTGGCTAGGGCAAAAAGTTTGTTGTATCCCTTCCAAATCTTGGTGGGTCCCAGTCTTCTGCTTAGCCACAACAGTGAGTCCTTTGGTAATTGCCCAGGATCGGGAATTGGATCAGACCGCGAATACTTCGCTTGAGCATGGTTCCGAAAGTCCGTTGTCTGGTCACCCTAGGCGTTTAGAGGGGGTTGAAGTAGGGTTTAGGCCTTTTGGGGGCTTTGAGGGTTTACAAAAGAGAAAAGAGGGTTTGAAATGATGGGAGGGGGGAAGGAATGAGGGTTGGAGCTCCCTTTAAAAAGCCTCCTATACATGTGCTTGGCATCGCACGGTAGCACCATGCCTCTGTTGAAAATTTGATGGGGTGGTCACTTGTATAAGTTTTGGACAGCAGCTCACGGTAGCACCGTGGCTCTCTAGACTGTTCTGGGGGTTCTAAGGTAGGGCTTCACGGAGCAGTCTGTGTAGGTTTTTTATTTCCTTTCCTTTCTACCCTTTTGCTAAGCCCTTGGGCCACTTGGTGTAACGCCCCGTAAAATCGCCTTTTCTAAGATATGAACACACTTGGGCCTGACCTTCACCACTAGTTCATTCCGTAGGTAAGTGAGGAGTAAATCCCTCATCCCCCATCAGCCTCTTAAGTTTCATCCTCAATTCTCTAACTTGTAGCCCTCCTTTTGCAGGATTTCCTGAAAATAACCAAGAGATTTAAGGTGCGGATCATTTACCTCTAGGTTGCCTAGCACCAAATGCCTTCAAATATAGTTAATGTCCAAATTTTTTATTAATTTTGCTGTCATTGTTGTTGAGATGTTAGAAGCATGCCTATATGATGACTATGTGCTGAAATTTGCTTGCGTAGAACTCTTTAAGGCTATCATGCATGCTAGAATCACTTGTACGTTCATATTTATGTCTCATGCTCTTAAATTATGCTTGATGTATACAACAATTTACTGTGATGAAGTGTTTTCCTATGATTTGTCCAACTCGGCAAATGGATGAGAATTAGGGGCGGCTGCATGAGGCCGATTGCCCCTTTGGGACTGAAACCGTCGACGGAGGTAGAATGCGGGTGACCGGCTGTGGTGTGAGGACCACGCTAGCCACGGGCGCCTAAGGCCGACTCCCCGTCTTCGTCTGAGTCGGAGGTGTCGGCCCGACTTCGGGTTGGGCGTGTTGTGTGTAACCTGTCGCTTTTATTCGAACCTAAGTACCATTGTTACCACTGGATGGGCCTACTTAAAATTGTACGGCGATCGATCCCCAAGTCTCATGAGCCGGGGATGGTGGTATAGGACCTATGCCCGAGCTGTCGGCCTACACTGGGGTGGGGCGCGACTTGGGTGAGACCCCGGAACCAGCGATGTGGGTGGGACCCTAAACCTAGGGCCCACCTGAAAGTGTTCTTTGTAAATCCATGCCGTTAATCTGCTATTTCAGATTATTTTGTATTATGGTACCAAAAATGAATAAGATGAAAATTTTGGGTGGACTACAACATAAGAAACACTGGTTAATGAACATTAAAAATCTTTTGTGAGCCACAAAAGTTTTCTATCAACATGATATTTTTCTTTTCCTTTCATACCTGTCTAAGTGACCTTATCAACAGATTGGATGGTCAATAAACATTACGGTGGACTCCAGGAAGTTTTTAATGGTCACGGTTGAATGAGAACTGTTTCTTGGGGTGTGGTCCACCTAAAATTTTCATCTGCTTCATTTTTGTGAATGCATTCTAAAATAATATGAAGAAACAGATGGACGGCATGGATTTACAAAGAACACATCCAGGTGGGCCCTAGGTTCAGGATCCCACCCACAACGCTGGCTCCGAGGTCTCACCCAAGTCGTGCCCGCTGGGGTGATGCCTCCCCGTAGTGACCATTGAGCACAGGGTTGTTCGAGCGGCCCTATCAAATACCCGACCGATTGTTTCGTGCCAGAGCCCCGCTTGAACGACCAGGGCATTATTGTTAATTTGAATAACAAGCCCACACTTCTGAATTAATTATTTATATTAGTGGTTGGGTGACGACCCTTCTGCTTTGGCTTGGGCATGGCTGACGGGCCACTGTCTAACCATACTTGGATCGAGGGGTTACTGGCGATGAGATGCATTCGCCTCGCAGGGAGCCAGATGGTCCCAGTTTGGCCTGGTGATAGAATAATGGTACGGTGGTTTCGCCAACCAGCTGGATGTTAAACCAGAATAACTAATAACTCGGCTAATCATACATAGTTCGGCATGGCATGCATTGTCTGTGCGGGTGAGGTGGTGGTGCCACTCACTGGCGGCTGTGACTAAAAACCGGTGTCCGGGAATGCATTTGCACTTCATGCATTCATGCATTAAGATTATAAGATGTGATTGTGCGACTGGTGGGGTGGTGCCCCATTCATTGGTGACTTGAGTCTGTGCGGGTGAGTGGTGGTGCCACTCACTGTCGGTTGTGACTAGAAAGGTTCTATGTTTATGCTTTTGACTGCTATGTATGAATGTTCGTTTTATTACATACTACGCTTATGACTACTGTATATGTATGTTGTTTCATTACCTACGTTTGATTACATTTGTGCTTTGAGTAACTTAGGGAAATGGAACCACTGAGTTGATGACTCACTCCCACTTTGGGACGGTGTTCTAAAACACCATCCAGGCACTTTCATTGGTGCAGGTCCCTCATGAGCTAGCAAGCTAGAAGAGGCCCAATCAGACAGGTTGAGTGGATCCCTTCGTACATTGCTGTTTAACTTATTTGCTGGTACGTCCCTATTTCATTTCCTAGCTTGACCTATCATTATGATTTGATGCCATATTGGCCAAACACTTGAATGACACGCATTGCATACGCATTAGTAACTCCCGGGATACCGGGGATCGAGTTTGTACTCGACCCTTGGGGTTTCGGGGCGTTACACTTGGCCCCCTAGTGCACATGCATCCCCCTAATATAGTCATTCCACCCTCTCATGCATAGACCCTTTCATCTGGTCGAGGTCTTAAGGTTCAGGTTTTCTAACTTTAAGTATATGGGCCCCTCTACAGCTCAACTAATATAGCAGTTTGGGATGTAGGCATATAATTGAGACAGGACGTGCATTCCAGCAATCTAACAAATTTGAAATGATACATTATCAAGGCAATTTGTAATCCATATGAGATCCATCAACACACAAAGGAGTACTATCATGTCATCCTAGCAACTTTGTTAGCATCATATCAACGTACTCCATCGGCACTAATTCTCATCATGAGCACACAATTATCAACATATAGGCTGAAAATAGAAGGTTTCACAACATCCAAAAGCATAGCAAACAATTACCATAATTCATGAAATCGAGCGATCTCAACAGCCTGTCATCAAATCTAGACATTCTCAAATGCTCAAACAAGGCATTAACTACCTAATTAACCACCCTTAGCTTAGTAGAACCATAGCTACATTGAAATAAAACTTGGACGCACTCGTAGGAGGCTGTTTCACTGCCCGTTATAAGACCGACGAACTCAAAACTTGAATAGGACAACTCTCAGGCCGGGCTTGACGCTCTTGGATGGGTGTCATACCGGAATCAGCGCCCAAAACCGCAAAGCTACGATGTCTTGTGGGTGCACACACATGCGCAAGTATACTCGCACTAACACTAACTAGAGCAATCATTATTAAAATTACCTATTCTAGGGTGGGCCACTAGGACCCTTGCATGTCGATGAAACTTAGAAGCCTAGGGTCTAAATATAACATCTAACTCGTCCCCAATGTCCTTGCCCCAATCGATGATTGGTGACCGTCAAACCGTCTCGTCTTCGTATCCGACAAACGCTGCATCCAAACTTCGCGAGAATATAATCATAGGACGATCTTGTGCCGGGGAAACCATCCCATGGATTAGATTGCGCCGACTGGGCCAGGTGGGCCCCACATGATCAAAACAAGCCCAAAAGGCCATTTTAATGTGACTAAAAGTACTAAGGTCATATTCCCCAATTGACCCAACCCATATAAGCCATTTTTCCAGCCCTCTTTCTTATTTCTCCAGCAAGAATCTGAGAGAGAGAAGCTGGGAGAAAGGCTGGGAGATGGAGAAGAAGAGGAATTGAGGTGGGAGATTCGTGCATGTCACACCTCGACGCTCGTCTCACCTCCACCACCACGTAAAGAGCAAGAGTTACCCCATGCACCACTAATCCAGCCCAAAAGGTAAGGGAATTGAGCCCTACACCAAAATTCTTCAGTTTTCTTGCAAGAATCCCTCAATTTCCCTAACATGCAACCCCCACTTTTGTAGGATTGCTGAAATTTCTCCGGGAATTGAGGTGTGGACCATTTACCTCTAGGTTGCCTAGCATCAAATGCCTTTAGATGTAGCTAATGCCTAAATCTTTGGTTAATTTTGCCATCATTGTTGTTGAGATGTTAGAAGCATGCCTGAATGATGACTTGGTGATGAAATTTGCTTGCATAGAACTCCTCGGACTATCATGTATGCTTAGGATCACTTGCATGTTCATATTTATGTTGCATGCTCTCAAATGATACTTAATGAAAACAACAACTTGCTGTGATGAAGTGTTTCATATGATTTTTCTAACCCGACAAATGGATGAGAATTAGGGGTGATTGCATGAGGCTGACCGCCCTTTGAGACTGGAACCGCCTGACGGAGGTAGAATGCAAGTGACCGGTTGTGGTTTGAGGACCACGCGGGCTACGGGTGCCTAAGGCTGGCCTCCTCGTCTTCTTCTCAGTCGAAGGTGCCGGCCCGACTCCGGGTTGGGCGTGTTGTGTGTAATCTGTCACTTCTATTCGAACCTAAGTACCAGTGTTACCACTAGATAGGCTCACTTAAAATCGTATGGCAATCGATCCCCAAGTCTCATGAGCCGAGCATGGTGGCATGGGACCTATGCCCTAGCTGTCGACCTACGCTGGGATGGTGCCTCCCCTAGTGACCATTGAGCATTGATAGAAGTGAATCGAACAACCCGAGCATTATTATTGTAAATTGATTGATTAATTTGTGTAGCAAGCTGCACCTCGGAAGTGATTATTTGCATCGGCATCGGTAGTTGGCTGACAACCATTCCGCCTTGACTCGGGCATGGCTGATGAGTCACTACCTAACCATACCTGGATCGAGGGGTTACTAGCGATGATATGCATTAGTCAAGCAGGGAGCCAGATGGTCCCAGGTTGGCCAAGTGATAGAACAATGGTATGGTGGCTTCGTCAACCGATTGGATGCTAAACCAGAATAACTAATAACTTGGCTAATCATGCATGGCTCGGCATGGCATGCATTGGGGGGCAATGGGGTGGTGCCTCATTTACTGGCGTTCCCAGGTCTGTGCGGGTGATGTGGTGGTGCCACACACCGTCTGTCATGATCAAACCAGTGTTCGGGCATGCATTTGCACTTCATGCATTCATGTAGTAAGATTACAAGATGCGGTTGTGCGGGTGATGGGGTAGTGCCTAGTTCACTGACGACTTGGGTCTGTGCGGGTGAAGTGGTGGTGCCACTCACTGTCAGTAATGACTAATACGGTTCTATGTTTATGCTTATGACTGCTATGTGTGTATGTTTGTTTCATTACTTACGTTTCAATTGTATTTGATCTCTTGAGTAACTTAGGGAAATGGAACCACTGAGTTGATTACTCACTCCCACTCTAGAACTGTATGTTAAAATACCAACCGGGCGTTGTCATTGATGCAGGTACCCCATGAGCAAGTAAGCTAAACGAGGCCCAATTAGACCGGTTAAGTGGACCCCTTTTTACACGATGTGGTGCCGTATGTGTTTGTTTAATTTACTTAATTGCAATTATGTCTCTATTTCATTTCTCAGCTTGACCTATCATTATGATTTGATACCACATTGACCAAACATTTGCATGACACGCATCGCATACACATTAGTAACTCCCGGGATATCGAGGATCGAGTTTGTACTCGACCCCTGGGGTTTCGGGGCATTACACCTATTGGGCCAGCCCTAGAAACAGCTAATTTCTTACAATCAGTCTAATCTTGTGAGGAACTAATGGTGAGGTTTAACCATGGCTACACTTCCAGCCAGTGTTTGCATTATCTCCGATATTATCGAAATATCCCCGATATTATCTCTATTTCTAGCTCAGCGACACCGATAACACTGGTAGCGATACCGATAATACTGATAGTATAAAAAATTCTTGATATCGGTGATGTATCACTAAATATTGCCAATGTATCAATATTGTCAATATTTTTCAATTGTGTAAATTCCAGGCGTCGTTTGTATTGTCAATACATTGATCCCATCGGTGTATCTTCAATATTTTTTACTGTGTAAATTCCAAATGTCACTTGTATCGTCAATGTATCTGCAATATTTCGATAATATCGCCAATGTATCGATATGCCAACAAATCTATATATTTAAAAAATTCCCATTTCAGATTTTTTATGGGTGCAGTGTTTGTATGCAGCGTTCAATTTGTTGACGATAACATTGATAATATCACGATATTATCATTATCGTAACATGGCAATAACGAGACCACAATCTTTAGTTTCTTTTTCAATTGTTAAGGATTTGTTTGGAAATTTCGTGTGTTGCCGATGTTCTGAAATATCAATAGATGTTTTAATAGAAGTTCAGATTTTGGATGGATAAGATGATTGGACTGACTTCTTATGGCAACACATGCTTTTAGGCCCCCATTAAATAGAAACCTATTATGTATGCATTCTTTATGTAATTTTTTTTATTCATAAATATGCAACTATGTGTATTTTATCAACTCCTGAGGTTTCACTGAAAAATTTCACTGTTTTTCCCATATTCCCCGCATTTCCGGTTATCAGTGATATTATCGACGATATCGATATTGTTTCCGTATCCCCGGCTAGCGAAACTTGTAGCAATATCGAAACTTCAAACACTGCTTCCAGCATAGCCCTAGGTCGAGAATCCCATTTCATTCCATAACAAGCACATTCACCGCCAATTCGCACTCCATGTAATTCAATCTGCATGCACATAGACAATGACAGGAATGGACAGATGGAAGAATTGTATGCACGTTTGCCACCATGAATAAGTGATGCCCTAACATTTAGAGCATGTATATATGCACGCATGCATGTGTACAAGTTGAGCCCATGCTTTGGTGATCAAGACTATTTATTTGATGGGCCCAATATTGGATGGAAATGCCTCAAAATCTCCCAGGTTGGATGATCCTGACCCTTTGACCAGTGGCTTACGACCTGGCAACAAGGGAAAAAGACAGCACAAAGTTACAAGAGAAGGCTAGAGATTTTGAAGTTTCTCGGGGCATCCACTATAATCCATGTGTAACCCATTGGATCAACGGTTTGGATCACTAAACCATGACCTCACTTGCTTAGACTCGGTGCATCAGGACACTAAGACACGTTGATGCATCAGCACCCTATAATTTTCCTCACGAATTAAATAAGCATGACTGGCTTGAAGTGAGCAAGTTCATGTCAAGAGCCTCAAAATGCCAAAAGCCGTTGAACACAGCGATGCTGGATGTCCTCACGTCACCTTGGCCGGACATGTATGTGCGCACATACTAATTCCATGTAGAAAAAGCATGGCCCACATGGGTGCATGTAAAAGCCACAAAAAGCAACAGCCATGCATGCATATCCATCAACAAAAGCCTTTTTTCTGATGAATGGGTGGAGATGAGCAGTTAGATTCAGCTACTGTCACCTTACTGTTGATGATACCTTTGTTGGGTCCAGAATTCCAGCAGCCATCAAATCCTCATAACAGTCTTTAGCAGCATTGTATCCGTACCGTATATCATCAGTAGACAGGACCTGAAAGAAGAGAACAGTTTCCACAGAACTAGTAAAATTTAACTTATCAATGAGCAAGCTTGTTCAGAAGAGTAATTGTAAATGCATACGAGAACTCTCATGCGAACATGTGGCAGGCCGGTAAAAGATCTGGACCACTCATCTGGCAGGTGGCCACAAACATATATGAGTCATGGGCAGAAATTATCTTTCTTCATGCATAGAACTTAAGGATTGTCCAACATGCCTGATTTTTGGCATGGCTAGCCAGACAGGTGGCCCAATTCTTGTAAATGTCTGCCATGTGTCCCCTTCAGAACTTGTGTTGAAAAATGTGTTCAATTAGCATTCCTTGTTCTTAGAAATTCAATGTTTATTTCAGAATTTTGTAGCATCTTTTGCCATACCTTTTCTACCACAACACTGCCATTTACACCTGCATTTTTTGCTATCATTTTTGTAGGATAGGTTAAAGCCCTTTTGAAGATATCGGCTCCAATCTGCACATATGGTTGTAGAAAATAAGATAAACAATACCCAGAAGCATATACTTTTTTAGAGCTTTGCAAAACTGACACGTGTGCAATAAAGCTCACGTCCGCGCCATACGTGCCAGCATGGCACAAACATGCAAGATCTAATCCATCCATCAGGTTTGTCTGACCTTCTACATGTCTTGCCAAAATAAAATCTGGTCCAATCAGCATGTGGGCCTCTGATATGATGTGGGCCACAATATCAGAAACATGTGGATGGGTTATAAAACTGAAGCCAAGTTTTCTGAGCTGTAACTTTGTTTTGTAAAATGCGGCCCACCTAACTGGCGAATCAACCTGATTCTTGGGCTAGGGCATTAATTTAGTAGTGCCGTAAGGTATGTAATGGCTACCACAATTACCATAACTATACAGGCCGTAATAGCCATTATGGCCTTTTTTTTCTTTTTTTCTCTTTTCTTTTTTGAAAAAAAAAAAAAAAAAACAAAACAAAACACCTGTATCAGCCCCGTAACGGCCATTTTTTTCCGTAACGGCCGCTATGGCCCCATAATGCATGATTGTTCCCACCATTACCTATACTCTGACACCCTCAGAATCAAGGTGCTCCAAGAAGTAGCTTGAGTTGAAAGGCAAAGAGAACACTAATTCAAAATAAGAGAAAACTTCAACTGTAACATGGTGATGAAATCTAGATGAGGTGAGTAGGCAGGGTTGCAACTGTTGTCTACAAGCATATGGTGCACCAAAAGGCAACTAAATAGACGTGTACTGCACTCTCGATGATTTCTGAGATTTAAACCATTGGCATTTCCAATGACGGGCGAATGATCTAGTTGCACTTTTAACGATTGGCAAATAATCTAATGGCATTTCTGGTGGCAGGGATTTCAGCAATTGCTCTTCCATTAGTACACACTTCCGCTGGGATTTCAACCATTGCTCTTCCATTAGGATAAGATGAATAGTGAGGATCAAAGGCCCCGAATCAAGGGCTCCGATACTATGTTAAGATTGTAGGAACTATATTTTGGAAAATATGTCGTTTGTATTTCATTGAGAGTAACAAAAAATTTATGGAAGAGATGGGAGATCTGTTGAGATCTACAAGAGATCTTAACAAAATATTCATGAATCCATCCAGATAGCTATCTATAGTATGCATAGTTGTACATGTACAGTTGTACATTCATATCCTATACTCTAACACAACTAAAGATGGACCTTGGTCCAAAAATCTCAATGTTTGAAAAATCCTAATATTTTAATTCGTAGCATAGGAATGAAAGGTAGAGGACAAAAATCAGCACAGACTCTCATTCACTGAGAAAAGGTCTATTTACTAGAAGGTTAAGATAGTCCATTCAAGGTAATTTTGGTCATGGGCCAATCAACAGCATAACCTGTGGGAAGTATGGCTTGGATCATCATACACGTGTCACATGTCTGGTATACAATCTGGAGTCACGGCAACATGTAGGAAGTATGGTTTGTATCATCATAAACGTGCCACATGTCTGGTATACAATCTGCAGGCAAGAAAATGTCGTGCCTCAGGTACAAAATCCAATGCACCAATTGAAGGGGTGGACTGTGGTGTGTCTGCTACCATTAATTAGACGGCGGCAACTCATCAATTGTATACTTGAATACATCAAAATTGATCCAGATTGTCCAAATTATGGACCTCACTCCGGATGGAGCATAGCCCAAAAATCTCACTGATTGGACAATACTAAATATCCAATTGTTGGTCATCAAATAAGTGTTCACAATAAAATGATTAGAGGTCCAAATTCAACGCGTGAGAGATGAGTAAAATCACTTGAGTACAATGTTTTGGGCTATGCTCCATTCACAATAGGAATATAAGACCCATGATTTGGACAGTTGGGATTAACTTCCATGCATGTCATGTGTGTGGAGAAATAGTTACTGTTTAACGTGGTAACAAACAGACACCATGGTCTAACCCAAGGTATCCATGGTTAATGGTTGAATACCATTTGGAAAACTAAAGCGAACGCATGAAAAGAAGAAAGGCAGAGCTACGAAAATACCTCTTGGGATCACATGCATGGTTAAACGTTCCTATACTAGTGGGCCAAGATTGAGGATAGACAGCTCCATTGTGCTAGTTCTCTTATCAACTAGAGATGGAAATTGCAACAGAAATTGGGGGAATTGGAAAAATTCAACTCATTGCTTGTTCTTGATCTCTATGACCACATGGACCTTTTGTTTCTCAACACCCATGTATCCATGAAGGACCCCACATGTCATGCATACACAGAAATATGAAAATCTATGAACTCTCAGCAAAAGCAGATTGAGCTTACCATTGGATTTATGATTTCCTAAACAAAAAGGATCCATCATCATGGTCACAAATTGAACCGAAGTGGAAGAGAGATACAACACTACCTTTTGCTCTTCGTTATCTAGATGTTCCTTGATATCATCGACCTTCATCAACAACCTTAATAGACTACAGCCACCGCCAACCACAACGCCCTCCTCGATGGCTGCCTGAAGGGTAAAAGAGTATATTTTACAAAACATTAAAAGACTTAACCAATGGCAAGCATCGAGATCGATGAGCAGTATCAACCTTAGTCGCATTCAAAGCATCTTCAATTCTCAGCTTTTTATCCTTCAACTCGACTTCTGTCTGTGCTCCTACCTGTCATTTGGTGGTTAAGCGATAATGATTTAGAAGTTTCACATTTTGAAGATGTTGATACTAACTCTGACCATAGTTCAAAAACTCAACTCGACTCGATGTCTAGCCGAGTCGGCTCAACTCAAGGACTCGACTGAGGCTTTAATAGACTTGACTCAATATTTTTAATAATTAAATTTGAATTGCCTAATGCATTCAAAATCGTTGGAAAAGCTAAAGTAATTAAAATACCCCTAACAGAACACAGCCGCACAATGCGGTGCAGTGGTAGCATTCACCTGCTTTAACAGACAAGTCGCTTCTTGATTCTTGTATCATGCATTTTTTAGTTTAAAAACAAAACCCCACTGACTGACTCAATGACTCGGTCATGTTGAATTGTATCGAGTCGGCCGAGTTTTCGAGCCAACTCAATGGGTATTGTTGAGACCCGACCGAGTCATGCCAGGCAGCGAATTTCCCTGAGATTCGAACCGAAATCTTGTTGACTAGAATTAGTTTTGATTTGACCCACCGAGTTTTAGAACTATGACTCTAACAGTCTAACTACATTAGCTTCTTTGACAATCATGTCCTTCACATTTTCTAAAAATATGATACCTGAACAATAGCAATACCGCCAGAAAGCCTCGCTATCCTTTCATTCAGTATCTTCTTTTGAAAATTTTCTTCAGAGTTCTGCAAAATAAAGCAAGTATGCCAATTATACATGTTACGACATATATTTATGTACTTTTCTTCTTTACTCAAGACCTCAATATTGAAGCACTCCCTGTCTACCATTGAGCTATGGGCTTGAACCCTTCTGTACTTACATTACATTTCACTAAGTGAGGAATTATATGATTCTCAACCCGAGGGCATTTATAGTATCCCTGGGTCATCAAATTTAAGTGGTGGCCGTATAAGGGTGTGGCGGACACCAATGGCATGGTGAGCTCCATAGGTGGACCATGCCCCAAAAATCTCATTGACAGGAGAATATTAACCCTTCGATTGGTAAGCTGCAACTAGATGCCTAAGAAAAGAGGTGCACCAATAGTCCATGGTGAACAGGAAAAAGGACAAGGACTCCATAATAATCATTTTCCAATGTAAGAGAACTTCAGGGCATGATCCATCTACAGCGGGGCCGATCATATCAATTGTATGGATCATGATACCACGGGCCCCACTTATACAAACTGCAAATACAAGGATGGTGTGCAGTTTACAATAACTTCGAATGTTGAGCAGTTTACCACAGCTATGCCATGGAAGCTTCAATTGTAGAAAAGAAAAAGAAAGAAATTTGAATTTAGCATGACGAATGAATACATCACAGCTATCAGACTCAAGTTATTGGATGGGAGTTGATAGAAACATACACAAGATCATTTAGGCCCGTTGGGATGATTCATTTTCCCAGCAGGTGGGGCAAAGGTGCCAATATCTTTCAAGAAAGTCAACATGCAGTTCAGATTGACCCTTTTCTAGTGTGCCCTACCTGATCAAATAATGGGTGAGTTTTTCCAAAGAGTGGATGGTCGCATGACAGCACGACTAATGACAGTTTAGATGCCTCAGACATGTGGCACACTAGCAGATGTGCCGGCTGACAGTAAATCACCACCTCCCCTAATGATTTTTTTTCAAAGAGCTGAGATCAGGTGGACGCTTCCAATACCAAAAAAAAAATCTGAATGTAGCACTAGGACTGGATACATACAACTATGGGACTCTTAAGTCATTGCCTCAGAACTCAAAATAGAAACACACAGAATACTTTAGGGCCTGATTGAATGACCATGAAAAACCATCCAAAGTCCCAACGCATTTTCCCCCAGCTGGTGTTACAGAGGTATCAATGCTTGTCCAAAAAGTGAACATGTGGTTCAGATAGATCCTTCTAGTGTGGTCCACATGATTAATTGATGTGTGAGGTTTTTCAAAGAGTGGATGGTCACATGAAAGCATGACTAATGGACGGTTTGGACTACACGCATATGCAACACACTGGCACATGCAGGCTGACGGCTAAATTTCAGACAGTTTCAGTCCATTTGGGCAGAAAAGGTGAGGCCCTTAGAGAATATCATGTTTCCGTAAATGAGAAGAAATAACATGTATACTAGCATGCATCGTTAGAAATGGGTCACGCACATTGACAAGACTTCGGATCTGAGCGACCCGCTTGTTAACAGCATCTTGGGTGCTTCCATCGGTAACAATCAACGTAGAATCCTTAGTTATCACCACCTTCGTGGCAGATCCTAAAACCTCATTTCCAGCCTTTTCAAGGGTCATGCCCGCCTCATCTCTAATTACAGTAGCTGCAACCAGATGAAGAAATAAACACACAGAACTTGCCACGATCATAATATAAAAATAAATAAATAGAGAGTGTGAGGGTAGGCATGTAGTGTGCATTCTGGCTCAAGGACATGTAACATTTACATTCTAGAAAAATGCTAATCCCTCTATTTCAACCCTACTTGAACCTACTAGCCACACATTGTACAACTAGCAACATGTACAAGATCCCAGCTTCTGTTGGGTGGGCCCCACCATGGATGTAACCTTTGCCCAAAAGTCAGCTAAGTTATGATGGTCATAGGAAAAATGGACAGCTAAAAGAATTTGATTGATGGTCCATATTCAGTGCTAAAACTTAGAGATAAAGAAGATTCGACTGGCCTAACTTTTGGGGCACAGCACATTGATGGTGTAGCCTACTTGATGAGTGGCCCAGATTTTGCATACATGTACAAGGGGCAGTGAGCAGGGTTCTCAAGAGTAGGAATAGCATTCAACTACATTCAATTAAGGAAAAGTGTATCTCTTCAAGTTGAAAATTGAAACAGACGGATTCTTGGAAACTCTAAATCCGCCATATTATCTTTTGATAACCAATCCACTACCTCCGGTCAAGATGGCAATATCATCTAAGTAATGGCTCTTGCGCTCTCCAAATGCAGGCGCTTTAATAGCAGCTGCCTTCAACACACCCCTCAGTTTGTTTCTGATTATTGGAGCCAAAGCTGCCTGCTCAATGCCCTCCGCGACTATGACAATTGGGTACTTCTCTTTGACTGCACCATCCAATATTTTAAACATCTCCTTCGGGTTCGAGATTTTTTGGTCAATCAAAAGCAACTGTAAATAAATAAAGAATCATTACCCTCTAATTACCTTGTAGAATAACATAGACTGTAATAAGAGGACAGTGATCCGTTGTACATCTAGTACTGTTAGTAAATTGTAACCCAGATTGCCAAATATGCCGGTCAATCAGAACCGACCAATTAGTAGGCCACTTCACGGACACATAAACGTTCAAAATTTAAGAAATTGGGCGTCTTCAACCATTCCATCCATGGAATTTTTTATTGGGGGGCCTGCACCAGTGGTACCGGTACTATCGTAAGCTTATAGGTGGTACCAAGAAGATGTGAGGCCCAATGATGTGTTCGCAGAATCTTACCCATACTTAAGCTGTGCCACCTCAGAAAATGTACAGAACCAAAAGATCAGCCCGATCCAAAATTCAGATGGGCCACAACACGGACGTATTGAGAAGGAACGCCTGTTATTAACTAACATGGGGAGGCCACTGTGTTGTGCATATATAATCAAGGTCCTGCAGACTCCTCATCTAGTCCTGATGAAGGGCTGTGCCAAAATCCAGGCTGTTATGAGACTTAGGTGGACCCCTTTGATACTCAAGGGTGGGAATTCCTTCCCAGCTCGTTCCCCTTCATTGTGTCCCACTTCAGTTTTCATCAGGTTGATTTTAGGGCCCTGGGGGTTTTATGAGGTGACGCACCTTATGGACGGTTTGGATTCCATGAACACATCACTAGGCCCCACCTCCACATATTCCTCATACCACTGTAAGCTTATAGTGGCACCGATACCAAAGGAGCATGCCCCTTTTATTGGACCCATGATCTAACCCTTTTCTGACCATTAAAAAGATGGATGACAATCAGATAGTAATGAACTTGATTTTTTTGAGACAGCCCATCTAAGAGGTGGTCCACTTAGCAGACAATCTGGATCCATCACCTTGTGCACCAAACCAATAATTTGTAGGGTTGTTAATTTGTTATCATTAACTGAACATCGTAGTGATACCACAAAATACCTTGCAGTTGTGAAACTCTACTTCCATTTTCTCTCTATCAGTAACAAAGTAAGGAGACAAGTAACCACGATCAAACTGCATTCCCTCTACAACCTGTATGCTGTTCTCAGTACTTTTCCCTTTCTCAATTGTAACTACACCCTTCTTCCCAACTCTTCTAAGGGCATCCGCTATCATGTTTCCTACGATGTAATCATTCCCAGCACTAACTGCAGCAACATCTGCAAGTTCATGATCTTCAACCTGCAAGATGATCAGTCTTCTACTTATGGCCCACTTCCATGTAACAAAAATCAAGGAAATAATATACCTGGAAGCAGAAAATTGCCAAAAACAAGTATAATGTTGAAATGGGCGCACTCTAGTGGTATCGATACGGTACCACTCTAAACTTATGGTGGTACTGGTAAAATGTGGGGTCCAGGTGATGTATTCACACCATCCAACCCATCCATTAGACGCGTCACTTCAAAAAAAAAAAAAAAAAAACCAATGCCCAGTATTCATACTGATCCAAACTAAAGTGGGGCACAGGAAAGGAAACAAGATGGGAGTGGACGCTCGCCCTCAAATGTGACAGGAACACACCTGAGTCATAAAACAGCCTGATATTTGGCCTGACCCTTCATCTGGCCTAGAGTAAGGGTCTGAACAGACTGGATTCTACATATACATCATGATAGGCTCCCCACTCTAATCCACAGAGGGCGTTCTCTTTCAACATGTTCCATGTTCTATGACCCGCTTGAATTTTGTATTGGGCTGATTTTCGAGGGCTAGGGGTTTTTTGAAGTGACACATCCAATGGACAGGTTGGATTCCAACGAATCATCACTAGGCCCCACATACGGCCGGTACCATCTTATGTTTATCGTGGTATCATACCACTGAAGCATGCCCCATGTTGAAATGCAGATGAAAGAACAATGTTTTGCTAATGAGTGAAAGGAAGGAAGATTATATAATACTAAGTCGGTACCATTTTTTTCTGTTTTGGGTGCTAAGCTGAGTTCAAAGCCAAGACCTCGATGTGGAAATGCACTGTCTACCATTGAGTTATGGGCCAGAACCAAGTTCGTACTCTTTTTAAGACACTACAGTTATAAAACGGGATTGGTCTGTATTTTGATGCACTACTAAATTGAATTGCAATACTTAGTTGAATGAGGTGGAAATGACCAAATTCTGATCACCTTTTCTGAAGTGTTCATTTTGAGTGATTAAGCTCCAAACGGCAATCATGTTGATTTCAAGTTGGACTCAAAAGGAATGCAACTGCATATTGAGGCCAATTTCTCATATTATGAATACTGAGGAATGCAATTAGGATTTGGCCTTTTCCACTGAGCTGCAACAACTGTTGCAATTCAATTGAATTATCCTATTGGAATCATAAATTTTAAGCAACACTCCTAAACATACCTCTCTGGACATCAACCTTAGTTCAGCAATAAGGGCTTCAGCAGTCTTCTCGATTCCACGTGTAATTTGAACAGGATTCATGCCTGAAGCAATAACCTTGAAAAACACATCATATCATAAGGCATCCAACATTTAGAAAGGCCTCATCCTCATGAAGAGATCGTGGTTTTTAGATAGAATCAAGGTGTGGTAGAAAAAAGTTGAAAGTCTATATCTAGGCCCACTTCACTGAGTTCTCAATAGTCCTAAATCTTACTGTCTGAATAAAACATAGTGAGGAAAGTAAATGACAACTACTTCTGTGGGAAACCATAACTTTGACGAAACACTTACTATAGCAGTGAAACTAAACAGAATGTACCAACTTTTTTTTGAAGAGGTAACAAAGTTCTATTAAAAAACTCTTACAAAGAGGACAACAAGGCTTCATCCATGATACAAAGGAGGAGTCTCCCCAAGAAACCCTAGAAAATCCCCAGGCTTATCAGCAAAGTCATTTGATGCTCATGCCCAATCAATAGCCATCATGGTTTTTAAATCGATTTTTGCTTATCGTATCATTTACCAACAATATGGGATCGTATTGCCCCATCCTAACCCAGTTTGGACCCACATCACCCATGGACAATACATACATACTGGTTTCAGACTACATCAGACCATGACATAGGCTTCTTCTTCTTTTTCTCACACACCCACACCCACACACACCACATGGGCACTCAATCACTGATCTCAGTGTTGAAACAGAGTCTGTCTATCACTGAGCCATGGAGCTGGACCTAACAGCCCTAGGCCCCTCTTTGAGGAAGATCACATCTAGAGAACATGATTTATACTGAAAAGTCCTGCTATTGCATTCATGCCAAATCACCCATAGTAAAACAAGTAAAGATATCCTCCAAAGGGAAGACCTCTTTTTACACCCCTTCCTACCACCATCTAAGCTCTAAAGACCTCACTAGTCTAATACAGCATGACCCACTCCACATCGAGAAGCCTTAGGAATTTCCACCAAATCTCCTGCATAGAGTAATGAATGAACAAATGGTCCACCGTTTCTACATCCTCTAGACACAAATTATTATTTTTTTTAGTGATGAGAAACAAAATTTATTAAAAAAAAGAGGCGAAAGCCAGAATATACAAAAAAAGAAAGAACTATACAAATACCCAAGAGCTGTTAAAGCTCCACCCAATTGGCTGGAAAGCGAACTACGACCTTAGAGACCACTGCCCACTCTATTACGTGTGATTTCGCTACTTTAAAGACATCCTCCGGCCGACCCAAGTGATTTCTAAAAGTTTTGTTATTCCTTTCCAACCATAAGGCCCACAACCCCACCAACAGCATGAGCCACCACACTTTCTTGCCCACTTTCCCACACACACTTTTGTGCCGCGTGGCAAGAAATTGGCCAATGGAGTTTGGCGAAACCCACATTGTTCCAAAGAGAATAAGGAACCCATACCACACCTGCCTCGCAGATTTGCAATGAATGAAGAGATAATCCACCGATTCCTCATCCAGAAAGCACATCACACAAACACATAATTCATTCCAAAGGATAATCATGTTTATATTTCGCAAGTGGTTAATCATGAGAACCTTGTTTTACCAACCAACCATGCAAATGTAAGAATAAAGGACTGCCCCTTATACTTCTAAACATGAAAAATGGGATCAGGAGCACTTAGAATAGTTGAGGTGGATATAACTGAGTAAAGGATTTTCCAAAGAAACAATCGGGGTTCCACACCCAGATATCCAATTTTAAGGCACTAAGATGAAGCCTTGGAGAAAAAATTGTCTATTTCATGATCTTTAAGGCTTCTTTTGGAGTGGGGTTCTAAGGGGGTCCACACCACTCTATCTCCCAACTGAAACACATATTGGGAGATGAGAGCTCCTTCCTCCCCCACAACACTAAAGAACCTAGCGAAGATAACATTAAGGGGCCTATCCCTGCACCACTTATACAACCAAAGTCAAATTCAAGTGCCATCCATGAATAAAGAGGTCTTCCTTCTAACCATGCTAGCAACTCTTAGCACAAATTTCCACAATCCCAAGCCCTATACTAAATGGATTGTCAAGGCAGCCACCTGCCTTCCTCCATCCCATATTTACTGAAAACAACCCATTCCAGAAACCGTGCTCTTACTCCTTTAAGTTCCTTCACCATTTTTTTCCAAAAGAGCTGTATTCATTGACTTTAGTTTTCTGATTCCCGACCTTCCAATCTCGTAGGGCTTACAAATCTTGTACTTCCTTTTAAGCTCATACATGTGTTTAAGGTAGCTCATGTACATGCCACATGTGCTAGAATAGCACATAGGTGCAAGATCCAAGCCTTCCATTGAAGAGATACCAATACGCTTTTTGAGAGGTAATCAAATTTTATTGAGAAGCCGGCAAACGGGAAAAGAATACAAAGAAAAAAGCCTCACACCTCAACTACATCCAAAAAAAAAAAAAAAGAATATCAAAATCCTTTACATCAGGCAGAAAAGAGGCCCACTAGGAAAAAAAAAAAAGAATATCAAAATCCTTTACATCAGCAAAAAAGAAGCCCACTATGAAACAAAACCCATAGCCACAATCACAACCATGTCCTCCGCCCTAGAGATGTCCTGAAAACAACGGCTATTCTGCTCAAACCAAATGGCCCACAGCACAGCTGATAGGATAAGGAATTAAATCGAATTGAGGTGCTTAACCGCACACCCACCATGCCATGCCCAAATAAACATGGAAAAGGAACCTAGCATGACCCACGACATGTTGAAGCAACCTACGAAGTACAACCACACTTTAGAGGTGAAAGAGCAGGTTGGTCCACTGGTCAAGGGAAACATAGTTTACAAACAAATGTACAGCTGCAAAAAACTTGGCTCAAGTTTTCAAACTAGTTAACCTTTTTCTAATATAGGACCCTCTTGCTGAGTGGACCAGTCTTTTTAGACGGAACATCTAGGTGGCCGAACCCACCTATGCATGTCTTGGATTGTGCACTTATCTGCCACACTAGCACATGTGATTGCATGTACATGAGATGACTTGTACGCGTGTGTGGGCCTACCAAAGCTCTAGAAACCTCATCCCAACCAAATGAAACTGGTAGTTCTTCTCAGCCCCTTTCCAATGAAAATCCTTGTTGATCCTTTCCGATCCTTGAATAACACTTGCAGAGCATTGGAACAGGGATGTATAATAAAGTGGCATTCTAGCACGTGCATACTTGATTAAGGTAATTCTTCCCCCCAAAGAAAAGTAGTGAATCTTCACCCCGACAATTTTCGCTCCATTCTTCTCTCCACCACATTCCAAAGGTAATTTGCTAGCTTTCCAATACGCAGAGAGACCCAGATAAACTGACAGAAGTTTATGTGGCTTATAACCGAAGGCCAAAGCAAAGGCAACAACCTCCTCTTCGTTCATATGATCCCCCAAGAATTCACCTTTTTGGGTATTATTATTATTTTTATTTATTTATTTATTTAGCCCTGCAAGCCCTCAAAGTAACAAAGAATCTTGTGAATATTATCAACTTGGTCCATATTCACCTCAAAAAACAAGCATATCATCAACAAATTAAACATGAGAGGTTTGGAAATTAGCATGCTCCACCTCAAAGCTGTTGATGAGACCGCATTCTCTTGAAAAATCTAGCATTTTACTTGGGGCCTCAACCACAGTCCTAAAAGAGGGGAATGAGGATCCCCTTGCTGCAACCGACAACTACTTTTGGAAACAATTCATCCGTGGGCAACAATAAGGACCCTATTCACTACCCACTTCTCATGCACAAAAGCACCTTGGGTTATTAAAATGAAACCCCCTCAAAAGCACCTTACGCAGCTTGGAAGCAAGAATTTTGTAGGGGCTCCCAATGAGACTAATCGGCCAGTAATCTTTCAAACACTACACCTTTTTGGGGGATTAAGGACATGAAGAACATGCCAATATATTAAATAATCTCCCTCTATCAAAGAGCACAAAAATGCATCAACTTGGAAACGAAAGCTAGCAATTATGTTGGGAGTTAGAGGCTACTTGAATATCTTCATGAGTTCAATTGTCCAAATGTAATCACCAATGGGATTAATGATGATTCAAAAATTAGTGGTAGAATTTACTATGCTTCCATGATGCAGGACAGCCCTAAATATGATGCATGCTCATGAACACAATTATTCAGCGGAAATAAAAGCAATAATAATAATGAAATCTAGCATCAATCATCATAAACTAAGAAAATCATAAAGGAAACATGCAATGGGACAGGCCATCATCACAACCATGGAGTATGGGATTCAAGTAGCGTATAGGTTGGATCCGGCGAGGGATGGAACCTCCCGATCTTGCATGGTCATACCCAATCGATCAATGATGATCACTAGTCCGAAGAATCAGAAAATTTCTCGGATTAGGGATTTGAGAATTTGGGGGTTTAGGGTTTAGATCGATTCTCAAGGTTTAGATCGTGGGGAATAAACAAAACAGAAGTTTAGAAGGATAATAATAGAAGATGAAATACCTGGAAGAAGTTGGAGGGGCACAAGAAGAATAGAGAAGAAGGAGATCAAGGAAGAAGAAGAAGCACCATGAGAGAGGGAAAGAAGAAGGAGGCAACCAAAGGTTTGCTCTTTTTCATAAATCAACAACTAATCAAAAAGGTTTAGGGCAACACCCTTATAAAATTCAGAATTAGCATAATTACCAAAATACCCCTACTAACAAAATTTCAAAAAAAAGACATTTGCATGAAAAAAACGTACCCACACTAACCCAAAACTCAAATAAGTAAAAAATGCGTAAAATAAACTCAAATCTAAGATGTCCAATGCGCTCCAATGATGGTGTGATGAAAGTGGGCCCCAATGAACCAATGGTCCGATCACATCATCATCACGATCCAACGGTCCGATCATATCTCCTCCAAGCAACTAACACATGTCTTCCCAAGGTGGGGCCTGATGTCCGCATCATTCTCCTCGTCTAAAAAGAACTCGACTCCGACGAGTTAAAACTCTTGTGGCGCTCTAACAAATCCGGATCAACATTCTGCAACTCCACTTCAGTAAACCACGTAGATTCTGACGGTGGCTTGTTCTTCCATTTGACAATGTATCTTTGGAAACCTCCGCCTCTCGTAAACACTATCTCCTCATCCAAGATTTCCTCAATTTCTTCTTTATGGATATTAGGTGGAGGAAGTGGTGAGAGGGGTTGTGAAATAAAATCAGATAAGGGCCATAAGAGAGATGATGGATCAACAATGGGATGGTGGGAACGGACTAGATCTTCCACATTAAAAGTTGGGTTAATGCCCATTTCAGATGGAAGGTCGATCCGATACGCGTTGGACCCAATTTTCTGCACAATCTTGAATGGTCCAGCACTACGCGCTTGTAATTTCTTAGCGGAACCTTGTGAGAACCGCTTAGGCCTTATCCTCACCATTACATGGTCTCCTTTATGAAATTCTTGCAATCTACGATGAGAATCAGCTGAGATTTTAGAATCATCATTGCCCTTATTTATCCGCTGTCTAATATGTGTATGCAAATCATGAATATGGCGTGCGAATGCATTGGCTGACTCTGAAGACCTTTGGATGACAGACATGGGTGACACTAAAGGACACTCTGAAAAATTCACGAACTTGGAATAAACAATCCTATGGAAATAGACAATCCTATGACTTAGAACTTGGAAAACTGAAACAAAAGGACACTTCCCACGGGTGACACACAATTTCTCATTATAAGTATTATAAACAAGGATGATTTTCAGGTATGCCAACACTTGAGAACAAACACTAGTAATACCAAGTCTTGAGCAGATCTTGGCATCAGCCATTATGTCCAAAATGTCATCAAGATACGGGATAAAGACTAAGGTCATCATATCCACCATGACGTGAATACGTCGCATGATAGCATGACACTTGACTGAAGCTTTGTGGACGGTCAGGATATGCCCACTTGTGTGCCACATGCCATTATTCTTGGAAGTGAAAAGACCAGGCATGACACACAAAACAAAACTCCAACTCAAACTTTCCTTATGGAATTCTTCCCCAAGAAGTTTATCAAATTGACACTGCATTTCTATATTTTCTATGGGGTTCCCCTGGTATGGAGGAAAGCTTGACAAGACCAACTTAGGGACAAAATCAATTGTGTGTTGAATGTCCCATATGGGTGAAAATTTATCCCATAAATCATCTGGTAGGATATCACAAGTCATGTGGGTGTCTATCATCATATCCTCATTAGTCTCTTCTTCAATTTCATTTGTGTTCACCATGGTAAGAGACATAGATTGGGAGACTGTATCAATTACATCACACATGACACTCGGAAGTGGTGTGGTCTCAAACTCTTCGACCTTTTCATCACTAACACACACTTCGTCATCCTCAACGATGATGAGCGATTCCTTGATTTCTTCCATTTCCTCACTACTGACGTTAGGCACGTACTCTTCCACTTCATAAACATCATGTTTGGATTCTTCCAACTGGCCATTTACCAAGGTATTATCTCGCTTCCAAGGAAATATAATTGGTGTTAAACACTCAAATTGTTCATAAGCCGAGATTTCCTTAATGATGGGTTGGACCACTTTACAAGGAGGGGACCATATTGGTTCTGTGTTTGGACGGGAAGGTGGGGCAACTCTCTTCCGAGCCAAGGGTTTTTGACGATAAGAGATGGGAAGATATTTTTCTTTTAAACACTCTTTCATCTCATCCCATTGTGAGATCGGGGCTCTCCCAACTCTATCAATTCTTCGCTCTAAATCTGCCCAAAACGACTTGGCTTGGCCCTCCAATTTCAACTTGGCAAACCTCACTCGACGATCATTCGACATATCATACCAATCAAAAAAATAGTCCAAGTCTTCAAGCCAATCAAGGAATGTTTATGGGTCCATGTGACCATTAAAGTAGGCCAAGTCATCGGAATTCGGCTTTCCATTGGGTCTCGATGGCCACACGACAACACTTAATGGCCTTAAAGATCTCAAACGCCTATACTCCATTCACTACGGGGAGACTACGGACTGGATGACTCACAATACGAATGCAATGAATTTAAACTACAATGAACTGACACTAATTAATTCTAGATAATGCGACTCAAATCTGGAATTTTTCCAAATTAGGAAACTTTCTAAAATTGGAAAGTTTCTAAAATTGGAAACTGTCTAAATCTGAAAATTTTCCAAATTAGGAAACTTTCTAAAATTGGAAAGTTTCTAAATCTGAAAATTCTCCAAATTAGGAAACTTTCTAAAATTGGAAACTTTCTAAATCTGGACATTTCCTAAAACAAACCTAAAAATCAAAACCCTAATTTTTTTGATAACTCGATCTAGACAAAAACCATGCAAGCCTATTCTCTGATACCAAATTTGATGCAGGACAGCCCTAAATATGATGCATGCTCATGAACACAATTATTCAGCGGAAATAAAAGCAATAATAATAATGAAATCTAGCATCAATCATCATAAACTAAGAAAATCATAAAGGAAACATGCAATGGGACAGGCCATCATCACAACCATGGAGTATGGGATTCAAGTAGCGTATAGGTTGGATCCGGCGAGGGATGGAACCTCCCGATCTTGCATGGTCATACCCAATCGATCAATGATGATCACTAGTCCGAAGAATCAGAAAATTTCTCGGATTAGGGATTTGAGAATTTGGGGGTTTAGGGTTTAGATCGATTCTCAAGGTTTAGATCGTGGGGAATAAACAAAACAGAAGTTTAGAAGGATAATAATAGAAGATGAAATACCTGGAAGAAGTTGGAGGGGCACAAGAAGAATAGAGAAGAAGGAGATCAAGGAAGAAGAAGAAGCACCATGAGAGAGGGAAAGAAGAAGGAGGCAACCAAAAGTTTGCTCTTTTTCATAAATCAACAACTAATCAAAAAGGTTTAGGGCAACACCCTTATAAAATTCAGAATTAGCATAATTACCAAAATACCCCTACTAACAAAATTTCAAAAAAAAGACATTTGCATGAAAAAAACGTACCCACACTAACCCAAAACTCAAATAAGTAAAAAATGCGTAAAATAAACTCAAATCTAAGATGTCCAATGCGCTCCAATGATGGTGTGATGAAAGTGGGCCCCAATGAACCAATGATCCGATCACATCATCATCACGATCCAACGGTCCGATCATATCTCCTCTAAGCAACTAACACATGTCTTCCCAAGGTGGGGCCTGATGTCCGCATCATTCCAAGTAGTAGAAAGGCAAACCATTTGCATAATGTTCCTATTATACACGCACCTTTCTGTCTAAGAATTTTGGATTTTCTATGTTGACAAACATGCAAGAAGCCAGCAGTAGTGATGTGTTGAGTATGGCCATTTCCCATAATACTGATAAAGTAATACTAGTAATAATGATAGATTGCAACATGAAAAGGAAAAGAAAAGAGACGACTCATACAAATTCCAATGCATACCTTCACACCTTCAGTGATTAGGCCTTGAGCAAGAATAATGGAAGTGGTGGTACCATCGCCAGCAAGATCATTGGTTTTCGCACCAGCTTGCCTCACCAACTTCGCACCAACATTCTCTAAGGGATCCTCCAATTCAATCTTCAGACACACAAATCAAGATCAAATTAAGAAGGGAAAGAGGAGAAAAGGAAAGAAAAGAACAGAAAAATCTTTCTTCATTGTTGTTTTTATATTATTTGATTTTTGCACCAATGTTTTCATTGTGCCCTCCAATTCTGCCATCATATATCCAAATGAAAACAATAGAAAAGAAAACATCCCATTTCTGAAAGGAGAACATAACACAGAAGAACTACTTATTTTTCATGGCAGTTCTTCAACTGATTCTCCAATTCTAGATTCACAAATCCAAGCCAAAACCAAATGATAAACTTCCATTCATGAAAGAAAATTTTAAACTCCCCATTTACTTCTTTATGTTGTTTTCCAAAATAATAATAATAATAATAATAATAAAATAAAAAATATAAGAAAAGCAATAGAGGAAAAAAACAAAAAATCTTCAAATGGAAAATAGAAAAGCAAACACTCCAATTCAACTTCAACATGCCAAATCAAACCCTTAGAAACTGTTCAAATGATATGAGATAGAATATCTTAGGAAAAGAACTAATTCTCACTTTCACTTAAACCATTATTCTTGAAGAACTAATCCAAATTGACCATCCTATGCCCAAATACAAACCATATCCAAAAGAATAGAAAATGCCCAGGTCGCATTTTTCTTTTACCAGAACCAATAATTTTCCAGACATTATCCATGTCAACTAGACCAAACCCACATTCAACAAGCAAAAGAAACCCATTTCTCAAAAGAGGATGCATTTCAAGGGCTTCTCCAATTTAACCACCACAAAACCATTCATAAACCACATATAAAGAAGAGCAAGAGCAAAAATAGAAAATTAAAAAAATGCCTCCTATGTCTAAACTACATTTTTTGTAGCGTTGTCCAATTCAACCAGCACAGACCCAAGAAAAGACACCCATCTATCAGAGGAAAAGAAAAATAAAGCAAGGCGCTGTCCTTTCTGGGCTAATAAGTATATTTTCTTGCCTCCTTAAGGACAGTTTCACCATCATTTACAATCTTTGGCGGACCATATTTGTTCTCCAACACCACGTTCCTTCCTTTTGGACCCAAAGTCACACCAACCAGTTCTGCTACCATGTCAGCACCTGCCTGCACCAAAATTCATCAAACTTCTTCAAGAAATTTCCAAAAATAAGTAAATACTGAAATAACAAAGGCGGAAAGGCCTATTTCTTGTTTCAGTAGAAGTTATTCTTGTACAATAAAAAAAAATATTTCTAACAAAAACTCATAAATAAACAAATGAAATAATAAAGATTAATGTGCGTGCTTTCAGAGGAATTTCTAGTTGCATGGGAACCATGAAAATTATTTATCAAATTGTAGGTCTATTGTATTTGGTAGTCCTTTGTATTTGGTAGTCCTTATATCTACCATATCTTTTTTTATCATAGTAAAAAAAGGAGATGGGGAGACACTAACCTCTCTCTCTGATGATGATGATGATGATGCGCAGCGAGGAGGCAACTTGAATAGGGTGTATTCGCTGTTAGGCACTGGATTGCAGGTAGCAATAGTTCTAACCACAAACAGTATTCATCTCCTTCTCTTCTCTTTGTATACTCTCCTTATCTATCTCTTCTCTATTTTGTTGTGTCTATGAATCCAGTCGTGGTTACCCTTTTACAAAGCCCTAGATTCATAGTCATTTAGGTTTTTCCGTTGCCATCTAGAGAAGCCATCCTTATTTAAATGTTCTCCCGCATGATCGAGTCTCTCCCTCTTGTTGCAGGAGAGAGGACTCTTTCAACAGCTTAGAAAAGGCCATATGGCCACACGTGTCAACAACTAGTTCTTTTAGTCTTGTATGGTATAGTGAGTTGTTCTTCTTGTGAGTTCTTGGCAAATGGAAGGGACTAGGTATCCCGGGTCAATGGTTCTATGCCTTACCCACATCTCAGTTGCTTGAGAGTGGCACTTCGCCACACCGCTGAGCCCGACCACCACGTCGATACAGTTCCTTTGCTGCCTCGCGCATAGATGTAACCCCACTACTGCATGTTAGTAGCCCTTTGCTACTTCACCACGATGCATCACTGCATGCAGCGATCATTCACCGCTTCATAGCAACCCACCGCCAGTGGCAATGGCCCTCCACCACTGGCAACAACGATTCACCGCCACATAGTACCAACTCCCCTTCACCACTCTATCATCTTTCCCTCGCCCATTTGGTAGCCCGCCAAGGTGCGGGAGCTTCCTATTTTTCACAAAATAGAACTTGATTGCGATCGTCTTGCTGTTTCCTATGGTGTTACTCGTCATTTGTATTGTAGTTTGGTGGAAGGATGGACGGTTCTAAAGTGGGAACGCTAGACCATCCTAACTAGTGTATTACCACTGTTAAGCTTAATGGTCACAACTAATTAATGCAACCTAGTCTGCAAGTGTGTGTGTGTGTGTGTGTGTGTGTGTGTGTGTGTGTGTGCGCGCCTTGAAGGGAAGAAGAAATTAAGTTATATCGCTCGAGACAAGGTCGAACCACTAAAAAATGGCCGGTTACATGAAGATTGGAAAAGCGACAACTTCACTAGTATGGCTAGTCACTTCACTCAATGCAACCTGAAATCAGTGGCCTGTTAATGCATACAAAAAGGCCAAGCAGATATGGGTAACCATTGTAGAGATGTGTTCTCATCATGACGGCTTGGTCATACATATCAGCTCCATTGTGAGCTTACAAACATGCAGCAAGGGGAGATGCCCGTTGAATTATATTATGCCTCCCTCAAATGGCATTTAAAAGAGCTTTATCACTATATGTGAGTGGTTGTTATTCCTGAGGAGCTGCGCAAGTGGTTGGAAAAGAGACGTGTCTTTGGATTTTTGGGAGGAGTCAATTCTAATCTGGAACCTTAGCAAGTTCAGATCTTGGGCGTGAATCGCTCCCCTCACTTTAGATGGTCTATAATTAAATGCAAAGTGAGACAAATCGATGTGCATCCCTATTACCTGCTCTTGTCCCTCAACGAACTGCATTTGTGGTTGGCTATAAGCCAGGATGAAGAGGGAACAACAGTTATGGTTCTTCAAAGAAGCCTCCTTAAAATGATGACAGTAACAATATGATGTGTACACATTGTGAGCCGCCCCATCATACATGTGACTTACTGCTATCTCTATCCCCACCTTCGTCCCAAGCCTTTAACCTAGGGATGGGGCGAATAGTGCTACTGTTGAGGGGGAGTCCCTTGTGCGATTCTCCCAGATTGCCCGCTTCTATGACTGAACTCTATCAAAGTGTTGTTGCTTTCTCAACAGCAGTCAATCCATCTAGGGATCAATCAGGTACATCTGCAAACCTCATATCTAATTCCCTGGTGTCTTAGATAATTGACTCAGTTGCTACAGATCATATGACAAGTCAGGAAGGTAACTTCCTCGCATACTTTCTCGTCATATATGTTTAGCCAATAGATCATTCTCCAAAGTTTTTGGACAAGGATTTTATCGACTCACTTCTTAGTTTACATTACTGTTACCTCCTGTTTACTCATTTCCCCTTATTTCCCGATAATTGACTTTTTGTTAGCGCCTTAACCAAACAATTACACTGCTCGGTTAGCTTCTTTCCTACTCATTGTGTTGTGCAAAATCTGCAGACACAATAGAAGGTTGGTGGTGGATGTGAGCATGGAGGTCTGTACTTGCTTGATGTTGGACATGCTTCCTCTTCTCCTATTGTTGCTTCGTCTATAAAAGAGAGTGATCAAGTTTGTCTTCGGCACTTTCGGTTAAGACATGCATCAATTCATTCCCTTAGTTTATTATTTCCAGATAAAATAAAGAGTTTTAGTTTAATTAGGTGTGAGGAATGTGCACTTTCTAAGCATACTCATACCATGAACTTACTAAGAGAACATCAGTCTTCTTCTCGCTTTCAATTGATTGATTCAAATGTTTGGGGTCCTACTCTAGTTGTTCCTATCGTTGGACATAGTTACTTTATATCATTTATTGAAGATTTTTCTCGGTTTGTTTATTTATATTTGTTGAAGAGTAGAAATGATGTGCCTACAATGATTCATATGTTTTGCCGACATGTTCAAAATCACTTTAACCTTCAATTGAAATGTTTCATTCTAATAATGCCAAAGAATATGTGAGCCGTGAAGTTTAATACTTCTTCTCTTATTGTGGAATTTTATTTTGAACATCTTGTCCCTACACGCCCTAACAGAATGGCGTTGTAGAACGCCAAAACCACCACCATCTGGATGTCACCAGTGTTCGAAGTATCAGTATTGCTACAAGTTTCGTTGGCTGGGTATATGGAAACAATATCGATATCGCCGATAATTGAAAATATGGGGAAACATTGGGAAAACATGGGGAAAACGTTGAAATTTTTCAGTGAAACTTCAGGAGATGCTAAAATACACATATCTGCATATTTAAGAAGAAAAAATTACAAAAAAGAATGCATGCATAATAAGTTTCCATTTAATGGGGCCTAAAAGCATGTATTGTTATAAGAAATCAGTCCAACCATCCCATTAACCCCATCTATCCATCCAACCATCTAACCTTCCATCCAAACATCCATTGATATTTCAGAATATCGAGCAAAAAATATTTTGTCGAGAAATCGTCGACAACTGGAAAGGAAATGAAACATCGTGGCCTCGATATCACCCATGTTGCGATAACGATAAAATCGCAATATTATTGTCGACAATTTGAACACTGAATACAACCATACGCCCATAAAAATTTTGAAATGGAATTTTTTTAATAAACTGATTTTTGTGATACTAATATGTTGGCGATATTATCGAAATAGCGCCAATATATTGGTGATATAAGTGACACTTGAAATTTACACAGTCGAAAATATTTGCAATATCGATACACTGGAGATACAAGCGACACCTAGAATTTACACAATCAAAAATATTAACAATAAATTGGCAATACAAGTGACACCTTAAATTTACATAGTCGGAAATATCAACAATACATTGATGATACTTAGCGATACATCGCCAATACCTGAAATTTCTGATGCTACCCATATTATTGGTATCAGTACCCGTGTTATTGGTATCGCCGAGCTAGAGATACAGATAATATCGGGTATATTTCAATAATATTGAGGACACTCCGAACAATGGATGTAACTCGATCCATTATGACCAAATGGAAGTCTCAAATATATATTAGGATGAGGCCGTACTAATTGCCGCTTACCTGGTTAATAGGATGCTTTCACTATCGTTGGCAAAGCGTTATCCGCTTCAATTATTAGAGCCCACTGAACCGTTGTTTCATCTTCCCTCCAAAGTGTTTGGTTGTCTTCAGTTTGTGCATAATCTTAATCCCGCTCGTGATTAACTGGATATTGCTCAATTTAGTGTATTTTCTTAGGACACTCCACGCAAAAAGGATATAAGTGCTATAATACCATTACCGACATAAATACATTTCCAAGGATGTCAGTTTCTTTGAGAACATCCTATATATTCCATCTTCAGATGCTTGTCATAGAATTATTCTTCTCCCAGTTGTCGACGAGGACTCATCTTCTAAGCGTGTGCAAACTAACATCCCTGACTCACCACCACCACTTGCCATCATGGTTCTAGCCCTTGTTGGCATTGATGTTGACCTTCCTATTACTCTCCGGAAGGCTAAATATGTGATTTTACTGCTCACCCAATTGGTAATATTGTTACTTATTCTCATATTTTGTCATTCTTTTAGTTCTTTCTTTTTATTATATAGTCTACTTTTGTTCCCACTAAAGTGGCAAATGCTCTAAAGGATCCCCACTAGAAGGCCGCCATGTTGGAAGTGATGGCAGCCCTCAAATGCCAAGGAACTTGGGAACTAATCAATCTCCCCGCTAATTGTCATGTTTTTTTGTGCAAATAGGTATACACCCTTAAGTATACCGCTGAAGGTTCAGTGGGTCGGCACAAAGCTTGTCTTGTCACAAAGGATTTCATATAATGGTTTGGCATGGATTACCCCGAAACTTTTTCACTAGTAACCAAGCTCAACTCCATTTTGGTCCAACTTTCTGTCACAACCCATCACCACTGGCCACTTCTTCAATTGGGCTTCATAGTCTATAGGCAAAATATGTTGGTTGAAGAAAGCATTATACGGCTTATAACGGTCTCCTCGCATGCGGTTTGAACACTTCAGCATGACAATCTCCCAATTCGGCTTTTGGCACTATCCCTCTGATCATTTCGTCTTCGCAAAGCACTTGAGCTCTACCAGTACTATCTTGGTCGCCTATGTTGACAACATTGTTATTACAAGCATTGATGCTGCTGCCGTATTAAAGTGTAAGGAGTTCTTAGGCCATAGTTTTGAAATTAAACCTCGGTTCTCTACACTATTTTCTTGGAATTGAGATCGAACGTTGAAAAGGGTATCTTTATCTCCTAGCGAAAGTACACCCTTGATTTCCTTCCCGCTACTGGAATGATTGGCTCCTCACCCCCTTTTGATAGATAATAAAAATTTATTAAGAAACCTACCAAAAGGCAGGGAAAGAATACAGCGCCATCAGGAAATAGAA